>CM024755.1:69614160-70226275 GCA_014218235.1 Colocasia esculenta
TAAGTCTTAGAGCCGTTGGGGACGGTTTCTAAAACAAATGGCTAAATTTCCGGAGGCGTTTCCGGATCTGAAAACGTAACTGGGTCTGGGATATTGGCGTCCATATCTATTGGTTCGCCTATCCATAGTGGGCGTCCATCGATATTGCCGCCTATCTAGTCAACGTCAGCGCGATTTGACGCCGACTGGCCGACAAAATCACACTTAAAAAATTTATTATAATTTATAACACCCACACACCTAGATATATATTATATATATATATATATATATATTGGCGTCCATATCTATGGTCGCCTATCCAGTAGTGGGCGTCCATCGATATTGCCGCCTACTCATAGTCAACGTCAGCCGATTGTTGACGCCGACTGGCCGACAAAATTCACTTAAAATATTTATAGAATTATAACACCACACACCTATATATATATATATATACTTGTATACAATATGCATATTACAAAATACTAATTCATACATTTGTATAAATAAATACTATGCACAATAATCTATACATCAATAGAATACACATATATATATATATATACCTAAGCAAACAAGGTGAAAATGAAGGCCTTACACCCTCTCCCCCTTAAAGAAACTTCGTCCTCGAAGTTAGACTGACACTACTCAAACAATTGAGATACTTTTTTTTCATTACATCCTCAAGCTCCCAAGTAGCCTCCTCTCGCGAGAAGTTATGCCATAAGACCTTTACTGACGCAATGCTCTTGTTTCGGAGATGTTGAACCTTCCGATCAAGAATAGCTACTGGTTGCTCTACATAAGAAAGATCTGCTGGATCTCCACTGGCTCATGGCTAATAACATGGACGGATCTCTGACATACTTCCTGAGCATAGATACGTGAAAAACAGGATGAACGTTAGCTAATGCTGGAGGTAAAGCTAGCTCATATGCCACGTTGCCCAACTGTCGGAGAATCTCATACGGGCCAATGAATCTAGGGCTCAATTTACTATGCTGCTGCCAAATCTAACTACACCACGCGTAGGCGAAATCTTCAAAAGACATGCTCACCTACCTCAAACTCAAATCCTTCCTCCTGTTGTCGGCATAACTCTTCTGCCTATCCTGTGCGCAACAAGCCTCTTCCTAACAAGCTGGACCTTATCCGAAGTCTCCTGAACTAACTCCGGACCGATTAACTGCCTATCACCGGTCTCCTCCCAACACAAAGGAGATCTGCAAGGCCTACCATATAAAGCCTCAAATGGAGCCATGCCAATGTTCGCATGAAAGCTGTTGTTATATGCGAACTCCACTAGAGGTAAATGGCGCTCCCAATCATCTTTCCAATCCAGCACACATGCCTCAACATATCCTCAAGCGTCTGGATAGTCCTCTCGGACTGTCCATCTGTCTGGGGATGAATGCCGAACTGAGCTTCAGCTCCGAACCTAACGCATCCTGAAGACCCTTCCCTAGCCTCGAAGTAAATCTCGGATCTCGATCCGAAATGATAGACTTCGGTACCCCATGCAATCTAATAATACTACCAACATACAGTCTAGCTAAACTCTCTACTGACTGCTTCTTCTTCATAGGCAAGAAATACGCAGTCTTCGAGAATCGATCTACCACTACCCAAATCGAGTCATTACCTCGTCTAGATCGAGGAACCCGTAACAAAATCCATAGTGACAGCTTCCCACTTCCAAACTGGGATCTCCATCTTCTGCATAAGACCAGATGGTCGCTGCCGCTCGGCCTTCACTTGTTGGCATACTAGACATCTAGACACAAACTCAGCTATATCCTTCTTCATGCCAGACCACCAAAACGATCTCTTTAAATCCTGGTACATCTTAGTGTTTACTCAGATGAATAGAGAATCTAGATCTATGAGCTTCTGTTAAACATGCTCACGAACATCTACAATGTCTGGAACACAGACACGATGATGGAATCTAATCACGCCATCCTCACCACGAGCAATACCCGCTTTGCCCACTAACTCTTGGAGTCTAGGGTCGGCTTTCTGATGCTCGATCACCTCATCCAACACCGATGACCTAATAGACAACTGAGCCATAAAAGCCTGGCACAGAGATGGCTCCAACTCGGTCATCGCACGCTGCATCTTCCAACATTTCCAATCCTGCTGGAGAGACGACCTCTTTCTACTAAGGGTATCTGCTACGACATTCGCCTTTCCAGGATGATACTGGAGGTCGAAGTCATAGTCCTTCAGGAACTCAATCCATCTTCTCTGCCTAAGTTTAATTCCTTTTGGGAGAAAAGATACTTGAGGCTCTTGTGATAAGTGAACACCTCAAATCTGACACCATAAAGATAGTGTCTCCAGATTTTCAGTGCATGAACCACTGCCGCAAGCTCAAGATCATGAGTCGGATAGTTTCGCTCATGCTCCTTCAATTTCCTCGAAGCTATGCTACCACCCTTCCTCGCTGCATCAACACACAGCCAAGGCCAATCCGAGATGCATCCGTGTAGATAGCAAAATCCTCTACACCGCTCGGTAAAACTAACACAGGAGCAAATGTGAGTTTAGTCTTCAATAATTGAAAACTACTCTCACACTCCTCGGACCAGACAAACTTCACTCCCTTCCTGGTCAGTTGAGTCAATGAGCGGCGATGGATGAAAATCCCTCAATAAATCGCCGATAATAACCCGCCAAACCAAGAAAACTCCGAATCTCCGAAGGAGTCTTGGGACTCTCCCATCCATAACAGCTTGGACTTTCGCTAGATCCACTGCTACACCAGCACCGGAGATAACATGCCCAAGGAAATGAACCTCGCGCATCCAAAATCGCACTTGCTGAATTTTGCATACAGCTTGTGCTCATGGAGAACCTCTAACACTATCCTCAAATGCTGACGATGTGTGGCCTCATCCGGAGAGTAGACCAACACGTCATCAATGAAGACTACAACAAAACACTATCTAGATATGGTCTAAACACCCTGTTCATGAGATCCATGAACGCTGCAGGGGCGTTGGTTAGACCAAACGGAAGGACCAAAAACTCATAATGTCCATAACGGGTTCTAAATGCCGTCTTGGACACATCCTCACTCCTAATCCTCAACTGATGATAGCCAGAACGCAAATCAATCTTAGAAAAGATCGATGCATTCTGCAGCTGGTCAAACAATCATCAATCCGAGGTAAGGGATACCTGTTCTTCACCGTCACTTGGTTAGCTTTCTATAATCAATGCATAACCGAAGTGACCCATCCTTCTTCTTCACAAATAAGATAGGTGCGCCCCAAGGGGAAACACTAGGCGAATAAATCCCTTATCTAACAAATCCTGCAACTGCCTCCTTAACTCAGCTAATTCCGCAGGTGCCATCCGATAAGGTGCCTTTGAGATAGGAGAGGTGCCTGGAAGCAACTCTAGAGTGAACTCTATCCTCTAGCCGGTGGCAATCCAGATAAATCATCAGGAAAGACATCTGGAAAATCCTGCACTACATCTATCTCTGCAAGAGTAAGTGACTCATCAGCCTTGGGTATTAAAACCACGCTAGCAAGAAAAGCGTCACAACCCTTATTCACCATTCACATTGCCCTCATGGCAGAGATGACAAACTTTCCTGCTAAGTTCTCGGCAAAGGATGAGAAATTCATCCTCACCAGGAATGCGGAAAACAATCTTCTTCCCACGACAATCTACCAATGCATAGTGCTCCTTTAGCCAATCCAGACCAAGAATAGCATCATAGTCCTTCATCTTAAGCAAGAAGAAACACCCTTCTAGGACTCTATCCTCGATGCACACCGGAAAGACGGAATACACTTCCTAGTCGATACCGTACCCGCAGGTGTGTGCACAGACAAAGGGACTTCCAAATCCTCAGACTCTAATCCTGACTCTAAAGCTAACTGCCTAGCAAAATGCTCGGAAATGAATGAGTGAGTAGCACCCGTATCGAACAAAACCCGAGCATGCACACCAAAGAACAAAACCGTACCTTCGGTGACATCATCCGCCTGCTCGGCGTCCTCACGAGCTAAAGCAAACACTCGAGCTGGGGCTCGAGGTCTCCCTGGTCGTCCTGTCGCTAGCGCTGCTGCTGTTGCTACTGGGGCTGGTCCACGTTGGACTCCCTGCTGAAGCCTCGGACAATCCTTGATCTTATGGTCACTGCTCCTGCACTTCAAGCACTTCCCTACTAGCCAACATCCGTACCGCCATGTGCCCTTCCGCAATGAGGACACTCCTTCTTACCACTATGGGAACGTTGAGAAGATACCTGACCACTGCCTGATACCACAGGACGCTGCGGTGACTGAAAGTCGCCTTCTTCTTCTCCTGCCTCTGGAAAGGAGCTGCTGGCCTCTTTGGGAAGCCTTCTTCTCCTCCAGATACTGCTCCATCTCTCCTCCTGCCGACACGCCGCGCTGAGCACCTGCTCGAGGGTACGATGGTCGAAAGCCACCAACCTCGTCCTCAGCAATGGTTTCAGACCCCATCACGAATTTCTTCACCTTCCTGCGCTCATCAGCTACAATATGAGGGGCGTACTTTGATAGCTCGGCAAACCTGGCCTCGTACTCCAGCACAGTCATGGAGCCCTGAGTTAATGAGAGGAACTCCTGCTCCATCTTGTCCTGGATGTGCTCCAGAACAAACTTGGCTCGGAAAAGCCTCACGAACTCATCCCAACCAACCTCCACAGCACCATCCTCGAACCGAGTACGTAACAACGAGGACCACCATACATCGGCTCTCTCCTGCCAAAACCATCCATGAGAACTAACCAACATAATCTATACTTAAAGTATAACAACTAGATAAATTACACATACCTGTAGCATATAGGTGGCTAAAGTGACCTTGTCGTCCTCAGCACACCTAATGGCCCGGAAGATCTTCTCAATCTCCCTCATCCAGTTCTCAGCTAATAAAGGATCGCTCTCCCCTTAAAAGAGGGTGGCAACATCCTCTTGAACCTTTCCATGATGGAGGGTCCACCATGGTCAGCCTGGGGAGCTGGCACCTGAGCCTGCTACAACAAACAACATAATTAACTCATATAGCATACAATCATGCATTAATAAAACAGACTACTTTATCTTATTATTCTAACCTGAGCCTCCAACTAAGCCTGGAGTGCAGCCTGAGTGTGGGCCTGTGTTTGCATGGCCTGCACCAAACCCTGCATGAACCTCCATAGTCTACTGGTGGGGTGGGGGAAGTACAGGACCCTGGGGTGCAGGGGCCTGCTGCTCACCCTGATCCTCTCGCCGAGGCTCATCTCTCCTCTGCTCGCCATTACGAGCAGGAACACCACGCCTACCACGCGAAGCCATATCCTGCAAAAGGATTAATCACCATTTAGAACTAAGCTATCTAATTTCTAAACTATTACTTATCTATGTGACAATCTACACAGACTTAGCATACAATGAAGATGATGGTATATGCATATTTATGTACAATTTCAGCCTGACGCTCTGATACCAATCTCTGTAACGACCCTCTTTATATCGGTACGGTTCCACCAACCCCGTCGATATAGAAAGCGTCGCCACAGTGGGACATTTACCCAACACTAGTACGATAGGCTGAAACATACACAAATATATATATCACGTGATAGCGGAATTTAAAGAACTGAAAAGAAATCTATTCCATCATCCACATTCTATTCACAGTCCGTATAGAAGAAAAGAGAACTAACTTTTCATAACTGAAATAAATAAATACATTGTCCACATGAGACTACGCAGAGTCTTTATTACATACTATGAAGTAAGGAAAAGTACAATGTTAAATCCACAATAAGATCTCCTACTCTCGCTCCGAGTCGCTCCTAACGATCTCCTCGGGAGAAGTAGAAATGTCTGCACCTGTACGCCGAAGCAAGAATGAGTTCAAAAGAACTCAACAAGTAACACCAAACACACTAAACATACATGCATCAAGTAATCTCCATATCCTTATGCTACACCATTAACACATAATGCATGGAATTTACAGTTTTTCAATTAGAGACCTATACATGATTTCTACACATATTACACATGGAATTCAGTTTTACACAAAATAACCTAATCCTATCACATGCTTTCTACACGTTTTCAATATGCTAAACGGATTTCATTCAACCATTCATATGCCACATATTGATCATTTTACACATAAATTTACACATTTCATAACAACTAATTAACATGAATTCTGAAATAAATTTTCACATAGTTAACACATTTACATTAGTGAAAAGCTCGCTGTTTTACCATTATCATGTCTCATTCACAAGAAATTTATCCTTTTTGCATGTTTTCATAAAGATTTCATGAACACATATTCACTTACACAGGTTCACAATTTACACATTTCTTTTCACTTAAACACATTTCACTTTTCTTAATGCCGTGACACATAGCCCAAACCACTTTAGGACACACACTAATCACATCACATATCTATCACCTAGGCATTCCAGTGATAAATCTTAGTTTGCGCGAGAACCGGGAGAAGCACTCTCCACCCTAACCAGCGATACTTGTTCGCCTCCAGGATTTAATCCCAATGCCCATGGGACATCACACACTTTGAACTTTCCCGTGGGGACTTTACCACAGTACAGTTCCACAGCCTCTAAGGTAGCAGTGTCACCCATGGCTATTTATACATTTTCTCAAGTTTCAACATACTTCTAATTGCACAATATTTACACATTCATCTCATGCTCGCACATTTACATTCTTCAGTATTACCTAGCATGGTACTACTGTCTTCAGTATTAACTAAGTTTTACAACAATTCTAATCATGCTGAAATTTACAGAATTAAACACTAATCATATTAACATGCATTATTTGTTAATATCTAACATAAAAACATCATATATAGCTATTGTCATCAGTTCAGTACAGAAATTTAACCAGAAATCTATCATAGTCTAACCATCATGCATACCAATATTCACATTTTTGTGAATCACACATAATTTCTGAAAATTCTAACAGTGAGGTTATCAAATGTAAAATTAGTCAAACTGACATAAATTTTCATTGTTCGGACCCACAACTTAATGTATACATGAATACTGACAGTACTAATTATATGTCAATTTATAGGAATTTAACTAATTTTGCACGAATTATTAACTTTTCTACATTGAGTAGACTATTCACAAATTTTCGGTTCAGAAAACTTAATAAACTATACGGATATTATAAATTTCTTAAATTTTTATATCATGCATTAGACTTCATAGAAAGTGTACAGAAATTTCATGACAGTTAAATTCTCTACAAATTTCACAAACGAGATTTTTCAAGATAAAATTCTGTCGGTAGCACATTCAAAGAATTCTAATAATTAGGGCAAATTACAAAAATTCACAATAACTCACAGTACACCCAAACATGTGTATTTACATATTATATAAAATTTACCATATATCCTCATGCGGAAAATCTCGAAAATTAGCTTATAGAAGGGCGACCTGCACACTGTTGCAGTCTGAAGAACTTGACGGCATGGGGGTAGCCGTCTATAGGTTAACGGCAATATATGATGTCGCCAACATATGATATTAGCGGCAAGGGATCCTGCCGTTAATATCTTGTCTGCATAAACAGGACTGAATGCTAATAGATCTCTTGAATGGGGGTTCCAGGACACGAGAAAAATCCACAAAATTCCTGGGACATACTAGACACATGTAGGGATGATGTGAGTGGGGTACTTGCCTCTTGTAAATCCACAAGTGACGATTCAAGCCGGAGAAGCCCTCCTCGGCCTGTGCCAAAGAGCCTTCAAATCCCTCCTTATTCGGGTTCTCTGTTGATCTTCACTGCACACCAGCGTGGGGAAGTCGTTCCTGGATGTTCAGAGTCGTCACCAGTCGATGCAGATCACCGGATGAAGCCTCCGAGTTGGATCTCTCATATTCAAGTTGGGGTTTTCGCCAGAATAGCTAGGTTTTGACCCAAGAGTCAAAAGGATGGATCTGGCCGAAAACTGGTAATATAAGGGTTGAGGGCCAGACATGCTAAAGGGGTAAGTCTTAGAGCCGTTGGGGACGGTTTCTAAAACAAATGGCTAATTTCCGGAGGCGTTTCCGGATCTGAAAACGTAACTGGTCTGGGATATTGGCGTCCATATCTATGGTCGCCTATCCAGAGGGGCGTCCATCGATATTACCGCCTACTCATAGTCAACGTCAGCCGATGTTGACGCCGACTGGCCGAAAATTCACTTAAAATATTTAGAATTTATAACACCACACACATATATATATATATATATATATATATGCATATTACAATAATACTAATTCATACAATTTGTATAAATAAATACTATGCACAATAATCTATACATCAATAGAATCCACTTATATAATATATATATATATATATACCTAAGCAACAAGGTGAAATGAAGGGCCTTACAAACAATCAACTATAAGCCCATATTTCTCAACGTTAAAGAAATAAAGATATCCTCTAGACTGAATACAATTGTTTTGAAAAATAAAACACAATCTTAAAGAACAACTTGATGATGGATGAAATGATTCTTTCTAAACAAAACTCCATTAACACACATATTTTGTTTTTGTAACAGACTATCAAATGATATAAATCTTTTTCACTCAAGTACTAGTGCTTTTTACACACCATAGTCCCTAGATACTTAGGATTTATTCATTGTCAAGTCTCAAAGGGGTAAATGATGACCTTTTGACATGAAAATATACGTTTTGTAGACGCTATAATTTCTAGTTACTAAATCATCATCAAAAGTGTAGCACATTTTTTGCTGTATTTTGAATTTATTTTTGAATTTTTATCCCCTTTGAACAGAGATAGCATTAGTGCCTCATGACATGCATGGCACTTCATTCATTGTGAAGGTGTGCAGTTTCTCAGCAAATGTCATTGCTCTGTTGAATTTTCAAAATTTTTGAGAGTTTTGTAAGATAGAAGTCAATTTTATGCAACATCAGTTGCAAAACAAGAGATGTTTTAATTTCAAGACACAAGTTGTTTTCAATCTTGGAAGAGTTCTGAGTTTTGTGGGTTGAAAAAATAGTTGACAGTTGATTAGTAAAAAATATGATAGATCACTCAAAGGATCATTTGGAGACTCTAGACATCTGAATGATGACATCATGCAGGAAATTAATGAAATGCAAGAAAAGTTATGAATTTTGCAAAAGTCATGACTTGTGAATTTTCTAACTCCCCCTGAGATGATGATTTCAATCATTTCTATCAAAATAAAGATATGCAAGTATTTGAAATCAAGAAAGATTCTCTTTAAACAAAAAAGCTCCCCCTCAATAATTGCATTTTCATTTCTTGGTACTTGGCGGAGACATATACTCTCGCATAGAAAGTGTCCAGACAAGCATAACTTGTCCTTCTCCAATCACCATTTGATATACCAAGAAGTTCAACATAATGTGAGTTGAAGAATTCATTGTCAAAAGAAATGGAAGTGGAATTGAGAGAGATATGGACAATGTGACTGAAGGAAGCAAAGGGTTATGATATGAAAAGAACTCCCCCTTAGACAGTGCATAACACTCAACCCAAACCTAAAGAGAGATCAAGAATGTGGACATTTACAGAGACCAAGTTCTCTCCTCAAGGATGAAAATCTGTTTTCAGGAAGGGGTTGGTGAAAATGTCTGCAATTTGTTTTTCAGTTTCAATGAAATGGACTTCAAGGGACTTCTTTGCAACCTCATCTCTCAAGAAGTGATGCCTAATCTGAATATGCTTGGTTCTAGAATGCTGAATGGGGTTCTTAGACAGATTTATTGCACTTGTGTTATCACATAGGATGGGTACACAACCTAAATCTGGTTGTAATCGAGAAGTTGATGTTTCACCCAGAGAATTTGAGTTCCACATCTACCTGCTGCAACATATTCAGCCTCTGCAGTTGACAGTGCAACTGAATGTTGCTTCTTGGAAGCCCAAGAAATAAGGCACCCACCTAGGAATAAACACAAGCCACTTGTGCTTTTTCTATCTAATTTACACCCAGCATAGTCAGCATCACAATAAGCAATCAAATTTAGCTTGCAATTAGCAGGATACCCAATTCCTAAATCACATGTTCCAACAAGATATATGAAAATTCTTTTAACCGCTAACATGTGACTTTCCTTAGGATTAGACTGAAATCTAGCACACAAACACACACTAAACTGAATATCTGGTCTAGAAGTTGTAAGATAGAGTAAGAGCCAATCATACCTCTGTAGGTCTTTGGGTCTACTGACTTACCATTTGAGTCTTCTTCTAGCTTAGCATTTATAGCAATAGGTGTGCTTGAATGCTTGAGGTTCTGAAAGTCAAATCTTTTGAGAAGTTCCTTGACATACTTGGCTTGACTGATGAAGATCCCTTCAGATGTTTGGTTAACCTGCAATCCCAAGAAAATTGTTAAATCTCCCATTAAACTCATTTCAAATTCATTCTTCATTTGATTGAAAATTCAGTGCATAGGCCTTTATTAGTGAGCCAAATATTATGTCATCAACATAAATTTGGACCACAATTATTTATTTTTGACTGTTTTGTGAACAAAGTCTGATCAACATTTCCTCTAGAATATCCTTTTTCAAGTAAAAAGGTACTCAAACGGTCATACCAAGCTCTTAGAGCTTGCTTAAGACCATAGAGAGCCTTATTAAGCTTGAAAACATGGTTAGGATGTTTTTCATTTTCAAATCCAGGAGGTTGTTCAACAAAAACATTTTCCTTATTATATCCATTTAAAAATGCACTTTTGACATCCATTTGATAAACTTTGAATTTCATGGAGGATGCAAAAGCAAGGAAAATTCTAACTGCTTCTAGTCTAGCTACAGGGGCATATGATTCTTCAAAATCAATTCCAAATTCTTGATTGTACCCCTTTGCAACTAGCCTAGCTTTATTTCTAATGACTTGACCATTTTCATTCAACTTATTTTGAAAACCCATCTAGCCCAATGACTGTTTGGTCACTAGGTCTAGGTACTAATTCCCATACTTGATTTCTTTCAAATTGATGAAGTTCATCATGCATGGCATTAATCCAATCAGAACTTGATAAGGTTTCGTCAATTGACTTTGGTTCAATTTGGGAAATTAGAGCTAGTGGTCTTCTTCAATATCATGCAGGAATGATGATCTAGTCCTAACTCTATCATGTACATTGCCAACCACATTGTCTAATGGGTGATCTCTCAAAAATCGATGTTCAGAAATTACCTGTTGAGAAGTACCCACTTCTGGGACAATGTTACCTGAACCATTTGAAGATGGTGTGTTCAGGTTCTCTTCAATGTTTTCAAACTCCTCAACAGTTGGTGAAGAGTCCACAATAAATTCATCCTCTTCAGTGTCTTGTTTTCCCTGCAAGATTTAGAATTATTAGTGAAAAGGAATTTTCATCAAAGATAACATGTGGAGATTCTTCAACAGTTTTTAGTTTTAAGAATGTACACTTTGAAAGCCCTTGACACCTCAGAATAGCCAAGGAAGATGGCTTCCTGACTTTTAGCATCAAATTGTCAGGTTTTCTTTGTTATTGTTGTGTACAAAGCATTTGCACCCAAAAGTTTTAAAATAAGATACATTGGCTTTTTGTTTTTCAATAATTCATAGGGGGTTTTGATTTTTAGTCTGATCAATGCTCTATTTAGAATGTGATTGGCTGTGTTTACAGCTTCAGCCCAAAAGGATTTGGGCAAATTACTTCCTAAGAGCATGGATCTAGCCATTTCCACAAGAGTTCTATTCTTTCTTTCCACACTCCATTTTGTTCTGGAGTTCTTGCTGAAGAAAACTTGTGGAATATTTGAAATTCAGCACATAAATCAGAAAAGGATGTGTTCTCAAATTCACCCCCATGATCAGTCAAAATATTTTGATTTTATATGGATAAGTTGTTAAGACAGTGGTACAGAAGTTCCTGATTCAAGACAAGTATCACTTTTGTGGACAGAAAAAAAACCCAAGTAAATTTAGTAAAATCATCAATGATTACAAACCCATCTCTTTTGCCACTTAGACTTAGAATTCTTGTAGGGCCAAAAAGGTCCATGTGAAGTAATTCTAGTGGCCTAGATGTGAGTACCTCATTGAAGTTTTTAAAAGACTTTCTTGTTTGTTTTCCTTTAGCAGATCCCACAAATTGATTTTCAACTTTAGAGAAAGATTCAGGAAGACCCTTAACCAAATTCAATCTTAACAACTTATTCATTGTTCTGAAACTTGCATGGCCAAGTCTTTTGTGCCAAGTCCATGCAATTTCATCTTTATTTGCAACAAAGCAAAGATTTTCAGAAAAGTTTTTATTTAGGTTGATCATGTAGACATTGTTTTCCCTTTTTCCAAAAAATTGATTTTATCAGTTGATGAGTCAATTATCTTACAGAAATCAGATTCAAACACAACTTTGTGACCTTTGTCACATAGTTGGCTGATACTGAGCAAATTGTAATCAAGACCATCAACTAGTAAAATATTATCTACAGAGTTTGAGGACGTTTGACCAACCTTACCAGATCCTATGATCTTTCCTTTATTTTTACCTCCAAAAGTACTGACCCTCCCTCTTTGTCAATCAGGAATGAGAATTTGGCTCTGTCTCCGTCATGTGTCGTGAACACCACTGTCAAGAAACCACACATTGAAGTTGGGTGCACGACCTTCCTGCAAAATAGATCAGTGGAGAGAAGATTTTGGTACCCAAACAGAGTTGGACCATCAGAATGTTTGAACATGTTAGTAAATCTTTTCTCACCCAATTTGACTTGTTTTTTATTTTTGTTTGTTACATTGGTGTTTTCAGTCTTTTTCTGTTTTGTTCTTTCCCTAGGAATGAAAGCACCAAATTTTTGTTTTAGTGGGAGGGGAGTTTTTCATTTGAGCAATAGGAATTCAGATGATGAGATGGAATCCATGGATTTTGTTGGTACATCAAAGGTTTGGATAAAGAATTGAGATGATACCAACAAGGGTTGTCATACCATTGGCTCCAAGGATTGGTCCAATCATCTTGAAATGCTGTCTTGGAGGTCCAAGGTTCATAAATGATTTCCTTTGACTTTTCTTGTTTGTTTTTCAAATTTTTATTTGAATTTTGATTGAGTTGTTTGTAGCTGTTGATGTTGAGCAGGTCGACCTCTCCATGACTGGTGTCGACACAGCAACCACAGAAGCCTTCTTCTTGTGGACTGGTGTCGACCTGTCAGGACTGTGTCGACTAGGGTCTTCTTTGTTTTTGGAGTTTTGATTTGTTTTGTATTTTGTTTGATGTTTGTCTGATGTTTGCTTGATTTCTGTGTTCTCAAGATTAGGACCTTTGACAAATTTAATTAAGGGTGCTTTGCCCTTTTCTCACCAGATTTGTCTCTCTTTGGTTTCTGTTTGTTGAATCATAATCCATGAGAAGTTGTTGTGTCATGTTTGTTCCTAGCAGTGCCTCCAAGTTATCTTTACCTTTTGTGAAGTTTGGAAACTTCATCCCTTTCTTTTAGCTGGTTTTGAAGGTTTAATTTCTTCAATCTTTTGTTGTTTTTTGTTTTTCCATTTCCAGCTTTTCAGATAGGTCTTTGAATTCTTGGGTGGCCTTTTGAGAGGCAAGCTTTAGATCATCAATTAGGTTTAGAAAATTTTCTTTTTTTCATTTAATTCTATTATTTCATTTTCTAGCTCACAAATTCTGTTGTTTGAAGATTGGTTATGATAAAGGTTTTCAATTTTCTTTTTGATGTGTTTGTTTTCTTTTCTTATTTCAGAATATTTTTCAAATAATTCAGCATAAGCATCCTGCCAATCTTCAACAGTGAAATGTTCAAAGAAGTGCTTACCTTTTCTTCAGAGTGTTGGTCATGAAGCAGATTTCCTCACTCTCAGAGCTTGAGGATTTTTTGTCTTCTCTTCTTCACTTAAGTCTTCATCAGACCAAGTGGCTACCATGGCCTTTGGCTTCTTGAACTTCTGGAACTTCTTGTGCTTTTCCTTCTTGTTCTCAGGACACTCTCCCTTCATGTGTCCTGGCTTATTGCACCTGTAACAAATGACAGTTTCGTCAGATTTTTTATTCTTGTTGAAATTAGAAGAGGAAGTGTTTTTTTTACCTGAGGAAAACTTCTTTTTCCCAGACATTTGTCTTTTCTATATTTCAAGAATTTCTGAATTGCCTGGTCATGAGGGCAATTTCAATCCTCATTTGACTCAGACTCCTCAGAACTTGTCTTTCCTGACTTTGTCTTTATTACTTGAAGAAGCCTTAAGTGCCATTGGCTTGGTTTTAGTTTGTGTTCTTCATTCTTTTCAATTTGATTTCATATGTCATTAAGGATCCTATAAATTCATCCAAAGAAATTTTGGACAAATCTTTAGAATCTTCAATGACAGTGGCCTTTGTGTGTCAAATTGAAGAAAGTGAACGTAAGATTTCCTTACCAAGTCTGCATCTGTGTAGTCCTTACCTAAGGCCTTCAGTCCATTGACAATAACCATGAACCTGGCAAACATTTCAGAAATTGTTTCATTAGACTTCATCATAAACAATTCATATTCTGAAACAAAAATATTTGCCTTAGTTTCCTTCACTTGTGATGTTCCCTCATAAAGTAATTCGAGTTTATCCCACATCTTTTAGCAGATTTGCACATTGAGATTCTCGAATACTCTTTGGGATGAACAGCACATTGAATCATGTTCATGGCACTATAATTCAATGTGGCTTTTCTTATTTGTTCCCTAGTCCAGGTTTCTTCCTCTCCCTGGTTTTCATAGGGACCAACTTCTACACTTTCCAGATTTCATAGTTTTGGGCTCTTAGAAACACTTGCATTATATTTTCCAATATGAATAGTCTGTTCCATTAAAGAATGGTGGCCTATTTATGGAATGCCCCTCAGCTAAGAACCTTTAGAATCCATTGACTTAAAAAGAAAGCACAGAAGAAATACTCAGCAAGCAAGCAAACAATCAAGCCAATCAGACACATAATACTCAAAAACTGCTCAGATCAAATCAGAATCGTTGTAAACCGCTCTGATATCAATTGAAGGATCGAGGAAAAGGTGTGGATAAGATCTAGAAAGGGGGGGGGGGATGAATAGATCTATGCCACTTTATGCGGAAGCTTAAGCAATTTAAACTACTTTTAGAATCAGAGGCAATTTTAACAGTGAAAAACACAGATCTGATGTTGAGATGTTAAGTGAGTTGATAAAAATAGATGTGAAAACCAGTTGATTAAGTGAATCTTAGGCGATCCTATGCAAGCATTTTAACGGATAATGAATCAAACCACAAATAGACAAGTGCACAGAGATTTTTAGGTGGTTCGGAAATCACCCATGTGATTCCTACATCCACCCCTCACACCGAGAAGTGAGGATCACTAAAACAACCTGGTAACACACCCACTGGAGCCAGACAACTCCAACACCTGAGTTTACAACTCCACAAACTCTAGAGAAGACTACTAGATCCCTGAGCAAGACTGCTCAACAAACACTTGAGTTTGACGACTCAAACTGAGCACAATGGCTCACAAACAACTTTGCTAGACACCAACCAAAAGAAATAGATCTTCTAGCAGCAATCATGTCAAAACAAACTGAGAACATTCATGAGAATTATGCAGAAGCACTTGCACAATCTCAAAATGTCTCAGAAGAACAGAAGAGTACATTGAGAATTGTATGAAAAGACTTGTTCTTCAGATGTACTCCCTTGTAGAAGCTCAGATTGGGAAGAGGCTTGGATTCTTGAAGTCCCAAACGATGCTCTGCACTTTTGAACTGGGGATCTTCCTTGAAATCTTCTCCAACGGATGCTTCTACTTGATCTGCTTCCTAGAGGCGCTTCAATTGCTTCTTCAAGGATCCACTCCAATTCTCACAATCGAATTGATGAGAATTGGTCTTCAGAAGACACCAGGAGAGCAGAGGAGGGAGATGAGCTCTTTTAGCCGCCAAAGGAAACTTTCGGGGGCTCCAGAGTTGGTTGGGTCTCTTGATGTGATGGATGGCCAATTGGGGGCTTTTTATACCCAAAAGATTCCAAGGATACCCTTTGGGTACAGGGCACACGATCCTAGGTTGATACACCATCGCCCTAGGATGACACGTGGCAATCATCATCTTAAGTTGCAATCTTTCCGTAGTGTGTCGACCTGCCCTGGTGGTGGGGTCGACCTCCTGTCCCAAATCTGAAAAAAATAGGTTGTTCTGGGAAGTGATCCAGTGTCGACCTGCTCTCATCCTGCGTCGACCTGCTGTCCATTCTGCAAACAGACTGTTCTGGGAATGAGGTCCAGTGTCGACCTGATCCTGATCAGTGTCGACCTGAGTAGTCTAATTCCTGGAATTTGCGACTCGTGTCGACCTGCTTTTTTGACTCGTATCGACACAGTCTCAGCATTTCTTCAGCTTTTGCCTTGGGTTCTGAGGTGTTGTGTCGACACCACTGTGGGGTGTGTCGACACCACCTTTGCAAAAAGTGTTTGTACCTGAAAATTAAACACTATATCATTAGTAAAATATTTTATTATGAGTACAAATGATAAGTGTGCTTGAAACATGCTTTTTGAATAAATTTCAGGTGAAATGTGTTTATCATGTTTCAATTAGTTTGCATTAAAATCCATTTGTCATCATCAAAATAAGAGGGGAAATGATATGAAATTACACTCAACCCAACACTCTTCAAATCTTGGTACATCTTAGTGTACCCGAATGAATAGAGAATCGCGATCTATGAGCCTCCGCTAACACATGCTCACGGACATCTACTAAATTAGGGACACAGACACGGTGATGAAACCTAATCAACCGTCCTCATCACGAGCAATGCCCGCCTTGCCCACTAGCTCTAGGAGTCTAGGGTTGGCTTTCTGTTGCTCGATCACCTCATCCAATACTGAGGATCTAAGGGATAGCTGAGCTACGAAAGCCTGACACAACGGTGGCTCTAACTCAGTCAACGCGCAAGCGCATCCTCCAACATCTTCTAGTCCTGCTGGAGAGATGGTCTCTTCCTACTCAGGGCATCAGCTACGACATTCACCTTCCCAGGGTGATACTGAAGGTCGAAGTCACAGTCCTTCAAGAACTTAATCCATCTTCTCTGCCTCAGGTTTAATTCCTTTGGGAGAAAAGATACTTCAAGCTCTTGTGGTCGGTGAACACCTCAAATATGACACCATAAAGATAGTGCCTCCAGATCATTAGTGCATGAACCACTGCTGCAAGCTCCAAATCATGAGTTGGATGGTTCTTCTCATGCTCCTTCAACTGACGAGAAGCATATGCCACTACCCTTCCTTGCTGCATTCAAAACGCAACCAAGGCCAATCCGAGACGCATACGTGTAGATAGCAAAACCCTCTACACCGCTCGGCAAGACTAACACCGGGGCTGACGTGAGCTTAGTCTTCAACAATTGAAAACTACTCTCACACTTCTCGGACCAGACAAACTTCACTCCCTTTTGGTGAGCTGAGTCAAGGGCGGCGATGGATGAAAATCCCTCAATGAATCGCCGATAGTAACCAGCCAAAACCCAGAAAACTACGAATTTTCGAAGGGGTCTTGGGGATCTCCCAATCCATAACTGCTGGACCTTTGCTGGATCAACTGCTACACCAGCACCGGAGATAACATGCCCGAGGAAATGAACCTCGCGCAACCAGAAATCGCACTTGCTGAATTTAGCAAACAGCTTATGCTCACGAAGAACCTCTAACACTACCCTCAAATGCTGACAGTGTGTGGCCTCATCGGAGAGTAGACAGCACATCATCAATGAACACTACAACAAAGCTATCTAGATACGGCCAAAAACCCTGTTCATGAGATCCATGAACGCTGCAGGGCGTTGGTCAATCCGAAAGGAAGAACCAAAAACTCATAATGTCCATAACGGGATCTAAATGCCGTCTTGGACAATCCTCACTCCAAATCCTCAACTGATGATAACCAGATCGTAAATCAATCTTAGAAAAGACTGATGCATCCTGCAACTGGTCAAACAAATCATCAATACGAGGTAAGGGATACTGTTCTTCACTGTCACTTGGTTTAGCTTCCTGTAATCGATGCATAACCTAAGTGATCCATCGTTCTTCTTTACAAATAAGACAGGTGCGCCCCAAGGGGAAACACTAGGGCGAATAAATCCCTTATCTAGCAATTCTTGCAACTGCCTCCTTAACTCGGCTAACTCCGCAGGTGCCATCCGATATGGAGCCTTCGAGATAGGAGAGGTGCTCGGAAGCAACTCTATGGTGAACTCTATCTCTCTATCCGGTGGCAATCCAGATAAATCATCGGGAAAAATGTCTGGAAAGTCCTGCACTACCTCGATCTCTGCAAGAGTAGGTGACTCACTAGCCTCGGGTACCAATACTATGCTGGCAAGAAAAGCGTCACAACCCTGTTTACCATGCGCATCGCCTTCATGGCAGAGATAACCAACTTTCCGCCAAGTTCCTTGGCAAGGGATGAGAGAACTCATCCTCACCAGGAATGCGAAACAATCCTCTTCCACGACAATCTACTAATGCATAGTGCTCCTCTAGCCAATCCAGACCAAGAATAGCATCAAAGTCCTTCATCTTTAGCAAGAAGAAACACCCTTCTAGGACTCTATCTTCAATGCACACAGGTAACGACGGAATGCACTTCCTAGTCGATACCATACCCGCAGGTGTGTGCACAGACAAAGGGACTTCTAACTCCTCAGACTCTATGGCTGACTCTAGAGCTAACTGCCTAGCGAACCACTCGGAGATGAACGAGTGAGTGGCACCCGTATCAAACAAAACCCGAGCGTGCACACCTAGAAGTAAAAATGTACCTTCGGTGACATGCTCCGCCTACTCGGCATCCTCTCGTGCTAGAGCAAACACTCGAGCTGGACTCGAGGCCTTCCTGGTCTTCCTGTATCTGGCGCTGCTGCTGCTACCGCTGCTGGGGCTGGCGCTCCGCGCTAGACTCTCTGCTGAAGTCTCAGACAATCCTTGATCTTGTGGTCGCTGCTTCCGCACTTCAAGCACTTTCCCGCAATCATCCAACACTCCATACCACCATGTGTCTTCCCGCAATGGGGACACTCCTTCTTCACACCAGGGGAACGTTGAGAAGGTACTTGTGCACTGCTGGTTGTTACTGGACGTTGCGGTGCCTGGTACACTGCTTTCTTCTTGTCCTTCCGGTGGAACGTAGCTGCAGGCCTCTTCTGCGAAGCCTTCTTCTCCTCGAGTACTGCTCCATTTCACCTCCTGCCTACAAGCAGCGCTAAGGGCCTCGTCCAAGGTACGATGGTCAAACGCCACTAGCCTCGTCCTCAGTGATGGCTTCAGGCCCATCACGAACTTCTTTGCTTTCCTGCGCTCATCTGTCACGATATGAGGTGCATATTTAGATAATTCTGCAAACCTGGCCTCATACTCGAGCATGGTCATGGAGCCCTGGGTCAAGGAAAGGAACTCCAGCTCCATCCTGTCCTGGATATGCTCGGGGATGAATTTGGCCTGAAAGAGCCTCACGAACTCGTCCCAAGCCACGTCAATAGCTCTGTCCTCGAATCGGGTACGCAGTAAGGAAGCCCACCACACATCAGCTCTCTCCTGTAACACCATCTTCATAAGCACCACACTAAACAATTATAACTTAACAGGATATACAGCATATAAAACTAACACATACCTGTAGCATATAGGTGGCTAAAGTAACCTTATCATCGTCCGCACACCTAACAGCCCGGAAGATCTTCTCGATCTCCCTCATCCAGCTTTCTGCTAGTAACAGATCGCTCTCCCCCTTAAAAGAGGGTGGCAGCATCCTCTTGAATCTTTCCATGATGGAAGGTCCACCATGGTCCTGAGCTGGAACTTGAGCCTGCTACATCAAACAACAAATAATACGCATTCAACATAACATCATACAATTAAATAAAACAGACTACACTTTGATTGATTATGCTAACCTAAGCCTCCAACTAAGCCTGGAGTGCAGCCTGGGTGTGGCCCTGCGTCTGCATGGCCTGCACCAAACCTTGCATGAACACTTCATAATCCACAGGCGGCGGTGGGGAAGTACAGGACCCTGTGGTGCCGGGGCCTGCTGCTCCGCCTGCTCCTCACGCCTCTGCTCGCCCTCACGAGCAGGCACACCACCACATCTACCTCTCGAAGCCATGGCTGCAATAAATTTCAGCCACCATTAGAGCTATGCTATGTAATTTCCTAACCATTTTTCTTATCTATTTTCCACTCATTATTAATGTTTCTACACGTGGACATTCCTATGTAGACTTAGCATGTAATGGGGATGATGAATATATTATATATATATATATATATATATATATATCTATATATATATTCATGTGCAATCTCAACGATTTCTCTGATACCAACTTTGCGATGACCTCTTTATACCGGTACGATTATACCAACCCACATCGGTATAATGAACGTCATCACAGTGGGAGCAAGGAGTGAGTCTAAAAGACTCAGCAAATAACTCTCTAAAGGTGTCGGGTCACCAACTAAACCTGTACATCGAAGCAAGGAGTGAGTCTAAAAGACTCAGCAAATAACTCCATACACATCATTCATGCATACGTCACAGTAGGTTCCACATTACAATTCACGAAGCAAAACATATAGCATGCTTGAACATTGATAAGAGACAACCTATCATGGTATTTCTACAAAATTTAAAACAT
This sequence comes from Colocasia esculenta, assembly GCA_014218235.1. Taxonomy (NCBI): domain Eukaryota; kingdom Viridiplantae; phylum Streptophyta; class Magnoliopsida; order Alismatales; family Araceae; genus Colocasia; species Colocasia esculenta. Next base: position 69,634,878 of record CM024755.1, read on the forward strand.
ATGGTACATGATTTAAGACATTCCAAAATAAATATCCTATCACATGCTTACTACTCATTCAATCACATTAAGCTACAACATGATAGCAACTAACATGGGATTCTCACATGTATAAAAGGAAACATTCCTATCATGGTTTCTACACATTCTTGCACATGCACACTATCATTTCATACACTTCAAGGTTGCTGATATAACATATTTCACATTAACATATCATGGATCACAATTTCACATTCTAACACATGGTTTCACATGTTTGCACAATTACTCATTCACATTGTTCTCTTTTTACACATTGCACGTTTACACATATTCACACTACACAATTTACACATATCCACATTCACATTTCACAATTTAGTGTCGTGACACATAGTCCAAACCACCATTAGAAGCACACATCAAATACACATAACACATTGATGCCACCTAGGCAACACAGTGACGACTCTTGGACTGCGCAGACCGGGAGAACAAGTCTCCACCCTAACCAGTGGTACTTGTCCACCTCCAGGATTTCATCCTAATGCCCTTAGGATCTTAACACATTGAACCTTCCCATGGGGACTTTTCCATGGTACGGTTCCACGGCCCTCTATGGAAGCAGTGTCACACATGGCACATTCTTACACATTACACATTCTGATTTTTAACACACATATTACACATGATATACACATGTCTTTACATTCTCTCACATATACACATGGCTCTATTTTCCTATTCATGATACTACTATTGAAAGAAATCAAACATTCAGTACCTTACACTAACCAGGTTGAAACATACATAATCAACCATGTTCATATTAGCATGCGTTGAACACTCGTTTCGTATGGAAATTTCATAGAGCACTCTACAATTATCCAAATAACATGAGAATTTAACCACAGACTAATTTCAGGTTTATGATTACACATGCAAATTTTCATATTTTTTCGAGTCATATTACATTTACAGAAATTTAAAACATTCAACCTCATGCCATTTATAATTCAATTTATCATGGAACATAACATGAATGTTCGATTTGACCGTTCACAGGTCTGTACCTATCATTCATAATGTCACAGAAATGTTTTTCCCCGAAATTTTTGCACAACATGCAATTTTCCGAAGTTTTAAAACAATCTAGGCATGCTCTCTATTTTCTAATACATAAATTATAACAAGTTTCATAATCATGGGGAAAATTCCCAAATTTTTGGGACATGGACTGTCATGCATTTACATCATCTGGAAATTTTATGGAAGTCTAATTACACATGGATCATGCAAACAGTAAGCTACCATACCCATGATCTTCATTTCACATGCATTTCACATAATTCTAACTTAGATAAATCACAGAAGAGTATAAAAGTCTCACAAACACATTCCATTAACCATATTACATAACGTATAGTGTTTACATTATATCCTCATGCGAAAACACATCGGAAATTTATCATATAGGAGGAGAGAACAGCTCACTGTTCTGTCCTGAAGAACTTAACGGCACTGTCTTGCCGTTAAAGGAGATTAATGGCAATATCGTTGGCCGCTAATCGAAGAGCTTGACGGCAAGGGATCTTGCCGTCAAGTTCCGGTCTGTGCAAAAAGACAGACCGAGCTCCAAATACAAGAAGAATGGGGGAATCCAGGACATGATAAAATCTCATAAAAATGATAGAAACCTCCTAGACACATACATGGACGAAGTGGGTGGTTTACTTGCCTCTTGTAAAATCTCCAAAGGGGTGAAAATGGGCGATGAAGCTCTCCTTGGGCAGTCCCATGATGCCTCCAAACACCTTCACTCCGTCTTCTATGGTGTTGTAGCATCCAGTCCGAGGTCAGGGAAGCCTCCTCCTATGTCCAAGCTAGCTTCTAGTCGCTGTAGATTGCCGGATGAAGCTCCAAATCACCGGATCTGAGCTCTCAAAGCTCAGGTTTTCTCACAGGGCTTAGGGTTTCTCTCCTTCTCCTTGCAAAGAGCCAAGAGAGGGTCATGGGGTTGCAAAAAGGGGTTTGTTTATAGGAGAGAGACCTCTCAACTCACACAGGGGTTGATGTGAAGGCTTGAGAGCCGTTGGCGACGTCTCCCCAATGGTTGAGGTAGCTTGCCCCCGAAATTTCGGGGTCTGCTGCGCACTGAGTTTCAGAGAGCTAGACGTCCACATCCATGGCCGCCAACTGAAGTGTTAGCGTCCAACGATATGGACGTTGACTCACATGGACGTCCACCGATGTTGACGCCAATTGGCCCTTCGGCTAGAGCTTAAAAACATGCAGATCCATGCTTAATCCATACATATATGTACACGAAACCTATGTAGTATAATGTATACACTACTACACCATGCAAACATCCAATATTTACAACTAATATACACATGCATTCATAAGTACGACTAGCTAATATTGTACATAGATATCTACATATGCATATACAAGTTACACACAAACATGAATTCACATAAAATAGAATAAAATGACAAACAAATTCGAGGGCCTTACAGAGTAACTAATGATAGAGCGAGTCATGTAAAGTCGAGAAAGTAATAGTACAAGTAACATGGTTCAGATAGCAGATGAATCAAGTATAGCAAGATGATTAAAGTCAAGTCACGATTGAAAATGATAACAACGCAATAGCATGTAGCGACAGTGTCAAGCAATAGCAAGCGATAGGTATAGCAAGGAGATAGATAGTAGTTGGTCATGTAAAGAGTAAATTGCACTTTGGTTATCCATATATAGCCGAGAGAGAATATAGCACTTTTGTTGTCAATAGACAATGAGGGAACATAGCAGTTTGTTTTGTTTTTTAAATGGCACTTTGTTGTCAAAGACAATGAGAGAATATAGCACAATGAATATGATTAAGTCACGATAGAAAACAATAACTCAAGATAGCAAGTAATAAGTAAAGCAAGGAAAGAGTACGACAGTAGTCGCTCAATATCAGGACTGTAATAGTTCAGTAACAATCAGTCGTAGCACAGTAATAGTGCAGTACGTCTGAACTAACAGACCAACAGTAATAGTATAACAGTCAGATGTCTAACTAATTCAGAACAGTCAGTCAGAACTGGTGCAAATACAGCCACCGTCATTAGCCCTTGCAGGTATTTTCGGGTGGCTCTCTGTGCCCAGGACTAGATTGGAGCCCTCGGACACTCTCCGTGCCCTCAGCAGTATGCATTCAAGTCCAGTTGAGTTACAAGACCCACTATAGTGCTAGACAATCAAGAATAGTACCAAGCAATAGGAGCCACAATAGCTCGAAGGGTGCCAAGAGAGTACCATATGAATAGACGAGATAGGCGAGATAGTAGAGAGAATGTGAATAGATGAGAGTATAGAGACAGTAGACGAGACAAGGACATATTCATAATACAACGTTAAACAAACAATAATACCAGTTGCACGACACGCGCGATCGGTGTTGGCAGTCAGGTGGAATTTACTACACTTCCACTGGCCATATTATGCACATGTCTAGAGGTCCGGCGTGATTCAAAATAAGAGAGAAAATAATCTAAGGTTGTATGGATCTTACTGATCCCTCAAGTGTATCATAGGTGTTAGGGTACAACCAGATCGTCGACCATGTGGGAACCCATGGACAGACGAGTCTTACGGAGGCCTTGAACAAGGATTCACTAGTCTGACAGAAGGAGTATCCAACGGAGAGTTCGTCCAAGTCAAGAGAAAGTGTATATATAGAAACAAGTGCTCGACGTTCTAGAGGAATTCTATAACAGTAGAGCGTCTGTAATGGTAATCCCAAAACATCACGAGAAACGTAGACAAGTCCATTTAAAATAAGGCAATTTAACGATATGATTGACATATATAACCAGATGTATTATGAGGTATTTTCATGCCAAGTTAAGCCAAAATAGATGGTTCAGAGTGTGTGCATGTGTGAGAGAAATTATAGATAGAAAGAGATCATGTGCATGTCATTTAAATCACACATAAATGTTCAATTTATAACAAGTGTATTTACTGCGTGTATGACTGTTAACAAAGTGTACAAACACTGTAGAAGGTTATAGCATCAAATTCTTGGGTTTACATACAAAAGTCTGAGATCGCGACGTACCCCAGTAAGGGTCCCGATGGGGTCAAAACAGAACGTGACAGGGCCTTGCACAGAATGCGACAGACTTGTCAGATCAGGCAGACGGAATGCGACGGCAGCCCTTGTCGCGTTCAGAACATGACGGTCATTGCTGTCGCAATCAGCCCTGAGAACGCGGCCTATCGGGCCGTCGCGTTCTCAGGTACTACGCCTGAGTTCGACAAAGAAAAGACATGTTCTTGGATTGCGGCCCAACTTATCATATTTTGACATAGGGTTGTTCATAAATTAAGAACAAATAGTACAAATGATGAAAATTCATGAAATAATTTTTAAACGACTCTAAACATGCGAGAGCACTTCCAGTAAATAGGAATTTTAAAACAAACATGGTTTCGACAGGCTTAAATCCAGTCAAACATGGAGAATAGAAGACTATGAACAGTTGAGATGCAACAATAAATTCGCAGAATAGGGTAGATGAAAATTAGGGCTTTTAGGGGCAAAAGAAGCCTAACAATCATCAGTATCTCCAGTAAAATTTTTGTGGCATGAGAACGAGTATACATGGAGATATGTATTTGACAAGAGGGTTCGGGGTCATAGAGTTTACAGAACGTTGAAATTCAAGAAGAAAAGATTGGGTGAACGAAAAATTATGAAACGAAATGGGTTTTGTTCCTAATGCATGGAACAATCTACAGATGAATTTAATTAGATTTTGCTCGTGATAATGCCTACCTTGACTCAATTTCCTCTTCAAGGGCTAGAACTTGAAGAACTCGGGATGAAGCTTGATGAAGCCTTCTCCCCATGAATTCTCCTCCTCCTTGGCCTCCTCTCCATGTCCAGCAAGCCTCAACAACGTGGTAGGGCCGGCCATAGAGGATTTATGGAGTATTTATGCTTCTTTGCTTTCCCTTTCCTAGTTTAACTCTAATTCCCCTTTAATTACAAGGTTTCCTATTTCTCTCCTCCTTCCAAGCTTGCCAACTCCTAATTGGGTTAGGATGGGAGCTAAATTCATGGCCAAGCCATTACGGTAAATTTAGGAATCTAATTCCAACACAAACTACTTATTTTAATACATTAATATCCCTTTTCTATTTAGGTAATATTTAAGTTACGAATTTAGGATATTTTCCAATTATTCTTCTTTTAAAAATCCTTATTTTGGCCCAATAAATTTTATATGGTCCATTTAACAAAGCTCATTCTTAATGGAATTTAACTTAGGAGAATTCTCCATTTTAAATAGGAAAATAATAAAATTTTAGAATTTATTATATTTTTATTACTTGAATTTATTCATGGGCCATGAGAGGTCCATTGGTCCAATTCCAATAATGGGTAATCATTTCATGATGTTGGAAGTTTCTCCGACATGTTCGTTTAATTTATGGGCGGGTTATTTTTCCGTGTTAACAGTTTTCCGACTTAGTTTCCTAATTTGGATAATTAGTCACATTGTGACGTACACTTGGCTAATCGAATTTTTCGTTGCTTGAATTTCTTAGTAGAACACTTAGGAATAATGTCTGGGGTTGATTTATAGTTTTTAAGGAATGTTCCGATGTATTATTGCACAGACGATAGTGGTACGTATGTTTCTTTTATTTCGATTTAAAGAAATTATTATTTCAAATTTTTAAGTATTAAATTTTTCGGGTTGCTACATCCTCCCCCACTTAAAAAGAATTTGGTCCCAAATTCATATGATATGATACGACTAGCAATTTATTATGGATATTTCATTCCATCACCTCCCCCACTTAGGACTTTGCTATCGCAAAAATAATATGAAATTAAACTAAGGGTTTAGTGATGGTTGTTAGGATCGGATGTTCGGTGATGGCAAAGCTAGAAGGGGGGGTTGAATAGATTTGCAGCGGAAACTTAAGCAATTTAAAATTTACTTCGGATTAAAAGATCAACTCAATTAAAACCCCTTTGATCTGATGCAATGTGTGTGAGCAAATTAATAGTTAGTGTGTAGACGAAATCCCTATGCATGCATCTAGCGCAATACAGATCAAACCACAAATCAAACCACAGTGCACAATGGATTTTTTAGGTGGTTCGGAGATCACAACACGTGACTCCTACGTCCACCCTCACACAGTGAGGACACACTACTCAAGAACTGAGTACAACACACACACGAGCACAACGACTCAACCACACACACGAGCACAACAACTCAACCACACACACACACACGCTAGATCAAGTCCACAAAAGATCAGATCCTCTAGCCTTGATCTGACTAACACACCACACACGCATGTTGTCTGATGCAATCACGCAATCAAAACAACAATCCACATGTAGATCAAGCGCAAGGAATGATCGAACCACAACCACACACAGAGATATGAAAAGTATTGAAAGAGAAGAGTTCTGAGATGTAGAAGCAAATCCTGATGTAGAACTCTTCTTTCTGGTCGTCCAAAAGATCTCCAAGCTTTAACTTGATGAATATCAGATGACATAGAAGCTTGAACCATGGACGAACCGACTTCAACTCCGCTCAGAAGATGGATCTTCTTTTCTCTGGACGGAGAGTTGAAGCAGAGCAGCAAGAAGAAGCTCTTCTCTTGGGTTTTGCTTAGGGTTTTGATATGGTGGCTTCTTGCTACAAAAATACCTCTATATGATGTATATATAGTGGTTTCCAAGTATGGAGAGACGTGCTAAAAGGAAACACCCTAATATAGATCATATCCTAACCATCGGATCTGACTTTCTCTTCATCTATCGACAGGCACTTCATAGCTGTCGACAGCTACTGCTCAGATCTGGTTTCCAGAACCATGATGTTCTTGGAACACTGGGGCTGTCAACAGGCAGCCTTATCTGTCGACGGGCGATTGTTGGTTGTCGACAGGCAGCATGTATCTGTCAACAGGCAGCTGTTGACAACTACTGCTCCATTTGAGCTTCCAGTAGCTTGTTTTGGTCTGGATGGTCTATCTGTCGACAAGGAACTTCCGGGTTGTCGACACAAGACCACTTGAAGTGTTTTTCTTGATCTTTTGCACTTGTATCTTGATGCTTCTCTTGTATGCAATCACACCTACATTAAAAGACATTCTAAGTGAGATACAATGAATACATAGGTGTTCATCAAAGCATTTGCTCACTTGATCATTTCATTAATGTCCTTTGTCATATTTATCATGTTTCCAACATTAAGACAACATCAATTATGTCACTCATCATCAAAAACATTTAAGCACATGTCATCATACACATTGTAACCCAACATTCTCCCCCTTTTTGATGATAACAAAATTAGCAATTGATACAATTGATGTTTCTCCCCCTTTTGACAACATCCAAAAAGATAGTGAGTGCACACATAGGTATGAATGAAGCAAAGAACTACTTGACCCCAGAACTGAATTGTGAAAGATTTGAGTGGGGAATGAGTGTTCAAATGGGATTGCAAGGTTGAGAATAGGTTGATACCCACTACAAAGTGTCATCAACATTAGTATTAAGACACATAAAAATTCTACAATGGTTAAGAGATAATACTCCGAGAATCTCAAGTTATAGCATTTAGAATACATCGTTCAAAAACATATGAAAATAAGATAACCCTTTTCAATAAAACCGTTGTAGAAAAACATATTTCTTAGTGGGTGATGTTCAGTTGGTACATGAAAGTAATGTCTACATGAACAATTGACAATAGACAACCCATTGCCCTTGATTTCAAATCATGGAGGCTTCACTCTATTTCTAGCATTGAACAATTTCTTTTATCAAGTTAAAGTGGGAAAAGTGGTAATTAGAATCACTTTCACCTTTTGACGTGAAGGTAGACATTTGGGATGCCCGTACCCCTAGTTACTCAGTGTGAGTGACCATCATACCATTGTACAGAGATAATGAATAGACTTTTGACGTGAAGACAAACATTTGTGATGCCCATGTCCCCAATTACTCAGTAATGCTCAGCATTGCTCTACCTTTATCCCATTACATATTTATATTTATTTGAATTTTCATGAATTTGGAAATAGGTAGCTTTTCTCCCTTTTATTTTTGTTGTGAAAATCAAGTTCAAAATGTTATCTAAGGTTAAAAACCAATGAAAGACATTAATTTCAAAAACCTTCTTACTTGTCAAACCATCTAAGAAAAATGATTATCCACAAGGGAGTTATTTAAGTGAGTCAAGTTAAAATCATTAGATTTGTTCAATGTTTTCTAGATGACACAACCTAGACTCAAGCACAGAATGTTATTTCAAAATCATTGTGATTAAGGTAATGTCTTTAATACTATGTGAGTATGAAAGGTTGTAATGAACATTATGTCCAAATTCTCCCCTTGCACAAAATAATGAACATACTCATGAAGAAATGTTGATGAATGTTGAGTATTGCACACATGAAGGGCATCTGTTGACAGCAAGAATGTGGTTGTCGACAGCTAGTGTGAAACAGAAGAACTGATGTTCTGGAAAAGGTCATCTGTCGACAGCTGATGAAGGGGCTATCAACAGGTACTTGAAAACTCAATTTTAAGGGATGGAATAGAGTGACATGAAGACCAAGACTTGAGAAATAATGACACAATTAATATGAAGAATATCTCTCAAGCATTTCACTCAACCTACCTTGACTAACTCCCCCATAATGTGTGCATGTGATGATTCAACATTCAAGCAATTCAAGCATTTGCATGGCAATCAATTTGCATAGAATTAGTGCAAACATAATATTCAATGAATTTTGTGAACATTTTAGTGCGCTTTCAAACTTACTCCCCCATAACACATGCATAGAATAAGAAAAATAGCAAGCAATTCACACGTAATCATGCACACAAATAGCCTTATGCATAACATGACTTTTGGTACTTGGCGGAGTATTTTCACTCACGCATAATGATAGTTTCCAAACAAGCATAACTTGTTTTTCCACATGTCATCATTTGATATACCAAGAGGTCAAAGCAAATGTTGTGCTTAAGAGGTCATGAGCACAGTTATGCAAGTAAGATGACATGACATGATTCCAATTGCTAAGAGGCATTGTCATTTGGGGATAGCATCAAAAACACATTTTTCATTGCTCAGATAGAATTAAAAATCCATTTCAATTCCAACAATTCAAATCTGAAGTGATAAGGAGATTTACCTGAACAGCCTTCAATCACAGTCTCAAAAATTTTACCTTTGTTCTCTAATCATTTCTTGCCTTGCACAGTCAATATCATGAATCCATTTGCGTTGTATGGCTGCAAGACATCTCAGCTTGTTGATCAAGCTGGTTTTGGGACCCACACTTCCTTGGGTCCTGCAATGACATTAATGTTAGAATTTAACAATGATTTCAAAATCCAAAGTGATTTTATTTTTGGAATAGATGTATTTTCTTTCATTAATGGAACTATGAGCATCATTGGTTCCACACTCTTCTGTAGTCTTGTTCAATACATCTATGTTTTCATGAATTATTTTGTTTTTAGGACTTTTAGCATGAAGAGCATAACACTTCTTTTGTCCAGCAATCATGTTCTTATGTGCATGGAATTTCTGAGTAATTTCAGCATGAACATGATTTTATTCCTATGTACATGGGCATGTGTATGAACATGGGGCTTGGGAACATGCACTAGATGATCATTTCTATGCCAACAGTCCCTGGAGATATGACCATGTTTATGACATATAAAGCATTGGACAGACTTGGCACATTTATGAAAGTGTTGATTTTTATTCCAGCAGAATGTGGCAAGGTGACCAGGTCTATTGCAATTAAAGCAAACAAGTTGAGTATTTACCTGGAGCTTACCATAGTATGAGTGCATTTGTTGGAATCTCTGAGATCCTCTAGAGTACCTATGATTATCCTTGGGTTGAAAGGATGGAGGTGGCACCCTTTGGTATCTCTCGACATGGTGTGGAATTGGAGAATGCCCTGAAGCCTTTTTGGCTGCTGAAGGAGATGTGGAAACCTTGTGGAGTCCTGTTTCTTTTTTATTTTCTTTTTCTGGTTTTCAGTTGAAACATGATTCTTCCTATTTGCCGCATTTTTGTTCAATTTAGAAACCTTCGTTTCAGAATTTTGATTTTGTTCACTAACCACTTCAAGTTCATTTGTCAAGTTTTCTTTTTCAGCTTTCAATGTATCAATTTCTTTTTCCGAAGTTTGAAGTTGGTTTGTCATGACATCCATACCATTCTTTATTTTGTTCTTTTCAATTTCACTTTGAACAACTTGATTTTCCAAGTCAATAATTTTCTTCTTATAATTGTTGCATTCATCATTTAATGGTCTGTCATGATACAAGCATTCAATTTTCTTTTTCAGATGATTATTTTCCTCAACCAATTGGTTGCAATTTTCTTTTATTTGATGATCATGAGCCATGTTGGAGATTTGTTTATTCAATTGATCATTATCAAATTTGAGATTTTCATTATGATCAATCAATTTTTCATTTTGATTTTTCAAATCCAAAATTTCATATTCAACCTTCTCATGATCTTCTTTCAATTTAGAAAGCTTGTTTCCACAATTTTTTACTTCATTCTCCAATTTTTCATTCTCCGTTTTCAATTTTTCATTTTCTTCATAGAATGCTTGAGCATTATAAATTCTCATTTCATTCTTATCCAATTTTTCTTTTAGCTTCTTATTTTGAGATTTTACTTTCTTAAATTGATTGCACAAGTGCTCATAGCATTCTATCAATTCATCATAGGATATATCATCCTCTGAATCAATATCAGATATTGATCTATCAAAAGGGTCTGAGATGGAATTACCTGACCTTTCAGAGTTTCTTGATTTCTTTGACATGTGTGATTCTTCAGATTTGTCTAAGCGACAAGAACCTTTTGAGCTGCCATGAGCCATGTAGCATTTTTCTTCTGTTTCCTTTCTAGACTTGCTTGTTTTCATAGAGGAGACCTACATTTTATCAACCTTGTAATCAAACTCAATTATCATAGGTCTATTTATGATACTTGAGAACTTAGCCATATTTCTGAGTATGCTTTAGATGATTAGACCAATCAACAGCAATCAGATCAGTTCAGAATCAGATATAAACCCGCTCTGATACCAATTGTTAGAAATCAGAGTTATTAAGCACACAAAGATAGATCTCCAAAAACACAACCAAACAACAGAGAACCTGCTCTGATACCAATTGTTAGGATCGGATGTTCGGTGATGGCAAAGCTAGAAGGGGGGGGGGGGTTGAATAGATTTGCAGTGGAAAATTAAGCAATTTAAAAATTACTTCAGATTAAAAGATCAACTCAATTAAAACCCATTTGATCTGATGCAATGTGTGTGAGCAAATTAACAGTTAGTGTGTAGACGAAATCCCTATGCATGCATCTAGCGCAATACATATCAAACCACAAATCAAACCACTATGCACAAGGGATTTTTTAGGTGGTTCGGAGATCACACCACGTGACTCCTACGTCCACCCCTCACACAGTGAGGACACACTACTCAAGAACTGAGTACAACACACACACGAGCATAACGGCTCAACCACACACACACACGCTAGATCAAGTCCACTAAAGATCAGATCCTTTAACCTTGATCTGACCAACACACCACACACGCACGTTGTCTGATGCAAACACACAATCAAAACAACAATCCACACGTAGATCAAGTACAAGGAACGCTCGAACCACAACCACACACATAGAGATATGAAAAGTATTGAAAGAGAAGAGTTCTGAGATGTAGAAGCAAATCCTGATGTACAACTCTTCTTTCTGGTCGTCCAAAAGATCTCCAAGCTTCAACTTGATGAATATCAGATGACGTAGAAGCTTGAACCACAGACGAACCGACTTCAACTCCACTCGGAAGATGGATCTTCTTTTCTCTGGACGGAGGGTTGAAGCAGAGCAGCAGGAAGAAGCTCTTCTCTTGGGTTTTTCTTAGGGTTTTGATATGGTGGCTTCTTGCTACGAAAATACCTCTATATGATGTATATATAGTGGTGTCCAAGTATGGAGAGACGTGCTAAAAGGAAACACCCTAATATAGATCATATTCTGACCATCAGATCTGACTTTCTCTTCGCCTGTCAACAGGCACTTCATAGCTGTCGACAGCTACCGCTCAGATCTGGTTTCTAGAACCATGATGTTCCTGGAACACTGGGGCTATCGACAGGCAATCCCTGGCTGTCGACAAGCAGCCTTATCTGTCGACAGGCGATTGCTGGTTGTCGACAGGCAGCATGTATCTATCAACAGGCAGTCTTCAGCTGTTGACAGCTACTGCTCCATTTGAGCTTCTAGTAGCTTGTTTTGGTCTGGATCTGTCGACAGGGAACTTCCTGGCTATCAACACATGACCACTTGAAGTGGTTTTCTTGATCTTTTGCACTTGTATCTTGATGCTTCTCTTGTATGCAATCACACCTACATTAAAAGACATTCTAAGTAAGATACAATGAATACATAGGTGTTCATCAAAGCATTTGCTCACTTGATCATTTCATTCATGTCTTTGTCATATTTATCATGTTTCCAACATTAAGACAACATCAATTATGTCACTCATCATCAAAAACATTTAAGCACATGTCATCATACACATTGTAACCGAACAATGGTTCCTTGTCCACCCTCATTGGCAGGATTTTTATCCACAAGGGCTTGTAATCGTCCTTGGCGTGGAGTTTCGTTCTTCTTTGTTGGACAATTGATGACTCGATGTTGTTGACTTCCACATCGCAAGCACCTGCCCAATCTCTTCCAATAGTTATCAACCTGATGCCCGGCTTTTCACAAAATTCACCGACTTCCTTCCGCTTCACTTCCCCTTTCATTCTCTTGCTATCTATTGTATTTCTTCCTTTATTATCATTGGAATGAGTAACACGTTCCCTTTTCAACACCTTCTTCTTATGGATCTTTTCAAGATATTTCATGGTGTCCTCTACTAATTGAGCTCTCATTACCATGACTGAATATACTTCAATGTCTAGTGGAACCAAATTTTCCCAGTACACAGGTCTCAACCCTTCTAAGAATCTCTTTGCCTTCATCTTTTCCGTACTCACCAAATGTGGTGCATACTGTGCTAGTCTGTCAAATTGTGCTCCATATTCTGCTACAGACATCATTCGTTATTTTAAATTGGCGAATTCATTTGCCTTCTTCTCACGAATCCTCTCGAAAAATTATTTGGTCTTGAAGAGTTCTAAAAATTCATCCCACTCTATGTTGATGTTGGGTAATTATCGACTGGCAGCTTCCCACCAGGCTCTAGCATCGCGGTCCAACTGGAAGGTTAATGCCAGAAGGACTTTCTCCTGCTCTGAACATTGCATAACTCTAAAGATTCGTTCCATCGCCTTCACCCAATTTTCAGCTTCGTCGGGATCCAGAGTTCCATTAAACCTAGGGTGGTTTATTCATTGAAAGTTCCCATATAAGTCTCCCGCCCCATTTCTTGCTCCTGTTTAGATCACGTTGTTAAGGGCTTGAGTTAACCCCTGTACAGTATGTTGTAATTCGTACATTTATGCATGCTCGCCAGCCATCTCCTCTAGTCTCCTGCAAGCAATAACATTTAATTTATTATTTTTTAGACTTTGGATGTCAAAGTATTACTAAGCTGTTACAAAGATAGATATATATATATATATATATATATATAGGTCTTAACCATGGTTCTACCCAATTCTCACATAGGTATGGTGGTTGACTTAGACACGTGTCATGGCAGTTCACCTAGAACATCCTAGACTTAAAATATCCTAATAAGGACATCCTAGGCTCTGATACCAACTGTCACGTCCCTCCAATTTAGCAGCAGAATAAATCGGAGGGAAACGTGAGCAACGAGTATGGTAATGTAAATTGCGCATATGAACACAAACATCAGAGCATCTAATGAACAATAATTGAAATAAAGTCTTCATTTCATTATAAAGTCACTAAGATGATTACAACCACTAATTCGGAGCCATGCACAAGGCTCATTGACATCACTACATTAAAAAGAAATCTAAACCAATAACTATTAGACTCCATGGTACTAGGGTAACTTTATCAACTAACTCAAGGTCGCTCATCACTCTAGTCTTGTCCCATTGATGTGTGTAACATCATTGTCTGACTTACCAGAGACACAATAACAAATAACGAAGGGTGAGCGATAACGCCCAGTAGGACTTAAATCTCAGGATCAAGCATGCTTTAAATGATTAATGCTTTAAAGGACATAGTAACTAATGATAGAGCGAGTCATGTTAAGTCGAGAAAGTAATAGCACAAGTAACATGGTTCAGATAGCTGATGAATCAAGTATAGCACGATGATTAAAGTCAAGTCACGATCGAAAATGATAACAACGCAATAGCATGTAGCGATAGTGTCAAGCAATAGCAAGCGATAGGTATAGCAAGGAGAGAGATAGTAGTTGGTCATGTAAAGAGTAAATTGCACTTTGGTTATCCGTAGATAGCCGAGAGAGAATATAGCACTTTTGTTGTCAATAGACAATGAGAGAACATAGCAGTTTGTTTTGTTTGTTAAATGGTACTTTGTTGTCAAAGACAATGAGAGAATATAGCACAATGAATATGATTAAGTCACGATAGAAAACAATAATTCAAGATAGCAAGTAACAAGTAGAGCAAGGAAAGAGTACGACAGTAGTCGCTCAATATTAGGACAGTAACAGTTCAGTAACAATCAGTGGCAGCACAGTAATAGTGCAGTATGTCTGAACGAACAGACTAACAGTAATAGTATAACAGTCAGATGTCTAGCTAATTCAGAATAGTCAGTCAGAACCGGTGCAAATGCAGACACTGTCATTAGCCCCTGCAGGTATTTTCGGCTGGCTCTCTGCCCCCAGGACTAGATTGGAGCCCCTCGGACACTCTTCGTGTCCTCAGCAGTATGCATTGAAGTCCAGTTGAGTCACATGACCCACTATAGCGCTAGACAATCAAGAATAGTACCAAGCAATAGGAGCCACAACAGCTCAATGGGTTCCAAGAGAGTACCAGATGAATAGATGAGATAGGCGAGATAGTAGAGTGAACGTGAATAGACAATAGTATAGAGACAGTAGACGAGACAAGGACATATTCGTAAGACAACGTTAAACAAGCAATAGTACCAGTTACACGGCACGCGCGATTGGTGTTGGCAGTCAGGTGGAATTCACTACCCTTCCACTGGCCATATTATGCACAAGTCCAGAGGTCTAGCATGATTCAAGATAAGAGAGAGAACAATCTATGGTCGTATGGATCTTACTGATCCCTTAAGTGTATCATAGGTGTTAGGGTACAACTAGCTAGTCGACCATGTGGGAACCCATGGATAGAGGAGTCTTACAAAGGCCTTGAACAAGGATTCACTAGTCCGGCAGAAGGAGTATCCGACGAAAAGTTCATCCAAGTCAAGAGAAAGTGTATATATAGAAACAAGTGCTCGACATTCTAGAGGAATTCTAGAACAGTGGAGCATCGGTAACGGTAATCCCAAAACATCGCGAAAAACGTATACAAGTTCATTTAAAATAGGGCAATTTAACAATATGATTGACATATATAACCAGATGTATTATGAGGTATTTTCATGCCAAGTTAAGCCAAAATAAATGGTTCAGAGTGTGTGCATGTGTGAGAGAAATTATAGATAGAAAGAGATCATGTGCATGTCATTTAAATCACACATAAATGTTCAATTTATAACAAGTGTATTTACTGCATGTATGACTGTTAACAAAGTCTATAAACACTGTAGAAGGTTATAGCATCAAAATTCTTGGGTTTACATGCAAAAGTCTGAGATCGCGAAGTACCCCAGTGAGGCTCGTGACGAGGTCAGAACAGAACACGACAGGGCCTTGCACAGAATGCGACAGACTTGTCAGATCAGGTAGACGGAACGCGACGGCAGCCCTTATCGTGTTCAGAATGTGACGGTCGTTGTTGTCGCGACTAGCCCTGAGAACAAGGCCTATCGGGCCATCGCGTTCTCAAGTACTGCACCTAAGTCCGACAGAGAAAAGACATGTTCTTGGATTGCGGTCCAACCTACCATATTTTGACACAGGGTTGTTCATAAATTAAGAACAAATAGTACAAACGATGAAAATTCAAGAAATCAATTTTAAACGACTCTAAACATGCAAGAACACTTCCAGTAAATAGGAATTTGAAAACAAACATTGTTTCAATAGGCTTAAATCCAATCAAACATGGAGAATAGAAGACTGTGAACAGTTGAGATGCAAGAATAAATTCGCAGAATAGGGTAGATGAAAATTAGGGATTTTACGGGTAAAAGAAGTCTAACAATCATCAGTATCTCCAGTAAAATTTTTGTGGCATGAGAACGAGTATACATGGAGATATGTGTTTGGCAAGAGGGTTCGGGGTCATTGAGTTTACAAAACGTTGAAATTCAAGAAGAAAAGATTGGGTGAACGAAGAAATATGAAACTAAAGGGGTTTTATTCCTGATGCATGGAACAATCTACAGATGAATTTAATTAGAGTTTGCTTGTGAGAATGCCTACCTTGACTCGATTTCCTCTTCTAGGGATAGAACTTGAAGAACTCAGGATGAAGCTTGATGAAGCCTTCTCCTCATGAATTCTCCTCCTCCTTGGCTTCCTCTCCACGTCCAGCAAGCCTCAGCAACGTGCTAGGGCCGGCCATAGAGGATTTAAGGAGTATTTATGCTTCTTTGCTTTCCCTTTCCTAGTTTAACTCTAATTCCCCTTTAATTATGAGGTTTCCTATTTTCTCTCCTCCTTCCAAGCTTGCCAACTCCTAATTGCGTTAGGATGGGAGCTAAATTTGTGGCCAAGCCATTAGGGTAAATTTAGGAATCCAATTCCAACACAAACTACTTATTTTAATACTTTAATACGTCATTTCTATTTAGGTAGTATTTAAGTTACGAATTTAGGATATTTTCCTATTATTCTTCTTTTAAAAATCCTTATTTTGGCCCAATAAATTTTATATGGTGCATTTAACAAAGCTCATTCTTAATGGAATTTAACTTAGGAGAATTCTCCATTTTAAATAGGGAAATAATAGAATTTCAGAATTTATTATATTTTTCTTACTTGAATTTATTCATGGGCCATGAGAGGTCCATTGGTCCAATTCCGATAATGGGTAATCATTTCATGATGTTGGAAGTCTCTCCGACATGTTCGTTTAATTTATGGGCACGTTATTTTTCTGTGTTAACGATTTTCCGACTTAGTTTCCTAATTTGAATAATTAGTCACATTGTGACGTACACTTGGCCAATTGGATTTTTTGTTGCTTGAATTTCTTAGTAGAACACTTAGGAATAATGTCTAGGGTTGATTTATAATATTTAAGGAATTTTCGATGTATTCTTGCACATACGATACTGATACGTATGTTTCTATTATTTCGATTTAAAGAAATTATTATTTCGAATTTTTAAGTATTAAATTTTTCAGGTTGCTATAATGGTGCTCCAAGAAGCTGAGAGGAGATACCCTCGAGCGGAGAAACTTGCCCTGGCTCTCATCACTGCTGCCCAGAAGCTCAAGCCCTACTTTCTGGTCCACCCGATCACGGTGCTAACCGACCAGCCATTGAAGCTCATCCTTCAATGACCAGAGGCTTCTGATAGGCTCATCAAATGGGCCATCGAACTCGGGGAATTTGACATCAGCTACCGTCCAAGAACGGCCATCAAGGCGCAAGCACTAGCAGACTTCGTGGCGGAATGCACCCTTCCGGCCAAGAAGGATCCTCCATTGGAAGATGAGCCCCCATGGGAGCTCTGCGTCGATGGGTCCTCCTGCGTCACAGGAAGCGGGACAGGCCTGTTCTTACCTCCTCGAAAAGTTTAGAATTCCAATATGCCCTTAGGTTTCGCTTCGCCACCTCCAACAATGCAGCAGAGTACGAAGCACTCATGTCCGGGATCCGCATGGCCAGACACCTCAGAGCGCTTCGGCTGCGGGCCTTCTGCGACTCCCAGCTGGTCGCCAGCCAAGTGAACGGACAGTTTGAAGCCAGGGAGCCCCACATGGCACAGTACCTCCAGCAGGTCAAGCGCCAGACAGAAGGCTTTCTTTACTTCGAAGTCATGCACATCCGACGAGAGCAGAACGCACAGGTTGATGTGCTCGCCAGACTAGCGTCTTCCGGCGACATCGCCTCTTGATGCTCCATGTTCATAGAAGAGCTCACCTCACCGAGCAACGAAGTTGATATAGCGGCCATCAAGACCAACCAACCAGCTCCGAGCTGGAAAGATCCTATTCTGGCCTATCTACATCGAGAAGAGCTCCCTTCTGACCGAGTCGAAGCCTGCAAGATTAGTATGCGCTGCTAGAAGTTCACCTTAGTCGAAGGCCAGTTATACCAACATTCCCTCTCTAGACCCCTCTTACGGTGCCTTAGTCTTTCTGAGGTGGCACTAGCTATGGAGGAAGCACACAAGGGTCTGTGCGGAAGCTATTTAGGTGGAAGAACTTTAGCACAAGGCATCCTCTGAGTAGGATTCTGGTGGCCTTCTCTGCAAAAGGACTGCATGTCTTACACGAAGAAGTGCCCGGAGTGCCAGAAGTTTGGGCAGCTTATCCGTCAGCCTGCCGAACAGCTTCACACCCTATTCGAACCACACCCTTTTGCTCGGTGGGGTATTGACATTATGGGACCATTCCCAGAGGCTCAAGGTCGGAAGAAATTCATGTTCGTTGCCATCGACTACTTCACCAAGGGGATCGAGGCAGATCCCGTTTCCACGATCACCGAGTAGGCTGCATGGAAGTTCATATGGAAGAACGTCCTTTGCCAGTTTGGCATCCCAAAGGTGATTACCTCTGACAACGGGAAGCAGTTTAACAACGCATTCTTCAAACATAAGTGTTCAGAGCTCGGCATCTACAACCACTTCACCTTAGTCGTACATCCCCAAGCAAATGGTCTGGTCAAGAATGCTAACCGGACACTGCTCCACGGGATATGCACAAGGGTGGAGGCCGCTGGAGGTTCATAGATCGAAAAGCTCCCCAATGTGCTATGGTGCCACCGAACAACCGCTCAGGTAGCCACCGAAGAGACTTCCTTCCACTTGGCCTACGGTACAGAAGCTGTTGTGCCTCTGGAGCTTGCTCTCCCCAAAATCTGAACAACTCTCTTCGACAAAGCATCCAACAACCACGCACTAAGGGAGAACCTGGACATGCTCGCCGAACGCCAAAGCGACGCCAGCATCAGACTAGTCTCCTACCAACAACGGATAGCGCAATATTACAACTCCCTAATATGGGAACGGCGTTTCTTCGAAGGGGACCTTGTTCTATGTCGTTGCTCGGCATCAGATCCCCGAAGAGCAACCGGAAAAGTCACCCCGAAATGGGAAGGACCTTATCAGGTCATATAGGTTCTTGGGAAAGGCTCTTACAAGCTGACTACTCCTAGCGGCGAGGTCATACCCAAAACCTGGCATGTATCCAATTTGAAAGCTTATTATCTATAAAAGTCTCCTGTTCGGCATCCTACTTCTCATCCTCCCATTCTTTCGGTCTGTCAAAAGGGGTATTCGGGCCATCCCTAGCCGAAGCTTCTCAGCTCGAAAGACTAGCGTGATACCCAAATCCTAAAATAGAGGTGTTCAGTACAAACCTCTGGTCGGAACTTTTTTCAGTTCCAAAGGCCTGCACGGCACCTACGAGCGTCTAAGTGACCAATGAATTCTGATTCAAACAGAACACAAGAAGGGAAGAAAATAGACAGAGCAATTCATATACTTAAAAAGATCTATTCATTTCATCCAAGTATAAAAGCCCGCTAGGGCTAAGTTACAAGAAAAAAAAAAGGGAAGATACATGGGTCAAGGAGCTTGTTCTGAGGTTCCGGCTTCGTTTTCCCTAGGGGGCATCCGTCCTATGCAGAAGTTCGTGAAATGAACCACCTCCAGGCGTGGATCCTGGGTTCGTCGTTGGCACTCTCGAAGAGCAGCTTCAAAGGCTTCGTGGGCGTACTTGTTCGTGGCCAGCCCCCATCCTCGATCTTCGCCAACCTCGAGCCCCGCATTGTAATAGGTCGCGCCGTATTGTTCCAAGTCTTCTTGAAACTCTGGCCCGGCCTTATACTCAGCGACTCCCCGAGCTTCAGCTTTGGAAAGGACCCCCGAAAGGGTAGTCTTTTCTGCTCGGACGATGGCAAGTTTCAGCTCGGAGGCTCTGAGCGCGATTCGGAGATTCCTGATCTCCTTCTGTAACTCGGCCTCCCGACGACGGTGTTGTTCCTCACGTTCCTCAAAAAATGTGATCTCAGCGTCCCACATCTACTAGTGGTCTTGAGCCTGCGATGCAAGCCTTCAAAGTGCCTCCAGCAATCGTGCGATGCCATTGACCAGTGCCCTGACGTCAACTTCACCATCATCGTGTAAGACCCTCGAATTTTCGTCGCATTATTCGTGTTTGCATGTGTATGATTGTGCTTGTGTATGTATGTACATAATTACGTAGGTATTAATTAGTATAATTTACGTGTATATGTGTTTATATTAAATATAAATAGTGTATGTATTGCATGGTGATAGTATGGATACAATACCATATGTATATTGCATGTACATAAGCTTGAGATGCATGGTTTTCTGCATAACTTAGAGTTCTGGCCGAAGGCCAGATTGGCGTCAACCCCAGGCCGTTGAGCCAGTGTCAGCGTCCAGACATGGACGCCAACACTAACTCCGGCGTCCAGCGATATGGACGCCAACTTCTCTGGCGTGCATGCGCAGCAGAGCTGCAAGCTTCTGAAACAAGGCATGGCCACCATTGGGGGATGTCCCCCAACGGCTCTAAGGCTGTCTAATCGGCATGGTGAGTGGGTGAGGGGCTCTCCTACATCCTGAACCCGAATTGGCCTCTCCCCACTTCTCATTTTCACCCTTGCAAGAGGAGAGAAGAAGAGAGAAAAACCCTAGAGCATTCTGTGAGAAAACCCCATTTTAGAACCCTCAAATCCGACCCCTTGGAGCTGGATCTGGAGATCTACTGCAACAAGGAGGAAGCTGAAGCAAAGGAGAAGGCCTCCCCATCATCCCCTCGGCGTGGAGAACACCCAGGAGCCCGGAGGAAGGCGATCTTGAAGGCACCTCTGCAACTTCTTGGGACTGCCCAAGGAGGTCTTCTTCGAGCCACAAATCTCTTGGAGGAATTTTAGAGAGACAAGTAACCTATCCTTGATGTTCCCTTATGAGTCTAGGTTGGTTTTGTGAATTATAAGGATTTTTCCTCGAGTCCTAGACCCTCCATTTCACCCAAATTTCAGAGCTCGGGTCTGTGTTTCTGCACAGACCTGAGTAGACAGCAAGGTCCCTGGACGCCCAGTTCCTCCTTGGCGTCCATCGGCCATGCCGCTGACCCTGAGTCAGTGGCCAGAGACCGCCGTCGAGTTCTTCTGGACAGAACAGTGAGCTGTTCTGTCCCTCTTATACATTAATTTCGGTATGTTTTACGTGATGAGGATATATTGTACACCTTATACTCTATGTATATTGTGCATTGTGGTGTGTGAATGAATGTGGTGTGATGGTGAATGTGGGTTATTAGTATCTTTAAATTGTGAGCATGACTTGTAGACCATTTTGCAAAATCCATGATTCATGATTTAGATTAATGTGAATGCCTTAGTTTCGGTTTGATCATGAAGAATAGTGGGTCAGCATATGAGTTTGCAAATTTTAGTAATTTGTCCATGCTTGGGAAGGTGTAAATAAGTTCGGTTCGGTGAAATAAAAACATGCAAAATGGTGTGTGGTAATTGATTTATAGATGTATGAATTAGGGTGATGTTGTATTCTAAAATCATGCATATGTTAGTAGTCCCTGTGCAAAACAGTAAGTGGCTAAATTGCAAAATGTGTTAGACCCATGTTAGCTTAAGTTGTGAATAATATGCTAATTAGGTGTTTGATTTTCTGTAAATCCTATTTAGCTCAGAAAAATCTGAAAAATTGAGGGTATGATCTTGAACCCGAAAACAGCATGTGGTTAAAATTTCAGGTCGTCTGGATTAGTAAATAAAAAGTTGTGTGTTTTTCATGTGAAATATGATAATTTGTGCATATGATCGTAATGTGCTTAGATTTTGTTTAAACCCAGCATGATTAATGTGTTTACTGTGATTAACTCTTGAAATTCTGTAGTATCATGTTAGGGAAAAACAGAGATATTAATGTGAGTGAGAAAGTGAATGTGAAGAAGAGTGGAAGTGTAAAACCATGTGTAAAACGGTAAAAGTGTAAAAGTGTAAATGTGCCAATGTGATACTGCTTCCGAGAAGGCAGTGGAGCTGTATCAGGGAAAAGTCCCCCTGAGAAAGTTCATTGTGTTAAGTGACCCTAAGGGCATTAGGGGGAAATCCTGGAGGTGGACAAGTACCACTGGTTAGGGTGGAGACTTGTTCTCCCGGTCTGCGCAGTCCAAGAGTCGCCATTGTATTGCCTAGATGGCGTCTATGTGATGTGATGTGTTTTGTGTCCTTCTTTGGTGGTTTGGACTATGTGTCACGGCACCTAAAATGTGTAATGTGAAATGTGTAAAGTGTATGTGACCATGTGTAAATGTGTAAGTGACAATGTGAATGTGTATGTGTAAAGTGTAACCATGTGAAAAGAGGAAATTAGTGTAAAGAAAAATGTGAAATTCTAGATGTGTAAATGTGTCATTGAAACCCATGTGAGACTAAATCTGAAACCATGTGAATTCAGAAAATGCATGTTATTATCCTCATGTTATGTGTGCAAGAATGTTAGAATTCATGTTAGGAACAACTAATGAGTATGTGTGCAAATAGCATGATGGATTGTTCATGTGACGTGTTTTAAGCAACGTTATAGCTCTCATGTGTAGATTTATAGCCATGGAACCATGTGAAATCAGCAACCTAAAGCATGTGAAAAGGTTATGTGTGTGATTGAGAACATGTGGAATCCATATAAATTATGTTCCCTTTTCATGTATGTAAAATTGTCCATGTTGATAGCTCTCATGTTTGATTCTTTAAAAGATTAAAGTTCATGAGTAAATTGAATAGAGACCATGTGATAGGTGAAAAATTTATTTTAGAAATCTGAAAGCATGAGTTATGTATAAAAGTGTAGAACTTTCATATTAGGTTGAAACTTGAAGTGACTAGCATGCTTGTGTTGCAAAATTGTAAATGTATGTATAGAAACCACTAGAACTTGTACGTGAATATCATGTATAGTGTTGCTTGCTGAGTCCCTGGACTCACTCCTTGCTTCGGCGTACAGGTATAGTTGGTGACACGACACCGCTTGAGGAAACGGTGGAGACGGACTCCGAGCGCGGAGACTAGCTAGTTGTTGAAGCTTCTTGTGATTTGTGTACTTCATAGTATGTATTTGGAACATTGTATTAGAATTAACATGAAAAGAATGTATTATGTGGACATTATGTACTCTCATTTCAGCAATTTAATTTATGTGCACTTTAGTTCCCTTTTGTAAATTGCGTAAACTCATGTATGTTTAAATGTGGATGATGAATGAATGGAGATAGTTCTCTTTTACTTCCGCTACTCTGTTGTATATTCGCGTGTATCTCAGCTGTATGTATCGTTTGGGTAAATGTCCCACTGTGAGGATTCTCGCTATGCCGACGTGGGTCGGTATGACCGTACCGGTATAGAGAGGGCCGTCACACATCGTCTGAGCGGCGCTCCCCTTGAACCTCCTCTAATCGCTCGGAAGTTTCCTCCGAGCTCAACCCTTGGCACTGCGCCAGAACTTCGAGCTGGGAAGCGTTTGGGTGGGGGGGGTAGGTTCCTCGACAAGCTCCCTTGGAAGAGCTCCAAAGCTGCCTCGAGGTGCTCCTTCGTGGGCCGAGCCGTGGACCTTGCCTTCAGCACCTTTGACAGAGGTGCTCGGTCCTCATCGGACCCTACTTTGTCCTGGGCAGCAACGGTGGTCCCCTTGGCACGGGGGTTCGTCCCTTCGGCCACTTGGCTGGCGGCCGCCTCAACTGCCACACAATGACCTTCATCGCCACTGGCAGGCGCCCTCTGAGAAGGTTCTACCTCCTCGACCCCGACCACTTGCTTAGCGATGGGTATGATCGCAGTCGCCGTCTGCGACTGGCCCTCCACGGTGGCATCGGTCGATGAATGGAGCTCTGCCGCACCCTCCAACATGACTCCTACAGTCGTCGTCCCAGGGGACGCAACCGGAATGGGCCCTTGCACGGAAGCGGTCTCGCCCTCTGCCACGACGCTA
The DNA here is from genome assembly GCA_014218235.1 of Colocasia esculenta. Classification (NCBI taxonomy): domain Eukaryota; kingdom Viridiplantae; phylum Streptophyta; class Magnoliopsida; order Alismatales; family Araceae; genus Colocasia; species Colocasia esculenta. Next base: position 69,659,234 of record CM024755.1, read on the forward strand.
GATGCCTCTGATGTGACTGTCTCCTTCGTTCGGTCCCCAACAGGACCTGGGGGCATCAGCGTCCTGACCTGCTCCTCGGCGAGGCCTCCATCAGAATGGTTGCTGACGACGACCAACTCTTCGCCCCCGAGGCCCAGCTCCGAGATCACACCCTCGACTGTCAACGGCCTCGTCTCGATCTCGAGCCACGGCCTCGCCTACTCGGATGCCTTCACCAACTTATTCTTCTTTCAAAGTTGTAGATGGGGCGCTGTGTCTTCCTCCTCCTCGGCCTCCTGCACGGCTGCCCCCTTTAGAGATGCGGAATCCTTCTGGAGGCTGATCTTTAGGGGCTGCTTCTCGGCAAGCAGCCCGCTGGCAGGACTTCGCGCACCGAATGAGGCTGGGGAACGCCCTCTCCCAGATACGTCAAATATGATGTGATGAGTATCTGTTCGGCATAGTGGGCCATGTCCTCCTGGTCCCTACCAACGGCCAGCTCGGAGGCATTTGCACAAAAAAAAGAAACGAGTCAGAAAACAGTCCCCTAACAACCCATAATGGAAAAAAATGAAGCACGGTCCTTACCCCATGCTCGGTTGAGCCCATGTTCGACCAGTTGGGCCTCCGTCAGATAGCCCTCCGCACGCTCTGCCAGCACGTTGTTGAGGCTATTGGAGATCTTTGCCGCCTCTCAAATCAAGAGGGGCACTAAGTCCTTATTCTGAGGGTCCCCAACTCGAGTGGGGAACCCCTACTCTTCCACTCCGGCTCCTTGACGGCGGCCGACGAAGAAGACTCTATGCATTCAGCCTTTGTTATTCGAGTACTTCGGCGAGAAGACAATCTGCATCTTATTCGGCTGGTGCTTGATGTAGTAGACACTGTTGCCAGACTGCGGTGATGCCGTGAGGCTGAAGTGCCCCCTGAAGATGTCCGCGGTGGGCACCACATCCCACAGCTTGCACAGGATGCAGAAGACACTTATCATTCTCCACGAATTCGGCATCAATTGGATGGCGGCGATCCTCCAAGCGTTCAGGATCCCCTTCACCACGTTCGGCAGCGGCAGCCAGAACCCTGCCTCCAAGAGGTCCAGGGACAGGGCGAAACACCCGGGCTTGTTCAGTAGATACGACTCAATCTCGTTGGCTAGAATGATGTTGTACTCGTCGCTGATGCAGAAACGCTTGCGGTGACCTACGAAGTATCTGTACTTCGGCCCCCTCATCGCTCCCGGCGCCGCTCCGCTCGCCTCGGTGGCAGCAACTTCTTTGCCTGCTCCCTGCGACATCTCTACTCACGAGTGAAGGAGAAGGAAAGGAGTGGCGAAGGCAGCAGGAAGACAATGAACAGTGGCAAGGGGGAAGGCTTCTGAATGAGGAAAGCACGAGCCCCTTCCTTCTCCCCTCCTCTTCCTTATAAGGAAGGGAGGCGCAAAATTCGAAGGTGAAAGTGGCAGTTTTCCCACTCCCAACAGCCCATTCAAACGTGCTGCTCTGCACCCATAATGTGACACGTCATCTCTGCCATCATGAAAACTACGTCCCCGAGGAAAGCTCCAATCGGCGTCACCCTGAAGCCATGCATACCGCCGCGGTCGATGTCACATTTAATGCGAGGGTGACAATCGAGTAGACATCTCCCCTCTCAAGTGCTCCAGAACCCAAGTAGGCTTGAGAGGGTGGGGGGCAACTGTGGACGCCATTTCTAGCCTCCTAGGCCAGCAGGCCCATCACGGCCCATCATAACCCATCAGGACGCCTAGGCTGTGGTCATCGAGTCACGTGTCCTCGATTTCGGCCAAAAGGTCTCCGAACACGCTCTGGCCACCTGACGCCTAAGGGTCACAAGGGTGGTGTCCGGACACCATAATCTGTTCAAGCTGGATACGGTCTACCGGGCAGACCGTGTTCGAACCTCTTGTGACTCATCACCGAACACCGCTGTGCTTCCAAGCACCGGGTACCGAACAGCCTGAGTGGCATCCAAACAGGCCCCTGCTCGGTACCCCTTGGCCAGAGGACTCTGAATGGCCATTCGCCTCCTAAAGGCAATTAATACGGTAGTGCAACACGCGTCCCATGGTTAAAGGGCATTAACTACAAGGGAGGCCAACATGCGCCTCAAACGAACAACTCCCCGCCTAGGGACTCCAACCGATGCGTCCCTTCCAACATCATTGAAGGAGATTGCATTCGGACCCTTCATCTCCCTTGCCTATAAAAGGCACAGGTAATCTCCATGCAAAGGTATGCAACCTGACCCATACACACTCGCCCATGTGCAAACACACACCAGAGAACCTCCCATTCTTGCCTCCCTTTCAGTCTGATCTGACTTGGGTGTCGGAGGGTTCCCCACGGTTCTTCAACCGGGCCCCCCCTGATCACTTCTGGGTTTTACAGGTCATCATCCGCACCGGCGACCGTCTCTTCCTTCTACTCTTAGTGGACGCCCATTCGGCCCAGGCCCGAACAGGATTATACGTCCATAATTACCTAACCATTACTAATCAATATTAAGTATCCATACTCTTTTACTGCAAAATCTATTTCAGATAAAGGTCAATAAGTATCCAACGACCGACATACATGAGATATTGAATACCCACCTAGATATAATTACCCGAAAATGAAGGGCAATAAGAATTTATTTCTGCAAATTGGCTGATATTTGAGAATACTATGTGCCATCAACCCATTACTGCCTACCTAATTAATTAAATGGCAATTCTCACACGGATGTGACCTTGGTTATGCATACATGAACATCATAAGACTTTTAGTATAAAAGGCCCAAGAAGCACGATTTAACTAAGAACTCACGAAAGAAATGGACACATGTTATAATCTTTAATACATCCTTCAAGGATATAATGTTAGAAAAGAAAAGGATGCAACTTCTAGTCACTCCACAAGAACAACCATGCAAGAGTACCAAAACTGCTGCTTCTTGCTGGTTATGCATACATGAACATCATAAGACTATTAGTATAAAAGGCCCAAAAAGCACGATTTAACTAAGAACTCACGAAAGAAAAGGACACATGTTATAATCTTTAATAGATCCTTCAAGGATATAATGTCAGAAAAGAAAAGGATGAAACTTCTAGTCACTCCACAAGGACAACCATGCAAGAGTACCAAAACTGTTGCTTCTTGCTGGTCATGAAAGGCACGTTCACATAACTTGCATTTAGCAGGTGAAATGCTCTCCCTTTAGTCTTCGAGGAGTTGAACTTCTCGGACCACGCTCCCTTAAAGTAGAGTGCATTGGCGAGGAGCAGCCGGGTGGTGTGGTCGGCAGACCTAGCCAGGAGCAGCTCCTTTATCAGGCCATCGAAGGCGCTCTCTACCCAAAAGTTGACTTCACCGATGACTTCTGCTGCCTTTACAAAACTAAGAAACCTTGAACAAAATTAAAAGTCAACCCCATCGGGGTTTTTGGAAAGTAGAAACTTAAAGATCTTTTTCCGACTAAGATCAAGAACCCATCGAAAATCAGATCTCAATAAGCCCCCCCCCCACTTCCTCTAAAGTAGGTGAACAATGATTCTGATTTGTCAAAAAATGTGATCCACATGTTAGATTGAAAAGAAGATGGTAACCTTTTATTTCACTTCGCCTGGAAGTCGACCACTTGGCAAGCCAACGAGTTGAGTGACTCCGCGGCGATCAAATCGGTGGAGGCGGCAATCCAATCAATGGACTCGAGGGCTGTGGTGGCGGCCGATCGAGGCTTCTGCTTGGGCTCGAGGGGGGGGGAGGAGGGTCTGGCTAGGGGCTTCTGCTTGCCGCCCACTCTTGTCCTAAGCAACGCCACCCACGCACCATGCAACACCTCCCTCGCGTCATCCACAATATGGAGGTCCTTTTGATAAGTGTGCGGAATTAACTATAACAGTAATCTAGAAGGGGGGTTGAATAGATTACTACCAATTATCAATAAACTGACCTTCTTCCGCAGGTTAAGACGGACTGTAGGAAAACCTATAGAGATATGGATCAAGCTTAGACTTAAATGTGTGTGGAAAATACGTTTAAGGAATTAGCAATAGGAGATTGTGTGAACAATAATCGTGCCTAGCATACATCTAACGATGGATCAATGCAAACCACAGGACACGAAGATTTAAGATGGTTCGAACTACCAAACTTGTGTATCCTACGTCCACCATCCACACACACATGCCAAACTGCTTATAAAGCGAGTTCAACACAGATCACTACACACACACAAGGTCTGAGATAAGCAAGATCTCAGATCAACACATGCACTTATGGAATGAGCACAAGGGCTGCTCAAACCAACAACACACACATGAAACGAAATGAAATGGAAGGATCCAGTGCAAGAAGAGTTCAGAGTGGAGAGAGCAAATCAAATGGGTGAACTCTTCGAATCCTCCATCCTAATGATCGTAAGACTCCAAGTCGTAGATGATCCAATGTTGCTACTTGAAGCCTTGAGGACGATACTGCTTCAACCTCGTCTTCTTGGAAAGATCTTCTGGTTGTTGAGGCTTGAAGCTTAAAGCAGAGGTCTGGAAATCTTCTCCTAGTTCTTTTAGGTTTTGGTTTTGATGTGGAGGCTACTTGCTGCGAAAATGAGTCCAAGAGATCTATATATAGGAGTGTCCAAGTCTCACACAACCCTTGGGATTCATGAGAGAAGAGGACACCCTAATAGAGATCACATATTTGTCAAATGTTGTGACTTAACAAGCGCCAGTCGACAAATGCCCATTGACTATCGACATACAATGCAGCACTTGTGTCTTCCAGAACCAAAATTCTGACCAAAAAGCTGGGCTGTCGACAGATGAATTCTTGCTGTCGACAGCTATTGGTGATCTTCATTTTCCAGAAACTTTCTAATGAGCATCTTCATTGGCTGTCGATAGATGGGTCCAAGCCTGTCGACAACTGATTGTTTCTTGTGTTTTTCTGGATCCTTTTGTGCTTGAAATTGCTTCTTGATGTGTACTTCCATTTTTCACTTGATTTCCTACAAAAAAGAAGCTTTAAATAAGATCTCATAAAGGCATATATCTTATGCATTTTTCATAGTGTCATGTCATTTTATCATGTCTTCTCAACATCAATTATGTCATTATCAAAAACATTTAAGCATCATGCCAATCATAACCCAACATTCTCCCCCTTTTTGATGATGACAAAAATGCAATTGATGTCTCCCCCTTTTTGAAAACATTCAAAAAGATAAAGTATTCACAAGATCATAGAAGAGACAAAATGTGATTTCATTCCCAGGAGGAGTGGGATGACGTGGTCCATGAAGATCAGCAGAAAGTTGGATGAGCTGGCGCTGGATTTTGGCCTGACTGTCATCAAGTGCATCCATCCTGGTACCGACTTGCATTGTGAGCTGATCAAATCTTGCATTGAAGTACTGAGTAGGAACACCTTCATCGCCACCCGAGACATCCATTGGTTCCTGATGTGGTTCCTCTTCACTTTCCTCATCTTCATTAGTGGCTTCCTCTTCTTTCGGCTCTTGCCCTTTCAGAGTCCGGGTGACTCTCCCATCTACCATCTTGTAGCCCATTCGATGGGCAGTGGTGATGTCATATGCATTCCTTGTCTTGAGGGTGACAATCTCACCCGCAGTGATTTAAATTCCAATAAAGGATAAGAGGGAAGTAATGGGACAAGCATATGGCATTGACCTTTTGGGATTGTTGTAGCATTGCTTAATGAGGCCAAGCATGAGGTTGGGCAAATTGATCTGTTGGCCCTGAAGGAAGTAGTAGAACAAACTTTTGTGGACTTCGGTGATAAGTTCTCTACTACCGTCCTTGGGAGCTATGAGGGTAGTGAAGATGTGATGGACCATCCTATGGAGTGGGGGAAAGGTGTTGGCATTGAGCTTGACAAAGTCCTTGCTGGAGTCATATGGTTGTTGGGTAATGAGAGTGAAGTACTCAGAGGCATTGAGATGGGTAAGAAGGATGTCAGCCCCTGAATTAGGAATCTGCAGAGCACGGCTGAGGAGGCTTGTGGTGATTTTGAAGGGAGTACCTTTGACAGTAGTGTATAGGTCATCTTCAAGTGTCATCCCCAGGTTGTTGAAGAACTCAGAAACTACAGTTGAGGAGTACTGCTTCTGGGACTGCAAAAAGGTAGTCCAGCCCTGGGTAGCAAAGAGGGGTTCCATGCCCTCGAACATGTCCTCTAGGGAAGAGAAATCCACAGAGCGAGGCTGGATGAACTTCTTGAAGACACCACGAACCCTAGTCAGATTTAGGTCCGTGGGAACGATAAGCTCGTAGTTGCGGTCAGCCCGGTGCTTGCTTCTGCGCTCAGCCAGAGCCCTAGAGTAGTCGTCGGCTTCTTGTGAGGAGTAGCGTTGGCGAGAAACAGTCATCTTCCTCTGGGTTTCCATGGTGGATGAGAGGCAGAGGGATGAGAAGAATAGATGGACCAGGAGAAGGAGGGGAAAGGAAGAAGAACAGTTGTAGAGGAACAGGATGGAGAGGGTGTGCGGTTGAAGAGAGGAAGGGTTGGGGTTTTAAAAAGGAAGGGAGGCAACGTTTGAAGGAAGGTGAGGGGGTGAAGGGTCGTGGGCCAGCCTTTAGGGCTATTTCATACCCATTTCAAATGGAAAGGGCCCACAAGAACCGGACAAAATGTGAACTGGTGGAAGTTCTGGACGATTCAGAATTCCGTCTGTCGACAGGCGCAGGGCATCTGTCAACAGTTGCTGAGGAGAAATGTCCAGAAATGGATTTGGGTAGAATTGAGTGGAGAATGAGTGTTCATATGAAATCTTAAGGATGAGAACTGTGGTATACACTCATTACAAAGTGTCATACACAATAGTATTAACACATTTCATTTTACACAATGGTTTGGAGATAATAGTCGAGGAATCTTAAGTTGTAGCATGTAGAAGACACCTTACAAATATGAATATTAGATAACCCATTGAATAAAATCGTTGAAGAGTTACTTACTTCTTGGTGGTGTGATGTTCAGTTAATGCTTGAAATTAATATTCAAATGAGCATTTGACAAGAAATAAGAGATTTGATCTTTATTAAAACCATGGAGGCTTCACTCTATTTTAGTTATGAATGTTCATATTTCTTTGGGGTAAGTGGTAGTTCAGTTCACATTCACCTTTTGACGTGAAGGTAGACATTTGTGATGCACGTACCCCCAGTTACTCAGTGTAGATAACCATCATACCATTTTGTAGAGTTGACAGTTGGACTTTTTGACGAGAAGATAGACATTTGTGATGCCAATGTCCCTGGTTACTCAGTATGTGACCTATCATTGCTCTGCCTTTGCCCCTTTTTTTAAATTTTCATTGTTTTAGAAATAGGTAGCTTTTCTCTTTTTATTGATTGAAACATCAAGTTCAAGGAATGTTTGAGGTCGAAAGTCAATGGAGAATATTGATTCCAAGAGTCTTCTTACTTGCCAAACCATTTTAGAAATAAGAGCATCCACAAAGAAGTTATTCAATAGAGTTGTGTTAAGGCCATTAGATTTGTTCAATGTGTTTTAGATGATACAACCTAGACTCATACATAGAGTATTATTTCAAAGTCATTGTGATTAAGTCAATGTCTTGGCTACTATGTGAGTATGAATGGTTGTAATTAAGTATAAGTTGCCAATTCTCCCCTTTTTAAAAGAGTAATGAACAAACTCATTGAAAGCAGTGGACAACTGAGGAGGATTCACAGAAGTTAGGCATCTGTCGACAGATGGAATGTGTATGTCGATAGCTACTGTGAAACAGTAAGAAGTCAGTACTGGAAAAGGTGATCTATCGACAGCTAACTTTATGTCTGTCAATAGCTACAGAAAAAGCAGAGTTTGGGCTTTTGATCAAGGGACATTTGGACCATCTGAATGGGATATGATGACAAGATGATTATGAAAGATTGTCCCTCAAGCAACTCAGTCAAAAATTCTTTTTGACTTACTCCCCCATAATGTATGCATGGTATGAGAAATGATCATTCAAGCAATTTCAGACATATTGATGCCAAGCAGTTTGCACAAAGAGGAAACATCCATGAGCAAGTAAGCACCAACATTCCATTCATTTGAAGAGAGAAATGTGCCAAGACTGAAAGAGACCAATTGAAATTATTTGAGGTTTTAATTTTTCTTGATGACCTTTATGCAGAAGAAGACTATTGATACTTGGCGGAGAATTTTTCCTCACGCATAATGATAGTTTCCGAACAAGCTTGACTTGTCCTTCCACATTTCACCATTTAATATACCAAATAGTCACCACACAAAATGGTCATTTGTTTTTGAATTTAGCATGAGTTTCATTGAAGTTTGCATAAGCCCATTTCCCTTCTCAGTGATGTAAACCTGTCTTCTGATAATGGTTTAGTGAAAATATCAGCCACTTGTTTTTCAGTTGGAATGAGGTTAAGTTCCAGGTTCTTGTTGGCAACCTCATCTCTCAGAAAATGATGTCTTATTTCAATGTGTTTTGTTCTAGAGTGTTGAATTGGGTTCTTTGAAGGATTGATGGAACTAGTCTTGTCACATAAGATAGGTGTGCATCCAACGTCAATGTTGTAATCACACAATTGACTCTTGATCCACAACACTTGATCTACACAACTCCCTGCAGCAACATACTCTGCCTCTGCAGTGGAGAGTGCAACTGAGTGTTGCTTTATGGATGCCCACGAAACCATGCAACCCCCTTGGAATTGACAATAACCACTAGTGCTTTTCCTATCAATTTTGCAACTAGTATAGTCAACATCAGAATATGAGATTAAATTAAAATTGCAACCAGTTGGATACCACAAACCCAAAATCAAATGAAACTGAGAGATATCTAAAGATTCTCTTGACTACAACCAAATGGCTTTCTCTTGCACTAGATTGATATCTAGCACAGAGGCAAACACTAAATTGAATCTCTAGTCTACTTGCAGTAAGATAAAGGAGAGAGCCAATCATACCCCTGTATTGCTTTACATCTACCATTTTACCTTTTTCATCATTTTCCAGTTTGACACGTATGCTCATAAGTGTAGATGCTGGTTTAGCTTATTTGAATTGAAATCTTTTCAGTAGATCCTTGACATACTTCTCTTGATTGATGAAGAAGCCATCTTCATATTGTTTGACCTGCAAGCCAAGAAAAAATTGTAGCTCCGCCATTAAACTCATATCAAATTCATTGTGCATATGTTTTAATAATTCTTCACATAGTGAGGGATTATTGGAACTAAAAATAATGTCATCCACATAAACATGAACAACAATTATATGATTGTGAACACATTAGTAAAGAGAGTTTGGTCCACTTTACATCTGGAATAATTTTTACTAACCAAAAAGTTGCTCAATCAGTCATACCAAGCTCTTGGTGTTTGTTTCAAACCATAGAGAGCTTTGTGCAATTTATAAACATGGTTAGGTTTGCCAGGAACTTCAAATCCAGGTGGCTGAGATACAAATATCTCTTCTTTGATGTAACCATTTAAAAAGGCAGTTTTGACATCTATTTGAAATAGTTTGAATTTGTTAGAATATGCATATGCTAACAAGATTCTTACTGCCTCAAGCCAAGCTACTGGTGCAAAAGATTCTTCAAAGACTACCCAAAGTTCCTGATTGTACCCTTTTGCAACCAGTCTAGCCTTATTGCGAACAACATTGCCATCTTCATTTAGCTTGTTCCTAAACACCCACCTTGTTCCACTTACTGAGATTTCAAGGGTTCTAGGGACTAAGCTCCATACATTATTCCTTTGAAATTGGTCAAGTTCTTCATGCATGGCATCTATCAAAGAATTTTCTTTTAGAGCTTCCTCAATGTTTTTGGGTTCCACTTGAGAGATAAATGCTAAATGATACTGTTCAACAATGTTTCTAAAGTGTGATCTCGTGTGAACTCTATCATTTACATTTCCAATGACATTTTCAAGTGAATGATATTTGGAGTACCTGACATTTGTTATTGTGGACTGACCCTGTTGAGTTTGTTCTTGAGGACTTTGTTCAGTTTGTTGGTCTTCTTCAGGTCTGTCGACAGCCACTGTTTGGTATGTCGACAGATGCTTGTCAGCTTGTTCTTCAAGTGTGTTTCCTTCTTCATCATCATAGCTGAAAACATTTGAGTTGTCAGTTTTTACATGAGTCTCATTAAATACAACATGTGGAGTCTCTTCCACTGTCTTATTTTTGTTATTAAACACTCTATAGGCTCTAGAGTGTTCAAAGTAGCCTAGGAAAATTCCTGGATCACTTTTAGCTTCAAATTTATGTAGATCAACTTTGTCATTATTGTGAATGAAGACTTTGGAGCCAAAAACTCTGAAATACCCAATACTTGGTTTCTTACCTTTCAGGAGTTCATATGGGGTTTTCTTCATTATAGGTCTTATCATGGCTCTATTCAAAATATAGCATGATGTATTCACAACTTCTGCCCAAAAACTCCTTGAGAGTTGACTTTCCACCAGAAGTGTGGGAGCCATTTCCACCAAGATTTTGTTCTTTCTCTCCACTACTCCATTTTGTTTTAGAGTTCTTGGAGAGGAGAATTTGTGTTCAATACCTTAATTCCTGCAGAAGTCAAAAAATAAATTATTGTCAAACTCTCCCCCATGATCAGTACGAATTGAACATATTATGTTTGTGTTTCCATGCTCAATCTTGTTAAAGAACTCTTCAAAAAATTTCAGAACTTCATTTTTATGAGCTAAAAATTTAACCCAAGTGAACCTAGATAAATCATCTACAATAACAAACCCAATCTGTTTACCATTGAGACTAAGTGTTCTTGCAGGTCCAAAAAGGTCCATGTACAGCAATTCAAAAGGTTTTGAGGTGATTATGGGTGCATTAGATTTGAAAGACTTTCTGGTCTGTTTTCCCTGTGCACATGCATAACAAAAACTCAAATCTTTATTGAAGTGAATTTCAAGAAGTCCATTTACCAGTTTCATTCACATGATCTTGTTCAAAACATTGTAGCTTGCATGGCCTAGCCTACGATGCCATAAAGAAAGTTGATCCTTTTTATTAGCAACAAGACACAAGTTTTTATTTTTTGGTTCATCTAGATCAACTAGATAAATGTTATTGACTCTTTTTCCAAAAAAATTGACACTTGCAGAATTTTTATCATTGATTTGCATGCTTCTGAATAAAAAATAACTAAATGGCCTTTATCACACAATTGACTAATACTCAAAAGATTGTGATTGAGACCATCAACTAACAACACATTTTCAATAGAGTTAGAAGCATTCTTACCTACCTTACTTGTTCCAATTGTTTGGCCTTTATTGTTACCTCCAAATACATCTTGACCTCCATCTTTTTCAATCAGCAAACAAAATTTTTCTTTATCGCCCGTCATATGCCTCGAGCAACCACTGTCCAAGTACCACTTGTTTTGATTTTGGGCTGATAAGCATTCCTGCAAAGACAGATCAGAAAAGGAGTTTTTATACCCAAATTACTTTGGGTCTCATTCTTTCATTCATGCCAGAAAGTAAATGCTTAGGAATCCACAATTGTTTGCATTTCATCATGTTCAGCCTATGATCGATTAGAATGGGATTTTCTTTATGCTGTGTTGCACAAGTTTGGCTTTTCTATCAGATTTATATCCCTTGTCGAGCCTCTTCTCTCTAATTGCTAGTTCTCGGTGCTTTTGAATGGTGAAACTCATGGCTACTTTAAATCTTCAAGAGGTATTCGTCAAGGGGATCCTCTTGCACCGGCCCTTTTTATTTTGGCTCAAGAAGTCCTCAGCAGGGGTGTGTCAGCCTTGTTTCACGGGAGTTTTGGTGGGGCATATCAGACTATGAGACGATGTCCTCTTGTTTCCCATCTCTTATTTGCTGATGACACTTTAATTTTTTCTAATGGTTCGGCAAGGCATGTTAGGCGGCTTATGGCTTTTCTGAGGAATTATGAGGCCTCCTCTGGGCAATTGATCAATGTGGCCAAGAGTTCTTTTATATTACACAAAAGGGCTCCTTTATCTCTTAGCCGATCCATTGGCCAAATCACTGGTTTTGTTCGTAGTTCTCTTCCGTTCAAATACCTTGGTGTATCTATTTTCTCTGGAAGACGAAGGCCTCTCTACTTCTCTCACATCCTGTCTAAAATGGCCATCAAATTGCAAGCATGGAAGTCTAAATTTCTGTCATCTGGAGGCAGGCTGGTTTTATTAAGACATGTGCTATCAGCTATTCCTATCTACACCATGTCTTCTTTATCCATTCCCAGTATGGTCATCAAATCTTTTCATAAACTGCTTGCTAATTTTTTCTGGGGTTCTTATGAATGCTCTCCGAAGAAGCACTAGGTTTCCTGGAAAACCATTGCTCAGCCCAAGGAGTGTGGGGGACTTGGGATCCTAAACTTGCAAGACATGCAGATTGCCTTAAGGACTAAATTGTTATGGAAGGCGATTACTGGAGTCTCCCTGTGGGGCAATTTTTTCAAGGCCAGATACCTTCATAACAGTCATTTTTCTGAAGCTTCTTATGCATTGATGTTTGCTGCTGATAGCCGTCTCTGGAGGCTTGCCTCTTCCTTGATTACTTCCAACCATCGGGTTTTTCTTGCTAACATGGAATCTAATGTTAGCTTCTGGTTTGATGTTTGGACAGGTTCTGTCCCGTTACATAATTACATTTCAGAAAGCATATGGAGGAACCTTGCAGGGAAAACCTTATCTATTAAGCAAGTTGTTCATGAGCCTGGGGGTCATCATATGATGCTGGCCCATCGGTACTGCCCTGCGATGGTCCTAAACAACACTATTGTGGTTCATGGGGACATGGATAAGTGGATTTGGTGTCCAAATCCTGATGGCAGCTTCACTTCTTCCTCTGTGCGCAAACTATCTCAAGGCATTCACATACCTGGCTGGGACAAGTTGTGGAGTTCCGCCATCCTGAAGAACTGTGTGCCTACTGATGATATCCTTGCGGGTTGTGGTATCCCTCTTTGCTCCATGTGTTCTTGCTGCTCTCACCCTAGTGCTGAATCTGGTACCCATTTATTTTTTCATAGTGACATGGCTAAGGATGTCTGGGCATCTCTCTTTGATATCCTCCAGTTTTATAATTTGTCGGTCCAAAATGCAGCACAAGGAACTATTTTTTTCCTGTCTTGGCACTTTGGCTATACAACCTTGGGAAAGCTAGCTCACTTTATCGTCCTCTCTGTGATTTGGGAACTGTGGTGCAGTCGTAACCGTGCTAGATTTGACTCAGTTCCTACGTCTAGCCTTCAGGTGCTGTTTAAAGTTCGGCTGAATGTGCAGGATGCTATTAGCGCTTCTTTATTTGCTCTCAAAGACTTGGCACCATCTCAGCTTAGGTTCCTATCTCAGTGGGGGATTCATCTTCCTCAGCTAGGCAACCCATCTCCAAGGATTGTTAGATGGTTACTTCCTCCAACGGGGAGGCACAAGCTCAATGTTGATGGCGCCTTCAAGCACTCTACGGGTATTGTAGCAGGTGGTGGTATTCTCCGGAATGATCGTGGGGATATTATCTTCTCTTTTGCCCACCGCTATCCCCAGATTCACTCCAGCCTTGAGACAGAAGCGCTAGCTTTAAGGGATCGGCTCACTCTGTGTTGCGCACGTGGTGTTACTAATCTTTTGATTGAATTGGACTCTTTGGTTCCAGTGCAAATCATCAAGGGTCGATTCCTTTGTACATGGTGGCTTGCTTTCCCTGTTCATGACATCTTATCCAAGTGTCAGACTCTCCACGTCTCTATTTGTCATGTATTTAGGGAGGCCAACTAGGTTGCGGATGCCCTCGCTAATTTTGGTTGTTCTTCACCAGATCGTTGTAATCTCTGGACTTCTTGGGCTGACCTCCCCCCTTCTGTTAAGGGACCTTGCCGTCTTGATAAGGCAGGGTTTTCTTCCATTAGGCCCTAAGACCACTCTTGTACTGTTCTTTCTCATTATTATTAATAAAATTCCCTGGGAGTTGTGTGGTGGTGGAGTGGTAACCTCATCCCTTCTCTGAGGGGGTGAGCACTCTCCCTCTACCTCTTCTAGGCATTCGCTGCAAAAAACAAAAGTTTATTCTAGCATTGTAGCTCAGTATGACAAAGTTTTTTACAATAGTTGCATGATGGAGTTTGAATTTTTGAAATTCTTTTACTATTGTATTGAACTTGTGAATACTTTTGTCCTTTTTGTTGCTCAGATGGTTTTGATTTTTCAACTAATTTCCATACCTGTCGATAGTTCAATTTCTGCCTTGAATGTCTGTCGATAGGTGCTGCTGCTTGTTGACCAGTTCAGTTCTTTTGTTTGTTTTTCAGATCTTTGTTTTTGACATGAGCTTGTTTGCTTACACTTAGATTGTACTGACCAAAGGATGTGACAAATTTTTGTCCAAGTTTCTTTTGATTTTCAGTTTGAAATCTAAGTCCATGCCTTGTTATGTTAGATTTAACTCTTAAAACAACATCACGATTGTCCTTTCCTTTGACAAATCTTGACAAATCTTCATTTTTTTCCTTTTAGTTATTTTTGAACTTCTTCCATTTTCATCTGAATCTTTTGATTATCATCTTGTAGTGTTTCAACAGATTCCTTTAAAGTTTGTTTTTCTTTTTCATTCTCTTGATGTTTTTCTTTCATGCAATCCATTTCAACATAGTGGTTTTCCTTTTCATTTTTCAATAGCCCTATCTCTCTAGTTAGGATTGCAAGTTGTTCATCATTACTTGTGTTATGCACAAGATTGTTGATTTTTTTTTTCAGTGTTTTGTTTTCAGATTTATATTCATAGAATTTCTCAAACAGCATGGTATGTGCCTTTTCCCATTCTTCAATTGTATAGCTTTCAAAAGAAGAGTTTACCTCATTGGAGTCTTCACTCCTTGTCATCAAGCACTGAATCTCTTCATCATCAGAACTATCTTGAGCACCTTCATCTTCATCTTCATCACTCCAAGTTGCCATCATGGCTCTGGGATTCTTGTATGAAGACTTCTTCTTCATCAGCTTCCTTTTGAGCTCCGGGCATTCACCTCTCATGTGCCCCTATTTTTTGCATTCATTGGAAACAACTATGTCATTTTTCTTACTTGTATCGAATTTATTTGCAAAATCCATTTTAGGAAGAGTTTTGAAGTTACCTGGTGCCTTCTTTCTGAACTTGAGGAATTTTTTGAATTGTCAAGTTAGCATAGCCATCTCATCATTTTCACTTTCACTAGAAGTTTCATTTTCATCACTCACTTGTTCAATTTCTCTCTTGGAACTCGATGATGCTTTGTTAGAGGCTTTCAATGCAATAGATTTTGTTGGATTGACCTCAGATTTTTTTCTTTTTAAATTGATTTTATAGGTCATCAATGATCCTATCAATTCATCTAATTACATTGTGGACAGGTCTTTAGAGTCCTCAATGACAGTGGCCTTAGTGTGCGAAGAAGATTGAAGAGACCGAAGTATCTTCCTCACTAAGTCACTCTCACTGTATTCTTTCTTAAAACCTTTCAAACCATTTATTATGATCATGAATCATGCAAACATGTCTGAGATTGTTTCTTCATTTTTCATTTTAAACATCTCATATTCTGACACAAGCATATTGGCTTTGGTTTCCCTTACCTCGGACGTACCTTCGTATATGAGTTCCAGCTTGTCCCACATCTCCTTTGCAGATGAGCATGTGGAGACTCTCGAGTGTTGCCCAGTTAGATAGCCCAGAGGGGGGGTGAATGGATCTTTAAAATTTATCAGCTAATACTTGTTCACTAAAAATGTTCACAGAGAAATACATTTTGAAGATTGTTGGTGTTAGTAAAGAGAAACAACAATCACACGAAGACAATCACACAACACAAGATGTATCCTGGTTCGGATCTCCTCTCCACAGGAGTCGTACGTCCAGTCCCTGAGCAACAACTCAGGATTTCACTAACTAGGGTACAGTCCCCCTATGGACACTACAACACCCAGCCCAGCTAGTCTTCTCTTCACAGCCCGAAGAGGAACAACACCGTGGATGCCCCACTAGGTCTTCCTTCTCAACAGAAGGGAACACACACAGAAACAAGTAAGCAGAAGATTAAGCCCCTAGATCAATCTTTGATAAGCCAAGATCTGAAGCAAGGGACTGAGAGCAATGAGATCTATAAAACAAAAGCTCAACTCTCAGAACCAAACAAGCTCTCTCAAAAATCTACAAATAATGCAGAGAGCAAAGAGCTAATCTAATGGAATGAGGCTTGGCTCTTTCTTGAGAACTCGCAGAATACTTGATGATCAGAGAGTTTTCTATGACTGTCGTTCTCTGTCTATGTGTATATGCTTCTGGAGCTCCTTTCTTCAATATATAGCTTCAATTTGAAATATGAACGTTGAAGTATCTGTTGCCTCTAGCTTTTGGTGGACATTAGACTGAGTGGCTCTTGGAAGCTTCCAATCAACAGTCCTTTATTCATTTGTGCACGCAAAGAGATAGGATCTTCTGAAGTGTCCTTTGGCTTCTACAAGGTCCAACGTTGTATGACGAATGTTGTCAGAGACCTGCATACATTAAATGCTAAAATAGTAGACAGCTAGGCTGTCTCTTGTTGTCAGTCAACGTTGGTGTGAATATTCATCAAACTAGTAATGCTATTCTGCTGTTCTAAAAGATGCATAAAGAATAGACACGACAATGGACGATATCATCTGCATGCATGCAGAGATACATTCAGTCTTCATTAAATGCACAGCTGACAGAAGAATATATGCTAAGACTTTGACTATTCAACCCGTTGAAAGGATAAGTCATATGTCAAGTTGATTGATATGAAATCGATGCATTTATGACTTATGAAATCGTTATGCAACCAAATAGCAAATCGTTGTGAGATATGAAAGAATCATTGTGATCGTTAAGGAAATCATTATGATTACTTAAGAAGTCGATGCGCAAAGCAAATCGTTATGAGAACCAAAGAAATCGATGTGATTACTTAAGCAGTCGATGCTCAAAGCAAATCGTTACAACGTCTGAAGAAATCGTTGCAATAAGTAAATCGTTACGATAACTAAAGGAATCGTTACGATAGCAAATCGTTGTGATAACTAAAGGAATTGTTACGATAGCAAATCATTGCGACGTCTGATGAAATCGTTGCGATAAGCAAATCGTTATGATGACTAAAGGAATCGTTACGAAAGCAAGTCGTTACGATGACTAAAGGAATCGTTACGAAAGCAAGTCGTTACGATGACTAAAGGAATCGTTACGATAGCAAGTTGTTATGATGACTAAAGGAATCGTTACGAAAGCAAGTTGTTACGATGACTAAAGGAATCGTTACGATAGCAAGTCGTTACGATGACTAAAGGAATCGTTACGAAAGCAAGTCATTACGATGACTAAAGGAATCGTTATGAAAGCAAGTCGTTACGATGACTAAAGGAATCGTTACGAAAGCAAATCGTTATGATAACAATTTCTTTTGAATTCAACCGATGTTTCATTCTATGAAGAAATCGATAAGGCACTTATGAAACCGTTATGAGGAAATCGTTACAGTTCTACTGCAATCGTTATGATTTATAAAGGAAACCGATGTGTACTTAGAGAAATATCATACTTGATCTTAATGTTGCTTCAGTAGGAATAATACTTACCAATTTGGCTTGAATTTCCTTGTTATATTTTCTGTGCTCAAAACTTATAGAAAATAGGTTAGTGACCTTAATCAAGGGTTTGATAATTATCAACATAACATGGTTTTGTTAATCACCAAAATAGAAATGAGATTAAATTAAATTACATGGGGATAGACTGTTCATCAATCTCCCCCTTTTTGGTGATGACAAAACTTCAATAAACTTTAGTAAATAGCACAGATAAGTTTATGTTTAAATTCTGATATTGTTTTGCAATAGCTCACCATATGTATTTCAGAGCTTGCAATAGTTCTCCCCCTTTTTGTCATTAAGCAAAAAGAAATAGGACTGAGACAAAGAAGAGGAACAAGAAAAAGTAAAGAGCACACAAAGAGTGTATTGCATTAATTCTGAGAAGGTACAGGTAGATAATGAGCAGGGGACAAGAGAGAGGCATAATGAGAAATTATTTCCCAGGCCTGCTCTTCCTGCTTCTTAAAAAATGGCTTGAAGACCCCGAGAGATACGGAATAGGTTGGTCCCATAGAGGGAGCCATCCTACGGAGATGAAGGGCCAACTGCTTCTCAAGGAAATCTGCATAGGAATCACGATCCAAATCCATTTTAAAGAAGCAAACTTTTGCAAAACTGGCACAAGCAAGAAACTGATCTAGTGTGACAGGGTAGAATATCTGCTTGTGCTTCATATCCTGGCGCATGGCTACATAAACCTTGTACCTTTCAACCCAAGTGAGATAGGGATCATTGACAAGGTATATGGAGTACATATCCAGGAAAGTAGCTTCTGGGATGAGAGGTTCACCAACCCTGGCACGAGATTCATTCAGATCAGAAAGTTGATGTGCGAAGAGAGGATAGAATCTGATCCAATCTTTAGGGTTCAATCTTTCACATTATGACAGGGCAGGAGCAAGAACTTCAGCACTGACATGGCCCTGGTGATACTCTCGAAACAGGAATCTGTGGAAAGCCACCAAATACCCATTCTGGACCTTAATTCTGCCCATGACTCTGGCAAAACACTCAAAAATGATTGAGCCTACAGAGGAATCCATTATTAGAGAGTGGAGAGGAGGAAGGAAGGCAGCCTCAGGAAATTGAAGAGTGGCAAAGTCTACTTGGATAGCTTCAGTGCTACGAGAGGAGCCAAGACTTTGGATGGCCTGCCGGAACTGACCCAACTGGACTTCAGGCAAGCAATGAAGATATCGATAATCATTAAACATCTTGAAGTGCCTGATCAGCTTTATCTCCTTCTGAATGAACGGGGCCCAGGAGTCCTTGTGGTAGATCAGGAACCATTCATACAAGGCTAGGGTATGGTCCCTAGGAGGGAATCTGGCAGATTTGGCAAGTAAAAACTTATTGTAGAGAACTTTATTTGAGCGACCCCATTTTTCTTCAGTTTGGGATTCGGCTGAAGAAAAGATTTTATTTTTGAGGAATTTTGAAAGAGAAGTGTAGGGCAAGATGGTGTTTAGATAGCCTGTGAGATTCTGATAAGGAAGATTGAAGATAGAAGCAAAAACTACCTTAGAGAGGAATTCCTGTAAAGAGGTCGATTCTTGGTGACCTCTGTCAGTGAAAACCATAGAGGAGGATACAAAACTGAGGAGGAGTTAGAAAAAGAGGAGGTTTTTCTTTTCTTATGGACAGGACTAGAAGAGTCTGTCCCATGAATATGTTCTCCAACCTTGAGGACAGATCGGAGAATGGCTTCCTCAAACTCATCCTTGATGGCCCTAAGGTAGGCACCATCAATCTGAGCTCCCTCTGGAATGATTGTAATGAAGGAGGGAGGAGGATTAGGATGAAGGAGAGAATGTGGGTTGGAAGAGGTAGGTTCAAAGGGTCCAAAGAATGAGGGACCAGAGGAGGAGGAGGCTCCAACTGAAGATGCTGGAGGAACCTCACTAAGAGGAGGAGGTGGAGAAAAGTGAGAGACAGGAGGTGAAGAGGAATGAGTGTGAAATGGGGTAGGAGAGGAGATGGTTCTGGGTTGAGGTTGCTTGAAGGGTTGAGGAGCAGGTGGAGCAATGGAGGCCGAAGGTGGAGAGGAAGGAGCAGGTGTCTTAGTAGGTGAAGGAGCTGGGGGCTCAAGAGTGACTGCTGCTTCTTCTGCCAAAATTTGCTCAGACCCAATTGGCCCTGATGGCCCTGATACTTGATCTGATGGCCCTGAAGGCCCAGATTCCACGGCTGCTGCCAGAGAAACAATTTCCGGCCCTGATGGCCCAGACTCTACAGTTGCTGCCTGAGAAACAATTTCTGGCCCTGAAGGCCCAGACTCTTGATCTAATGGCCCTGATGGCCTGGCAACCTCTTCTTCATTTCCTTTAGAAGGCTGAGCTGAAGGGGGAGGAGGAGCTTGAGCTCCAACTACCTTCAAAATTTCAGAGAGCATGGACTTCATGCTTCCCATTTCCTTGTTGAACCATTTCATAGCATTTATTACTTGGGATAGCTCTTTGGTGGCTGATGCCTAGCTCATGAATATGGAGTTTACATCAGATTGCAATGAGCATAAAATTTCTCCTTGAGCATCCAACCTTTCTATCACAGGCTTCAAATGTATTACAATTTTCTGACTCCGGGACCTCTGATGTGGAGTATCCGCAAGGAGAGGAACTTCCTTTCCTTTCTCCCTTGCTTGGTCCACAGGTGCCTGAAGATCACCATCATCATCTTCAGAGTCTGAGGAGCTTGCAGTTTCTCCTTCTCTGAACTGATTTTCTAGGGGGGTTTCATTTCCCTCCCCCCTGAGTCTCACTGCCCTTTTCAACACTAACTTCTTCTTCTTTAGTCACAATCTCCATAGGAACAATGGGTTGAGCTGCTGCTGCTGCTTCGGATTGGACTGGGAGGTCTTCTGAAGGAACATCAGTGTGGCCTGATGCCGCATCATTTTCTCCCTGAATATCCTCTGCTACTGAATGCTCCCCCTCAATGGGAGCATCTTCCATTACTACATCTTCTTGAACTGATACTTGCTCCTGCTGGCTTGGAGCTTCTTCCATGACCACTTCTTCAGTGTGGCCTTCTGCCACAGATTCTGCTACAAGAGACTCACTTACCATTTGCTCCCCTTGAGAAATGGAGTCCAATGCAGTTCTAAGTAGAGTGGCTACTTGGGAAGATGGAAGAGGATCCTCTGGAGATTGCCCAATGGGCTCAATATCTTCAGGAGGAATGTCCTCAATCCTTCTACTGGATTCATCAACAACTGCTACTTCTAGTGCTACTGGTACTGCTTGAACTGCCTCTGCTGCTGCTGATTTTGCCACTGCTGCTGCTGGTTCTTCAACTTCTGGCTGCTACAGGTTCATCGTCTTCTTGGGCTTCACAAAGGATGGCTTCACCCTCAACAGCCCCGGTTTTAGACCATACACCATTGACTACAGAAAATCCACTTTTTCTCAATATTCTGGACCTAATAGCTTGGCCCATCTTCTCAGATACATCACCCACTATACTTATCCCAAAATGATGAAAGCTTCTAGTCAGGAGATGGGCATAAGGTAGGGAGATGTTCAATTTGCTCTTAATGTCCCACACTTGGGATCTTGCAAACCTCATTCTCTCAATTATCAACTCTGCAGTGTTAATCTCCTGATTCAGGATAGCCCAGAACATCAGGACAGAATCAGCCTTGGTGCATGAAGAAAAAGTTGCACTCCTTGGCACAATGATTTGACAGATTATGAAATGCAAAAGCCTGTTAAAGGCACTGAGCTGGTTAATATCCAGCTTTCCATCCTTCAGCCTATACTCCGGGCCTATTATTCCCAAGCCCTTGACATGAGTGTCCATAGTGTGGACTCCACTGCGACCGGAAGTAGAAACTTCAAACAGAGATGCTAACAATTTCCTGGTGATCCTGATTTGAGTTCCCTTGACCATAGAAGTCAGAGTCCCATCCTCCTCTGTCTTCAGACAGACATAGAAAGCCTTGACAAGATCAGGATGACTTACATCAGACAGAGTAGCAATCTTCATCCATTTCAGCCTCTGCAAAGCTTCAATCAAACTGCCCATCCCATTCTTCTCCAGGTCTTCTAAATTCACTGCCTTGTGTCCGCAAAGCTTGGTCTTCACAGAAGCGAACCTTGCTTGCTCATCTGCGGTGAGGAATACAGCTCCGTAGCCCCCAACACTGCCAGAAACAACTGTAGAGGCCATGGAATCGAGCAGGTAGAGGTTCTGGAGGTCTGGAAGGGTGGTTGAAGGAGAAACCCTCAAGAAATTTCTGGCGGGAGAGGTTGAAGGCTTCAAATCTGGTGGAAGTCGATGCCGGGGGGCGAAGGGTTATCGCCTCAGGCAAGAGAATGAAGGAGATAAAGAAGGGATACAAATCGTTCTCATACAGATTACGGGATTTATGAAATAGAGGATAAATACCCCTTTTTGAAGAGGTGTGCCTTTATGGCAGAAAACGACAAACTCTGGTTTGAAAGAGAAAAAGAATTACACAAAACGAACCGACAGGAGTATTTAAGCAAGAATGATAAATGTGAAATAATTGAGATATTTTGCTCACTTTAAGAAGAATAATTAATTATGCTCTGAAATTTAATATTTCTGTATTAACAGATAAATCTTTCACAATTTACACATGCCTAATTCCCTTCTGAGAGAAGTAAACCTCTCTTCGAGTAAGGCTTTTGTGAAGATATCTGCTTACTGATTATTTGTATCAATAAAAAAAAATTCAATATTGCTATTAGCTACATGATCACGAATAAAATGATATCTAACCTCAATATGTTTGGTCCTTGAATGCTGCACTGGATTTTTGGTAAGGTTTATAGCACTTGTGTTGTCACATAACAGTGGGATTGACTTGATGTGTAGCCCATGCTATGTTCACTGCTTCGGCCCAGAAATACCTTGGTAAATCATATTCTGACAGCATTGTTCTTGCCATATCCAATAAGGTTCTATTTTTCCTCTCAGCAACTCCATTCTGTTGTGGTGTCCTTGGTGCTGAGAAGTTATGCTCAATCCCTTGGTCATCACAGAATTTTGCAAATTTGTCAATCTGGAACTCTCCTCCATGATTTAACCGGATTCCAACAATGCAATACTTCTTATCTTTCTGTACTTTCCTGATGAAACTTAGAAAACTATCGAATGTATCATCTTTATGTTCCAAGAAAGAAACCCATGTAAATCTGGAATAGTCATCTACAATCACAAATCCAAAATTCTTTCCTCCAAGACTGGTGGTCCTTAGAGGTGGTTACCACAGTCTTTGACCTGAAGGAACTCTTAGTGTGCTTCCCTTTTGCACATGGTCTGCAGATACCATCCATTTTAGTGCTGACCTTTGGCAGACCTTCCACAAGACTTCTCTTTCTGAGCTTGTTCATGCCATCCAAACTACAGTGGCCTAATCTTCTGTGCCATAGCTCAGTTGACTGTTCTTTACTGGCTGCTAAACAAACGTCTTGATCTTTGAGTTCTTCAAGGTACAATACATATAGACTCTTTTCTCTGTTAGCTTCAAAGATAACTGCTCCATCTTTCATAATGCTGCACTTGGATTCTTGAAATTTGATTTGGTGTCTCTTGTCACATAGTTGGCTGATACATATAAGGTTATGCTTCAGACCTTTGACACATAGAACATCTTCCATAATAGTTTTGTTGTTGCTGCCAACAGATCCACTCCCAATAACAGTCCCTTTCCCATTGTCTCCATAGGTGACTGTTCCTTCTTCAGCTTCTAGATGAGAGAATAATCTTTTATTTCCTGACATGTGCCTTGAGCACCCACTATCCAAATACCATTTAGATGCTCGAAGGTTACCCTGAAATGAAAACATTAAGTTTTAGGTACCCAAATTCTTTTTGGGTTCTTGTTGGTTAGTGTCATCAATTTTTCCTTTTATTACCCATTTCTTGTTCTTAGTTGGACATGTTATTTTTGTGTGTCCTAATTTATTGCAGTGGCTGCAGCATGTTATTCTAGTTACTTTTTTCATATAAGGCGTATTTAAAGTTAGATTTATATGATGTCTCTTGTTCAGTTACAAATTTAGGGGTTGGATATATTTTTGGATAAATAATGGTTTCTTCATTGTCTGGAGGGGTGTATCCTATTCCTTGTTTATTCTTCCCTGATCGTCTAGCACCTTTTAATACTAAGAAATTTTTACCATTAGTAAATTTCTCCAGCGTCTTTGACAGTTTGTCATTTTCTTCACTTAAGACTTTGATTTCTATTCTTAGTTCATCTGATTTCTCCTATTTTTCTAATCTGATTATTTGTTTATTCTTATCCTTTAGATCCTCACACAATAGATCATTTCTTCTTTTCAGTTCAGATACTTGTTTTTCTAATTGTTCATTTTCTGATTTTAAATCTGAGTTTGTGTTTTCTAGACAGGCAATACTCTTCTTACTAGTTTTTAGTAACTTAGATACATTTCTATATTTATCATACAGTTCATTAAATGTTTCTTCTAAATTGTCTGAATCAGAATCATTGCAAGAATCAAAAGAGGAGTCACAGGTTACCTTTTCGTCTGTATTGGCCATGAAAGCCAAGTTGGCTTCTTCTTCTCCCTCACTGCTCTGGGTTGACTCATTGTCAGAGTCACTGTTGTTCTCCCACGCAGCTGCCATTGCTTTCTTTTTGTACTTTCTGAATTTTTTGAAGTTGTCCTTCTTCTTGTATTCACCTTTCTTGCGCTTTAGACATTCTGCCTTGATATGTCCGGGCTTCTTACACTCATAACATATCGGCTCGGTATTTTTCTGATCTTTTCCTTCTAATTTCTTGAACTCCTTGTGTTTCTTGAAGTGTCTTCTATCAGATTGGAACTTCTTCTTCTTTGCTAGGATGCGTTGTAATCTCCTGGACAACATTGCTTCTTCATCTTCACTGTCCTTGCTGCTTTCATTATTATCTGAGAGTTGATCTGATGAGTCTTCTTCAGCTTTAAGGGCATTTGAGTGCTTCTTTCTGCTTGAGGACTCTCCCAACCTTTCCATGTTGATCTCATAGGCCATAAGGGACCCAATGAGCTTCTCCAACGACATCTTTTTCAAGTCGTTGGCTTCCTCAATGGCTGTTACCTTTGGGGTCCATGAGGGTGGTAGGGATCTGAGAATCTTCTGAACCATATCTCCAATGTCATATGACTTCCCAAGTCCAGCTAAGCCGTTTGTAATGTCTGTAAATCTACTGAACATTTGAGTTATAGATTCACCTGGTTGCATCTGAAATCTTTCATACTGTGTTACAAGAATGTCAATCCTTGTCTCTTTCACTTTGTCTGTCCCTTCATACGTGATTCTGAGCTTTTCCCACATCTCCATTGCAGATTTGCAAGCTGAAACTCTGTTGAATTCCTTCTTACTGAGAGCACAACACATAATGCTCTTAGCTTTACAGTTGAGGGAGATCTTCTTCCTATCATCGTCTGTCCAGTTCTGCCTTGAGTTTAGGATAACGAGATCTCCTTCTTCTATAATTGACAAGATCTGATAGTCGAATCCTTGCAGAAAATACTCCATTCTGGTGTTCCAGTAAGTGTAGTCTTCACCATCGAACAGAGGGGGTCGGTTGATAGACTGACCTTCAATGTTTCCTTTGGCTGCCATGGATCTTTACTCTTCAGATCGTTGGATCTTCTTCTTTGTCGAAGAGACTCGCTCTGATACCACTTGTTGCCCAGTTAGGTAGCCCAGAGGGGGGGGGGTGAATGGGTATTTAATATTTATCAGCTAATACATGTTCACTAAAAATATTCACAGAGAAATACACTTTGAAGATTGTTAGTGTTAGTAAAGAGAAACAACAATTACACGAAGACAATCACACAACACAAGATGTATCCTAGTTTGGATCTCCTCTCCACAGGAGTCCTACGTCCAGTCCCTGAGCAACAACTCAGGATTTCACTAACTAGGGTACAGTCCTCCTATGGACACTACAACACCCAGCCCAACTAGTCTTCTCTTCAAATCCCGAAGAGGAACAACACCCTGGATACCCCACCAGGTCTTCCTTCTCAACAGAAGGAAACACACACAGAAACAAGTAAACAGGAGATTAAGCCCCTAGATCAAGCTGTGATAAGTCAAGATCTGAAGCAAGGGACTGAGAGCAATGAGACCTATAAAACAAAAGCTCAACTCTCAGAACCAAACAAGCTCTCTCGAAAATCTACAAACAATGCAGAGAGAAAAGAGCTAATCTAATGGAATGAGACTTGGCTCTTTCTTAAGAACTCGCAGAATACTTGATGATCAGAGAGTTTTCTATGACTGTCATTCTCTGTCTATGTGTATATGCTTCTGGAGCTCCTTTCTTCAATATATAGCTTCAATTTGAAATCTGAACGTTGAAGTATCCGTTGCCTCTAGCTTTTGGTGGACGTTAGACTGAGTGGCACTTGGAAGCTTCAAGTTAACAGTCCTTTATCCATTTGTGCACGCAAAGAGATAGGATCTTCTGAAGTGTCCTTTGGCTTCTACAAGGTCCAACGTTGTATGACGAATGTTGTCAGAAACCTGCATACATTAAATGCTAAAACAGTAGATAGGTAGGCTATCTCTTGTTGTCAGTCAACGTTGATGTGAATATTCATCAAAATAGTAATGCTATTCTGCTGTTCTAAAAGATGCATAAAGAATAGACACGACAATGGACGATATCGTCTGCATGCATGCAGAGATATGTTCAGTCTTCATTAAATGCACAGCTGACAGAAGAATATGTGTGAAGACTTTGAATATTCAACCCGTTGAAAGGATAAGTCATATGTCAAGTTGATTGATATGAAATCGATGCATTTATGACTTATGAAATCGTTATGCAACCAAACAGCAAATCGTTGTGAGATATGAAAGGATCGTTGTGATCCTTAAGGAAATCATTATGATTACTTAAGAAGTCGATGTGCAAAGCAAATCGTTATGAGAACCAAAGAAATCGATGTGATTACTTACGCAGCCGATGCTCAAAGCAAATCGTTACGACGTCTGAAGAAATCGTTGCGATAAGCAAATCGTTACAATAACTAAAGGAATCGTTACGATAGCAAATCGTTGTGATAACTAAAGGAATCATTATGATAGCAAATCGTTGCGATGTCTGAAGAAATCGTTGCGATAAGCAAGTCGTTACGATGACTAAAGGAATCGTTACAAAAGTAAGTCGTTACGATGACTAAAGGAATCGTTACGAAAGTAAGTCGTTACGATGACTAAAGGGATAGTTACGATAGCAAGTCGTTACGATGACTAAAGGAATCGTTACGATAGCAAGTCGTTACGATGACTAAAGGAATCGTTACGAGAGCAAGTCATTACGATGACTAAAGGAATCGTTATGATAGCAAGTCGTTACGATGACTAAAAGAATCGTTACGATAGCAAGTTGTTACGATGACTAAAGGAATCGTTACGAAAGCAAGGCGTTATGATGACTAAAGGAATCGTTACGAAAGCAAGTCGTTACGATGACTAAAGGAATCGTTACAAAAGTAAATCGTTACGATAACATTTTCTTTTGAATTCAACCGATGTTTCATTCTATGAAGAAATCGATAAGGCACTTATGAAACCGTTATGAGGAAATCGTTACAGTTCTACTGCAATCGTTATGATTTATAAAGGAAACCGATGTGTACTTAGAGAAATATCATACTTGATCTTAATGTTGCTTCAGTAAGAATAATACTTACCAATTTGGCTTTAATTTCCTTATTATATTTCCTGTGCTCAAAACTTATAGAAAATAGGTTAGTGACCTTAATCAAGGGTTTGATAATTATCAACATAACATGGTTTTGTTAATCACCAAAATAGAAGTGAGATTAAATTAAATTACATGGGGATAGACTGTTCATCATCGAGTATTCCTTTGGATGCACAGCACATTGCATCATGTTTAAGGTGCTCCAGTTCAAGGTTCCCTTGCGGATTTGTTCCCTTCTCTAGGTGTCCTTATCAGCAGGTAGCTCATAGGGACCTTTGCTTACAATCTTCCATAGCTCATAATCTTCAGCTCTCAGAAATACCTGCATTCGAATTTTCCAATATGTATAGTCAGTCCCGTCAATAAAGGGAGGCCTAGACACTGAGTGTCCTTCAACCATAAAACTTTTATTAGTTTCCATCAAACAGAATCTTTCCTGATCGTTAGATCAAGCAATTAAAGCTGTGAAATCGGAGAAACCTCTCTCTGATACCAATTGATAAGTGTGCGGAATTAACTATAACAGTAATCTAGAAGGGGGAGTTGAATAGATTACTACCAATTATTAATAAATTGACCTTCTTTTCGAGATTAAGACAGATTGTAGAAAAACCTATAGAGATATGGATCAAGCTTAGACTTAGATGTGTGTGTGGAAAATGCGTTTAATCAATTAGCAGTAGGAGATCGTATGAACAATTAATCGTGCCTGGCATACATCTAACGATGGATCAATGCAAACGACAAGACACGAATATTTAAGGTTGTTCGGACTGCACAACTTGTGTATCCTACATCCACCGTCCACACACACACATGCCAAGCTGCTTATAAAGCGAGTTCAACACAGATCACTACACACACACACAAGGTCTGAGATAAGCAAGATCTCAGATCAACACACACACTTATGGAATGAGCACAAGGGCTGCTCAAACCAACAACACACACATGAAACGAAATGAAACGAAAGGATCAAGTGCAAGAAGAGTTCAGATTGGAGAGAGCAAATCAAATGGGTGAACTCTTCGAATCCTCCGTCCTGATGATCATAAGACTCCAAGTCGTAGATGATTCGATGTTGCTACTTGAAGCCTTGAGGACGAAACTGCTTCAACCTCGTCTTCTTGGAAAGATCTTCTGGTTGTTGAGGCTTGAAGCTTGAAGTAGAGGTCTTGAAATCTTCTCCTGGTTCTTTTAGGTTTTGGTTTTGATGTGGAGACTGCTTGTTGCGAAAATGAGTCCAAAAGATCTATATATAGGAGTGTCCAAGTCTCACACAACCATTGGGATTCATGAGGGAAGAGGACACCCTAATAGAGATCACATGTTTGTCACATGTTGTGACTTAACAAGCGCCTGTCGACAGATGCCCATCGACTGTCGACATACACTACAACACTTGTGTCTTCTAGAACCAAAATTCTGACCAAAAAGCTGGGCTGTCGACAGATGAATTCTTGTTGTCGACAACTACTGGTGATCTTCATTTTCCAGAAACTTTCTAATGAGCATCTTCACTGGCTGTCGACAGATGGGTCCAGGCCTGTCGATAGCTGATTGTTTCTTGTGTTTTTCCAGATCCTTTTGTGCTTGAAATTGCTTCTTGATGTGTACTTCCATTTTTCACTTGATTTCCTACAAAAAAGAAGCTTTAAATAAGATCTCATGAAGGCATATGTCTTATGCATTTTTCATAGTGTCATGTCATTTTATCATGTCTTCTCAACATCAATTATGTCATTATCAAAAATATTTAAGCATCATGCCAATCATAACCCAACACATCCTCCCTGACGCCATGTAGTGGAAGCAGGAGCAGTGCAGTGGGTGGGTCCTCCACCGTGATCGTGTGGTTCCGATGTGGGTGCGAGCGAGGATGGCGTCCTGTGGAGGGTCTGTGGCCGGCACAGAAGGGCGGGGGGAGGAAGAGAGAGAGAAGATGGGGGTTTGGCCGGAGAAGGGGGGAACCTAGGATTTGGGGGAGAAGCGGGATTTAGCGTGGGGGAGGGGGTGATTTTTGGGGATTTAGCGCCGCAGGGAGGGGGAAATATTTATTTGGCGGGACTTATGTTGGGTTTTTGTTTTGTTTTTTTTGCAGGGGGTAGATTTGGTATTTAAAATATATTTTAAAGGAAACTATTTTTATTGTCAATTTTTATAATATTAAGATCTATTATTAGTTAAATATTAATTTCTTATTATTAGCCTTTAAAATATTAAGATATTAAACAAAAATGTAAATTACATTTAAAATATTAATTTAAAAACAAAAAAGACTATTATCTATCAAAATATTAATTTTAATGTATTAATATAAATGCAAAAATAAATAATATTTTGAAATATTAATTTATAAATAAAATATAAAATCTATTAAATATTTTTATTAAACAATCAACAAATAAGAAAATATAAATTAACTAAAATATATTATAGATTATAGATACAGATCGTTAGTTTAATGTTGAATGTATATGTGAATGAGAATTCAACTGTTAAATTTGATCACGATCTAAAAATTTGATATTTGAATTCGTTCTGCATCTATGGATATCTAATTAGTTGTATTTGCTCATAACAATATGCACAAAATCTATCTATTAGATTTAATGTAGATCTAATAAATTTTAATTATTGCATTTAAGTTTGATCAAGATCCGACTGTTAGATTCGAAACTGATCTATATTAGATTACGATCTGACATCATTGAATTTACTCTAAATATATAAAATTTAATCAAGAGATGTTGATTAACAATTTAATCAAAATTCTAACCGTTAGATTTAAGTTTGATTAAGTTCTGAAAGTAGAAATTACTATTGATCTACAAATATAATTAAGATCTTATCATTCCATAATTTGTCACTAATTAGCGACGCTAAAATTTGTCGCTAAACCGTGCTTATCTTGTAATGATATTGTTTTTCACCTTAACAATTCAATGTGTCTTTTATATGTTTATTGTATAGATGAAATAATATTAAATATTAAACATGAAACAAAATTACTCACAAAACTAGATTACACACAAAAAATTTAAAAAAAATGTTGTAGCCCTTCCATATTATTACGACTCATACCGTGCCAATAAGCACTCGGCACGACCGAGCCCAAGAGCGCAACCAACGTTGAATTTGGCCAAGAATGCAATTACTATGGAGAAATCTAACTTGGCCTTCTTGATAATGAGTCTTGGTGAATTCTTATATCTAAGCACTAATAGAACTGCAACGCCAATCAAAGGTAGGGGTGTCAATTGGACCGGGCCGGCCCGGAGGCCCGGAAGCCTGGCCCGGTTTTAACCGGACTTGGGCCGGAAAAATGAGCCCGTTAAATTTTTTAAGCCCGGCCCGGCCCGAAAAAAAATAGGGCCGGACTTGGGCTTTGTGAGGCCCGGCCCGGTCGACCCGCCGACCCGAAAAATATAAATATAATTTATATTAAATATAAATTTTATATTTAGAAAAAGAATTAT
Source organism: Colocasia esculenta (assembly GCA_014218235.1). NCBI lineage: Eukaryota > Viridiplantae > Streptophyta > Magnoliopsida > Alismatales > Araceae > Colocasia > Colocasia esculenta. The sequence goes on from CM024755.1 coordinate 69,690,056, forward strand.
ATCTATTTTTTCTACAATAAATCTACTCAAAAATATAATCTTTTACAAGTTAAATGTTAATATAGATATAAGTAAAATATATATTATTTTTTATAGATATATTATAGTAGATATATTAAAATTATATATTATATAAATAAAAATAATACTTTTCTTATTTTTTCAGGCCGGGCCAGGCCACCCATACCGGGTCTACCCCCGGGCCTGGGTCGGGTCCGGGTCTGGGCCGAGCCCGGGCCGAGCCCGGGCCGACTTTTAAAGGCCCGACCCATTGACACCCCTAATCAAAGGGCTATGCCTCTAAAGTATGGTAAATAATGGACCATTCGTAATGGAATTGAAAAAAAAATACTATTGATCAATCTGAAAAATATTTGAAAATTTACTTTACCTCCTCTATCAAACAGTCAAGTCGATAAACGACGGTCTAAAGTTTTTTCAAACAAAGTGACCGTTGAGAGAAACCGTCTCCCCGTGCAACGGCCGTGGCAACGTACCGTTCAGGTGGACCCGGCCGCAACGGCGAAAACCACTAGCGAAGAAAGCAAAAAGGGAAAAGAAAACGTAAAAAATACCGGACAACTGGAAGGTGCCAGACGCCGTCCTGGGGCCAGCTGTCGGCTTCGATGGTAGGCCCCACTCCGCTCTATAACCACGCTCCTCTCCTCACTAGGAACTATCCATAACTGCACCTCTTCTCACATTCCGCTCTCTCGCTCCTTCGCTTTGCTCCGTTCCTCCCCAAGCCTCCGCTCCGGACGCGTCGGAAGCTTCTTGCGTCGCCAAATCAGCAGCACAGAGGGCTCCAATGGCACACGGCGCTGGCCTCGCCTTCGCGGTGCTTGTCCTCCTCGCGGCGGCGTCCCTCGCCGCAGTCTTCGCGCAGGAGGCCGACTTCTCCCCCGCTCCTTCGCCGTCCATGGAGCCGGGCGCGGCGCACCGCGCAGCGGCTCCCGGATCCCTTGTTGTCTTCTCCCTTCTCGCCACCGCTTTCGGTGCCGCCCTGTTGTTCCGGCACTAGATTTGCTGATCGATCAGTATGCGGAGATGACGGTGTCTTCTTTTTTGGGGGATCTCTCTGGTTTTTTTGGGGTTTTGCCGGGGTAGAGGGGTTTTACTTTCGGGGGGTGGTGATGCCTGATGAGTGCTGCCTATGTTGAGATATGATGTAGACATATATTTTTGTTTTTGAGGTTTCTTTCTCCATGTTTATGGGTTTGTCTTCTGCATGTCATTGGATCGTTACTATTATGTGTATTATTACTATTGTTTTAATAGTTACAGCTCCATAGATCTAGAGATATGATTGGTTCTTTCTTTTCCCATTGTCTCGTTGTGTGGAATATTTGCCTGGGAGGATCTCACTCAAGAAGATGTATCCCGGAAACTGCTGGAGAAATCTGGGTTTAGGGACTTCAAGGGCCGAGATCTGGGAGAGGTCAGCTTGCTTTGGTTGTTGTGCAGTTCATTGTTGGAGTTCGTGGTTTGGAATTTGGGAAGCCAGTAGTTAACATCTGATCTTTACATCAGAAATAAATCCGGCATTACCTTGCTTTACCACGAGATCTTTGGGGTTCAAGAAAAGTAAAATTTTGAAATATCAAGTTCTTGGGCAGGGTTTCCTCAAATAACAAAGAGCTGAGGCCAACTTTTTAGGGCCACTTTGGAAAAGGGTTAGGTTAGGATTAATCTGGGTTAACCCAGAGTTAAGCCAAAAAGTGGTTTGGAATGCAATAAATCTTAACCCGGGTTAAAGTGGGTTGGGTTAGAGTTAAGTTGGGTTAATCCGGGTTAACCCAACCCACCTCCCAGGGTGGAGTAGAGTTAACCCCCAGTTAACTCTTTTTTTATCCCCCTTTTACCCCTGCCTGCCCTGTCCTATTTTCACCTTTTTCGGCGTACGAACCCTCACCCCCCTCCTCCCCACCCCGTTCCACGCGAAGCTTCGCCTCATTGTTGTTCGTCTTCTTCCTTGGACCTACTTCACCTGCGACGGCCGGGAATCTCCATCGGCATCCTCCACGGGCGTTGGTCTTCTTCCTTCGACCTACTTCATCCCGCTTCACTTGTACCTCACACCGTCTCCTCCACGGGCATTGGTCTTCCTCATGCGACGACAGGGATTCTCCTGCCGTGGAATCGACATCGCCCCTTTCTCTGCTGCAAAATCTGCTGTGCTCACATGCTTCCTACCTCACCGACGACAGGGAATCTCCTGCTCACGGGCTTCCTACCTCGCCTACAGGTCCTCCTACCTGGGTCTTCCTCCCTCGCGCTCCCTACCTGGCTCTAGGGTTTAGGCCCCTGCACAGTCCTCTGTCGATCGACAACGCATGAGGCTTCTGCGATGCCATGACCGTGGTCACGGGGTCCTCTACTTTCCTTTACATAATTTTATTTCATGGATGATGGTCTATTTAAGTGGATTTGTGGTCTTCTGTGAGGTCTTCTGGACCTGCTATTGAAGGTTGCCCTCTGTGGGTGTTGGCCTCTGTGGGTGTTCCGTGGGTGATACTGTGTTGTTCCTGTGGTTTTTTCATTCTGTCCTCTATGGGTGTTCTTCCGGTGGTACTCTTGTGTTCTTCAAGGCCGAGACTCTGGTATTTGTGACTGTGCCATGTACCACCTCCTCTTTGATGTCGTATTTCCCCATCCTCTTTGCTCTGTGGTCCGTTTCTATCGTATTCTCCATTGCATCATGATATGTTCATTTTACTGTGTGATGTATCCATTTGCTCCTGGCAGTTGATGGTTTGATGAACCCTTTCTTTGTGCCTAGGCCTGTTGAGGAGTGTTAAAAATTATGTGCTGTCTTGGAAATTTTCATGTTTTCATTAGTGTTTATAGTGAGTGAACATGTTATGCTGTAAATGATAGTGACGTTAGGGAGGAAATTTTCATGTTTTCATTAGTGTCACTGCATGCATATCCGGTGCATTCTTCAATATACGTTTCCATTGTCATTATGTCTGCATAATGGACTGAACCTAGTGTGATTTCGGATTCCTCTACATGAATTGGTTGAACTGGTTTTTATGTACATCCTGTTGAAAGGGTTTTTATCTAATGTGAAAGGCTTTTACTTAGTAGACAAATTCATGTATTTCAGTACCATGATACTATAGTAGACAAATTCTTTTTTTAGAACTTCCTATGGATTGGCCGATTCCATGCTCTCTCCCACTTGTCAATGCAAGTCTTGATACATGTCACTGCATGCATATCTGGTGCATTCTTCAATATACGTTTCCAGTGTCATTATGTCTTTCGAACCTGGACTGGCATCTTTGTCTGTTATCTTTGTCCCATGGTTATCTTTATCCCATGGTTATGCCTGTTATGCCTGTCATGCCTGTCCCATGGTTATATTTTCATTAGTGTTCTTTGTCTGTTATCTTTGTCCCATGGTTATGCCTGTTATGCCTGTTCTAATTTCATTTTTTGTTCGGTCAAGAATGGGGCTGAGTTCATGATGTAACCTCCATTTTTTACTTAGTACACAAATTCATGTATTTCAGTACCATGATACTATAGTAGACAAATTCTTTTTTTAAAACTTCCTATGGATTGGCCGATTCCATGCTCTCTCCCACTTGTCAATGCAAGTCTTGATACATGTCACTGCATGCATATCTGGTGCATTCTTCAATATACGTTTCCAATGTCATTATGTCTTTCGAACCTGGACTGGCATCTTTGTCTGTTATCTTTGTCCCATGGTTATCTTTATCCCATGGTTATGCCTGTTATGCCTGTCATGCCTGTCCCATGGTTATATTTTCATTAGTGTTCTTTGTCTTTTATCTTTGTCCCATGGTTATGCCTGTTATGCCTGTTCTAATTTCATTTTTTGTTCGGTCAAGAATGGGGTTGAGTTCATGATGTAACCTCCATTTTTTACTTAGTACACAAATTCATGTATTTCAGTACCATGATACTATAGTAGACAAATTCTTTTTTTAAAACTTCCTATGGATTGGCCGATTCCATGCTCTCTCCCACTTGTCAATGCAAGTCTTGATACATGTCACTGCATACATATCCGGTGCATTTATACGTTTCCAGTGTCATTATGTCTGCATAATGGACTGAACCTAGTGTGATTTCGGATTCCTCTACATGAACTGGTTGAAGTGGTATTTATCTACATCCTGTTGAACTGGTTAGATTCTAAATGTACATGATTACATCATGTTTCCTGCTTTCCTGTTATTTATCCTCCTGGTTCGTAGTGTTTATTTAACTACCTTGTATGTGTTTTATACAGTATAATAAATATCTAATTGTGGACCCTTGTTCTAAGGTTGTGAGGTGCTTTAAGCTGTGAAAAATTTAAGGATGTCTCAGCCAGGTACTTCATTAAGCATAATTTTGAATGTTTACCTGATTTTGGTGATCATGTTTTTTATTTGTTGAATTTGTTGCTCCCAACTTAATTCATGATTATGTTTACGTTTGTTTAGTAATCATGTATGTCCTGTTGTTATGTACTTAAATGGGTGGGCTAAGTAGGTGTAGATAACCAACATTGGAGAGACCTCAGAACACTGGTAATCATGTATGTCCTTTACTTATGTCCTTTGACTTCTTTTTTTGGAAATTTCTGTCTCACTGCCAGAACTAGATTGGGGTAGGGTAAGAACTTGCCAAAATTTCTATCTCACTACCCCTAGATTGGGGTAGGGTAGGGTATGACCTGAGTTTTATTCTGTAAAAAATGGGAATATCCCCAAGGTGTTTCAGATTGCCCAGAATTGCCAAAAGTCAAGGGAACTGGAATTCAAATGGAGATGCTCTCACCAATTTTATTTGGTATCGGCTGACATTTCAAAACTTACCAAATTAAAAACATTTCAGGATTTATCATATTAAAAAGACTTCAGAGCCTATCAAGTTAACTGAAATCTCATACGAATAACAACACTTAAATCTGTGATTTATTGCATTCATTGAAGTTTACATTCCTTTTATATATCATGATGGGCATTTTGTTTTGGAAACATCTCGTGGCAGTTAATCAAGGGTCTTCGATTTGCTCTTGCTATGAATCCTAATTAAGCTTCTCAACATCAGTTACAAATGCTCTTCCAACAATGAAAGAAAATATGTGTGCTTCAACTAACCTGGGAGAATTTAGTGCATCAGTTAAGTGCATTATAGATGCTACAGAATCAGATAGTACACCAGTTTAATCTATACTTAACAACAGATTGTATGATTCCCACTTCCCATCATCCCAATTAGAAGAGAGATGTCACAGACATCAAATCATAACAAGCAGATATGTGATGTGGAGGAGGAATATCGGATAACATGCACTTTACCTTAATTGTAAGCATTGGGAGAATGATTTTACTTGGGGCTCTACAGTTTATGATCCATGGGGAAGTGGCTGGAAGATAGCGCCTTTAACAGAAATCAATCATAGATTCATAAATGGTGTCTAGGGGATATCAGTTTTTTATGTATAGCAGTATAGGTTCTGTAGGGTTGTCTCTTTTTGGTTGATCAACCTTCCTTACTTTACTTCACATCATGTTCAGATCATTCAATTTTTACTATTGTTTGTTCTAAGATATTATGTTCATGATCATGTCTATTTTTAAACAACAAAATATGTTATATATGGACCATGGACATGGATCAAAAGCTTATACGTCTACTTAGGGAGGAGTTAGTGAGTGGTGATTTTGTCCCGAACCATGCCTGGCAGTTCATAGTTGAGACATTCATTGACCAATATGAGGTCAATGCAACTATTTGTCAATTACAAAGTAGATTGATTTTTTACAAAAGTATTTACGTGATCAGTAAAGACCTGCTAGAAAATGGAGGTTTCCAGTGGGATAAAGGCACCAATCAAGTGGTCGGAAATGACATTTCATGGAATGCCTATGTTGAGGTTTGTGACTGCCACCTAATGTAGGTTAAAATGCCCCGAATTATATCATTGTACCTTATTTTTTTTCATATTCCCTTTGCAGTTCAATCCGTTGGTGTTGTCGTTAAAGGGGAGAAGCTTACCTTTCCTCAATGACATAATTGAATTATTTAGTGAGTGGGAGGGTCCTTCTTGAACTATTGTAAATCACATAATTGTTGTTGTACGTGAACTTGGTAGTTCTTGGACCACCATGTCCGTGTTCATGTGTTTTATAAAACTACCATGTTAGAATTTCGTATAAGCATAATTTTCGATGTCTGTTAATCTACTGACAGTACATTATGCATATGTTTAGATGAGATTGGGACCCGTCCCTCCTCCAAGCCGTGTATTTCTAATTGGTCTTTCAGACAAGATAAGATTTTATTAGACATATTGACTGGTGAATACCTTAGAAACTATGCACACCAAGGCACTTTTAAAAACCATGTGTTCAATGATATTGTGGAGCGCTTTAATCGAGAGGCGGGGGTTAAAAGACAGAGTAGTCATTTGCTGTACCGTTGGAAAAATTTGAAGAAGTTATATCATGCGTATGAATCGTTGCGCACAAGAAGTTGATGGGGGTGGGATGAACAAAGAAATGTTCCGATTGCCCCGGATGAGGAGAGTATCCAAGCAGCCATAGCGGTAAGGTCTAATTTCTAATTTAACATGTTACGATTTATTCGTAATATCTTTAGTAACCCAACATTAATCTTTATCCAATGCTGCAGACAAATGCAGATTTCGGGAAACTTATTGACAAACCATTCCTTTATAAGCAACAAATGGATATCTTATGCGGGAAGACCACAGTTAGGGGTTCACATTTCCTTGGATCCACCCAAGATGTAGATGTTGATTCGCGTCGCTCTTTTGGTGATGATGACAATTCTACAAGACAAGGGTTTAGTGCGATGGGATTGGACTCGCAACAAGTACAGTCCATCGATGATGACAATTTCAACCCTTTTGATTTTCCTCCTTTGTCTCAACCTGCAAGTTATGAAAACACCCAGACCGAAAATACTCCACATGAGGATGAGGCAACATCCCCCGACAAGAGGCGAACCACACAAGCCCAGTCATCCCAGAGCCGAAAAAGGCGAAGCAAGAAGCCTTCTGAACTGTTGACCCTAGCTCAATATTGCCAGTTAAACGATCAACGAATGAAGCTGGCAAAGTCATTATTCCCTGGGTCTTCTTCATCTACAACGTCCAAGGACGAAGAGCAATACACTGTAAGGGAGTGTGTGTCGCGATTGAAAACAATGGTTGGATACTCACAGGAGTTGTTGATGAGGGCTTTGCCTCTGTTTGAGATAGCATCTAAAAGGGTGGTGTTCATGTCTCTGGATGAGGAAGATGCTATGGTTTGGATTATTACCAACACGTAGGATTTGTTTGTATGATGTGTTTGTCCATCTCATTAGTCGATGTCGATGTTATGGTGTAGGTTGTTGTTCATCGATGTACAACAGACGGTTCTTCATTATGGGTATCATGTTCATGTTGTCGATGCATGTGGATTGTTTTTTAAGCTTTGAACAATGCTATTATGGTTTTGCAGGTTACCTGTGAAACTAAACATGGCTCGATATAAATGCTATGTAGTGTGGGTGGGTCGTCGACCGGGCGTGTACTACACTTGGTCTGAATGTTATGATCAAGTCAACGGTTATCCTGGAGCAAGATATAAGGGATTTGCAACCGTTGAGGAAGGGAACATGGCGTTTAGGGGGATCATCCTGAGACCAACTTCAAGTGCAAATGATACGGTGCAAATCAATGCACCGTCTGTTGTACATGAAAGACAACCTAGGGAGGCTGAGGAACGTGTTGTGTATCAGGATGTAGTCCTTGTTATCTTGCTGTTGATTGTGTTACTCCTGTTGCTGATATTTGTGGGACTCATTTTCATAGTTACGGGTTACTAAATGAGGATGCAGTCTTATCTTATTATAACTCTTCTGCGTTGTTTAGAGAACATTGTAACTTATTCTCCATTGTTATGTCAAGTATTAGTTAATTCGATCATGAAGCATTTATTCATGTCATGTGTTCTTTAAATCATGTTATACAAACTAACTCAGACAAACCTATTCAGATTATGACGCACTTTTGAGAGAGGCAATATTGGAGGAGAATGCTATGTTTTTGGCCGTTGGTGAAATGCTAATGTCTTCTACAATGGATGAAGATGAGGAAGACACCACTCCAATCCCTAGACCCATGCATACCAGTCGGCACACAGGACATGTGTGGGTCCACGAAATACTGCACGGCCATGAACGTCGTTTCTACAACACGTTTCGGATGCACCCGTCCATGTTCCTAAAATTAAGGGACATCCTTGTGGAGAGGGAACTCATCCGAGAATCTCGTTATGTGACAACATCTGAGCAGCTAGCAATGTTTTTGTATGCTATGGGACATGGTGTTGCAACAGGTGCCATGTGTGAACACTTTCAACACTCGTCGGAGACTATCAGTTATTATGTCAACCGTGTCATTAAGGCAATTTCATTACTTCGATTCACATACATCGTGCTTCCATCTGGGACTGATCCAGTACACCCTCGCATTCGCCATGATGACCGCTTCTACCCATACTTTAAGGTAATTAGCCGACTTACAAATGATATATCTCATTTTAGAAAAGTGTGTGTTCAATTTTAAAATTTGTCATATTATCTAGGATGCCATAGGTGCAATCGATGGAACATACATTCCAGCACACGTACTCAAAGACAAACAAGCACGTTACAAAAATAGGAAAAATGTGATAAGCCAAAATGTGATGGGCGTATGTGGTTTTGATCTCATCTTTCATTATGTGGGTGTTGGGTTCGAAGGAGCGGCTGCAGATATGACCGTCCTTAGACGAGCCATCGACGTAGGTGGTTTTAAAGTACCACAAGGTATGACAATACCCGTCCTTATGTACTACAAACATACTAGCTGATAAGGCTCATGACTAACCCATTCTTTGTTTAATAATAGGAAAGTACTACTTAGTGGATTCAGGATATGGGAATGCTGCACAATTCTTGGCACCTTATCGTGGCGAACGATACCATCTCTCAGAATACCAAAATCGTGGTAATGCCGCATACAGGAATATGCGCGACAAGTACAACCATCGCCATGCCCAACTTCGCAACTGTGTGGAACGTTGTTTCGGTGTGCTTAAGAATAGATTTCAAACTTTGAGGGAGGGCAATTGTTATCCATTTCGCGTACAAGTGCTCATTGTTCTTGCATGCTGCGTTGTCCACAATTTCATCCGACGCGAACATGGGGAGGACTACTACTTCAACTTACGCCAATTGGATAACGGTGAGGATGATGATGATCCTCCAGAAGACCCGAACCTTGTGGTTACTCCTCCTGACATGCAAGCTGGGGAGAATCTTCGCACACAAATTGCTACACAAATATGGGCGAACAATTAGGTCTTACATAACTAGGATGTGAAAATAATATCTATGTTGCTATGTACTGTCGTAGTTGTTTGACATTGACCCTACTTATTGTCAGCATGCTTTGTTTGACACGTTCGTAATGTTCACTTACTAATCTATTTTGACTCTGATATCCTTATGCATAATTCAACTCAGGTGCAGTGTGGGATGACGATAAAGATTTTCTCCTAATATACCTCATTGGAGAAGAATATAATCTACACAAAGTAGTGGGGGGAACTCTCAACAGTGATGGATGGGAAATGGTCCAATACTTGTTCAATGAAGAATTTGAGTTGACTTGGCCACTATGTTACTTCTATCACCGTTTTGCTTTCTACAAAACTTATTATCTCATTACTGAGAACCTAATTAATGTTCCCGGATTCCAATGGGATGAGAATACTACGCAAATACTTGCATCTGATCTAGTTTGGCAGCAATATTTTGAGGTTGCAATCTTCCACCTCTCTCTTAACTCGATTAGTTAATGATGTTCCGTGTATAATTCTAACTGCATAATTGTGTTGCAGTTAAACCCTCTAGCTGTGTGGTTCAAAGGGCGAGCACTCACCATTCGTTGTGAACTCATACACTTGTTTAGAGAATGGCTAGCAATGTAACCTTATTACTTGTATGATTAGTATATGTTGTGGTTGGATCCATGTTAAGTTATCTTTTCATGTGCTTTATTTCTGTTTTTATGCTATCATATTAGTGTTGTTTATCAAATCCTTAATTACATGTAATAGTGAATTGTTGTACTTGTATATTTGGTTATTCTTTCACTTATCAATTGTTCTTATGTCATGCAAATGATGATTATATGCAGGTGTTCCGATTCTAACCCACATATTTTACAAATGATAAGTTATTCTCGTACTATAATATGTTTGTCTTTATTTGCATTATATTTGGTAGGATGGCATGAATGATGCAACCCCACATATATGCATGTATTTACAAATGTATGATAGTAGTGTAGCAGGTGACTTCATTTGTGACAATGTGTGGGCACTGGGCAATGATGAGTGAATTGTTTTATCCAATTCAACAGTTGGATGGTCAAATTGGCAACCCTGTTGAAAATGCGGATTGTTTGAAAATCTGAGCCCAAAAATAACAAACTTAAACTATCAGTTTCAGTATTTTTTGTACAGGAACTCACATACTATATGGTTATGTTGAAGGAACATTCGTTGACACAGGTAATCAATTATTGTTATTGTACATCAATTTTTATTTTATTCTTGTTAGTTACATGTATTGATGGTTCTTTTTACAATTGCAGGTTTATATTGATGTTCAATGGGGAGACAAAAATTAAATGGAAGACTTATGATAGATAGCATGTTCTTACGTTTTGTATATCATGGACGGATTGCGACTCTTGTTGTACATTCAGACTCGTGTTAATATAAATTGATGTAAAAAGATTTATTTCTATTATATATATGATGATTTTTGGTAATTCTGTGGTTGGTATGTTGGAAAGATGTATATTGATTGTAAGATTTTATATTGTCGCAGGTATGTTAAATTTACAGGGTTTAAATGACGTAAAACAGAGGAAATGCTGTCCGTTTTTTTCTAAAAAATTATGATTATTTTATTTATTTTTAAACTTGCAAAGTTAAGTTTTTGGAAAAAATGAACATATGGTTGACGCTTTTTCCAAATTTGTGATAGTAGAATAAGCGATATGTAGTTGTGCAAATCGAGAAGGCTCTATTATGTAAACGTGTTTCGTGTAACTTATTAGGAAAATATTAATCTAAAAAGAAAAAGTGTAACTTATTAGGAAAATATTAATCTAAAAATAAAAAAATGAATAAAGTATATGATATTCTACAAGAAATATGAGAGAAATGATATAATAATAATATGGTAGCATAAAGTATTATAAGTTGAATATGATGTTAGAATATAGTTTTAATAAATTTAATTTTAAATATTATAATGTTAGACATAAAATAATTATATTTCACAATAAAATTATTATGATCATAGTATATAGTGTAGTCATCATATCACTTATTTAATGATCATGTGCATATACATAGGAAAACATAGAGATATATGATAATTTATAACATAAGTATGGTAGCATAACGTATAACAAAAATAAAATAAGATAAAGTATAATATAATAAATATCATTTATTTAATGATCACATGCATGTATATAAGAAAACATAGATATATATGATAATTTATAACGTAAGTATGGTAGCATAACATATAACAAAATAAGATAACATAAAATAAAATATAATAAATATCATGGTATCATATAGTATAGAAAATTTAATGATGAAATTTTATTTCATATTCTCATTATATCTCATAATAAATTTAATATGATAGTAGTAATTACATAGCACAAGATAGATGGTAGCACATAGTATAATAAAAAAATAATAAAGAAAAGTAATGGAGGGTAGAGGATAAGGATATTTTAGGAAAGACAACACAAAAGTAGAGGGTTAACCCACTTTAACCTACCCAAATCACAAAAATGCAAAGTGAGTTAACCCACTTTAACCTCGGGGTTAACTTTTACATTACCAAAGTAAACTGTACTTTAACCCGGTGTAAAATTATGCCTGGGTTAAGTTGGGTTAACTCTAACCCTTTTCCAAAGTGTGCTGAGAACATCTTTCTCTTCTCGAGCAACATGCGGGCCTATTTCATTGCAAAATCATGTTCAATTCTTTTCGTGTGTTGTCAATTTATTATTAGTCAAGATCTCTCGTCTTTGAGTTCGGGAAGGAGCTGGTTGTTGCAGTGAATCTAGTTTCCCCCCCCCCCCCACCCTTATATATATAAGCTACTTAGGTATTCCTGGTTTCTTACTGGAACTAACATGATTCATGTGACTAGCTGACACACTTGATGCGCAAACGGACGAACTTGAATAACACCAGATATTCTAGTGCATGGGGACTTGCTAATTTGACAGACATAGACTATTGTCAGTGGTCACATTAAGATGCATAGCCGTTTGTTCATTTAAAAGTAGGTCTGGTTTGTTCACTTTATTACACGTTAACAGATCTGTTTGACAAAAGTTTACTTCTCTGACGTCACGTCTAATAGTGTTTGAATGTCCATTCAGTTATTTAATAAAGCTTTATAGGAGTGCTATAAATGTTTTCTCAATGCATTTAAAATAAGCTTTGAGTTATGCGGATTCCATACTGATACTAGGTACTTCTCCACACGTTGTTGTTTCTTGTGATAACTGTTTATGGTTGCCGCCAAAAGAGTGGGAAACGAAAACAGCCACACATCCTAGAAGAAATACTGGAAACATAAGTGGGAAGGCATGTTTTGACTTTCGCATTCATGATTAAAAAATAAAATAGAAACCGAAAGAAAAACACTTTTTATATCATTAACTAAATTTATGCACTCAAGGTACTCCACGATTTCAAATGTAAATCTATCGGGCCACATTACATTACAACCATCTTACTATTTAGATATATAGTCCTAATAAATCTATGGATGTACAAATTACATAGATAATTAGATCCACAAATGCAGTCATTATCTGCCAAATTTAGTACATTACAACCATCTTACTATTTAGATATATAGTCCTAATAAATCTATGGATGTACAAATTACATAGATAATTAGATCCACAAATGCAGTCATTATCTGCCAAATTTAGTACATAATAATAGCTAATATAACAATAGAAACAACGCATCTTCCGTCACTCCATCTTCCATATCATAGGGCGGTTAGTTGTGCACGCGACGGCCAGGTTTGGCAGCCTGGATGCGGGAGTTGGCTCCGCGGCACATGGAGTGCAGGGTAGGTCGATGGTCGGCGCAAGCAGTTACTCATGGAAGGATCCAGCATATTACCGGTGAGATCATCGTGACTCCACTGAATTATAGAAATCTTATTAGAGATGTTAAAATTTATCATTAATGACTCTATTAGATTAAAAATATAAATTTATGGGGGCACCATTAATAATACCACTAAATAAAAATTTCGGCGTCAATTTAATGATAGACGGTCGACTGGGGTGGGGATGTTGGCGGTCGACTGGGGTGATTGCAGAGGTTTGGTTGGGCGACCGTGGACGTTTTATGCCATTGTCGGGTGGCTGCGATGGAAGTAGTGAGTCAGAGAGATCAGATTTTGCCGTCGAGCTTTTTTTTTACCCCTAGTTTGATCTCCTGGCAACTAATTGTAACTTTTAACCATCAGACTATGTTCCAACAGTTATATAAACCGATATAAAGATAGAATATAATTAAGAAGGGGGTAGGAAGCACCCCTCTGACTGTTTGATTATGCACTTGCATGATTGGACAGTTGTGGCACTCAATCTTGGCAATATGGTTGCCTATGCTTTCAATAAGGCAACACTTCCTATAGATATGACAAACTTGTGTGGAGATTCTTGGAAGATGTTTATACCCTCTGGAGATAATTCTCAAAGCTATGTACTTGAAAGTTGCTAATTTCTGTACTGCTGCTAAACCTAAGTCCTGCTGCATTGTTTGGTCCTTCATTCAATCGGTTAGAGATGAGGTTCAGAAAGGTCTTTGCCGGGTGGTTCGCTTTGGATCTGATATAAATATTTGGAATGACTTTTGGCTCCCTTAGCAATTATCTAGACTAGCTCCCAAACCGACTTACTCTGGACCTCATAACCAAACGGAAACTGGAATATTGCTCTGCTACCTCTTTGAAGATGATATATTCTATCACATTTCAGGAATCCATATCCCCATTCATACCACTGGAAAGGAGGATAAGAGGGTGTGGAGATATAGTTAGAATGGAAGCTTCTCCATCAAATCCAACTATAGATTCTTGGCAAATCAATCAGGACCTACCTCCTCTTCTCAGATCCAACATATTTGGTCCCTTATCTAGCACCCTAACACTACTAGAAATACAGTATATGTAGACGGCTGTAATTTGACGCCGTCTATAAAAATTGACATTTGTAGACGGCTGTGTGTAACCGTCTACATGTAAAACATATATAGACGGTTATGCACAGCCATCTACACAGCTTATATAGACGGCTGACTAAAACCGTCTATTTATGTTATATATGTTGACGGTTTATTGTAGCCGTCTATATATAGAACATATGTAGACCGTAACTAGTAGCCATCTACATACGTTATATAGATGCGTCAATATAACCATCTACGTATGCTGGGTACATAGACGGATGTATAAACCGTCTACATATAATACACATGTAGACGGTTTTACACAACCGTCTATATAAGTTGTGTCGTATACAAATATAATTTTTTTGTGGATGTAAATTATTTTTTTAATACTCATGAAATTTAAGAGAAATATTCAAAACTTTAATAATATTCACATTTTTAATATTAAAAAATATTATAGGATAAAAATGTTTAATAAGAATAATTATTTAATATGTATACTTATATAATAAAATTATCATTTTCTAAATTTTATACATTTGTTATTTACAACATATATTATTTTTGTTGTAGACCAGTCCCTAAATTTTTTTTTTTTTCAAATTAGGACACCTAAATTGATTACTTGCGATCTTCCTCATAAACAAACATTTATTGTATTGAAGGAGTGAATTCATATATATATTTTGAAGTTTACATATTTATTTACATATTTATTGCTATGAATATAGTCGTCAATTGAAAAATGTTAGCATATATAATGTATAATTGAAAAATACATATCATGTTTAACTTGAAAGAATAATATTATCTATATATATTAGTTTGATCATTTTTTACTAACATATTTGAATATCTAGTTGAGTGAGATTAATTTTACTAGTCTCTATTCTTATGTTTTTTGTTTACATCGCCCTCGTTGAGATTAATGTTAATATTATTTTCAATAATCATATCATAATTGGATGTTTGATAGAATCAATAGATTTTCACTCATTCATTTAAGTGAGGTTGTAATTATTATAGACATTCGAAGTTATCTATGTACGTATATATGTACTTATATAATTATGGTGTTTGAGTTATTTGACAACACACCCAATTGATCATATGTACATAGATCGAGAGCAAATCCAACAATGAGATTTTAGATCGAATGAAATCCAAGGGTCAGATTCTGATTGATAGTTGATTCAATGGTCTGATTTTGATCAGTTTGTAGATTGAGATGTTAATAGTTATATATAGTTAAGATCAACATATAGACGACTGAAAATCGTAGCCGTCTACAAAAAGAATATTTATAGACGGCTACATATAACTATATGCATATATAGGTATATATACTATATACACATATGTATATGCATATATATATATATATATATACTATATATATGTGTGTATATCATATGTACATAAAATATATATGATGTAAATTGATATAAGTATAAATATATGTATATCTCGATATTTTAAACCATCTCATATGTCAAATATGTAGTTCGACAACTACTAGTTTTCTTTTATTGTGACCTACAAGGTGAATCTTTAGACAACTATTGTTGTAATATATATCTATATATATATATATATATTCACTATATAGATATTTAAATAATATATATATTATCTAAATATATATATCTATAAATATATTACCTATATAGATATAATATTTATAAATATTTATTTTAGAATGTGAAAATAGTTTTAAAGTTAATTAGTTATAAGTAGACGGCTAAATTTTAGCCGTCTATGTATCCTATTTTGTAAACGGCTTTAAGCTGTATACAAATAATCATCTAATTTATCACCCTCACTTCCCCTCCCCCGCCCCATTTCCCCGCGCCTGCGCCCTCGCCCTTCCGTCGACGCCTTGCCTTACTTGAGATGCCGGAGACGCCGCCACTGCCACTTGTTGCGGACGCCGCCGCCGCCTGCCGCCTGCCGCAGACTCCGTCGCCGCCGTCGCAGTTCACCGTACCGGCCCACTAGTAATCGTCCTCCCCCCTCTCTCTTTCTCTCTCTCTCTCTCTCTCTCTCTCTCTCTAAGTCTCCTGTGCTCTCTACCTCTTTCGATCCGACTCTCCCTCTTCCTCTTTCTCACCCTCTCTGCATTTCTCTTGTGAGCCGGGAGGGGAGGGGGGTGGCCTACTGTCGGGTGGGGGGTTGGGGGTGGGGCAGTGGGGGTGGGGGGATTGGTGGTGGGGCAGTGGGGAGGGGGCCGGGGTTAGGGGTGGGTGTAGGGGGGGTTGGTGGTGGGGCAGTGGGGATGGGGGCCGGGGTTGGGGGGTGGGGAGGGTGCAGTGGTGGTGGCCGGCTGTGGGGTGGGGTGGTTGGCGGTGGGGAGGGGGCAGTGGGGGTGGGGGGTTCCTGGTGGGAGTGACGTTGAAGCTTGAGAGGGAGCAACTTTTCCATTGTACATGACAGCATAACCATGGACTACTGCAGTTGACAAAGAAACCATTCTGTGCAACTGTGCCAGGACCCCTCTCATCTGGTTTAGATCCAAACCCTAGATGTTGTTTTGGGATGGTCCAGACTCTCCGCTTTACCTGAAAAATCAAAGCTAATTAGTTGGGTCTACATGATCAAACTCGACCGATCTGCAAATGATTTCACAAGAGAGGGGACTCTTTTCCATTACAAGCATATGAGGATGAGACCAGAGGATCCTTGAAGATATGTGTATGTGCATGCTTTGGGGTGATCGTTTGATGAGGTGATGGATTTGTGAAAAGATTGACAGCAACAATCTCAGTTTGAAGAATGATTGGATCGTGAGGACTTTTCTTGTTTGTTTAACTTTAAAAGATATAACACTCCAATTCATATATTCACCTTAATATCATCCAACCCAGCAATGGACAACCATTAAAGTGGTGATTAGGTAAAATTTTCTTGTCAAGTAGTTTCATATGTCATTTACTTCCTGGGTTAGTGACACTTGCATTCATGTCAGTCTCCATAAGGTAGTATTTTTTCACATGGGTTCCAGTGCTACCTTTATTGCTACCGATATCATGTTGTGTTATGTATTTAATAAATTGTGTTGGCTTACCCATCTTTTTATTAATATATTTTTTTGTAAAATATGACGACAGGTTTTGTTTGGAACACCTGCAGATCGAGTTAGTTGCTTTCATCTTTTGAGGCTCTTTGTTCAGGTAAGATCTAGCAAGCCCGGGTGGTGGCTCATCTTTATTTAATCCAGCGAGCCTGGGTGGTGGCTCATCTTTATTTAATCCAGCGAGCCTGGGTGATGGCTCAACTTTTTTATTATGTGTGGATGCGTGAATATATTTTTTGTAGGATGTGTGAATGTATTTTAATGCAGGATGCAAGCATTGGATGAAACATATGGATGTAAGAATGAGTGGACTTTTTTTTTTGTCCGTTCAAGACTTTTGTTATGATATATGTTTTTACTGTCTTTTGATAGTAATGGCATATATCGAGCATATAGTCTTGAATTGTCTAGGTTGGACAGTCTGTGGATATTTGATCATCTGATGTTCTTTATTATATGTATTTTGAGATTATCTTAAAATTTCGGCATCATCTTCTCGCTCTTCTCCAATATACCTGCTAATTTTAACTGCTCTTTTTGTCACTTGTATTTTATGCAAGTGATTGTTTGAGCATTGTTAAAATTAAAAAATAATGGTGGTATATTAGAGAAGTGTGGGGAGATGTTGCCGAAATTTTAAGATAATCTCAAAACACATATAATAAAGAACATCAGATGATCAAATATCCATAGATGGGCAAGATTTCATGTAGGTACCCCCTTTTCTTTGTAGGAATGTATGAATATAGACTTTTGTGAAAATGTGGATTTTCTTCCAGTACAGGGTAGATGCTGCCGAAATTTTTACTGAATTATACGTTCATACGTAATTATGTCATATAGTTTTAAATAAGTTTACACATATGATGTGACTTGATTCATATCTGATATTTTTTTCTTTTACTTCTTAATTCTAGATTATTTTGAAATGGCTGGAGTCGATAAGAGTTGGATGAAAGTTACAGATCGTTTGGATCCTAGGTATGAGAAAGGAGTTGAAGAACTATTGGACTTTGCTTTTCATGAAGATAGGAGGAGTTTCAGGCATGGAGATAATGGGCAGTTGATACAATGTCCATGTAAAAAATGTTGTAATGGATTGAAGTTCACTCGGTATGAAGTGAAAACTCATTTGATATGTGACGGGATATGGCTTCATTATACAAATTGGGTGTGTCATGGAGAGGAACCCGTTGGTGACATATCCTCAGAGGAGATTAATGAGGAAGAACAACAAATGACTGCTGATAATACAATTCAGATGTTACATGAGTTGAAAGATGTTGAGATGGCTGCTCGGTGTGATGAAGATGAACAAAATGCAAATGCGAAGGAATTTTATAAACTATTAGATGATGCAGAAACACCTTTGTATCCCGGTTGCCAGAAAGTGAGTAGATTGACATTTCTTTTAAAACTGCTACACATTAAGACAATGAATCAGGTGATAGGCAATTGTATGGGCATGTTCCTTCATCTTCTGCATGAAATATTACCAGAAGGAGCCTATGTCCCTAAATCATGGTATGAAGCTAAGAAGGCAGTTAGAAATTTGGGGTTAAGCCATGTGAAGATAGATGCATGTGAGAATGATTGTGTATTGTTTTGGAAGGAGAATGAAGATAAAGATGAGTGTTCACAATGTCATACACCGAGGTATAAAGAAAGAGTCAATCATACAAATGATTCTTTTACATGCAAGCGAGTGCCTAAGAAAATCTTGTGTTATTTTCCTCTGAAAGACAGATTGCAAAGAATGTTTATGTCTTCTATGGTAGCTAAGTGGATGACATGGCATAAGAATGCTCGGACGTTGCAAGAAAATGGGGAGATGCGACATCCTGCTGATTCTGAGGCATGGACACATTTTGACAATGTCTATCCAGACTTTGCTATTGAAGCCCACAATGTCAGACTTGGTTTGGCAAGTGATGGGTTTAATCCATTTGCAAACATGAGTAGCAGGTATAGTACATGGCCTGTGGTGATAGTTGTCTACAACTTCCCGCCGTGGATGTGTATGAAGCAAACATATACCATGATATCTTTACTCATTCCTGGTCCTAAAGAGCCCGTAAATGACATTGATGTATACTTACAACCATTGATAGATGAGTTGAAGGATTTATGGTATAATGGTGTGCAAACATATGATGCAGCAAAAAAACAGAACTTCACCCTGCGAGCTACTCTCTTCTAGACCCTCAATGACTTCCCTACATATGCTAATTTGTCAGGGTGGAGCACTAAAGGAACATATGCGTGTCCGACATGTAACTACAGTACACATTCAAGAAAACTTAAAAATTATCAGAAATTTTGTTATCTTGGGCACCGTCGGTTTTTTCCAGTACATCACAGATGGAGGAAACACACATATAAGGATAGATTTGATGGCAGAGTCGAAGTTTGGAAATCTCCAAAAAAATTGAATGGTCGTGAAGTGTGGGAGCAACAACAACAGATGGTGCATATTACTAGGTTTGGGAAGATTTTTAAGAAAGACATTGATAAACTGAAAGGATGGAAAAAATAGAGTATTTTTTTTAGGGAGTTACCATACCGGCAAAATCTGCTTCTCCGTCATAATTTAGATGTGATGCATATCGAAAAAAATGTTTGTGACAATCTATTGGGTACTTTAAATCTACTTGGATCTGGTTACAGTAAGGACACAATTAAGGCATGGATGGACTTAGAAGATTGGGGGATACGTCCGCAACTGCATGTGCTGACAGATCAAGGAGGAAAACCACCTACAACGATTTTTACATTGAACAGAACACAAAGGTTACATATTTGTGACTTTCTAAGGAACATTAAAGTCCCCGATGGATATTCATCTAATTTTCCAAAGTGTGTGGACTTTACAAATGGAAAGCTCACAGGGTTGAAGAGTCACGACTCTCATGTTTATATGCAAGTGTTGTTGCCTTTAGCACTTCGCAACATTGTTCATGCAGATGTGACTGACCCAATTATCGAGTTGAGTATGTACTTTAAAGATATATGTTCTAAAGTTTTGAGGTCTGAACATTTGCTTAAGTTAGAAGCTGATATAGCAGTAACACTATGCAAGTTAGAACAAATTTTTCCGCCATCATTTTTCACTATCATGATTAATTTGATATCACATTTGGCTTATGAAGCTAGAATTTCTGGTCCTATTCAATACCGGTGGATGTATCCTATAGAACAATATTTGAAGAAGTTGAAAGATTATGTGCACAATAAAGCACGACAGGAAGGTTCAATTGTGGAAGGTTATCTTCTTGAGGAGACTATTTCGTTATGTTCCATGTACTTGCCCAATATAGTCACTCGGTTTAATCGTACAGAAAGAAATTATGATGGCACTCCTAGTCGCAGTGACGATGGTGATTTCTTGTCAATCTTTAATCCCCCAGGACGTTTTTTGAACGGTAAAGTTGAGAATCGTATGTTATCTGAGGAAGAAGTGCAGTTGGCACACACGTATATTTTGAAACAGATAGAGGAGATTGATCCTTTTTTGGCTCAACATAGACGAAGGTTAGAAACTTGTAGAGGAATTGAGAAAGATTTCAGAAAATGGTTTCAAAGTTATGTCCAAGAATTTAAAGATGCAAATGATCCTCGATGCACTCAAGATATCCAAATTTTGTCACAAACACCATCAAGAATTACTTATTCACATTCAGGCTATATTGTAAATGGATTTAGGTTCCGTACAAGAACTGCATATTATACAAAGCAGACTCAACTATGTGGTGGTGTTGTGATTACAGATCTTAATAATAAATGTGATGGCTATTATGGACATCTTAAGGATGTTGTGGAAATATGTTTTGACCATAACATATGTGTTATATTGTTTGAATGTGACTGGTGGGATGTTTATCGTGAAGGCAGGGGATTCCAAGTTGACAAATATGGGATCATCAGTCTCAACATCAATCAAAAATTGGGGACAAATGAGTCATTTTCACTTTCCCAACAAGTAGAGCAAGTGTTTTATGTAGATGATAATAGAAGAACAGGATGGATCATTCCTGTCAGAGCACAGTCCCGAGACTATTATAACATGGCAGAACAGGAAGAAGTGCCTGAGGATGAAATTATTGAAGCATATCAAGAAAATTTGGTTGATGTTCCTATCAATGGAGAAATATTTATTGTTTATGTAACTGAAGGAATTAATGTGAGAGTTGGCGAATATATGGAGACTTAAGTAGGGTTGTAATTATGTTATGTTTTTCTATTATAATATTTAATGTTTATAGTAACTCTGGTCATGGCAATGTATATGTTATATTGTAGAATGTGAATGTGTTCATGCATTTAATTTTTTTACGGGATGTGAATGTGTCTCTTTTTTGCATGATATATCTCTATTTTTCAAGATGTGAATGTATGAAATTTTTTTCCACAGGTTGTGTACACATGTGGATATGCTCCTAATATAGGGGAGATGTTGTCAAATTTTCTTTGTAAATTATATACATTGTTTATTAATATCAATATTTTTAGATATGAGTTCGCGCAGTGGATCTCGTGTTCAGAGATTACGGACTGTGGATGACGTGCCAAGTCATTCACTTGAAGACTCTGTTGCAAGTCATCCTTCTCAAGCCGTTCTTCCTATCACTTAGGGGGTGTCCTCTGCTGCATCTGCATCTTCTTCTGTAGCAGGTATATTTTTACATTCAGTAGCATTGCAATTTATATTTACTTTAGTTTCATAAAATTTAATCATTATCTTTATGTATATGTTTTTACATAGAGACAACATCGTGGGGTCGAGGGACTGATCGCCAGGGTCCCTCTAGAGGTGCCACGGAGAGGAGGCTAGAGCCTGGACATAAATGGAATGTGAGAGTAATCGGTGGATACGGGGTAGGTGAGTAAGGGACAAATTTTATAAGTCGTATGGGCATTGTCATCAGACTGCATTGCAAAATATGGCAGAAACTTTTTTCATCAAAACTATCTGAAGGGACAAAGAATGGAATATTTCGAGATCTTGAGGTAAATAGATTAATATTTAAAGTGAATATTGTGAGATATTTAAATTAGATTGGTAATATATGTGTAGATGTGGTATTGTTGGGATCGGACTCCTCAAACGGATAAGGAGATCTTACAACATATGACAGCCATGCACAAAGGCTGGCATGGGATGTTGAAGTTGAAAGTAAGTATTTTTTTAAAAAAGTATTTATTTATTTTTATCTTGATAATGAATATTTTGTTAACTTTGTAATTGTTATTTTGTAGCATTATAAGGGCAAAACTTTTATGGATGCTGTTGCATCTGTTCCACTTGGTGTTGATCCATCAGATTGGCGGACAATGTGTCAAAAATGGAATACAAGGGAGGAGCAAGTAAAATAATATGATTTAATTACATATAGTACTTATGATTTTTTATTTGAGATTTCATCAAATATTTAAATATATGTATTGTCTTCTTCTTTACAAGATATTGCTGAGCGTAGCAGGCAGAATCGCACCCATCAGAATATGACGTATCGGCGGGGGCGTACGAGTATTTATCAATTAAAAGATGATTTTGTAAGTTTTTTATTTTATTGAATGTAATTTTAATAGTCTCTATTGATTATTTTTTCGTACTTGATGATTATACAATTAATTTTTACAGGTGAAGACTCATCAGCGTGAGCCCGATCACATGCAGGTTTTTAGGATGGGGAGATGTAAAGACCTTCCTGACGGTACCCAGCGGTGGGTTAATGACGAAAGCAGCGATCATTTTGTAAGTGTATCGGTCTTAGATAAATTATTTTTAATAAATTAGTTTATAATTTAATATTTTTTGTTAATGAAATATTTTTTTAATTGTAGGAGAGGATGACACAGATGACAACTCATTCCCTCCAGAGTGATGATGCCGCTCCTGTTTCAGCCGAGGATGCGTTCATAGTTGTCATGGGACAAGACAGGCCTGGCCGTGTTTGTTGTGCGAGTAAGGCTGAGACGCTCCGCATGTAACACCCCGAAAATTCAGAAATTAGAAAATTAGAAATAAATCAAAACGATAAATTCAATATTTGTGAAATAGCAAAAATGCACGTGCCACTATCGTACATACAAAAAAAAACCCATTAGAAAATTTCATAAAAAGTATAGTTCAACTCTTAATAATGCTCCCTAATGACCCATGAAGAAATTCGTGCAAAGAAAAATCGGATGGTCCAAGTTTAAGGCATTTTGCGACTGAGTATCGTAATCAGAGAATAAGTCAGAAAATCATTATCACACATACTTAGATGAGTCAAAAAATTAAATAAAAATCATAGATGGACTTCAAATAATATCCTCTAATGATCCATTAAGAAATTTGGGTCAATAAAAGTCACTTGAGGTATATTTAAGAGTTAGTGTGACTTATTATCGTAATTAAGAAATAAGTTGGACAACCCATTATCAGGTGTATAAAATGAGATCATAAACTAAATGAGAAATTTATGGTGGACTCCAAACAATATGTGGGGATAGTCCATAAAAGAAATCGGATCAATGGACAACGAATGACCCATGAACAAATTCAAGTATGAAATTAGTAAATAAATAACTTCCGTATTATCGGAATGATAGAACTTACGTACCACTATCGTACGTGAGAAAACACTTCAGAGAATTCCGTAAAAATTGTAAACCAACCCCAAATATTATCCCTAAGCGTTCCACGAAGGAATTCGTGCAACGGAAAATCTGATTGGCTGAGTATATGTCACACGTGACCAAGTTACCCAAATGAGGAAACTAAGTCGGAAAATTGTTAACGCGGAAAAATAACCCAACCATAAATTAAATAAACATGCTGGAGAGACTTTCAACATCATGTATTAATAACCCATTAACAAGATTGTGACAATAAAGCACATTTGGCCCAAGGATGAAAATTGGGACAAGAAAATACCCAGAAATTCGTGTATGTAATTATGTAATAATTAGGGAGGGCAATTTAGGGTTAAAATTAGGGTAATTAGTCATGTAAGGTAAGCCAAAATCGGACCCAACCCTAAGAGGTGGTTTCCTAAACCTTTGCTACCTCCTTTGGGTGAGAGAATCCCAGATTTTGGAAAGTAGGAAGCAGAATTCGCAGCCCCCTTTCCTAGTCCCATTAGGACATGAAATAGAACCCAAAAAATATAAGAACTCCTCACAAAACATTTAGGGAAGGGTTAGCAACATGTTGGGGTCGTGAGCAGCAAGTTTGGGGCGCTGGAGGAGTGGAGAACGGCTGGGGAAAACGTGGTCTTCCTCAACCTCGCTCTACATCGACCGAGGAACCTGCAGGGAGTTCTTAGCATTCAAAGGTAGGTGTTCTCGGGCCAAGATTAAATAAAACAAACACCATCATGTAGATCTTCAAGTCTAGGTTCATGTTCACTTGATTTGACTAATTTTCATGGAGTATACATTGTGTATTAGTAGTTTTCCCTAAGTCGGGCACAGTTAGGGCTTTTTCCGTTCTTCTTATCATGCACATGATTAAATACCGAATTAGACTAAATCCCCAACATCAAAGTTCTTCTACTAGTAGTCATGATCATCTTTTATGTTGGGTATTTTGTCTAAAAGTCTTTAGTTAGAGAGTTATAAGCGTGGTAAGAGAGTCTCTGTATGATACTGTGATTTCGGGCTGCACTTTGCTTTATGTTCGTCCTGTTTTTCACGTACTTAAAGACCGAATTAGGTCAAGTCCCAAACATAAAAGTTCTTCCACTAGTCGTTATGGTCATCATTGTTGTTGAACATTTTGTCTAAATGTCATTAATTAGAGAGTTACAAGCTTAGTAAGCGAGTCGCTGTATGATACTGCATTTTTGGATTGCACTTAACTGTACGTTCTTCATGTTTTCACAAGATTAGAGACCAAATTAGGTCAAGCCACCAACATAAAAGTTCTTATACTAGTCGTTATAGTCATCTTTCATGTTACACATTTTGTCTAAATATCAGTAGATGTCAAGTTAAGGGCCTGACATATAAGTCGCAATGAAGTCACGTATGTTTAGGGCTTTCTTATGTGTTTATAGACCGAATCAGACCTAACCCTCAACACAAAAGTTCTTCCAATAGATGTCGTAGACATTGTTTATGTTTAGAGTTTCATCTAAATGTCAGTACATAGAGATATATAGGTGTTGCATGAATATCGCACCCTAATTACTGTGTTTGTCTAAATGTCAGCATGTTTAGTTGTTGGGTCTGTTAGCATGTTGCATCATGTTACATAGTATGCACGGACCTAAAAGTAATCAACCCATGTGAAAACTGTAATGAACATGAATATGATTCTAATGTATGATATGTGATTTTCTCTTATGAATATTGACTATTATCTTGTGATCTAGCTTGTTATGAAATTGAAATGATAAGAATTTGATGTGAATATGTGGATGAATACATGTTAGTATGGATTCGTTAGTTAAGTTGCTATCATGATTTGCATATGAGTTTTCTTTAGCTATATGCTTTCCGATGGTTAAATTATTTGTTCATAACTTGCATACATGTTAGGAAAGATCTGTGACACGTCACTTACACCTTTGCACGAATAGGCACACCCTTCTTGGGGAATTGAGAGCTCTCTATCGGTCATTCCGAATCGGCAAGACTAGCGATCTTTTCCTTAAGACCTCTGTAAGTCTCCGCTCTCTATGGATTCCCACATAAAGGCCAAGCTGGTTGTACCATGAAGTACCCTAGAGATAGAGAGCATATGTTCCGCATACGATCTGTCATTAGTCATCCTCATGTTAAGACACTAACGAATTTTGAAACATATGATACGTCGTTATACTACCCTTTTGTTCTCTTGAGCTATTGTCATACCTCGACTCTATGATGATCATGTTCTTATTACATTGAGCTTATTATTGAAACTCTGTGGTCATAATATGAATATGTTTATTCGGCACAATTTGGGACTTCGGTCTATTTGACTAATGCCTGTGCAATAGGGGCCTTGTCTGGTCCTGGGGAGGAGCGCCCCAACGCACTTATTAACCGCGGGAGTATGGACTTTTGGTGCTTGGCATAGCACAAACAAATAAGCAAGATTTGTGGGAACGTGTCTTCGTTTGACATGATATGTTTGATATGATAAGTCTGTTCATGTGAATACATGAGATCTGTATGAATATGGCCAATTCATTTTGATATGATTCTCCTCTTGGACTACCTGTCCATTGTATATGCAATTCGATATTTGATTTGATATGTCATCCGTTCTATTCCTCTATTCAACTTGTTAGAAAAGCATGCATTCTCATCATGTTCATGTGCATATCTGCCTATTTAAAATGTTAATCATGTATATTAGTGCCCGCACAATATTGAGATGTAAATCCTACTGAGCTAGTTCGCTCACCCCAATCATCCTGTCCTTTTCAGGTATTGATGAGGAACCAGAGGAGTCAGTTGGAGCAGGGCAAGAGTGATGAGCACCCACCATATGAAGAGTTGATAGTCTAGGAATAGTTATTTGAGTAGTCGATGTAATAGTGAAACATCTTTATTTGAATAATGGGCCCTTTGATTGGCTCGATTGATGTAAGGTTAAATAATTAGTTGAATGAATGGAATAAGGAGTACTTTTATGACAATATTATAGTTTCCACTGTGTTATTATATTCAATTGTGACTCTGCGCTATTCAACTGTGGTACGTCTATTTATATCGTTCATGCATCCCGATATTTATTCCGCTGCTAAATATCGGGGCGTGACACAGCACTTGGTACAAGAGGGGAGAGGGATCGAGCTCCTCAGGCGGCTACCATACTCAAGTGCAGCAGTTGCAGCAGCAGTTGCAAGATCAAAACAAAAAGATGGAGGAGCTGTGTGCAGAGAGGAGCAGGGATCGCCAGGAGTTAGAGGAGCTGTGTGCAGAGAGGAGCAAGGATCGCCAGGAGCTAGAGAATATGTGCAGTCAGATGTCAGAGATGTGAGCCTTCATGCAGCAATTTGCTGCTCAGCCATCACATATGCCTCGTCCTACGCCTGAGCTTGAGTCTGAGGGGAGTGATGAGTCTACTGATAATTATGATGATGATGATTAGATTGTTATAGTTGGTGAGATATTGTATTTCTTTTGAATATGTTTATGATGTGTTTTTAGTTAATTTGTGTGTGCATGATATTAAAAAGATGATTTATGTATATGAATAATTTGATTTCTATATTAACAGGAAAAATAATAAAAAATAAGAATTTTTTTTAAAGAAAATTTGACATATGTAGACGGCTTAAGCCGTCTAAAAAACTTTATGTAGACGGTTAAGTAAACCGTCTACATAAGTTTATGTACACAGTTACAAATCCATCTATATAAATATTTGTAGACAGCTTACTAAGTCGTCTACATAACTCTTTATAGACGGCTTAAAAACTGTCTACCTAAACTTTTGTAGACAGTCAACTAAACTGTCTACTTATATTTTTGTAGACACATATTACAGCCGTCTATATAAACATAGATGGACGGCTAGTAAGCCGTCTACGTAAGATTCCTTAACGGCTTAATAAAGCCGTTTACATATCTTCGTAGATGGCTTCCAGCCGTCTACATAAAGAACTTTAGTAGACGGCATATAAAAACCGTCTACATATTGTTGGCCCGGCTAGCTTGGCAGCTCGATGACCTAGAGGGGGGGGGTGAATAGGTTTTTCTGATTTCTAAAATAGAAACTTAAGACAGAAAATTATCACTTGAAAGTTTGGTTACTTTAGTATGATAAAGAGTAGCAATGCGGAAGCAAATAAACAATCACACAAATGAGACAAGGAATTTATCTTGGTTCGGCCCTTCCCACATGGAAGTCCTACGTCCAGTCCCCAAGCAACTTCTTGGGATTTCCAGCTGGTCTTCTTCTCTTTCCAGGGTAAGAAGGCAGCCCACTTCTTTTACAGGCTCAGAAGCAAACCTCCTGGTACAAACCCCAGTGCGGTTCTGCTAGACACAAACCCCTATCTAGGTTCTACACTGTATATAGTCCTACAGCTGGACAAAAATCTTTCATAGAAAAGAAAGATCAGACCGAGAGCTATTACAAGATGAACACTTAAGAACTAGCTCACAGTAAAAAAACTCTCCCCAAAAATTACAATGAGCACAGAGAGAGAATGAAGAGAGAAAAGAAAGCTTGAATGCTTGAATGCTTCAGATGCTTGAACACTTCTTCTGGGCTTAGGCTCTTTCTCTCTTTTCCTTTGAGTGTATGTGGCGATGAGGTCCCTCACTGGTTGTACACTCCTTCAAAGATATTCAGGAAGGCTCTGCCTTCTTTCTTCAGCCTTGCTTCGTCTTTTATATGACAGGCTTTTGAATAGATCTGTTGAAGAGATCCGTTGGAGCTCTTCTAGACGTTGCTGATCTTCTCTTCATTTGTCTTAATCAGACTCTGGTGGTATTCAAGGTCTGTAAGCATAGAAGAGAGTGTTAGCATAAAAGAGTGTTTATAAGATAACAATGCATGCTACTGTGTTTCTGCTATCATGATAAAAATAGCGGTTCATATCTTTTTCTGACACGACTCTGAGATATGCATGCAGCCTTTTTGTCAGAAGATATTTGAATTTTCATTTAAGCGCCAAAAACACTTCAGAGCAAATCGATGTTTAAGTTACTTATCAAATCGTTATACTTATAGGACTTAACAAATCGTTATGAATATTAACAAATCGATGTGAGAAGCAAATTGTTATGGCACTTATCGAATTGTTGTGAGAACCAAATCATTGTGAGAGCAAATCGTTGTTCTCACTTATGAAATCGTTATGAGAACCAAATCGATATGAGAGCAAATTGTTGTTCTCACTTATGAAATCGTTATTCGAGCAAATCGTTATGAGCTTTAACGAATCGTTATGAGAACCAAATCGATATGAGAGCAAATCGTTGTTCTCACTTATGAAATCGTTATGCGAGCAAATCGTTATGAGCCTTAACGAATCATTATAGAAGGCAAATCGATGTGAGGGCAAATCGTTGCGCTCACTTATCAAATCGTTGCACGATAAAATCGATGTTTCACTTAATGAATCGTTACACGATCAAATCATTGTGTAACTTATGAAATCATTGTTAGTGAAATCGATGTGGCACTTTTGAATTGAAATCGATGTATATTGAATGAACATCGATTTAGCATTTTAGTGCACCTTAAAATAATCATAAATATTTATGAAACAATCTAATCATAAATTTTGTTAGCACCAAAATATGAAGGTAATAAAGAGTGGTTCAACAATCTCCCCCTTTTTGGTGATGACAAAATTTATGTGAATTTTCTGACACAAATATATGAAGCATAGAAAATGCAGAAAATTCATAGAACATACAAATTCTCCCCTTTTGTCACTAACTAAAAAGGAAGGATCTTACCATGCATTCTCTCCCCTTTGAGAAAATTTCTTACCATTGAGGGGTTCAACAATAATAGATATTCAATGAATAACTCCCCCTTAGTGAAGGCTCCCCCTGAGCATGAGACTCCCTCTTAATGTGAGGCAAGTCAGATCTTGTTGCTCTTGACCTTATACATGTTGATTGTCAAGTCTTCAAGATTTTTATCTGCATACATCTTAATAGTAAACTTGCAAACATTGTTAGTAGCAATTAAAAAAAATTCAATATTTATGACTACTCCCTCTTCATATGAGATTTGGATGAAGAGTTGGCAGTCACTCTTGCCTTGAGCATCCTTGATCCTGATGCTCCAAGGCTACCCTGCAAACAACTTATTCAGAAATAGGTACCCAAATCTTTTTGGGTCCTTGATTGTTAGATGCATGAAAATAACCTTTCGGGATCCATACTAGGTGCCCTGTTGTGCAGGTGTTTACAGTGTGTCCTAATTTATTGCAATGAGAACAACAATGAATATAATCTATTTTGTAGTTTAGAACACAATTTTTAGAAACATTTTTCTTTTGATAAGACTTATTCATTTTAGAGGCCTTTTTCTAAGGCATTTTGGTTTCTTTTACAAATTTTTGCAAAGGATATTTTCCTGGAGTTATGGCTTATTTTTCTTTGTCCGGAGGTATGTATCCAAGCCCTTGTTTATTATTTCCAGATTTTGATCCTCTTAAGCATAGAGCTAGAGATGTTTTTCCTTGAGTTAATTTCTTAATTGATTCTTTTAAATACAGATTTTCTTCAGTTAGAGTTTTTAATTTTTCTTCTAACTCTAACTTCTCATTATTCTTACTTTTCAAATCTTCATTTAAATGATGATTATTATCTTTAATGACCTTTAGTTATTTTTCCAATTGTTCCATTTTTGATTTAAGATTAGAATTAGTATTTTACAAACAAGTAAGGTTGTTCTTGATAATTTTCAATTCTTTTACAACAACCTTGTGTTTATCATAAAGTTCATTAAAGACTTCTTCCAAGTCTTCAGATTCTGACCCTGAATTTGTGCATGAATTAAAAAATGAGTCAGAATGTACCTTATCTTGTCCTACCTTGAGGGTTAGATTTACTTGCTCTTTCTCTGAACTTGAGCTTGATGAGTCTGAGCTTGTGTCCTCTTCATTTTCCCAAGCAGCCGCCATGGCTTTTCTTTTGAACTTCTTGTGCTGCTTCTTGAACTTTTCGGTTTGACCAGTCTTCTTGAGTCTTGGACAGTCTGGTCTTAGATGTCCAGGTTTTCTGCATTCATAGCAGACTAGTTCTTTCTCCATTTTCTCTTTCCTTTGGATCCCTCTTGACCCATTTTTCTTCTTCTTTAAAATCTTCTGATGTTTGGACAGTACTTCATCAACATCACTGTCTTCAGATCCTGTAATTTTTGAGCTAGAAGAAGAAGTGGAAGGAGCAGCTACCACTTTAAGAGCATTAGTACATTTCTTCTTAGATGAGCTTTCAGATAATCGCTGCATATTTATTTCATGTTCCATGAGAGAACCTATTAAATTATCAATCGACAATTTGGTTAAATCATGGGCCTTTTCAATAGCAGTTACTTTAGGTGTCTATGAAATAGTTAAAGACCTAAGTATCTTCCTAACGGTTTTCTCATTAGAAAGAGTTTTACCAAGAGAGCTTAAACCAACTACTATGCTTGAAAATCTATTATACATCTGAGTAATGTTTTCGTTTGGAAGCATTTTAAATTGTTCATATTGAGAGACAAGAATATCTATCCTAGTTTGTTTCACTTTATCTGTTCCTTCATAAGTTATCTACAGTTTATCCCACATTTCTTTTGCAGATTTACATGCAGAAACTCTACTAAATTCCTTTTTAGATAAAGCACAACATAAATAGTTCTTAGCTTTGAAATTTAATGATAATTTATTTTTATCTGCTGTTGTAATAGTAGTAGTACCTTCAGCAGGAACAATAACATAATCTCCTACCTCAATTACCTGCCACAGATCAAAGTCTGTGCCTCGAATGAAGCATTCCATCCTCATTTTCCAGTATTGGTAGTCCTCTCCATCAAAGAATGGAGGTCTGGTGACTGATTGACCTTCAGCATATCCTTGAGCTGCCATGGATCTTTGCTCTAAGATCGTTGGATCTTCTTTGAATGTTCAGAAACCCTCTCTGATACCACTTGTTGGCCAGGCTAGCTTGGCAGCTCAATAACCTATGGGGGGGGGGGTGAATAGTTTTTTTTGATTTCTGAAACAGAAACTTAAGGCAAAAATTATCACTTGAAAGTTTGGTTAGTTTAGTGTGATAAAGAGTAGCAGTGCGGAAGCAAATAAACAATCACACAAATGAGACAAGGAATTTATCCGGGTTCGGCCCTTCCCACATAGAAGTCCTATGTCCAGTCCCCAAGCAACCTCTTGGGATTTCACTAACCAAGGGTACAGTCCCCCTCAAGGACACTACAACACCCAGCACCCTAGCTGGTCTTCTTCTCTTTCCCGGGTAAGAATGCAGCCCACTTCTTTTACAGGCTCAGAACCAAACCTCCTGGTACAAACCCCAGTGCAGTTCTGCTAGATACAAACCCCTATCTAGGTTCTACACTGTATACAGTCCTACAGCTGGACAGAAATCTTTCTTAGAAAAGAAAGATCAGACCGAGAGCTATTACAAGATGAACACTTAAGAACTAGCTCACATTCACAAAACTCTCCCCAAAAATTACAATGAGCACATAGAGAGAATGAAGAGAGAAAAGAAAGCTTGAAGGCTTGAATGCTTCAGATGCTTGAACACTTCTTCTGGGCTCAGGCTCTTTCTCTCTTTTCCTTTGAGTGTATGTGGCGATGAGGTCCCTCACTGGTTGTACACTCCTTCAAAGATATTCAGGAAGGCTCTGCCTTCTTTCTTCAGCCTTGCTTCATTTTTTATATGAGAGGCTTTTGAATAGATCCGTTGAAGAGATCCGTTGGAGCTCTTCTAGACGTTGCTGATCTTCTCTTTATTTGTCTTAAACAGACTCTGGTGGTCTTCGAGGTCTGTAAGCATAGAAGAGAGTGTTAGCATAAAAGAGTGTTTATAAGATAATAGTTCATGCTACTGCGTTTCTGCTATCATGATAAAAATAGCAGTTCATATCTTTTTCTGACAAGACTCTGAGATATGCATGCAGCCTTTTTGTCAGAAGATATTTGAATTTTCATTTAAGCGCCAAAAACACTTCAGAGCAAATCGATGTTTAAGTTACTTATCAAATCGTTATACTTATAAGACTTAACAAATCGTTATGAATCTTAACAAATCGATGTGAGAAGCAAATCGTTATGGCACTTATTGAATCGTTGTGAGAACCAAATCATTGTGAGAGCAAATCATTGTTCTCACTTATGAAATCGTTACGAGAACCAAATCGATATGAGAGCAAATTGTTGCTCTCACTTATGAAATCGTTATTCGAGCAAATCGTTATGAGCTTTAACGAATCGTTATGAGAACCAAATCGATATGAGAGCAAATCGTTGTTCTCACTTATGAAATTGTTATGCGAGCAAATCGTTATGAGCCTTAACGAATCATTATAGAAGGCAAATCTATGTGAGGGCAAATCGTTGCGCTCACTTATCAAATCGTTGCACGATAAAATCGATGTTTCACTTAACGAATCGTTACACAATCAAATCATTGTGTAACTTATGAAATCATTGTTAGTGAAATCGATGTGGCACTTTTGAATATAAATCGATGTATATTGAATGAACATCGATTTAGCATTTTAGTGCACCTTAAAATAATCATAAATATTGATGAAACAATCTAATCATAGATTTTGTTAGCACCAAAATATGAAGGTAATAAAGAGTGGTTCAACACATATGATATGTAGATGGACTTTTCGTTGACGGTTGTATAGCCGTCTACAAAATAGTTTGTAGATGGTTCTGTTATTTTCGTAGACAGCTTTCAGCCGTCTACGTATTCTCTTTCCCCAGTAGTGTAAGCTAAGCTCCATAATCTCTCCTAGGGTCCAATTGTTTACGTGAAAATGCCTTATAGGTGCTCTCCCCCTCAATAGTTCCCTTGCTAACATCATGAAGGGAAAGGATCCATTGTGCTTGATCGGTATGGAAGAAGAAGAATCCCTTGAACATCTCTTCTTTAGGTGTAACACTTCTAGAGCTACGTGCTGCTCTCCCCTCTGGGTTATCGCTCCAACTTGGAAGACCTCTCCTTTGAAGATTGACTTCTTGTCTGGTCGACATCCACTTCTCAATCCACTTCAGTAAATTTGCAGGCTCTAGCTATTTCTCTTACCATCTCTTAGCATATTTGGAAGGCAAGATGCTCCTGGCTCTTTGATGGTATTCAACTCAAACCTCAAGTTATAGTTGCCAGAGCATTACAAGATCTCAATTATTTCCCATCTTCTGGTGACCAAAATCCCAGCACTTACAACCCCTCCCCCCTGCCAAGAAGTGGTCTCCTCTTGCAATTGGGGAGCTCAAGCTCAATGTTGATGCATCCATAGGTTCGAACTCGGCTTCTATAGGCTGCATTATGAGGGATCACACTGGTAGGCCATTGAAGATCTTCTCTTTATCCCACCCTACTTCCTCACCACTGGTTACTGAAGGTATTGGTATTTTGGAGGCTATTAATTAAGGTTGGCCTAGGGTTAGGCTCTAAATTTTTTATTGAAAAGTGATGCTCAATTGGTGATTAATGTTGTCTAAGGCATTGCTCTCCCTCCGAGGGAAGTGTCAACTTTAGGATCCATTTGGTTGCTAGTAAAACATATTCATAAGGAAAAAAAAATTCAATGATTAATTTTTAAGGAAAATTAAAAACATAATTTTAATGTTGGGCGTCGGACGTCAGGTCGTCAGACGTAAGGTGCTAGCAGTCAGTAGCTGGGCGTCGGACGATAGGTTGTCGGATGCCGGACATAGGGTCACCGGTCGCTGGCTGCTAGGCGCTGGGTGCCGGTCGCCGGGCACTGGGTCGGCGAGCGCCCGACGCCAGATGCCAGTCGCTAGGTGCCGGGTGCCAGATGCCAGGCACGAGTGCCAGACCTTCAATGCCGGTCGCTGGACGCTGGATGCCGGGTCGTCGGGCGTTGAACTCAACGTGTCGATCGCTGGGCGTAGGTCGCCGGCCGCCGGATGTCGGGTCATCAGTTGTCGGTCGCTAGTCATTAGGTTGCCAGGCACCGGCGGTCGGGTGTCGACCGCCGGTCATCAGGTCGGCGGCCGTTGAACGCCAGATGTCGGACGCCGGACGCTAAGTCACCGGGCGCCGGGTCACTCGGTGCCGGACGTCGGGCCACCGGGCGCCAGGCTCCGGGTAGCCGAGTGCCGAACGCCGACCGCCAAGTGCCGAATGTCGAATGTCGAACATTGTAGTGGAGATTGTAGTCACACTTATAAAAATCCTACATGAAAGATAAATCTAGGAAAATGGTTTACGGAGTTTCATCAAGAGTGCCAAAATCCTTAATTTTATGTAAAAGATTTTCATGAATTAACTTTTCCATAGTACCAAACAAGCAATTGCATGAAGTTTATCTAAAAATACCTTTTCTGACATGTTATTTTACATTGAAACAAACAGATCCTTAGTCGAAGACTGCAAGCTCCTCCTTTTCGGTAGAAACATCTATGTCTCTTTTGTCCACAGATAGAGTAATGTCTCTGCTCACTCTATTCCTAGGCTAGGCTTGCTCAACTCAGTTTCTAGTTGTTGAGAGTTACCTTCCCTCTCCCCTTACGTTATCCTATATTGTAATAGCTTCTGAATCTCTTTCTTAATGAATTGGACGTTGCCTCCACTTTTGTTGACAAAAAAAAAACACAAATTGACAAGGATGTCTCTCATGAAGCTTCCGAGACTGGATTGTGATGTGAACGTGGTGTTTTTTACTCCACTCTCTCTCCCTCTAGGTTTTTCTAGAGAGAGGAACTCTGGAGATTTCTCCCCGTCCATTCTTATGCTGGTGAGCTAGGGTTCCAATTGCGTTCCCAGTTTGGTAGGGAGGGGGTACTCTGCTCCACTGTAAAGCCCCCTCCCCTCCGTCTCTATCTCTAGCCTCGTGGCAGAGGTTTCTCTCCCCTTTGGGGGATGTTTTGGTCTGGCTGTTACCCAATTTTGTCTCCCCCTCGGCTTTGGTTGTGTTGACGACATTGCCGGAGAGGAGATCTCTATTTGAAGCCTCTCGGATGCAGAATAATATCTCCATGGTGTTTCTACATTCTGTTCAAGCTGTTCTTTGTACATGTATATTTTGTGTTGGTGGAGGTTCTTGGCGAAGTAGTGAGGTATCTAGAGGCAAGGCAC
The DNA here is from genome assembly GCA_014218235.1 of Colocasia esculenta. Lineage (NCBI taxonomy): Eukaryota > Viridiplantae > Streptophyta > Magnoliopsida > Alismatales > Araceae > Colocasia > Colocasia esculenta. Next base: position 69,726,188 of record CM024755.1, read on the forward strand.
TTGTCGCCTACACTCTGTCCCCTCGAACCCGCATTGTCTCTTGCGAGCTCGAGCTCAAGCTCTCCTATTCCCTATCTACAATTGTCATCCGTACTTCATCTCATTCTGATTTAGGCGAGCTCGTAGTGTTATGGTTCACTGCAGGTCTGCTTATCCCTACCAATCCTTTGTCATTTTTCATCAGTGTCTTCTTCCGACAATTCACAGAGTCATCCGATGTTTGCTGCGAGATCCCCTTGTTAGAGCCTCTGTGTGCACCACTGTGTGTTCTCCACCCTGGCCGGCGATGGTTTGCTTCTTCTGGATGGTTAATCGCTAGTGGCATTCGGCGCTCTCCGTCGCTTGGTCGTGTTGGCCCACTTATGGTTGGCAGCAAGACTAACCTAGAGGGGGGGGGGGGGTGAATAGGTAATCTGAGATCTGAAATAAAAATCACCACTCAAAACATTTGGTTAGTCTAAATAAGCGTGTACAAAGAAAGTAAAGGCGCGAAAGCAAGCACACAAGGAACACAAAAGATTTATCCTGGTTTGGCCCTTCCAGATGGAAGTCCTACGTCCAGTCCCCAAATAAACTCTTGGGATTTCACTAACCAAGGGTACAGTCCCCCTTAAGGACATACAACACCTAGCCCCTGCTGGTCTTCTTCTCTTTCCCGGGCAAGAAGGTAGCCCATTGTTTCACCTCAGCCAGGTGCTTCTTTTACGAGCTCAGAAGCAACTCACTAGTACACACCCCAGTAGGTCTTCCCTTCTAACCAAGGGGAACACTGTGTACAGTCCCACAGCCGGACACACCACCAGACGCAAGCTGGTCTTCCCTTCTCAACAGAAGAGGAACACTTCTGAACACAGAAGCAAGTACCTAAAGCCCCTAGATCAAGCTTAAGATACACAATGAGATGCTTGATCCGAGATTGAGCCTAATAAAGAAAGAGTTTACAGGACAAGACTATTCTTAGGCTAAACACCTAGCTCTCTCTCTCAAATACAAAAAGATGCACAGAGAGAGAATGAGGAAGGAAGATAGAAGACTGCTTGATTGCTTCAGCTTGAATGGACTCGAGCTCTTCCTCTCTTCTTGCTTGAGTGTGTATGGAGTTGGATTTTCTCACAGGATGTACACTCTTTAAAAAATGATCTTCAGGAAAGCTCTTCTAATCTCTTTCATTCTTCTTTTTGCTTCTCCCTTTATATGGAGCAGTTTTGAACATATGCTTTGATTGATAGCCGTTCGAGCTTTCTGAACCATTGCTCTTCTTCTTCTTCATCTTCTTTCCTTTCAGTCTAACGGCTTACTTGTTATGCCTACTGGCTACTTGGATTTGAGGAATATGTTTAGTTGGTGCCCACTTCCAAGGATGCCAGCAGCAGGTCCAAGATGTTGACTCTGTGTAGTGGTGGACCTGTAGGCAATAAATGCAAGACAGATAGTTAGACTCGTGAACTCCATTGTCAGATGGCCCATACCTCTTTTTGCTTTTTGTCTATATATCCTGCAGATAGCTAGAAGTGGAATGTATGTGCTTTTCTTTTGTTGCAGGAGGAAAGAGATCCTATCAGACAAGCAAAAAGATCTTTAGTCAGAGAAATAATAAGTTAATTGTATGAAGTACATTTGAACTTTCATTGGGTGCCAAAGACAATTTGAAACATTTGAAATATAGAGGAAATCGATGTTTTAGTATAATAGAGTCGATGTGAAAGACAATCGATGTTCCAATGTAATCGTTGTTTCAATGTAATGCATGTATGTAGTCAATGGTTAACAGAAATCGATGTTTGAACTGAAATTGATGTTCTAATGAAGTCGATGTTCAACATAGTCAATGTTCAAGTTAAAAGACAATCGATGTTCAAATATAGTTGATATTCAAACGTAATTGATGTTCAAAGAGAGTCGATGTTTAAACGTAATCGATGTTCAAAGAGAGTCGATGTTTAAACGTAATTGATGTTTAAGTGAAACGTAATGGATATTTAAATGAAATCGATGTTCACCTGAAATCGATGTTGAACCAAAATCGATATATGAGTGAAATCAATGTTTAACAGAATCGATGTTTAAGTGAAATGAGCCAAAGTCGATGTATTTGTATAGTAATTGATGTGGCACTTACTCAGTAATCGATATGCATTGAACAACAATCGATTTGGCTTTCCAGTGCAAATCATAAAGCGATAGTCCCATAATTTTATATTTATTATGAAAACATGATATTAAATATATTTATGATGTTTAATTAATCTTGAGTTTTGTTATCACCAAAATATAAGGGTAAAATATAGGAGTGGTTCAACAGGTCATTCGACGTGGTCCCGGTTGGGTGGGATTTTTACTCTATTGTGTATGAACCATCGGTCCTCTAGGTGGCGTATGGGGTGGGTTCTCCTTATTCACCTGCACCATTTTCTCCTAACAGAGGCTGACTCTATGTACTCTCTGATTCCCTTAGTTTGAATATAGAATCGCCTTTCATTGTCCAAAAAAAATATATCATTGCTGTACATGATCAAATGCCGACCTATCCAATTTTCTTTAAGTGATTTTAATTTTGTTTTAGCAGTTAACGTGTATATATACACATACAATTATATATGCAAATGGAAACGTGTGTGAGGAAATAGGTGTTTCTGTTTCTATTTTCACTACAAATTCAAAAAACCATTTTTTATTTTGCTCAGCTATATCGAAAGACTCTTTTCCAAGTTTTACATCTTACAAAAAATTCTGAAAATAAAAACAGTTAAATAGAGAGTGGACATCTATTGGCAACCCTATTGAGATATCTCTAATTCCTTTTGTTGATAATAAAATCATTAAAAAGGGTGTCTAATATGCTCTTTTAAGTGTGCTATTTTTAAGTCAACATGCTATTAATTGGATTTGTCAAATAATGAATGATTTTTCACATGAAACCCCTTTAATCCATGGATATTTCAAATAATATTATGAATCCTTAATATTACAGATAATCTCCTACAACTTCCTTGGATTCAAAAATAAAAATAAAAATCTCTAGAGTTAGTTTGCCATCTCAAATTTGCAACATACAACGAATATTCCGTCTAGAAGTTTCAATAATAAATTTTAAGACTAAAATGCTCTTGGTGTACGAGAAATGATAAAATAGCATTTAAGAGATAAAAAAATTATAAGGATAACTCATAAAATTTGCCTCCCTCCTTCCTTGGCATGGAACAAGAGGGAGGAGGAAATTACCGACTAGAAGCCAAGGGCTAGGGGGTTGGGGTTTTGTTTGGGGATGGTAGGTGGTCTCGACAATGTTGGGGCAAGTTGTAGCCCAAGAGGTGGTGGTAAAAGCCTTCAATAGTGGGGGTGTGTAGGAAATTACATTGGGGCGAAAACTTTTGATTTCTTATGATATCACTGTTGGGATCCAAATCAAGAAGAAAAAAATCAGAGTGGAAGCACAATTCTTCACCTATACGAGGTTGTGAATCTCTTGTACAAATTTGTCAAACATGAATCACACAAGCACATAATCTCTAAAAATATCCACATGAACACTTAGAGTGGATGGATTTCTCTCTATGATCTCTATACGTCAATCAAATTTTCTGACAAATATGTTATCTCCTCTGCAGATCATTAGTTTTCAAGATATATTATATGTAAGAAAGATATTTTCAGATATCGTAGCACTATAGCCGTAACATCCGCCAAATATGAGATGTACAAAAATAGACAGTTCATTAGATATGAACATGGTTAACACAATGATTGTGTCTGAAACACGTTGGTCATACAAACTGTGAGGTAGTCATAGTACATCATAATCACCTCCATAGCGACGTTCTCACATAGTCGGCTAGAACATGGATCCCCATGACATCGAGAAGTTTTATCCTTTTTTTAAAATCAAATTTTTGACATGTTTGGACTCTTAATCAACCCTAAACTCATTCTATTCACCTTCGGACCAATTTGGACTCTTATTTTCATTGGTTTATCATTAAAAGAGAGAGTTTTATTGTGATTATCTTCTTAGTACGAGATTGGGATTTCTCTTACATAAATAAGAAATAATTAATTAGAGGTCATCGTCAAAGATCTAATTTAATTTCTAATCCTTGTCAGAATTTCAGAAGCTATAGAGTCCTTACTTTTCTATGTAGCTTAATTTCTAGTCCCTATACAACATTTATGAGCCTCAAAAGATGATTTTTGTCCTTTTAATGTCAGTCTTTTTTAAAAAATTCTACTTTATCATTATGTTTTTTGATCTCCCCCCATGGACTGTAGACTTATAGCAATTACAGTAAGTTTATAGAATCATGTTACAAGAAATATTATTCTTTATTACAATATATGTTAAGTCCTGTTACAATAAATATTATTCCCTATTACAATTTACATTAAGCCCTATTATAGTAAATGTCACGTCCCTCCAATTTAGCAGCGGAATAAATCGGAGGGAGATGCGAACAACGAGTATGGTGACGTAAATTGCGCATTCAGACGCAAACGTCAGAGCATCTAATGAAATAATTGAAATAACTCTTGATTTCATTATAAAATAACTAAGACTATTACAACCACTAATTCAGAGCCAATACATATAGCTTAATGACATTATTACATTGGAAAGAAATCTAAAGCAATAACTACTAGACTCGATTGTACTAGGGTAACTTCGTCATTGGACTCCAGGTCACTCATCACTCAGGTCCTGTCCCATAGGTACGTATAACGTCATTGTCCGACTTACCTGAGACACAATAACAAATAACGAAGGGTGAGCGATAGCGCCCAGTAGGACTTAAATCTCAATAGTCAAGCAGGATTTAAATGATTAATGCTTTAAATGGCAGAGTAACTAACGATAAAGAGAGTCATGTAAAGTCGAGAAAGTAATAGCACAAGTACATGGTTCAAATAGCAGATGAATCAAGTATAGCACGATGCTATCTATGGTATTTCTTCCTTTATTATCATTGGAATGAGTAGCATGTTCCCTTTTTAACACATTCTTCTTATGGATATTTTTAAGAAGTTCCATGGTGTCCTCTACTAATTGAGCTCTCAATACCATGACTGAATATACCTCAATGTTTAGTGCAGCCAACTTTTCCCAGAACACAAGTCTCAACCCTTCTAAAAATCTCTTTGCCTTCATCTTCTCCGTACTCACCAAATGTGGTGCGTACTGTGCTAGTCTTTCAAATGGCACTTCATATTCCGCTACAGACATCATTCGTTGTTTTAAATTGGCGAATTCATTTGCCTTCTTCTCACGAGTCCTCTAGAAAATGTATTTGGTGTTGAAGAGTTCTAAAAATTTATCCCACTCTATGTTGATGTTGGGTAATTGTCGACTGGCAGCTTCCCACCAGGCTCTAGCATCGCGGTCCAACTGGAAGGTTGCCAGAAAGACATTCTCCTGCTCTGAACATTGCATAACACTAAAGATCCATTCCATCACCTTCACCCAATTTTCAGCTTCATCGGGATCAGGAGTTCCATTAAACCTAGGGGGATTTATTCGTTGAAAGTTCCCATATAAGTCTCCTGCCCCATTTCTTGCTCCTGCTTGAATTACGTTGTTAAGGGCTTGAGTTAACCCCTGTACGGTCTGTTGTAATTCATGCATTGGTGCATGCTCGCCAGCCATCTCCTCTAGTTCCTGCGAGTAATAATACTTATTAATTTCCTTCTTAAACTTAGGGTGCTTATACATATAGTTAAGCTCCTAGCATAACCCCAAGCTTTACCCAATCTCTCACATAGGTATGGTGGTTGACTTAGACACGGTCATGACAGTTCACCTAGAACATCCCTAGACTTAACATATCCTAACAAGGACATCCTACGCTCTGATACCAATTGTCACGCCCCTCCAATTTAGCAGCAGAATAAATTGGAGGGAGACGCGAACAACGATTATGGTAACATAAATTGTGCATTCAGACGCAAACATCAGAGCATCTAATGAAATAATTGAAATAACTCTTTATTTCATTATAAAATCACTAAGACTATTACAACCACTAATTCGGAGCCAATACTTATAGCTTAATGACATCATTACATTGGAAAGAAATCTAAAGCAATAACTACTAGACTTCATTATGCTAGGGTAACTTCGTCATTTGAGTCCAGGTCACTCATCACTCGGGTCTTGTCCCATAGGTAGGTATAATGTCATTGTCCGACTTACCTGAGACACAATAACAAATAACGAAGGGTGAGCGATAACGCCCAGTAGGACTTAAATCTCAATAGTTAAGAAGGCTTTAAATGATTAATACTTTAAATGGCAGAGTAACTAACGATAAAGAGAGTCATGTAAAGTTGAGAAAGTAATAGCACAAGTACATGGTTCAAATAGCAGATGAATCAAGTATAGCACAATGACTAAAGTCAAGTCACGATAGAAAACGATAACAACAATAGCAAGTAATGATATTGTCAAGAATAGCAAGCGACATGTATAGCAAGAAGAGATGATAGTAGATGGTCATGTAAAGAGTAAATTACACTTTGATTGATTCTCATCAATCGAAATAGTATAGAACTTTTGATTAACTTTCGTCAATCGAAATAGTAATGGCACTTTGGTTATATGTAGATAGCCGAGAGAAAATATAGCACTTTTATTGTCAATAGACAATGAGAGAGTATAGCACATTGAATGTGATCAAGTCACGATAGAATGCAATAACTCAAGATAGCAAGTACCAAGTAGAGCATATGACAAGATAGCATGTAACGAGGTAGCGCGTAACGAGATAGCGTGTATGGTTGCACAATGGTTCACTAGTAGAATATGGCAGTAGTCACTTCTAGGATAGTAGTCGTTCAGTAACAGTCTGCGATAGCATAGTAATCGCACAGTACGTCTGAACTCTTCAGACTAATAGTATAACAGTTTTTGATAGCACAATAATATCACAGTACGTCTGAACTCCTCAGACTAATAGTATAACAGTCAGATGTCTAGCCAATTCAGAACAGTCAGTCAGAACTAGTGCAATGCAGAACACCGTCTATAGCCCTTGCAGGTATTTTCGGGTGGCTCTCTGCCCCCAGGACTAGATTGGAGTCCCTCGAACACTCTCTGTGCCCTGCACAGTATGCATTGGATACAGTAGAGTCACAAGGCCCATATTATAGCGCTAGACAGTCATGAAATAGTACAAAACAGTAGGAGCCACACAGCTCAAAGGGTACCAAGAGAGTACTAGGTGAATAGACAAGATAGTAGAGTGAACATAAATGGACGAGCGAGTAGAGTATAGACGAGATCTTATGGTCATTGCACATGAAACGTCGAGTAAACGGTTGATAGTAGCAGTTGCACAACACGCGCACTTGGTGTTGGAAGTCAAGTGGAATTCACTACCTTCTACTCGCCTCGTTATGCACAGGTCCAGAGGTCCGATGTGATTCAAGATAAGAACGAGAGAACCATCTAAGGTCATACGGATCTTGCTGATCCGTAGAGTGTATCATAGGTGTTAGGGTACAACCAGCTCGTCGACCATGTGGGAATCCATGGATAGAGGAGACTTACGGAGGCCTTAAACAAAGACTCACTAGTCCGACAGAAGGAGTATCTGACGGAGAGTTCGTCCAAGTCAAGAGAGAGTGTGTATAGAAACAAGTGCCCGACGTTCTAGAGGAGTTCTAGAACAGTGGAGCGTCGATAACGGTATTCCCAAAACATCGCGAGAAAACATAGACAAGTCTATTTAAAATAGGGCAATTAACTATATACTTTGAAATAAAGTGCTAGATGTACATGAGGCAATTTTCATGCCATGTTAAGCCATATCAGATGGTTCAAAGTGGGTGCAAGTGTAAGAGAAAATCATGGGCAAGATAGATCATGTGATTAACTTGAGTTAATTAAAATATATTCAATAATTACAACTTCATTTTTCTGTGTACATGACAGTTAATAAGACATGGGGAAACTGTATAACAATAGATCTTGAAAAAATGTGGGTTTTCGTGCAAAAATCTAGATCGCGACGCACCCTTGTAAGGGTCGCGACGGGATCAGGAGTGAACACAACGTGCACTTGTACAGATCGCGATGGCCTTGTCAGTTCGGGCATGCAGGTCGCGACGGGGTCGCATGAGGGTCGTGACGGGCTCGTCAGGCATGGCAGCAGATCGCAACGACAGGCACTGTCGCGATCAGATCACGACATAGGATGCTGTCGCGATGGCCCTTGTGAACACGGCCTATCGGGCCGTCGCGTTCAAAGGGTCTGCGCCCGAGTCCGACAGAGAAAGGACATTACATTGGATTGCGGGCTAGAACTTACCCTATTTGACATAGGGGGATTCAGAAAATCGTAACTAATTGCGCAAGCGATGAAAAATCATGAAACTAGTTGCGAATTGATGTAGACATGCATGGGTACTTACAGTAAATAGAAATTTGACAACAGACAGGGTTCAACATGCTTTGAACATGGGTATTCATGATGAACTTGAAACAGTACATAGGTAGGATCAACGATTTAATTCGCAAGATAGGATGATCAAAATTAGGGCTTTTAGGGGTGAAAGATGCCTATCATGCATCAGTATCTTCAATAAAAATTTCGAGGTATGAGATAGATTATTCAAAGAGATATGAATTAAACATGAATGTTCAGGGTCCAGAGATTTACAGAACTTCAAAATTAAAGAAGAAAATATTGGCTCAATGGAAAATTATGAAACTTGAGGGTTTTATTCCTGATGCATGGAACAATCTACAGACGAAATATTAAGATTTTAGCTTGTGAGAATGCCTACCTTTTATGTTTTTCCTCTTCTAGGGTTTGAAGATGAAGAACTCGGGAAGAAGCTTTGATAGATCTTCCTCTCCATGATTTATCCTCCTCTTGGCTTCTCCTTCTGGTCCAACAACCTCTTGGCACGAGCTAGGGCCAGACATGAGGGTTTTAGAGAAGTATTTAAGCTTCTCCTCTTTCTATTACCTATTTGGACTATAACTCCTATTAAATTCCGAATTTCCTCTTTCCTAACCTCTTCCCAAGCTTTCCACTTCCTATTTGGGTTAGGATGTAAATTCGTGGCCGACCTATTAGGGTAAGTTTAGGAATCCAATTCTAACTCAAACTTCCTATTTAATGTATTAAATACCCCTTTTCTATTTGGGTAATAATTTAGTTATGAATTTAGGGTATTTTCCTATTATTCTCCTTTTTAAAATCCATGTTATGGCCTAATAAATTTTATATGGTCTATTTAACAAAGCCCATTATTTATTAGAATTTATCTTATGAGATTTCCCTTTTCATTAGGGTATAATAGAGTTACAAATTTTATTATATTTTTCTTACTTGATCTTATTTATGGTCTATGAGAGATCCATTGGTCCAATTCTGATAATGGGTAATCATTTCATGATGTTGGAGGTCTCTCTGACATGTTGATTGGGTTTATGGGCCCGTTATATTTCCGTGTTAATAGTTTTCCGACTTAGTTTCCATATTTGGATAATTAGTCACGTTGTGACATACATTTGGCCAATCAGATTTTTCATTGCACGAATTTCTTCGTGGAACACTTAGGGATAACATTTGGGGTTGATTTATAATTTTTACAGAATTTTCCGATGTATTCTTGCACATACGATAATGGTATGTATGTTTCTATTATTTCGATTTAAAGAAATTATTATTTCAGTTTTTTTAAGTATTAAATTTTTTGGGTTGCTACATCCTCCCCCATTTAAAAGAATTTGGTCCCCAAATTCATATGATATGATACGACTACCAATTTACTATGGATATTTCATTCCATCACCTCCCCCACTTAGGGCTTTGCTATCGTGAAAATAATATGAAACAAACAAGGGTTTAGTAATGGTACCTTGTCCGCCTTCATTAGCATGATTCATATCCACGAGGGCTTGTAATCATCTTTGGCGTGGAGTTTGGTTCTTCTTTGTTGGACAATCGATGACTCGATGTTGTTGACTTCCACATCGCAAGCATTTGCCCAATTTCTTCCAACATTTATCAATCTGATGCCCTAGTTTCTTACAAAATTTACAGAATTCCTTCTGCTTCACTTCCCCTTTCATTCTCTTGCTATCTATGGTATTTCTTCCTTTATTATCATTGGAATGAGTAGCACGTTCCCTTTTCAACACCTTCTTCTTATGGATCTTTTCAAGAAGTTCCATGGTGTCCTCTACTAATTGAGCTCTCAATATTATGACTGAATATACCTCAATGTCTAGTGGAGCCAACTTTTCCCAGAACACAGGTCTCAACCATTCTAAAAATCTCTTTTCCTTCATCATCTCCGTACTCACCAAATGTGGTGCGTACTGTGCTAGTCCTTCAAATTGCACTTCATATTCCACTATAGACATCATTCGTTGTTTTGAATTGGCGAATTCATTTGCCTTCTTCTCACGAGTCCTCTCAGAAAAGTATTTGGCGTTGAAGAGTTCTAAAAATTTATCCCAGTCTATGTTGATGTTGAGTAATTGTCGACTGGCAGCTTCCCACCAGGCTCTAGCATCGCGGTCCAACTGGAAGGTTGCCAGAAGGACTTTCTCCTGCTCTGAACATTGCATAACCCTAAAGATCCGTTCCATCGCCTTCACCCAATTTTCAGCTTCATCCAGATCAGGAGTTCCATTAAACCTAGGGGGATTTATTCGTTGAAAGTTCCCATATAAGTCTCCTGCCCCATTTCTTGCTCCTGCTTGAATTACGTTGTTAAGGGCTTGAGCTAACCCCTGTACGGTCTGTTGTAATTCGTGCATTGGTGCATGCTCGCCAGCCATCTCCTCTAGTTCCTGCGAGCAATAATACTTATTAATTTCCTTCTTAAACTTAGGGTGCTTATACATATAGTTAAGCTCCTAGCATAACCCCAAGCTTTACCCAATCTCTCACATAGGTATGGTGGTTGACTTAGACACGGTCATGACAGTTCACCTAGAACATCCCTAGACGTAACATATGCTAACAAGGACATCCTAGGCTCTGATACCAACTGTCACGCCCCTCCAATTTAGCAGCAGAATAAATTGAAGGGAGACGCGAACAACGAGTATGGTAACATAAATTGCGCAATCAGACGCAAACATCAGAGCATCTAATGAAATAATTAAAATAACTCTTTATTTCATTATAAAATCACTAAGACTATTACAACCACTAATTCGGAGCCAATACATATAGCTTACTGACATCATTACATTGGAAAGAAATCTAAAGCAATAACTACTAGACTTCATTATGCTAGGGTAACTTCGTCATTTGAGTCCAGGTCACTCATCACTCGGGTCCTGTCCCATAGGTATGTATAACGTCATTGTTCGACTTACATGAGACACAATAACAAATAACAAAGGGTGAGCGATAACGCCCAGTAGGACTTAAATCTCAATAGTCAAGCAGGCTTTAAATGATTAATACTTTAAATGGCAGAGTAACTAACGATAAAGAGAGTCATGTAAAGTCGAGAAAGTAATAGCTCAAGTACATGGTTCAAATAGCAGATGAATCAAGCATAGCACGATGACTAAAGTCATGTCACGATAGAAAACGATAATAACAATAGCAAGTAACGATATTTTCGAGAATAGCAAGCGACATGTATAGCCAGAAGAGATGATAGTAGATGGTCATGTAAAGAGTAAATTGCACTTTGATTGATTCTCATCAATCAAAATAGTATAACACTTTTGATTAACTTTCATCAATCGAAATAGTAATGGCACTTTGGTTATCCGTAGATAATCGAGAGAAAATATAGCACTTTTATTGTCAATAGACAACGAGAGAGTATAGCACTTTGAATGTGATCAAGTCATGATAGAACGCAATAACTCAAGATAGCAAGTACCAAGTAGAGCAAGTAGAGCATATGACAAGATAGCATTTAACGAGGTAGCGCGTAACGAGATAGCATGTATTGTTGCATAACAGTGCACTAGTAGAATACGACAGTAGTCACTTCTAAGGCAGTAGTCGTTCAGTAACAGTCTGCGATAGCACAGTAATCGCACAATACGTCTGAACTCTTCAGACTAATAGTATAACAGTTTGTGATAGCACAATAATATCACAGGACGTCTAAACTCCTCGGACTAATAGTATAACAGTCAGATGTCTAGCAAATTCAGAACAGTCAGTCAGAACCGGTGCAATGCAGAAAACCGTCTATAGCCCTTGCAAGTATTTTCTGGTGGCCCTCTGCCCCCAGGACTATATTGGAGTCCCTCGAACACTCTGCGTGCCCTGCACAGTATGCATTGGATACAGTAGAGTCACAAGACCCATATTATAGCGCTAGACAGCCATGAAATAGTACAAAATAGTAGGAGCCACACAGCTTAAAGGGTACCAAGAGAGTACTAGGTGAATAGACAAGATAGACGAGATAACAGAGTGAACATAAATGGACGAGTGAGTAGAGTATAGACGATATCTTATGGTCATTGCACATGAAACGTCTAGTAAATGGGCGATAGTAGCAGTTGCACAACACGCGCACTTGGTGTTGGCAGTCAGGTGGAATTCACTACCTTTCACTGGCCTCGTTATGCATAGGTCCGGAGGTCCGGCGTGATTCAAGATAAGAACGAGAGAACCATCTAAGGTCGTATAGATCTTGCTGATCCCTAGAGTGTATAATAGGTGTTAGGGTACAACCAGCTCGTCGACCATGGGGCAATCCATGGACAGAGGAGACTTACGGAGGTGTTGAACAAAGACTCACTAGTCTGGTAGAAAGAGTATCTGACAGAGAGTTCGTCTAAGTCAAGAGAGTGTGTGTATAGAAATAAGTGCCCGATGTTCTAGAGGAGTTCTAGAACAGTGGAGCGTCGATAACGGTATTCCCAAAACATCGCGAGAAAATATAGACAAGTCCATTTAAAATAGGGCAATTAACTATATACTTTGAAATAAAGTACTAGATGTACATTAGATAATTTTCATGCCAAGTTAAGCCATATCGGATGGTTCAAAGTGAGTGCAAGTGTAAGAGAAAATCATGGGCAAGATAGATCATGTGATTAACTTGAGTTAATTAAAATATATTCAATAATTACAACTTCGTTTTTCTGTGTACATGACAGTTAATAAGACATGGGGAAACTGTATAACAATAGATCTTGCAAAAAGGTGGGTTTTCATGCAAAAATCCAGATCGCGACGCACTCTTGTAAGGGTCGCAACGGGATCATGTGTGAACGCGATGTGGGCTTGTACAGATCGCGACGACCTTGTCAGTTCGAGCATGCAGGTCGCGACGGGGTCGTATGAGGGTCGCGACGGGCTCGTCAGGCAGGGCAGCAGATCGCGACGACAGGCACTGTCGCGATCAGATTACGACATAGGACACTGTCACGACGTCCCTTGTGAATGCAGCCTATCGGGCCATCGCGTTCACAGGGTCTGCACCTGAGTCCAACAGAGAAAGGACATTACATTGGATTGTGGGCCAGAACTTACCCTATTTGACATAGGGGGATTCAAAAAATTGTAACTAATTGTACAAGCGATGAAAAATCATGAAACTAGTTGCGAATTGATCTAGACATGCATGGGTACTTACAGTAAATAGAATTTTGACAACAGACAGGGTTCAACATGCTTTGAACATGGGTATTCATGATGGACTTGAAACAGTACATAGTTAGGATCAACGATTTAATTCACAAGATCGGATGAATCAAAATTAGGGCTTTTAGGGGCGAAAGATGTCTATCATGCATTAGTATATTCAATAAAACTTTTGAGGCATGAGATAGAGTATTCAAAGAGATATGAATTGAACATGAAGGTTCGGGGTCAAGAGAGTTGCAGAACTTCAAAATTCAAGAAGAAAATATTGGCTCAATGGAAAATTATGAAACTTGAGTGTTTTGTTCCTGATGCATGGAACAATCTACAGATGAAATATTAGGATTTTAGCTTGTGAGAATGCCTACCTTTCACGTTTTTCCTCTTCTAGGGTTTGAAGATGAAGAACTCGGGAAGAAGCTTTGATAGATCTTCCTCTCCACGATTTCTCCTCCTCTTGGCTTCTCCTTCTGATCCAACAACCTCTTGGCACGAGCTAGGGCCGGCCATGAGGGTTTTAGATAAGTATTTAAGCTTCTCCTCTTTCTATTTCCTATTTGGACTATAACTCCTATTAAATTCCGAATTTCCTCTTTCCTAACCTCCTCCCTAGCTTTCCACTTCCTATTTGGGTTAGGATGAGAGCTAAATTCGTGGCCAACCTATTAGGGTAGGTTTAGGAATCCAATTCTAACTCAAACTTCCAAGTTAATGCATTAAATACCCATTTTCTATTTGGGTAATAATTTAGTTTCGAATTTAGAGTATTTTCCTATTATTCTCCTTTTTAAAATCCATATTATGGTCCAATAAATTTTATATGGTCTATTTAACAAAGCCCATTATTTATTGGAATTTATCTTATAAGATTTCCCTTTTTAATTAGGGTATAACAGAGTTACGGATTTTATTATATTTTGCTTACTTGATTTTATTTATGGTCAATGAGAGATCCATTGGTCCAATTCCGATAATGGATAATCATTTCATGATGTTCGAGGTCTCTCTGACATGTTCATTTGATTGATGGGCCCGTTATATTTCCGTGTTAATATTTTTCCGACTTAGTTTCCATATTTGGATAATTAGTCACGTTGTGATGTACATTTGGCCAATCGAATTTTTCGTTGTGTGAATTTCTTTGTGGAACACTTAGGGATAATATTTGGGGTTGATTTATAATTTTTACAGAATTTTCTGATGCATTCTTTCACATATGATAATGGTATGTATGTTTCTATTATTTCGATTTAAAGAAATTATTATTTCGGATTTTTTAAGTATTAAATTTTCCGAGTTGCTATAGTAAATGTTATTCTCTGTTATAGTATGTGTTAAGTTCTAAAGTTCTATTATAGTCTATAACTATAAACTTTCAATCATGTTTCGGTAAGCATTATTCTGTACTAGAATATATGTTAAGTCCTGTTACAGTAAATATTATTATAAATCCTCATGAATTGCTCTACTGCTCTACTCTACTCTGGAATAATAGGGGGGTTTCTAATGCAGCCTCCAGGAAGAGTTTAAAAAATACTGTTAAGCAGCATAATCCTTAGATCATTGGTATTTCAGAACCTAAAACTTCTCTCCGCAAAGCTCCGACTCTGTGTAGGTCTCTGCGTATGGATTTTTATGCTGGAAACATGGATGATGATTCTAAAATCTGGGTGTTCCGGAGGACGCAAGATTTTGTTCAAATTGTTGCTTCTACTAGCCAGTTCATCTCCCTTGCGTGCAATGTAGGTACTCCATCTATATACTACCTTACTGTGGTGTATGCTGATTGCAACCCAGCGGTCAGAAGGGATCTGTTTAGTGATCTCCTCCTATTTGCTCAATCTTTTCAAAATGTCCCCTGGATGGTAGTGGGGGATTTCAACTGCATTACTCAGCCTTTTCAAGAAGCTAGGTGGTAATCTCTCTAGTTCCATTTCCATGTCAGATTTTAATGATTTCATTATGGTTGCTGGTCTGTTTGATGCTGGCTATATAGGGTCTTCTTTAACCTGGTCCAACAATTGCACTAGTAGCGCATCGGTGAGGGCTAGGTTGGACAGGGCCATGTTTATTAGTCCTTTCCAGGATAACATGCCTGGCACTATTGTTTGTCATCTCCCGCGAGGGGTTTTTGATCACTCACCGCTGCTGATCTGCCATAATATTGTTGATAAGGTTCCTAGCCGATTCATTTTTTAGGATATCTTGGCCCCTCATGATACTTTTATGTCGGTGGTTAATAGTGCTTGGCAAGGGGTGGAACCAATGTATTATTCTTTCGATACTCTTCTCTTTCGTCTTAGGGCGGTGAAACTGGCGTTGTGTATATGGAACAAGGAAGTCTTTGGTAACTTGCAGGAAACCATTGGTGCTGCTGAATCTAACGTCGCCCATACGGAGCAGGTTTTCGATTTAAATCCCTCTAAAGTGAACATAATAGCTATGTTTGCTGCTCATGCACAACTATGACGAGCTCTTCTTAATGAGGAAAAA
The DNA here is from genome assembly GCA_014218235.1 of Colocasia esculenta. NCBI lineage: Eukaryota > Viridiplantae > Streptophyta > Magnoliopsida > Alismatales > Araceae > Colocasia > Colocasia esculenta. Next base: position 69,742,258 of record CM024755.1, read on the forward strand.
TTGTGGTGTCAAAAAGCAAGGATGGAGTGGATACAGAATGGTGATAGGAATATTGCCTTCTATCAGGCGGTAGTTAAGAGCAATAGAAGGAGGAACTACATCTAAAGACTTAAAATAGATGGATCTGATCAATGGTTTGAGGACCAGGCTAAACTGAAGAAGGCTATGTCCTCTTTCTTTAAAGGTTTACTGATAGCTGAGTAGACCTATGTGAATGCAGATCTCCTCTAATCAATCCCACCTCTTATATCCGACGAGCAGAACTCCTCCTTATATGCAATACCTAGCAGTGATGAGATTAAAGCCACAGTCAAGGCCGTGAATGGGAAGGGAGCTCTTGGACCTAATGGTTTCTCGGAGTCCTTTTATTCTATTTGTTGGGATATTGTTGGCAACGACGTTGTGACCGCGGTGCAAGACTTTTTCAAGGGTTATCCTCTACATCGTGGGGCTACCTCTTCCATTATTGCCTTGATTCCCAAAATTAAAGACCCATGGACCTTTGGCGATTTCAGGCCGATCAACCTTTGTAATTTTTGTTACAAGATTATTTCTAGGATCTTCAGTGCCGCTTGACGTGCATACAACATGTCATTATTTCTGAGGAGCAAGGGGCTTTCATCAAAGGACATTTTGTTATTGAGAATGTATCTATATCTAGACACTGATGATCAGTCCATCTCCTTATAATTTGTTATTTATTATATGTATTTTTGGTGATTAACGAAACCCTGAAAATTATTAACTAACATCATTTTCTGAAGTTTATCAACATACATAAAATCAAACAAAATCAGTAAGTTGTCTACATTCACTGTTCTGTGAAGTTCATTGCATATGTTTTTGTCCAAGTATACATCGACTTCCATATAAAAGCTCATAACGATTACTGTTTCACTTAAACATCGATTTTACTTAAACAACGACTTCTTTAGTAGAACATCGATTTCATTCAAGCATCGAATTCATACTTAAAGCATTGATTTCGGTTCTACAACGACTTCATATTTAGAACATCGATTTCGGTTCTACAACAACTTCATATTTAAAACATCGATTTCGGTTCTACAACAACTTCATATTTAGAACATCGATTTCGTTTCTACACCGACTTCATATTCAGAACATCGATTTCGGTTCTACATCGACTTCATATGAAACAACGACTTCGACTCTACAACGATTCCACTAAAACATCGATTTTATGTGAAACAATGACTTCACTTAAACATCGACTTTGTTTTTACAATGATTTCGGTAAAAACATTGACTTCATGTGAAACAATGACTTTACTTGAACAACGACTTCATATCAAACAACGATTTCATTTGTCCATCGATTTCAGTTCAACAACTATTTCATTTGAACATCGATTTCAGTACAACAATGATTTCAGTTGTACACCGACTTCAATTAAACGATGACTTTGTACAGAACATCAATTTCATTACATTCTTACATGAATTATGTTCACATCGACTTTGTTTTAACATGGATTACATTCTCACATGGATTATGGTTATAACATCGATTTCATATCAACATCAACTCTCTTTGTACACAGACTGTCTGCAAACATCAACTCTCTTTTAATAATGATTATGTTTTAGACAACTGTTAAATATTTCTATTTAAATCCTTTTCAGACATTCTTAAATACATTCCACATGATATTCAAATATAATTTCAAATCTCTGTGGATTTCAAGTCTTCCCGCGAATCATGTTGTATCCTGTGCTCTCTAACATTTATTCTTTGCTTACCACACTCATGTCACATAAAGTAACGCTTTATTGGATGACAGAATGGAATTTCCTTTTTAGTGTATCTTCCTATAGCATGACTACTAACGTTGACTGACAGTTTAGACAAAGATAAGTTGTCTATGCTTCAGCATTTATTATGTATAGGGTTCCGGTAGAAATGCACGTTGCAAAGTTGGAACTGTCAACCTGACAGAAGCAAGAAGAGATTCAGACAATCTTCCTTTGTATTTATGTCTATCCCAGCATTAAATGGCTGCAACTTCTATTGCTCCATACTTCGGACCAGACACTCCAACGTGCAGGAAGATGTGAGACAACGGATACTTCAACGGTTCAAATCTTTCAAAGAAGATAAATAGAAGATTGGTGACTCCATGAAGGAGACATCTCTCTTGAGAACTTTTTCAACCCTGGAGTAGCTTGAAGATCTTAGTCACCTAGAAGAAAGAAGAGCTCGCTCGTCCATTCAAACAACCTTTAGCTCTTAGCTCTCCACAGCAACCTGTTTAGTATTTGAGAGCTTGTGTAGATCAGTGAGAGTTTTTTGTGTGATAATCCTTGTCTCTCAGACTTTGCCTCAGATCAAGCAGTCTCTATAAGCTTGGTCTAGGGGCCATCTACTCCTTACTCATTCGTTTTGAGTGTTCCTCTTCGGCTGTGAAGAGAAGACCTACTGTTGAGTGGGTGGTTATTCCTTTTGATAGAAGGAAGACTTGTTGCATCAGGTGTTTTAGTTCCTCTTCAGGTAGAGAAGAGATGGCCAGCTGCGGCTGGATGTGTAGGTGTCCTTAAGGGGGACTGTACCCTTGCTTAGTGGAATCCCAAGTTGTTGCTTGGGGATTGGACGTAGGACTCCTTGTGACAGGAGATCTGAACCAGGATAAAATTCATGTTGTCGGTGTGATTGATCTTTTTGTCTTTGCTTTACACTAACTCTAACTATCGAACTTAGTGTCTTCTATCAAAGCATTTTTATTTACAAAAATATTCTAAAAGAAAATTTTAGCAATCCATTCACCCCCGTCTGGGCTTGCTATCTGGGCAGCAGACTCATGATGAAGGATACTTGCAGAAAGGTCTGTGGTAATAATGTTACCTTTAACTAGACAAGATGAAGGCTTATGATAGGGTAGAGTGGAACTTTCTCTTTGCGGTGCTTCGAAAGTTTGGTTTCTCTTCTCGATTTGTGTCTTATGTGGGTATGTTGATCAGCAGTTATTGGTTCTCAACTCTTTTCAATGGGCAGTAGGTGGGGTTCTTTAAATTTACCAGGGGTATAAGACAAGGGGACCCTTTGGCCCCTACTCTTTTTATAATCATGGAGGAGGCTCTCAGTAGGGGCTTGCACATGCTTTTCTCTACCGGTGCCCTTATCCCTTTCAGAGGTCCCCAGGGATGTGTTCTTATTTCCCATCTACTTTATGTTGATGACATTCTTATCTTTATCAATAGTCAAACCAATAATATCAGGAAGCTTATGCAATTCTTGAAAGTTTATGAGAACTCTTCTGGGTAGAAAATAAATGCATCTAAAAGTTGTTTTGTTATCTCTCAAAAGGCCTCTATAGCCAATGTTTGTCGTATTAAATCTCTGACTTGTTTTAGAAGACAAGAAGGTGCTTTATCTTACCTGGGTGTTCCCCTCACTGCCAAACGTACTTTGGTCTCTGATTACAAGCATATTCTAGAGAAGGTTAATAATTCTCTGGCCTCTTGGAAGTCCAAAATGCTATCTCAAGCCGGGCGGGTGATTTTGATCTGCTCCATCCTTTGTTCCATTCCAATTTACGTTGCCTCTACTTCTTGTTTGCCTAAATCTATCCTCCATTATATTGAGCGGTCATGTGCCTCTTTCTTCTGGAATGGGGAAGATGGTCAAAGACGTCGACATTGGATTTCTTGGGAGAGCATCCAATGCCCTGAAGCAGGAAGGTGGTTTGCGAGTCAGAAGCATGTGGCATGTTCAGGTCTCTTTCACGGCTAAGCTTATTTGGAATGCTATTAATGGTCAGTCGCTGTGGTCCAGATATGCCAGAAGCAGATTTCTCAAGTCCCCTTTTTCTGAAGCTACTAAGGCATTTACTTCTAGTATTTCTCAAGATATTTTTGCTGCGACCAAAACCCTAATCCTGCAGAATAGTAGATGGGTCCTTAGGGATGGCAAGGATATTGATATTCTGAGACACAAGTGGGTCGGCAGCACTCCACTTATTTCCTTACTTCCTGGCCTTTCTCAACAATCCCATTTTTCTGTTAATGACGTTGCTGTTCACGATGATCATCCTCTCAAGAGTCATGTTGTTATTTGTCTCGTGATGGAGAATATTAACCTATCTACCCCAGACATCTATGTTTGGACGAATAATGCAAATGGCATCTTTTCTACTAGCTCTGCCTTTCACATCATTAGACCTCATGGTGTCCATCGCCCTGCCTTGCTCAGTATTTGGCATCATGTGTGATATCTTGAAATTTTCTTTGCAGTTTTTAAATTTCAATTGATGTTTATTTTATTGTGTATTTAGAAATTTTTGTGCATATATGTGTATAGTTTAATATGTTGTAGTGTGGAATAGTTTGTTCTCGGGTTAATGCAGAGTTGACTTGTGTTTCTGACGGCAACATCGACTACCGTCAATAGTAGGCTAACGACAATATCCCTTGCCGTCAACTTCAGGTAAACGTCCCATATCAATTGACGTTTACTCTGTGTAAATGGTAGTAAACCTTGATGTCTACTTCTTCTGGAACTGACAATGAGATTCTCGCAGTCTAGCTCTGGTAGAGTTATAGTAAGGGACTAGAATTTTGGTAAGGTCGGGGGTTACGAATCTGACCTCGAGGGAAGGGTTTGGAGAGGCCAATCTCTTATAAAAAGGGTGGGTTAGCTTCTTGGAACTGGTTTAGGGAGTTTATCTCCAAGTCTCTAAGAAGGTGGAAGAAAAATCGACGATTTGATCTTCGTGGAGACTTAGACTAAGCATCTACAAGTTGAAGAAAGGTGCTTTTGAGGGCTGAAGGTGTCTCCAAGGTGTGCTTATCATCGGGGACCTACGGATCAAGGATTTTAAGTTGGAAGGAGGACTGTCTTAGCTGGCCAAGGCGGACATCATCGGATAAATCTGTGGATTTCTTGGTGTTATAGAGGCAAGTAACCTAGGGATCGGGTTCCAGAAACAAGTGACGTGTACCCGAAGTCCTAACGGATGGCCTAGGGTCACGTGCCCAATACTTATGCACTGGTGGATACTTTGTTGAAAGATTCTAAGTATTTAAGTATCGACGCATCCATAATACTGTGTCAACACACACATACCTGAAGAACAGCATGTGGCCCATGTTGCCCAGCTAGCAAGCCCAGAGGGGGGGGGGTGAATGGGTCTTTAAAAAATTTAGTCAAGTAATACTGTTTACAAAAACATTCACAACACACACACTTCAATTGCTGTTAGTGTTAGTAAGAGAATGAATGCAAAGATAAACAAGCACACACACACTGCAAGAGGATTTATCCTGGTTCAGAGCTCCTCTTCACAAGAGTTCTACATCCAGTCCTTGAGCAATATCTCAGGATTTCACTTCTAAGGGTACTGTCCCCCTTAAGGACCCTTACACCCAGCTGTAGCTAGTTTTTCTTCACATGAAGGAAAAAACACCACCCTGGATACCCCACCAGGTCTTCCTTCACAACTGAAGGGAACACCACCCTCGATACCACACCAGGTCTTCCTTCACAACTGAAGGGAACACTACCCTGGATACCACACCAGGTCTTCCTTCACAACTGAAGGGAACACCACCAGAAAAATGTTCAAGAGGAAGATGCCCCTAGATCAAGCTTATAGAACACACTTGATCTGAAGCAAGGACTGAGAAGAACAATATCTACAATAATGGATTCTTCTCAGAACAAGAAGCTCTCTCACAGATCTACACTAAGCACAGAGAGCTAGAGCTGAAACTAATGGAAGTGTTTGCTTGGCTCTTAGAGAGGTTGAAGATGATTTCACTTGGTATACACTTCGTTCTCTGTGTGTGTCTTATTTTGAAGCTTCAATCTCCTATTTTATATCATCCTTTTCAAATTCGAACGTTGAAGTGCCCGTTGTCTCTAAGTTCTGGTTTATGTTAGACTGCATGGTACTGTAGAAGCTTCCAGTCAACAATCTTTTATCCATTTGTGCACGTAGAGAGATAGGATCTTCTGTAGTATCCTTTGGCTTCTATTTTGTCCAACGTTGTATGACGAATGTTGTCAGAGACCTGTATACATTAAATGCTAAACAATAGACAACTAAGCAGTCTTTTGTTGTCAGTCAACGTTAGATTGATTTTATACAAAAGTAGAAGTTTCATTCTGTTCTTCCAAAAAGTCGTTTACAGAATAAGCACGAGAATAGAAGATATCGTCTGCATGAATACAGAGATACGTTCAGAGTAATAAATGTACAGACGTTAGAAAGATGTGCGAGAAAGCTTTGACTTTTCAACGCAGTCAAAAGTGAGTCAAATATCAAGTCGTTATATTTGGCTTAAGAAATCATTGAGTATTAATAAGTGAATCGTTATGATTCTATAAGTAAATCGTTATGAACAAGTTGTTATAATCAAAATGTTATAGACCAAGTAGTTGTTCTTACTAAAGGAATCGATGTGATTACTAAAGAAATCGTTGCAGAGATCAAATCGTTACGAATCATTAAAGAAATCGTTATGACAAGCAAATCGTTATGATGACTAAAGAAATCGTTATGACAAGCAAATCGTTATGATGACTAAGGAAATCGTTATGACAAGCAAATCGTTATGATGACTAAAAAAATCGTTATGACAAGCAAATAGTTATGATGACTAAAGAAATCGTTATGACAAGCAAATCGTTACGATCACTAAAGGAATCGTTACGAGAGCAAATCGTTACGATCACTAAAGGAATTGTTACAATCACCAAAGAAATCGTTACGAGAGGAAATCATTACGATGACTAAAGAAATCATTATGACATGCAAATCATTACGATCACTAAAGGAATTGTTACGAGAGCAAATCCTTACGATCACTAAAAGAATTGTTACAATCACTAAAGAAATCGTTACAAGAGCAAATCGTTACGACCACTAAAGGAATCGTTACGATAGCAAATCGTTACGACTACTTATCAAATCGTTGCACTTTCTTTGTGGGAGCAGATCGTTAAAGCACATAATGAATCCTTATGATTATGGAATCGTTATAAACAAAGGAAATCGTTATGGCTTAGTAGAAATCAATGTATTTAGACAAATATGATGCTATTTCAATAGAGTGATTAATTCTTACCTGTTTGGCTTGTTTTCCTTTGGTTTTATTTCCTGTGCTCAAGACTTGTAGAAAGAGGTTAGTGACCTTTATCATGGTTTTGTGAATCACCAAAATATAAAAGTAATTGAATTAAATTACATGGGGATAGACTGTTCATCAATCTCCCCCTTTTTGGTGACGACAAAACTTTATCAAACAAAACTTTATCAAACAACACAGATGATAATATGAAATAATCCTACATATTTCAGAGATCAATAATATAATTCTCCCCCTTTTTGTCATTAAACAAAAAGATACAATGAGAGACAAAGAAGAAGAGAAAAACTGAATGAGAAATAAGACAACTGTGGTATTCATTTAATTTTGAGGAGGTACAGGAAGATAGAAAGCAGGAGATAGGAGGGAGGCATAGTGAGAAATAGTTTCCCATGCCTGCTCTTCCTGCTTCTCAAACATTGAATGAAAAACACCAGGAGCAGGAGAATAGGTTGGTCCCATAGTGGGAGCCATCCGCTTGAGGTAGAGAGCTAACTGATGTTCAAGGAAGTTGGCATAAGCATCTCTGTCAAGGGAAATTTTGAAGAAGGTCACTGTCCCAAAACTGGCACAAGCAAGGAATCTTTCTATGGAAATAGGGTAGAAATTCTGCTTTGCCTTCAGTTCCTGACATAATGCTACATAGACTTTGTATCTTTCAACCTAAGTCCTGAAGAGATCCTGGACTAGGTGAATGGAATTCATATCCAAAAAAGTAAGCTGCAGAGACTAGAGGGTGACCTTCCCTGGCCTGGGAGTCATTCAAATCAGATAAGTGCTGAGCAGAAAGAGGATAGAATCTGGCCCAATCTGAAGGGGATAATCTTTCACATTCTGACAGAATGGTGTAATCACGGGGAATGTGCACCCTAAAGACACGCAACATGATATTAAATCTAATAATATGGAAATAAGGAATGTGATCGCCACCTAGATAGTTGCCATAAATAAGAATTAAGTAAGCTAACTATGCTAGGAACAGGAAAGAGGATAGTGGACTTACTGAGATCGCGACGGGTGACCCCGTCGCGATGGGCTGTTATCGCGACGCTCGTACAGGGTGCGTCTATGCTGTCGCGTCGCCCTCCTCAGCCGCGTCCTCTGCAGTGCGGGAGAATGATGGTCGGGACCTTCTTCCTGCCCTCTGGCCGGCCAGAGGACAAGAGCCGCTCGTGGATCTTCGCTTGGGTGCCTGCCAAAACAACGAAAACAAGAAATAAAACCATGTTAGACTATGTTAAGTGTAGTAGCTATTCTTAAATGAAAGAAAGATGTGGAGCATGGAGGGAACGGACCTGGGGGGGTGGTTTTTAAACCCCTTGGGTAGTAGGAAAACGTGGGGAGGAATATGCATGGGGAGAAATCATGGAAGAGGAGAAGGAGGAATCCTAACTCATGTATACATGTGTAAAATGTGGAAAAGAAAGTAAAATTCAAAACTAAACAGATACTACCCCGTTTGATGTGATTCCAGTTGGAGGTCGGAGAGGAGGATGTCATGAACAACTTTCATGAAGACATCTTGAAGATATCTGGCCTGGTTTGGGCTATGAAAGAGATGATAATCCCGTATGTGCAGATCTCGATATGAGAGAGAAAGTGAAGATCAATCTGTTGTAACTTTTCACACAAGCCACCAATCGATGTGATTCAAATTCAAGGTTGAAGAGGGCTCTGTGGAGAGTAACTTTGATGAAGAAACCTTGAAGAGATCTTGCCTGGTTCGATCTCCACAAGTCGTGCAAGCACTGCTGGTCCTGGAGGTGATATGAGAGAGAAAGAGGAGAGAGAAAGAAGGAAAACAGGAAGAATAGTTTCTCCTCTGCCTTGGGGACGATGGGACCTCGTGAGCAAAGCCTCCAGGGACTTCTCCTCATGGTGGTAGCCTTCCTCTATCCCCTAGAGAGTCCTAGGATGTGTTCAAGTGAGAGATAGAGTCTAAATCCCGAGTTTAGAGAAAGAGTCCAAGTTGTGGGAGAGTTTGAGAGTCTATCTAGAGTTTGGATGGACTTGGGGGCTCCCTAGGGATGAGGATAGGAGGTTTGGGTCATAATTCAAGTCAAAGGGACTTTAGATAAGCTCTAGGATGGAAGGATAAGTCGAAAATCATGTAAAAATGTGTTTTCGTGCATGGCGCTGTCGCGTCGGATCGTGGGGCCGCGTTCTTGTGGCGACCATGCACCAGGTCGCGACTATAAGACAGTCCATGTAGGTCCCACGAAACGGGCCATACCTCTCTACACAGACATCGGATTGATGAGCCGTTTGTTGTGTTGGATTCTAGACTCAGAGGGCTATAACATGATAGTATGATATGCCAGATTTGGATTAGAAATGAAGACGTTATGAGCTCTCAAAGTGAAGACATGTTCACAGGATTGGGCAGATTACACAGTTTTGATGTTTGAAGTAGATTTTGGCCATAGGCTTGAGAATGGACTTGAAATTAAGGGTAAATGGGCTCATAATGGGCCAAATAAGGACTCCAAAGTGATGACCAATTTGGGACATCAATGATATGAACAAGAAATATGCCCAACTTATAGGCCAAAAACGGGTGTCTACAGATTGCCCCTCCTTGATACCCACTTTGCAAGGGAGTGAAGCGGAAAGAGAGCAAAGTGTAATGAAATGGAATGGAGCGAGGATAAATAAGAGTGGACTGAAAAGTGGGCATCAAGGTAAAGAGATACCCATCACAACCAATAAGCGATAGAAATTTTCAGGAAGACTCCGAACAAACCACAAGGAAGGGCGAGCACGGACGGCTCCTATCTGGAACGACAAAAAAAGGAAAGCAAAAGAAGGATGATCAACCTCTTGATTAAGAGGTACCCTACCCGATTGGCCTGCAGGTTTCATCTTAGGAGGACATGTGCGTGCAAGGCCGCTCACGATGACTCAAGGCCTGGGAGCGGTTCGCAACCAAGACGGATCAGGGGGAATATTTAAGATGATTTGGATGAATGGAGGGAGTAAATTCCAGACTGGAGTCGTACTAGCCAACTCGACCAAGTGACTAGTTCAAAGAAGACCTTCAAATTGTGAGTGGAATATGATTTCTTGTTCAAGAAACTTAAGCATGATTGACCATCACCAGGGAAGCAACCTTTGACAAATCATGAGGCATGAAGCTCAAAGTCCTACATGATGCATGTTGGGCTAAAATAAAAAGAAATCATCAAATCAATATGCAAAGAAAAGAGAAAATAGAAAATACTCAAGGATAATATTGATAAGCCGAATAAGAATGGGTCAAGAAACTACCTGCAACCGCAGTGTTGGCCTGAATCCATCGCCCCCAAACTTATTTAACTCAACGGCCTATCCAGCGATTAGCAATGTGCACCTAGATCATCACTGTTTTTGTTGAAGGGGAACTCAGATCCCAAAACACATTGAAAACCAGCCGGTCCTTGAGATAATATAGTAGCATAAGTACCATATAGTAATGCAAGGGAGAAGGGATAGGGATACTTACCTGAACTTACCTGTGGAGCGCAGAACTCGCCATTTTTTGGCTTTTGCTTTTTCTAAATTTTTTTGGAATTTTTGTGTGTGTAAATGAAGCAATAAACAAAGCACTAAACAAGCTAACAACAACAAGCATAAACAACTCAGTCATCCACATGATTGAAACAAAGCACTGAAGAACCGCCAGGTTCACACATAGAGAGTCCTCTCATGGAGCCATTGAGGGAGAATATGTATGGGACTTGGGAAGGACTTGGTGGGATAATGAGTTTGAAATTCAAATCATGGGTGGAACTGAGGAGGAGAGACAGATCATAAAGATGATGTGAGCAAGACTCAGACAAAAGTAATGAAGAAATGTGGAGATCTGAGCGATCAATGCTTGGGAGCCAATGTACCTGCACACTTAGCATGTATGATTGGATCTGCTCATTTTTGTTATTTTTAGTTTGAAAACATTTGAATTTTTTTTTAGAGTTTTGAAATTATTTGATTTTTTATATTTTTAGAAATATTTATATTTTTAGGATTTTTGGAAATATTTAAAATTTTTTAGATTTTTGGCAATATTTGATTTTTTTTAGGATTTTTGGAAATATTTAATTTTTTTGGGATTTTTGGCAATATTTGAATTTTTTTGAATTTTGAAAATATTTGATTTTCTTGATTTTTTGTAATATTTGATTTTTTTTAGATTTTTTTGAGTAACGCCTAAAGCCGACACTAGCCCTTCCTAAAAAAACACATGAGACGGAAGGTACTCACCCTTGCTACTACAACACTAAAGCAAGATCAAACTATTGGCAAGGGGTTCCCATTCATTCCCCTTTCATTAAAGACCACCAAAAGGTCAGATGTGCATTAAGATGGTGGCGTCCTGTAGATGGTTGCCCCTAGCTTGCGGTGCCACTACAAAGGCCATACCCAGGAGACGACCTAGCCTTATAGAGAGAAAGAGAAGAAAGTTTGGGGATAAGTCTAGTGCAAGCTTTAAAGGACAAGTTAGGCTTAGCTTCCTTCTACGGCATACTGCTTAGAGGTTCAATCTATTGAGGAGGGACTTTTGGTCACTTTATTGTGCCTGTTTCTTGTTTGCGGCATGCGTACGACCGGGCTCAAGGGTGTCCCGCGGGGAACTGTACTGCCGCTCTTTGCCATGCCCCTATTCCTTAATTTCTTTCATTTGTTCTTCTTCTCACTTTTATTTAGCTTTTCTTTTGCAGGCCTGACTGACCATCCCTATTTGAGATGTCCTCTTAGCAAGGTGTGCTTAGGTTGGTCGCCTTGCCCAAATACCCCTTTTTCTACCCCTACACTCCGACCGAGTAAAGAAGAGAATAACTTTTACACCTCCTAGGTATGGCATGAGTAGCAACGGTGTTTACTAGAGGAACCGACCAAGGTTTCCATGTGAGTGTGTGATGATCCTAGCTTAAAGTGACCTTCAACGACAGGGGAAGGAATGTCAGACTCCTAGCATGGAGTAATCTCTAGCTTGAGTGCTGTAGAAGCAAAACAAACCTAAGACTAACTCGACCACTCTAGTTGTGAACTGAGATGACTCTCTTTGATGCTCTGTGTTGAAACAAATATTTACATGGTTATTTGGTGCTCATTGCGACTCCCTTTATTGAAAGAATGACCTGCACTAGTCTTCAAACTTTGATCTTGGTGGATTTTAATTAGCTTATTTGTAGGAAAATGTAAAAAGTCGGGGTAACAAGAATTTGAGTCAGCTCAACACAAACAAGAGGGAGACAAGACTCTATATGAATATGAGGGATAAGAACCCTCGAACAAAAGGATTTACAAAGAAGGAGAAGAATTTTAGTAAGGACTGAAACCTCGAAAACTGTGAGAGAAAGGGTCAGGACCCTGAGTAGGTAGTGAAGGAGGAATCGGGTCAAACCCGAGATCAGGAAGGATTGGAGGAAGGAACTGTAGAATGGAGGGTGGAGGATCTGGTGGATCAGAAGGGGAAGTGGAAGGAAGGGAATCAGGACCAAGATTGGATGTCCCTGAAGGATGTGGGCCCGGCCTACAATCAGGAAGCTCGGGTGGAAGAGGAAGAGGAGAATCCTGAGCACCAGAAAGAAGGTCAGGTGACCCAGGTGGATATGGAAAGAAACCCTGAGAACCCAGAGTGTGATCGGGTGGCTCAGGAGGAGAGGATGAAAAGGTATCTTGAGTACCCAGAGGATGATCAGGGAGCTTAAGTGGAGAAGGTGAAAAGAAACCCTGAGTACCCAGAGGGTGATCGGGCGGCTCAGGTGGAGGAGATAGGTGAGGGTCCAAAGACGCGAGGGGAGTAGGAGGGGAAGAATGCGGCACTAGTCCAGGATTGAGAGATCGGGCGCCTCCTCTGAGAACTAGATTGACCAGGATGAGTAGCATTAAAAGATCAAGGTCAGAGGATGATAGGATAGGGAGATCGACATTTTTCTTGAAGAATTTCAATCTTGATCTCAGCCTCCTTTGCTTCTTGGCAGATTTCTTCTTGTGACGCCACAGCTTCTTTGCTCTCACAGACAGATACGACGGTTTCATTTTGACATGTCTTCTTAAATAGCGGGACCAGGCAGCAGATGGCCTTGCTCTTCTCTGCAGCCACACGGCTCTCTCATCAATTATAGTCGTCATGACTGCCGTGTGCGCACTTGCCCCTTGGCTATCATTTGCATATCCAACCTTTATAGACACCCATGGGGGAACCCAATAAATTGGCATTTTCATTAAGAAGGATTCCTTTGACAGGTAGATAGTGCAGACCCATGGGAACTTGATGCGCGGCACCATAAGCTTGAGACTTGGCATCTTGGCCTGACAATCTGGCATGAAGACCAACTCCCTTAACAGTTGAAGAGGGGAGGCTTCTGGGAGTGTGATGGGTGGCACTAGCACGGCCAACTGACTGACAGGCTGAGGCAAATTGCAAAGGACTCTTGGCAAAATCTTGAGTGTTCTTGGTGACATAGCAATGTGCCCCTAGTCAGGTTGAAACATGGCAAGGAGGGCTTTGGAGGCTTTGGGCAGCACGACTTCATGCCCCTTAAGCGACAACTGGTTCATGATAGCCTTAGCAGATGCGTGAGATAGCACGACATTTGTTGAGAACCCCTTCTCTTGACCAGCCATATGCAAAATAACTGAGCGAGGAGTGATGATGGCATTAATGGTAGCATTTCCCATAAGCAACGTAATGGCTACCGTCCCCGCTTTGGACCTGGATGGCACTAGGGCCTGGGAACTCTTTTTGACAGTGCTCTTCTGAGGAGAAGAAGGCTCATCTTTCCCGAATGTACCTGAGATAAGGACACAGACCGGCATGCGACTGATGTAGTTGTAAGGGTCGAAACACATGACCGGAACTGGGCTACCTTTACTCGGTCCATCTTGCATAGGGGAAGTAATTTCAAGGCATGCTGCTGGTGATGCACACCCGCTCCATTGGGATGTGATGATGGGATGTATGGTGGCTATGGTGGGTTCATCGGATGCGGAGGGCTTGATGTGAGGTGATCGGATGATGGCAAGGATAGGCTCGTGCGGAGAGAGCTCTTCCTCCAACTCAGAGGCTGAAGCAGCCTTACTCTTGGGAGTAGGAAACTCTTGCTCGGGCTCAGAGGTGAGTGGAGCTTGCTCGAGCCTTGGTGTTGTGATGGTGGTATGCTCAGGCATAGGTGGTGGTGGCATAGAGAGAATGGCAATGGGTAAGGATGTAGGGTTTAGAGTAGATGAGGGATTAGTGGGTTGCGGCATTGGTGGAGATGACCGACGATGTACCGACACAATACGTCGAGCTGATAGCTTGTCGTCATGTCGTGGTGCGGTGTCGAGGGGAGGTGTGGTGGTGCTAGCCTGAGTAAAGGTTGGTGGAGGGGGTTGTTGAGGTTGTGACAGAGCGGATGGTGCACTTGGAGGATAAGTAAAGAAGGGCCTTTGGCCTTGAACTGGTGGTGATGACGACAACCTTGATACTTGTGCTGGTTGTCTTGGTTGCGCTACTGGCTGCTCGGGCTGCTGTTCCGCTGCCTGTGATGGGGAGGACTGCTGCCCCTGGTCTTTTGCCACTCTATTTTCTTGACAATGTAGGATGAGCCTGTGCATTTCTTCCCAATCTATCTTGTGCTCTAGATTATAGATCACATCCCGAAATTCGCAGTAGTTTGCGACTGTATGCCCCGGATGGCGATGATATAAGCAATATTCTGATCGGTCCACTGTCATGCCCTAGCTTGGCTTTTCTGGAGGGACTTGTAATGCATTGATGGACATCAGGGCTGTGAAGACATCATAGAGAGACTCAAGCAACAGATGATAATGGGTTCGCTTTGGGCCAAGTGAATGCCGTGATGGATGGGTAGTGGACGGTAGGGTGCTGCGGCATGGACGAGGTGGTTGTTCTTGTGGAAGCAGGGCGAGTTGGCTATATGAAGGTGGAGGTGCATGGTGGTTAGTGGAGTGGGTAGGCGTGGAGTGGTGGATAGTATCAACTTGGGCCTGGGTTTGGACTCCCTCATAAGTGGCCCCTTGAAATGAAGAATTTGGTTGTTGGGCCTCGAACATGGATGGCATGGGGGAGTCAAGGAGTTGGGTTTTAACAAAGCGAGCTCGGCTGTATAACTGCTGCATAGATGTGATGTCGTTCATAGCCAGGATGTGGCGGTACATGGGTGTTGCATTAGCAATGATAAGCTTGATTTTTTTCTCTTCTGGGATGTGCATCTGGACATGCACGGACATCTGACGCCACCGATCAGCATAAGTTGCAAATTCTTCATCAGGTTTCATCTGCTCAGCCACAAGATCGGCCATTGAATACTTGGGCCCGGCCCAGTCTCGATATTGTTCCATGAATATGACCTTGTCGACTTCAAAATTCTCAACTTCATCAGGAGGCAAGGAATAAAACCACTCTAGAGCAGGCCCATCCAATGACTGCCGAAAAAGATAAGCCAATAAGCGGCGATCATGTTGATAGGACACCGACTCATAGAGGAACTCCTTCATATGGATGTAAGGGTCTCCAGCCCCATTGTATTTGCGATAAACAGGGAGCTGAGAAGGTGGAGGGATCTGGAGACTAAGGAAATCAGGGAGAGTATCATTGAAGGAAGGTTTTGGCTTTAACTGCCTCCGCACGTCACTGAGCTCTCGCTTCATGGACTCGAACTTGGATTGGAAGTCCTGAGCCGAAGTGGATTGTGGATAGCGAGGGTCAGCTTGGGAATGAGAGCGTAGTCGAGAGTGAAGGTCCGGGTCAGATTGAGCATAATGGGCCGGTTGTAATGATGTGGGCTGAACAGAAGGACGGCCCGATCCAAGAGTGACAACGTGAGGGGATCTAGAATGAGCAGGATAATGTGGGCCTGTTGGGCCCATCCTGGAAGAAGATCGTAGAGCAAAGGTGGACAACAATTTGCGGGCCTAGTCAAGGCCCATTTCAAG
This sequence comes from Colocasia esculenta, assembly GCA_014218235.1. Taxonomy (NCBI): domain Eukaryota; kingdom Viridiplantae; phylum Streptophyta; class Magnoliopsida; order Alismatales; family Araceae; genus Colocasia; species Colocasia esculenta. Next base: position 69,758,287 of record CM024755.1, read on the forward strand.
CAGGAGGTGCTCCAATTCAGCGGCCTCATCAAAGGAGGATAGTGACGGGACAGAGTGGGAAACGACACTCTCGTCGGCCCGATGGGCCCTAGACTGGGCCGAATTTGGAATAGACTCATGAGACAAGGGGTCTGCATGAGGAGGAGAGGTTGGAGGATAGGTGAAGTGGAAAGGAGCCATGAGAGGATGAGAAATGGGGGAATTAAAAGGATACACTAAAATACAAATAAGAGGTACAACAATAATCAAGATCACACAAGAAGGGGATGAGAAAGGGAGTTCTCAAGCAAACACCCAAGTTAACATGATATGCGTTAGGATTTTAGGGTTATCACTTAGCCTTTTAATGGATTGATTGAATTGAATTACACTTGGCTAAAGGAGGACACTAATGGGTATGGACTCAAGTACTCCGGTGACACTAAGGGGATGCACAAACTCACGCGTGATACAGCCTGATCTATGGGTACAACGGGTACAACCAGCTCGGCGAACCGCAACGTGCGTACGGGCACAGGGACTTACGGAGGCCCTCGGTAGGCGGCCTTGGTTAGCCCACGAGTACTCGCAGGTGAGATGGTCTACTCTACCAAAGAGGAAAACCTAATCAGCACGGATCAGAAGTGTATGCATGAGCCTAGGTACACCAAAGTGCATGCAAGTCTAACCTAAAGTAAGAAAGAGTGACTGGCAGGTCTCTGCTGACGTCGCGACGACCAGATCCACCGTGACCTTATCGCGACCGAAGATTCGGCCGCGACAGCAACATGGCACAGAAAACCACAGTCACACACAAACAGTAACAAACAGACTAACCTAAAGCACAATACAATCACGGAAGGAAGTAAACAACACAGTGTAGCTATCTAGATAGACAGAAACTGATGCATGGAGGGAAAACAGTAACATACACTGCGTACCTATAGTCACATCCCCGACCACCGCCGCGTCCAGGTCGCGGTCACCCGATACGTCGTGACAAGAACCGAGAACGTACATTGGAAATAAAAGGAAAAGCCGAGCCCTAGTAGGATTCTAACAGACAGAAGCGCGAATATACATAGCAGAACAGCATGGGGAAGACATGGATACACCTTCAGTGAAGGAACAACACATGAGGAAGAGGGAGAACACGTACTTGTAGTCGCGTCCGCCCTTATGGACGCAATGCTATCGCGGCGGCCCGATGTTATCGCGGTGGCGCGATGCGCCGCGTTAACAACTGAGAACAAAAGGACAAGAAAGACACAGGAACAAACCTAACAAGGTATCTAATAAGCACATAAACAGATCATCATGGCAGGCACACAAGCAAAATCGGCGAAGCTAGCACTGAAGGTCCCACCGTGATCGCCAAAAGGTGTAATCACGGGGAATGTGCACCCCAAAGACACGCATCAGGATATTAAATCTAATAATATGGAAATAAGGAATATGATTGGGTTGAGTGTGTTTTGGAATTTCCTAAAGTTGTATTTTAATGATGACCAATGAACATCACTCATACTTTGATTTTGATGATGACATATTATGATTTTAATGATGACATATTGTGATTTTAATGATGACATATTATGATTTTGATGATGATATGTTAAACATGTTGTACATTCTATACATATCACAATAATGCTTAAACAACATGTTCTTGATGTTTAATATCACATATTTTAATGATAATATCTTGTACTAATGATTTATGTGTTAAATTTGCAGGTGTATACAGATTTTGTCATGGTAGTGTCGACACACCCACTACTGGTGTCGACACAGGGTTTTAAACCCTAAGGCAAAATGATGAAGAAAAGGTCAAGTGTGTCGACACAGCCTCAAGTGGTGTCGACACTAGTCCCAGTTCCTAGAGAACCCAGTTGACAGGTCTGTACAGTGTGTCGACACAGCCTCAAGTGGTGTCAACACTAGATCCAGTTCTCAAAGACCTGTTTGTCAGTTCTGGACAGTGTGTCGACACAGCCTGAAGTAGTGTTGACACTAGTGACTCTTCCCAGAAGACCAGTTCTACGCAAATGGGACAGTGTGTCGACACACTCCCTGGTGGTGTCGACACACTTCGGCTAAAACTCAAAATCGTGATTTTGTCTGGACACGTGGCTGCTTGGGAATTAAGGGATTTGACCTAGGTTTTTGTGCCCACACACCCTAAGGCTGTTTATGGACATATGGGGCTATATATACCCATGTTTCTTGTACTCCAAGGGCATCCAACAAGGAGAGAGACCAGACTTCTCCAGAAAAGGGTGTGGCGGCTGCAGAAAGGGAAAAAGGGGAGCAGAGCAGTGCTGTTTGGAAGGAGAACGTGAAGAAGAAGAGAAGAGAAGAGGAGAGAGGATAAAGTGTCTGCATCCAGAAAGGGAGCAGAGCAGCGCCATCAGATTAAGGAGCAGAAGAGCAGTAAAGGAAGAAGAAGAACTGGCAATCCGGATGCCACTGAAGCAGAGCATTGTGGATGGAAGAAGATCTCCAACGAATTCCTTCAAGCATCTTCAATCCAAGCTTCTGCAAGTCTTCTTCATCAAGGAACATCCAAGTCACATCTATTTCATTTATTTTCTTGGAGTGTTCATCCAGGTTTTCATTGTGTGATCTGTGTATGTGTTCTACACAGATCACTTAATTCTGTTTGTTCTATTTTTTATCTTTGTATTGAGATAGATCGGGCTAGAAGATCTATTCTCTAACTGAGCTTGTTCAAGCAGAACTTGGATCCTTCGTGGTCCAAAGGTTTGGAGCCGTAGTGCTCAGGTTTGGAGCCTTAGTGCTCTGGAGCCGTTGTGCTCAAGTGCTTGTGAGTCATCGTACTCCTAAGTGGTTTGTGGAGTAGGTCGTCGTACCTATCTCCTGGGTTTTTTTGAGTCATTGTACTCAAAGGGTTTGGAGTCATCGTGCTCCGGTTGTTTCTTGAGTCGTCGTGCTCAAGGGTGTTTGGAGTCGTCGTGCTCTAGTGTGTGTTGTACTCAAGGTTTTGAGTAGTGTGGCCTCACTGTGTGAGTGGTGGACGTAGGAGTCACTGGAGGTGATTTTCGAACCACCTAAAAATCCTCTATGCAGTGGTTTGAATTGTGGTTTGCCTTTGTATCTCGCTAGATGCATGCATAGGGATTTCTCTCACACTACTAATTGATTTGCTCACACACACTAATCATACTTCAGATCAGTAAATTATTTGGGTGAATTGATCTCTGATTCGAAGTAATTTTGAATTGCTTAAGCTTCCGCATTAATTGGTGTTAGATCTATTCAACACCCCTTCTAGATCTGATTCATCCACCCATCCGATCCTACAGTTGGTATCAGAGCAGGTTAATGTCTGTTACTGATCTGATTTGATTGCTTCTGTTTGATCTCTATGTTAATTGCTTGAACTGTTTGCTTGATCTTTCACTGTCTCTGTATGCTTAATCGCTCTGATTCCTACAATTGGTATTAGAGTAGGTTAACCACTCTAATTGTTAGATCTAATTCCTTGTTACATTGATTCACTGTGATTAGATCTAATAATCTTTTGAGTTTTGGTATAATGGAAAATCTCTTTAATCTGCATAAATTTCTTGTTGTAATTTCAGAGAAATCCCCAATCTCACTTTCATCAAGTTTTTCAAAGGAAGCACAAATAAAAGGAGCAAGAGAAATTCACAAGTACTTTATGGCAAAGAAGAACCTCAATGAATCTAGAAAATCAACAATTCATAAGGTTGTGGCTCTCACTGCACATTCCATGAGCTCAGAGCATTCTGCATCCTCTCCAAAAAACAAGAGTTCAAATGGGTCTACAAGATCAGGTAAATCAATTCCAGATCTATTTATGTATTCTAATTCTGATTCTGATGTAGATGAAGGCATGTCTTATGCTGAATTGGTTGAGTTCTGTGAGAAAATACAAAATCTTAATGCAAAGTTGAACACTAAGAATAATGATTTGAAAAAGACTTTAAAACATTGCCATAAAGAAATTGAAAATTTGACAAATACACTTGAATTGCTCCAGAACAATGATAAAGATTTTTCACAAGAAAATGAGAATTTGAAAGGTGAAGTTCAGAAACTGAATTCTGAAAAAGAAAGTTTGAATGATAAAATCAAAATTTGTGAAAACAAGTTGTCTAAGTTGAAAGAAAATCATGATCAGTAGGAACATGAAAATCTTGATTTGAAATATGAAAATGAAAAATTGATTGATCTCCATGAAAACTTCAAATTTGATAATGATCAATTAAACAAACAGATTTCTAACATGGCTCATGATCATCAAATAAATGAAAGATGCAAACAACTTGTTGAAGAAAATTGTCATCTAAAAAGGAAGATTGAATGCTTGTTGCATGACAAACCATTGGACAATGAATGTAGCAATTTAAGTAATAAAATTTCTAATTTGGAAAAATAAATTGCTCAATTTGAAAATGAAAAGAACAAGATGAAAAATGGTTTAGATGTCATGCTAAATAAACTTCAAATTTCAGAAAAAGAAGTTGTTGCATTAAAAGCTGAAAAACAGAAGCTTCAACATGAATTGAAAAATACTAAATACACAAGTCTTGCTTCTGTGGGAGACAAGAAAAATGAAAATAAAATAAAATTAACATTTGTTAAAGTTGCTGCGAACAAGAACTCTGCTAATTCTAATGAAAAACTAGGGAAAGTTCTTGTTCAGAAACAGACAGAGAAAAAGAAACATGCTACTGTCAAGAAGATTCATCTACTTCCTCCATCAGTCCAAAAAGCTCCAAGGCAAGTTCCAAATTCACATCATGTCAAGAGCCACCAAAAGGTACCTCCTTCTCCTCATGGTAAGCCCCCTCACCTGAAAAGGAGATTCCAGCAAATGCATACATGCCAAGGTAAGTACCAGGTAAGAAATGCTCTCATTTGCTTTAACTGCAATAAACCTGGTCATCTTGCCAAACATTGCTGGATTACAAATCAAAACATCAATAAACATACCAAATCAGTCCAATGCTTTCATTGTCATACAATTGGTCATATTTCTAGGGACTGTTGGTACAAAAATGATTTTGTTGTGCATGCTCAGAAATTTCAGTCTAATGCATATGCTCATACACATAGGAATAAATATCATGTTCATACTGAAAATGTTCATAAATTCCATGTGTATAGGCATAGAAATGCTGCACAAAATCATTCTGTTTCTGTTTATATTAAAAATCCAAAAAATAGAAAACTTCATGAAAACATAGATGCATTGAGCAAGGCAAAAAGAAAATCTGGAACTAATTCTACTCATAGTTCTATCAATGAAAGAAATGCATCTATACCAAAAATAAAATCATTTTGGATTCAAAAATCTTTATTGCACTCTAACATTGATTTCATTACAGGACCCAAGCAAGTGTGGGTCCCAAAACCAGCTTGATCAGCAAGCTGAGGAGTCTTGCAGCCATACATTGTAAATGGATTCAAGATATTGGCTGTGCAAGGCAAGAAATGATTGGAGAACACAGGTAAAATCTTTGAAAAACAATTGAAGTCCATTCAGGTAAAACTTCTTTATCATTTCAAATTTGAATTGCCTGAATTGAAATGATGTTTGATTTTTTATCTGAACAATGAAAAATGTGTTCTGATGCTACTCCCAACAATAACTTTGTGTTTTAACATTTGGAATCATGTTTGTGTTATCATGCTTGCTTAACTGTGCCCATGATTCTGTGTGCATATCAACTACTTTGACTTTTTGGTATATCAAATGATGACATGTGGAAAAATAAGTTATGCTTGTTTGGAAACTATCATTATGCGTGAGTAAAATACTCTACAAAGTACCAGATGTCATGTTATGCTTAAAGCCAATTGTGTGCATAATCATGTGTGAATTGCTTGCTAGCTTTTTCATTCCATGCACATATTAAGGGGGAGTAAATTTGAAAAAGTGCAAAATGTTCATATTCTTTCTGTGCAAACTGTTTGGAATGATCATATCTGAACTGCTTAAATGATCATTTCATATCATGCATATCTTATGGGGAAGTGAGTCAAAAGAATCTTTGAGTGAAATGCTGGAGAAATATTCTTTCATATCTGATTTATCAACAACTCCCATTCAGTTTATTGACAAATCTTCTTGCACATAAATTCCTCACTCTCACATTGCATTGGCATTCTTGGTATATCAAATGGTGATTTGAAGAAAGACAAGTCAGGCTTGTCTGGACACTTTCACTATGCGTAAGTATGTCTTCGCCAAGTATCAAGATTCCTTTATGCAATTGTTGAGGGGGAGTATTTGTTGAGGGGGAGTTATTGTCTATTCTTCACTCATTTCTCTTGACATTTGTTGTCTATATTGAGCCCCAATTATCAGAATTTTTGATTCATTGTGCTATTTTCTTATGAGAGAATTAAGACATTGAACCTAAACTCATTGTGCACTTAGCTTAATTTCAAAGATTCATTATCATTTCAAGGTTAAGCAATCTTAATACTAAATGTTTTTAAAATGATTTGCAAAACACTTGTAGGCACATGAGTGGCTTTACTATTTAACATGTGCATGTTTAAGCTTCTTTTTTGCCACTTGTTAAGAATAATTTCTCTAAATTCGTAGTCATGTCTTTTCTGGTCAAAGCAATCAAATTCCTGCAAAACATCAAAAGAAAATGATCAATACTCTGGAAAGATGCAAACAGAGCAATGTAAATTCTTGAACCACTGAGTAACCGGGCCATTTCACCTAAAAAGTGATTTGTTTCGCGTCAAAAAGTGGAAATCAAAGTTTTCAACTCTGTATAAGATAATGAAAGTTAAACCACTAAGTAATCAGGAGATCTTGCATCTAATCAATGTGATCTCTTGCACTGAAAAGTGAGATTTAACTAATTTATTCTTGTATTCTTTCCCAGTTCAAAATGAAAGAAAATCAAATTGACAGGATGAAAAAGCTTAAGACCTTCATAAAGTTCATGTTTACTGAGTTTAGACCTATTATTTCACATTGTGTTAAACTTAAAGCTCCTAACATCCTTGTTAAATATTTTTGCTCACTCATATAGGTCACTTTATTTCACATTTGCATCATTATTTTAACCACATTCAGATCATTATACTTTGCTATACTTTGTGTTGAGTGTGTCTTTGTGATTAAACTTTGTTGCACAATAACAAAAACACAATAATTTCTCTCATATGTCAATATCACTTTGCCTCACTTATTTTGATCGTTTCTGAACATTCATTTCCTTCATTTCATTTCTTGATCTCCTACAATCTTTGTTTCTCTCTCTTATCTATCTTTTTGATGCTGTCAAAAAGGGGGAGAAAGGTCTCTAAGGGGAGAAAGTTCTTTAAAGGAGGAGAAAGTAAAAGTTTCTAGGGGGAGAAAGTTCTTAATGGGGAGAAAGTTTAAAGGGTGTATATGGTCAAGGGGAGTTATTGCAGTCAAGGGAGTCAAGCTATTGGGAGATTGTGCATATGTTTTGTCATCATCAAAAAGGGGGAGATTGTTGGGTTGAGTGTGTTTTGGAATTTCCTAAAGTTGTATTTTAATGATGACCAATGAACATCACTCATACTTTGATTTTGATAATGACATATTGTGATTTTAATGATGACATATTGTGATTTTAATGATGACATATTATGATTTTGATGATGATATGTTGAACATGTTATACATTCTATACATATCACAATAATGCTTAAACAACATGTTCTTGATGTTTAATATCTCATATTATAATGATAATATCTTGTACTAATGATTTATGTGTTAAATTTACAGGTGTATACAGATTTTGTCATGGTGGTGTCGACACACCCACTACTGGTGTCGACACAGGGTTTCAAACCCTAAGGCAAAATGATGAAGAAAAGGTCAAGTGTGTCAACACAACCTCAAGTGGTGTCGACACTAGTCCCAATTCCCAGAGAACCCAGTTGACAGGTCTGTATAGTGTGTCGACATAGCCTCAAGTGGTGTCGACACCAGATCCAGTTCTCAGAAGACCTGTTCGTCAGTTCTGGACAGTGTGTCGACACAGCCTGAAGTAGTGTCGACACTAGTGACTCTTTCCAGAAGACCAGTTCTGCGCAAATGGGACAGTGTGTCGACACACTTCCTGGTGGTGTCGACACACTCCGGCTAAAACTCAAAATCGTGATTTTCTCTGGACACGTGGCTGCTTGGGAATTAAGGGATTTGACCTAGGTTTTTGTGCCCACGTACCCTAAGGCTCTTTTTGGACATATGGGGCTATATATACCCATGTTTCTTGTACTCCAAGGGCATCCCATAAGGAGAGAGACCAGACTTCTCCAGAAAAGGGCGTGGCGGCTGCAGAAAGGGAAAAAGGGGAGCAGAGCAGTGCTGTTTGGAAGGAGATCGTAAAGAAGAAGAGAAGAGAAGAGGAGAGAGGATAAAGTGTCTGCATCCAGAAAGGGAGCAGAGCAGTGCCATCAAATTAAGGAGTATAAGAGCAACAAAGGAAGAAGAAGAACTGGCAATCCGGATGCCAATGAAGCAGAGCATCATGGATCGAAGAAGATCTCCAACGAATTCCTTCAAGCATCTTCAATCCAAGCTTCTGCAAGTCTTCTTCATCAAGGAACATCCAAGTCACATCTATTTCATTTATTTTCTTGGAGTGTTCATCCAGGTTTTCATTGTGTGATCTGTGTATGTGTTCTACACAGATCACTTAATTCTGTTTGTTCTATTTTTTATCTTTGTATTGAGATAGATCGGGCTAGAGGATCTATTCTGTAACTGAGCTTCTTCTAGCAGAACTTGGATCCTTCGTGGTCCAAAGGTTTGGAGCCGTAGTGCTCAGGTTTGGAGCCTTAGTGCTCTGGAGCCGTTGTGCTCAAGTGCTTGTGAGTCGTCGTACTCATAAGTGGTTTGTGGAGTAGGTCGTCGTACCTATCTCTTGGGTTTTCTTTGAGTCATTGAACTCAAAGGGTTTGGAGTCGTCGTGCTCCGGTTGTTTCTTGAGTCGTCGTGCTCATGGGTGTTTGGAGTCATCGTGCTCCAGTGTGTGTTGTACTCAAGGTTTTGAGTAGTGTGGCCTCACTGTGTGAGGGGTGGACATAGGAGTCACTGGAGGTGATTTCCGAACCACCTAAAAATCCTCTGTGCAGTGGTTTGAATTGAGGTTTGCCTTTGTATCTCTCTAGATGCATGCATAGGGATTTCGCTCACACTACTAATTGATTTGTTCACACACACTAATCACACTTCAGATCAGTAAATTGTTTGGGTGAATTGATCTCTGATTCGAAGTAATTATGAATTGCTTAGGCTTCCGCATTAATTGGTGTTAGATCTATGCAACCCCCCCTCTAGATATGATTCATCCACCCATCCGATCCTACAATCACCACCTAGATAGTTGCCAAAAGGTGTAATCACGGGGAATGTGCACCCCAAAGACACGCAACAAGATATTAAATCTAATAATATGGAAATAAGGAATGTGATCGCCACCTAGATAGTTGCCATAAATAAGAATTAAGTAAGCTAACTATGCTAGGAACAGGAAAGAGGACAGTGGACTTACTGAGATCGCGACGGGTGACCCCGTCGCGATGGGCTGTTATCGCGACGCTCGTACAGGGTGCGTCTATGCTGTCGCGTCGCCCTCCTCTGCCGCGTCCTCTGCAGTGCGGGAGAATGATGGTCGGGACCTTCTTCCTGCCCTCCGGCCGGCCAGAGGACAAGAGCCGCTCGTGGATCTTCGCTTGGGTGCCTTCCAAAACAACGAAAATAAGAAATAAAACAATGTTAGACTATGTTAAGTGTAGTAGCTATTCTTAAATGAAAGAAAGATGTGGAGCATGGAGGGAACGTACCTGGGGGGTGGTTTTTAAACCCCTTGGGTAGTAGGAAAACGGTGGAAGGAATATGCATGGGGAGAAATCATGGAAGAGGAGAAGGAGGAATCCTAACTCATCTATACATGTGTAAAATGTGGAAAAGAAAGTAAAATTCAAAACTAAACAGATACTGCCCCGTTTGATGTGATTCTAGTTGTGGTCGGAGAGGAGGACGTCGTGAACAACTTTCATGAAGACATCTTGAAGAGATCTGGCCTGGTTTGGGCTGTGGAAGAGACGATAATCCCGCATGTGCAGATCTCGATATGAGAGAGAAAGTGAAGATCAATCTGCTATAACTTTTCGCACAAGCCACCAATCGACGTGATTCCAGGTTGAAGAGGGCTCTGTGGAGAGTAACGTTGATGAAGAAACCTTGAAGAGATCTGGCTTGGTTAGATCTCCACAAGTTGTGCAAGCACTGCTGGTCCTGGAGGCGATATGAGAGAGAAAGAGGAGAGAGAAAGAAGGAAAACATGAAGAACAGTTTTTCCTCTGCCTTGGGGACGATGGGACCTCGTGAGCAGAGCCTCCAGGAACTTCTCCTCATGGTGGTAGCCTTCCTCTATTCCCTAGAGAGTCCTAGGATGTGTTCAAGTGAGAGATAGAGTCTAATCCCGAGTTTAGAGAGAGAGTCTAAGTTGTGGATGGACTTGGGTTTGGATGGACTTGGGGGCTATCTAGAGTTTGGATGGACTTAGGGGCTCCCTAGGGATGAGGATAGGAGGTTTGGGTCGTAATCCAACTCAAAGGGACTTTAGATAAACTCTAGGATGGAAGGATAAGTCAAAAATCACGTAAAAACGTGTTTACGTGCATGGCGCTGTCGCGTCGGATCGTGGGGCCGCGTTCTTGTCGCGACCATGCACCAGGTCGCGACTATAAGACAGTCAGCGTAGGTCCCACGAAACGGGCCATAACTCTCTACACAGACATCGGATTGACAAGCCGTTTGTTGCGTTGGATTCTAAACTCAGAGGGCTACAAAATGATAGTATTATATGCCAGATGTGGATTAGAAATGAGGAAGTTGTGAGCTCTCAAAGTGAAGACATGTTCACAGGATTGGGCAGATTGCACAATTTTGATGTTTCAAGTAGATTTTGGCCATGGGCTTGAGAATGGACTTGAAATTAAGGGTAAATGGGCTCATAATGGGCCAAATAAGGACTACAAAGTGATGACCAATTTGGGACATCAATGATATGAATAAGAAATATGCCCAACTTATAGGCCAAAAATGGGTGTCTACAAATAGGAGCAAGAACTTCAGCACTGACATGGCCCTGGTGATATTCCCTAAATAGGAATCTGTGAAATGCAACCAGATAGCCCTTTTGTACCTTGATTCTGCCCATTACTCTGGCAAAGCGCTCAAAGATGATAGAGCCAACTGAGGATTCCATTATCAGAGAGTGAATGGGTGGAAGTGAGAGTTCCTCTGGCAGCTGAAGAGTAGCAAAATCTACTTGGACAGCTTTAGTGTGGGCTACAGCTAAACCAACTGCTCTTATGGCTTGCTTAAATTGACTGAGCTGGACCTCAGGGAGACGATGGACATACCGGTAATTGTTGAATAGCTGGAAGTGCCTGGCCATCTTGATCTCCTTTTGAATGAATGGGGCCCAACAGTTCTTGTGATGAATTTGGAACCATTCTGAGAGAGTCTGGGAATGGTCCCTTGGAGGGAATCTTGCAGACTTGGCTAGAAGAAAGTTATTGTAAAGCTCTTTGTGCCCCCTAGCCCATTGCTCTTCAGTCTTGGAATGAGCAAAAGAGAAGATTTTGTATTTTTCAGATTGGGTTAGAGAGGTATAGGGTAGAATGACATTCAAGTGGTCTGAAAGATTAAGAAAATGAAGGTTGACAAGGGTGGCAAAGACAACCTTCTGAAGATATTCTCTGTATAGTGGTTTATTTTTGTTGTCCACTGTGAGAGAGAACCACAGAGGAGGATAACGGGGGACAAAGGATAGAGAAGAAGTGGATGAAATTTTCCTCTTTTTAGGAGCAGAGCTAGAAGAGTCTGCCCTATGAATATGATCCCCAACCTTCAATACAGACCGGGGGATGACTTCTTCAAACTCATCCTTGATTTCCCTAAGATAGGGAGAATCAAGTTGAGCACACTCAGGAATTATAGTAATGAAAGAGGGTGGAGGAGAAGGGTGTAGAAAATAATGTAAGGTAGTAGGTGGGATATCAGATGGTCCAGAAGAGGGTGGACTAGAAGAGGAGGAGGCTCCAGCTGATGATGATACTGGAGGAACCTCAAAAATAGGTGGAGGTGGAGAAATGGGTGTTGAAGATGCAGGAGATGAAGTGGATTGAGAAGGAAAAAGTGTAGGTGATGAGATGGTTCTGGGTTGAGGTTTCTTGAAAGTCTGAGGTGCAGGTGGAGCTGTGGATGATGAAGGTGGTGATGGAGGTACTGGGGTCTGAGTGGAGGAAGGAGCTGGGGGCTCAGGAGCTACAGCTTCTTGTTCAGCTACAGGCTTCACAGACACTGACTCCACATGCCCTGATGGCCCTGACACCTTCTCAGCTGGCCCTACTGGTTCTTACACCTGCTCAACTGGCCCTGTTGGCCTTGACTCACTAACCTCTGCTTGTGAAGCTGTTGCTGCCGGCCCTAATGGCCCTGCCACTTGCTCAGCTGGCCCTGATGGCCTTGTGTAGCAACCTGGATTTTTATAATAATTAAAAATCGAATTATTTGAAAAAAAAATGAATAAAAGAAAATTAAATAATGGAAGATTCACACAAAAAGGAATTAAACGAAACCCATTAAATGAAAACAAGTAATGGGCTTTATTAAATGGATCCATTAGAAATTTGTGGGTCAAAATAAGAAATTATAAAAGGGGAATAATAGGAAAATACCCTAAATTCGTAACTAGAATATTACTTAAATAGAAAAGAGTTATTTAATACATTAAATAGCTAGTTTGAGTCATAATAGGATTCCTAAACCTACCCCATATGGATTAGCACGAATTTGGATCTCTTCCAAGTCTAAATAGAGATTGGAAAGCAAGGAAGGAAGGTGGGAGTAAGGAAATCTCGGAATTAAGAGGAATTAGAGTAGTAGTAGGAATAGGAACTTGTGTTTACATAAATACACCTCTTAAACTCTCTTGGGCAACCCTAGCTCGTTGCCAAGAGTTGCTGGACGTGGAGAAGAGGCTAAGGAGGAGAGGATTTCGTGGAGAGAAGAAGAACTTGAAGCTTCTTCCCTTGTTCTTCAAGTTCTAGCCCTAGAAGACAAATCGAGTCAAAGGTAGGCATTCTCACAAGCATAAACCATGAAACTTTTTCTGTAGGTTCTTCCTACCCTCTTGAATGAAACCCCCAAGTTTCATATTTTTCCATCCATCCTATCTTTTGTTCTTAATTTTTGAAGAACTGCAAACATGATAACCCCGAGGTGTCATGTTTAATTCAAATCTCTATGAATACTTGACCCCATGCTACGAAAGTTTTACTGTAGATACTTCAGGTTGTTAGGGATCATTTGCCCCTAAAAAGCCTAAATTTCATTGAGCATGTTGCTCGAATTGAATCAGTCTTGCTCTCTATGTCATGTTCTATGTTACTCGTTATTGTTCATGCTCAAACCATGTTCAAACCATGTTCTCTCTCGAATCCCTATTTATTGGAAGTACCCTTACATGTCTAGTTTAATTTGCAACTGGTTTCATGATTGTTCGTTCACTATACAATTAGTTATGATTTTTCGAAGCACCCTATATCATTCGATTTCAAGTTGACCCGCAATCCAAAGCCTAGTCTGAATCCTGTCAGAGCCAGGTGCAGACAACCAGATTGCGACAGGCCGATATGTCGCCTTCTGGGTCTGATTGCGACCATCCACTTGTCGCTTTCTCAAGCCATCGCGACACCTTCCTTGTCGCTTTCTGAATGCGACAGTACCTACGTCGCGTTCTGGCCGCCTTAACAGACAGCCTTGTCGCAACCCGTACAGGACCTTGTCGCGTTCTGCCTGGCCCCTGTCGCAATGCTCATTGACCTATGTCGCCTTCTCAGTTTTTTTGATAAAAACCCATGAAAAATATTTTTGTCGCTTTCTAAATAATCCTTACGCCTTCTTACCGTTATACCCCCAGTAAAAAACCTACTTAAAAAGGATGCTATATTGAATGATTTAAAATACATGTTCACGACTTATTTCTATCTATGATTTCTCTTGCACTTGCACACACTTGAACCATCCATTTATGGCTGAAATCTTGCAGAAAATATCTCATAATGTATCTGGAAATTTATTGCAATAAAGTATATTAATTGCCCTATTTTAAAGGACTTGTATTCGTTTCTTGCGTTGTTTATATACCGATATCGACGCTCCACTGTTCTAGAATTCCTCTAGAACGTCGAGCACATGTTTTATATACACACTTTACTTGGCTTGTGGTGAACTCTCCGTCAGATATTCCTTTCGCCGGACTAGTGAACTCTTGCACAAGGCCTCCGTAAGTCTCCTCTGATCATGGATTCCCACATGGTCGACGAGCCGGTTGTACCCTAATACCTATGATACCCTTTAGGGATCTATATGATCCAAACGGCTATTAGAGATTCACTCTCGTCTTAAATCACGCCGGACCTCTGAACCTGTGCATAACAAGGCCAGTGGTAGGGTCGTGAGTTCCACCTGACTGCCAACACCAAGTGCGCGTGTTGTGCAACTGTTACTATCGCCTGATTACTCGACGTATTACGTGCAATGTCCATTAGCTCTCATCTGTACTCTACTCGCTCACCTATTCACGTTCACTCTACTAGCTCATCTATTCATCTAGTGCTCTTATCTATTTCTTGGTACTCTATATTGGCCATTGAATGATTGTCTAAAGATAAACAATATAACCAATGCTTGGCAATATATAAAGGGCCCGATCTGGTCCTGGGATGTGCGCCCGAAAGTGCTAGTGCCCATGGGAGTTAAATGATCAGAGTGTTTGGCATTACACTCAAGTGCTATCTATCTCGACTATCTATATGACAATCAAAACACAAACGTGCTATACTCTCTCGATGTCTAGAATGACAAACAAGTGCTATACTCGTCGTGCTACTACTATACTTGTGCTAGTTGTGCTATGGCCATCCTGCTATTCGTGCTATATTCGATGCTTGTGCTATTTTGGAAACTATACTCGATCTCGTGCTATTGTGCTATCTTGTTACCTGTTGTTCCATCTCTTACTATATTTTGACTCTCTTGTACCTGCTATCTCTTTAGACACTCTGCCATTAAATGCGTTAATTATTTAAAGCCTGCTTGAGCCTGAGATTTAAGTCCTACTGGGCGTTATCGCTCACCCTACGTTATTTGATGTTGTGTTCTCAGGTGAGACCGAGGATGACACATACACTCACGAGGAAGGGAATGACCAAGAGTGAAGCCAGGAGTGCCCTCGAGTCGTTATCTTAGAGTTGTAGTTAGTTATTTCCTTCTGTTGCAATGTAATTGGGCCCTTTAGAATGGCTCTGATATTAGTGGTTGTAACTAGACATTGGAAAATTATTAATGAGAAAGATTTGCTTTAGTATTATTCAGTGTGCAATGGTTTGATGTCTAGTATACGCTCTATACCTTTTCTTGCAACTGCCTTCGCGCTCCGATATTCCGCGTCGGGGCGTGACACCTTGGAACATCTTCCTCACTTCTCTGAGCAGCAGGAGGTGGAGGAGGAGGAGGAGCTTGGGCTCCAACTGCCTTCAAAATCTCAGAAAGCATGGACTTCATGCTTCCCATCTCCTTGTTGAACCACCAGACTGCATTCTTCACTTTAGACAACTCCTTGGATGTTGATGCCTGGCTCATGAAAATGGAGTTCACATCAGACTGCACTGAGCACCAGATCTCACCTTGAGCATCCAACCTTTCTATGACAGGCTTCAAATTGATTATGAATCTTTGCCACATCTGCCTTTGAAAGGGAGTGTCAGCAATAAGAGGAACTTCTGATGCTGCTGCTTTCCCTTTCTCCCTTGCCTTGTCCACTGGAGGCTGCTGATCTTGGTCTTCTTCTAAATCTGAGGAGCTTGCAGTCTCTCCATCTCTGAATTGATTCTCTGGGGGTGTTCATTTCCCTCCCCCTGAGTCTCACCATCCTTTCTCCCAAAAACTCTTCTTCAACAGGCACATTTTCCATGGGAACATCTGATTGTGCTGCTGCTGCTACTTCTTCTTGGACTGGGGTTTCTGTTAATGGAACTTCAGTGTGGCCTGATGCCACAGTAATTTCTCCTTGAATCTCCTCTGCCACTGATTGCTCTCCCTCAATAGGAGCATCTTCCATCACAACATCTTCCTGAACAGATACTTGCTCCTCCTGACTTGGAGCTTTTTCCATGATCACTTCTTCAGTGTGGCTCACTGCCACAGATTCTGCCACTTGAGATTCACTTGCCACTGGTTCCCCCTGAGAAGTGGAGTCCAGTGCATCCTTAAGTAGAGTGTCTACTTGGGAAGAGGGAAGAGGATCCTCTAAAGGTTGCCCAATGGGCTCAATGTCTTCAGGAGGAATGTCCTTAATCCTTCTGCTAGTTGCTTCCTCTGCTGATGCTAACTCTGCTGCTGCTGGATCTTGGTCCTCTTGGGCTTCACCAATGATGGCTTCACCCTCAACTGCACCAATCTTTGACCATACACCATTTACAACTGAAAAACCGCTCTTTCTCAAGTTCCTGGACCTAATAGCTTAGCCCATCTTCTCAGATACATCACCAATTACACTTATGCCAAAATGATGGAAAATTCTAGTCAGGAGATGGGCATATGGTAGTGAGATGTTCAGTTTACTCTTAATATCCCACACTTGAGAGCTTGCAAACTTCATTCTCTCTATGATTAATTCTGTAGTGTTGATCTCCTGATTCTGGATAGCCCAGAACATCAGGTCAGAGTCTGCCTTGGTGCAAGAAGAAAATGTTGCACTTCTTGGTACAATAATCTGACAGATTATGAAATGTAGTAACCAATTAAAGGCACTAAGCTGATTGATATCCAGCTTCCCATCCTTCAGCCTAAACTCCGGACCGATAATCCCTAATCCCTTGGCCTGAATGTCCACAGAGTGGACCCCACTGCAACCGGTGGTAGAAACTTCAAACAGAGATGCCAGTAAATCTCTAGTATTCTTGATTTGGGTTCCCTTGACCATGGAAGTCAAGGTCCCATCCTCCTCTGTCTTCAAGCAAACATAGAAGGCTTTAACAAGATCCAGATAACTTACTTCAGAAAGAGTCGCAATCTTCGTCCATTTCAACCTCTGCAGAGCTTCAACTAAACTGCCCATGCCATTTTTCTCCAGGTCTGCCAAATCCACTGCCTTGTGACCACAGAGCTTTGTCTTGACTGTCGCGAACCATGCTTGCTGATCTGCGGTGAGAAACACAGCTCCGTAGCCCCCAACGCTGCCGGAAACAACTGTAGAGGCCATGGAATCGAGCAGGGAAAGATTCTAGAGGACTGGAAGTGTGATTGAAAAAGAAACCCTCAAGAAATTTCTGGCGAGAGAAGTTGAAGGCTTCAAATCTGGGGGAAGTCGATGCCGGGGTCGATAGGTTATCACCTCAGGCAGGAGGACGAAGGAGATAAAGAGGGAAGACGAATCGTTCCCACACAGATTTCGGGATTTGTGAAATAAAGGATAAATATTGTTTTTGAAATAGGATGCGCCTTTATAGTAGAAAACAACAAAAGTCCAGTTCGAAAGTGATAAAGAATTACAAAATAGTGAACCGACAGGGATATTTGCTCATGAGAGATAAATGAGATGTTTGCTTAATTTCAAGGAGAATAAATAATTTAAGCTCTGAAATTTAATATCTCAGTTTTAACAGATAATTCTTTCACAATATACACATACCTAATTCCCTTTTGAGAGAAGTAATCATCTCTTCGGGTAAGGCTTTTGTGAAGATATCTGCTAACTGATTATTTGTATCTATGAATGAAATTTCTATATTACCGTTAGCTACATGATCATGAATAAAATGATATCTAACCTTAATATGTTTGGTCCTTGAATGTTGTACTGGATTTTTGGTGAGGTTTATAGCGCTGGTGTTGTCACATAATAATGGAATTGTCTTGATATGAAGTCCATAGTCCTCAAGTTGTTGTTTGATCCATAGGAGTTGTGTGCAGCAACTTCCAGCAGCCACGTACTCAGCTTTAGCTATAGACAGTGCTACTGAATTCTGCTTCTTGGAGGACCAGGATATCAAACATCCTACGAGGAATTGACAACAACCACTAATGCTTTTTCTATCTATTTTGCATCCAGCATAATCAGCATCAGAGTATCCTACTAAATTGATTTCACATGATTTTGGATACCATATTCCTAGGTCATGAGTTCTAGACAAATATCTAAAAATTCGTTTAACTGAAATTAGATGAGATTATCTAGGATCTGCTTGATACCTAGCACACATGCATACACAAAATAATATATCTGGTCTGTTGGTGGTTAAATAAAGTAGAGAACCTATCATACCTCTGTAGATCTTTTGATCTACTTTCTTACCATCTTTGTCACTGTCCATCCTTGTTGATGTGCTCATTGGTGTTGACAGTGGCTTGGCATTATCGAATCTAAATTTCTTTAAGAGCTCCTTGGTCTATTTGGCTTGGCAGATGTGAGTGCCTTCCTTTCCTTGTTTGATTTGTAGTCCAAGGAAGTAGTTGAGCTCTCCCATCATGCTCATTTCGAACTCTCCCTGCATAAGCTTCTCAAAATACTTGCCAATGGATTCATCAGTAGAACCAAATATAATGTCATCAACATAAATTTGAACAAGCAAAATATGTTTGACTTTGGACTTGATGAATAGTGTACTATCTACTTGACCTCTTGTGAAACCATGGTCTAATAGAAAAGAACTAAGCCTTTCATACCAGGCTCTAGGAGCTTGCTTTAAACCATATAATGCTTTATGTAGTTTAAAAACATGATTCGGAAATTCTGCATCATCAAAACCTAGAGGTTGTTCTACATAAACTTCCTCCTTAATGAAACCATTAAGAAATGCAGACTTTACATCCATTTGAAATAATTTCAAATCTAGTGCCGATGCACATGCAAGTAAAATTCTAATAGCCTCAAGTCTAGCTACAGGTGCATAGGTTTCATCGAAATCTATGCCTTCCTCTTGGGAATAGCCTTGAGATACCAGTCTGGCCTTGTTTCATAAGATCACACCAACTTCATCCAATTTATTTCTGAATACCCATTTGGTGCCAATCACTGGATGACACGATGGTCTAGGAACAAGTGACCATACATGGTTTCTCTTGAACTGATTCAGTTCATCTTGCATGGCTAAAATCCAAGATTCATCAGTAAGAGCTTCATTAACTGTCCTAGGCTCTATTTGAGAAACAAAAGCTAGGTAATCACACGGGATTACATAACCTCTTGTTCTTATCCCTACAGTTGGATCACCAATGATGTTTTCAGGTGGGTGATCTTTCCTATATCTCCATTCCTTTGGAAGATTTTCATGTTCAATGTCCTTTTGCTGCAGGTCTTCCAGAGGTGGATCATCCTTGTCCTTAATTGTTGTGTTCTTTAATTTCTTGGACAAATCATCTGCATCATCGTCGTCACTATCTTCTTCCTTTCTCAAGGAAGGGTTAGTTTCATCAAAAATAATGTGCACAGTTTGCTCAATTAATAGTGTATGCTTATTAAATATCCTATAACCATTAGGTTTAGAAGCATACCCCATGAAGATGCCTTCATCTTATTTGGCATCTAACTTACCAATATTTCTTTTACTATTATTGTGGATGAAACATGGACATCCAAATCTCCTGAAGTGACTGATCTTCGGCTTCTTTCCCTTGTATAACTCATAGGCTGTCTTCTTTAATATTGGCCTGATCATCACCCTGTTGATAATATAACTTACTGTGTTCAGTGCTTCAGCCCAGAAATATCTTGATAAATCATATTTTGACAACATTGTCCTCGCCATGTCCAACAAGGTTCTATTCTTCCTCTCAGCAACTCCATTTTGCTGTGGTGTCCTTGGTGCTGAGAAGTTGTGCTCAATCCCTTGGTCATCACAGAATTTTAAAAATTTTTCATTTTGGAACTCTCCTCCATGATCTGACCGGATTCCAACAATGCGATATTTCTTGTCTTTCTGTACTTTCTTGCTGAAACTTACAAAGCTATCAAACATATCATCTTTGTGCTCCAAGAATGAGACCCATGTGAATCTGGAATAGTCATGTACTATAACAAATCCAAAATTCTTTCCTCCAAGACTAGTGGTCCTCATTGGCCCAAATAAATCCATATGGAGGAGTTCTAAGGGTTTAAAGGTGGTTACCACAGTCTTTGACTTGAAGGAACTCTTAGTATGCTTCCCTTTAGCACATGGTCTGCAGATACCATTCATTTTTGTGCTGACCTTTGGAAGACCTTCCACCAGGCTTCTCTTTATAAGCTTGTTCATACCATTCAAACTGTAGTGGCCCAATCTTCTGTGCCACCACTCAGTTGACTGCTCCTTGCTGGCTGCTAAGCAGATGTCTTAATCTTTGAGTTCTTCAAGGTAGAGCACATATAGATTCTTTTCTCTCTTGGCTTCGAAAATTACTGCTCCATCCTTTAAGATACTGCACTTGGATTCTTGGAATTTGATCTGATGACCTCTGTCACATAGCTGGCTGATGCTGATGAGGTTGTGCTTCAGCCCTTTGACACAAAGAACATCTTCAATGACAGTCTTGCCTTTGTTGCTTACTGAACCGCTGCCTATCACTGTTCCTTTTTCATTATCTCCATAGGTGACTGTCCCTTCTTCAGCTTTGAGATGAGAGAACAACTTCCTATTTCCTGACATATGCCCTGAGCACCCGCTGTCCAGGTACCATTTTGATGCTCGAAGGCTTTCCTAAAAGGGAGACATTAAGTTTTATGTGCCCAAATTCTCTTGGGTCCTTGTTGGTTAGTGTCAACAGTTCCCTTTTTAATTACCCACTTTTTATGTCTAGTTGGACATGATATTCTTATGTGACCTAACCTGTTACAGTGACTGCAACAAGATGTTTTAGTTACTTTTTCAATGTATTTAAGGTTAACTTTGTATCCTATGTCTTATTCATGTATGAACGTTGGAGTTGGATATGTTTTAGGGTGTATTATCGTTTCTACATTTTCTGGGGGTGTGTATCCTACTCCTTGTTTATTCTTTCCTGATCGTCTAGCACCTTTTTATACTAAAGAATTTTTACCATTAGTAAATTTCTCCAGTGTACTTGATAACTTTTCATTTTCTTCGATTAAGGTTTTAATTTCCTTTCTCAGTTCATCTGAACTTTCCTATTTTTCCAGTCTGATTATTTGCTTATTTTTATCTTTTAGATCTTCGTATAATAGCTCATTTCTTCTTTTAAGTTCAGTTATTTGCTTCTCTATTTCTTCATTTTATATTTTTAGATCTGAATTAGTGTTTTCTAGGCATGTAATATTTTTCTTACTGGCTATTAACAATTTAGATATTTCTCTATATTTATTATATAGTTCGTTAAATGCTTCTTCCAAATTATCTGAATCAAAATCATTACAGGAATCAAAGGATGAGTCAGAAGTCACCTTTTCATCAGTGTTGGCCATGAAAGCCGGATTTGCTTCTTCTTCTTCCTCAATGCTTGAGCTTGACTTGCTGTCCGAGTCACTGCTGTTGCTCCAAGCTGCTTCCATTGCCTTCTTCTTATACCTCCTGAATTTCTTGGAACTCTCTTTCCTTTAGAATTCAAGTTTCTTGAGCTTCGGGCATTCAGCTTTGACGTGTCCGGGCTTCTTACATTCATAGCAAATGGTCTCAGTTTTCTTTGAGTCTTTGACTTCAGGCCTTTTGAAGTCTTTGTTCTTTTTGAAGTGACCTCTTCCAGATTGATACTTCTTTTTCTTGGCTAGGATACGTTGTAGTCTTCTTGAGAGCATTACTTCCTCATCTTCGCAGTTACTTGAGCTTTCATCTTCATCCGATGATTCTTCTGATCTGTCTCCTTCAGCTTTAAGTGTGTTGGAGTGCTTCTTTCTGTTGGAGGACTCTCCTAACCTTTCCATGTTGATCTCATGGGCCATAACAGAGCTAATGAGTTATTCCAATGACATCCTCTTCAGATCATTTGCTTCTTCTATGGCCGTTACTTTGGGAGTCCAAGAAGATGGTAGAGACCTCAGAATTTTCCTTACCATATCTCCCATTTCATAGCTTTTGCCAAGACCAGACAATCCATTTGTAATGTTAGTAAATCTGCTGAACATCTGGGTTATTGATTCGTCTGACTGCATCTGAAACCTCTCATATTGTATTACAAGAATGTCTATTCTTGTCTCTTTCACTTTATCTGTGCCTTCATAGGTGATTCTTAATTTCTCCCATATTTCCATTGCGGATTTGTAGGAAGATACACGGTTGAACTCCTTCTTACTGAGGGCACAGCACAAAATACTCTTAGCCTTACAGTTAAGAGAGATCTTCTTTTTATCATCATCTGTCCACTGATTCTTTTTGTTTGTGACTAGAAGATCACCTTCCTCAACTATAGACCAAATCTGATAGTCGAGACCTTGTAGAAAATACTCCATTCTAGTCCTCCAATATGCATAGTCTTCTCCATCGAACAATGGTGGTCGGTTGACAGATTGACCTTCGTAATGACCTTGGGCCGCCATGGATCTTTACTCTTCAGATCGTTAGATCTTCTTCTTCTTTGTCGAAGAGACTCGCTCTGATACCACTTGTTGCCCAGCTAGCAAGCCCAGAGGGGGGGTGAATGGGTCTTTAAAAAATTTAGTCAACTAATACCTGTTTACAAAAACTTTCACAACACACACACTTCGATTGCTGTTAGTGTTAGTAAGAGAATGAATGCAAAGATAAACAAGCACACACACACTGCAGGAGGATTTATCCTGGTTCGGAGCTCCTCTTTACAGGAGTCCTACATCCAGTCCCTGAGCAATATCTCAGGATTTCACTACCAAGGGTACTGTCCCCCTTAAGGACCCTTACACCCAGCCGCAGTTGGTCTTCCTTCACATGAAGGGAAAAACACCACCCTGGATACCCCACCAGGTCTTCCTTCACAACTGAAGGGAACACCACCATGGATACCACACCAGGTCTTCCTTCACAACTGAAGGGAACACCACCAGAAAAATGTTCAAGAGGAAGATGCCCCTAGATCAAGCTTATAGAACACACTTGATCTGAAGCAAGGACTGAGAAGAACAATATCTACAATAATGGATTCTTCTCAGAATAAGAAGCTCTCTCACAGATCTACACTAAGCACAGAGAGCTAGAGCTGAAACTAATGGAAGTGTTTGCTTGGCTCTCAAAGAGGTTGAAGACGATTTCACTTGATATACACTTCATTCTCTGTGTGTGTCTTCTTTTGAAGCTTCAATCTCCTATTTTATATCATCCTTTTCAAATTCGAATGTTGAAGCGCCCGTTGTCTCTAAGTTCTGGTTTACGTTAGACTGCATGGTACTGTAGAAGCTTCCAGTCAACAGTCTTTTATCCATTTGTGCACACAGAGAGATAGGATCTTCTGTAGTATCCTTTGGCTTCTATTTTGTCCAACGTTGTATGACGAATGTTGTAAGAGACCTACATACATTAAATGCTAAACAATAGACAGCTAAGCTGTCTCTTGTTGTCAGTCAACGTTAGATTGATTTTATACAGAAGTAGAAGTTTCATTCTTTTCTTCCAAAAAGATGTTTACAGAATAAGTATGAGAATAGAAGATATCGTCTGCATGAATACAGAGATACGTTCAGAGTAATAAATGCACAGACATTAGAAAGATGTGCGAGAAAGCTTTGACTTTTCAATGCAGTCAAAAGTGAGTCAAATATCAAGTCGTTATATTTGGCTTAAGAAATCGTTGAGTATTAATAAGTGAATCGTTATGATTCTATAAGCAAATCGTTATGAAAAAGTTGTTATAATCAAATCGTTATAGACCAAGTAGTTGTTCTTACTAAAGGAATCGATGTGATTATTAAAGAAATCGTTGCAGAGATCAAATTGTTACGAATCACTAAATAAATCGTTATGACAAGCAAATCGTTATGATGACTAAAGAAATCGTTATGACAAGCAAATCGTTATGATGACTAAAGAAATCGTTATGACAAGCAAATCGTTATGATGACTAAGGAAATCGTTATGACAAGCAAATCGTTATGATGACTAAAGAAATCGTTATGACAAGCAAATCATTACGATCACTAAAGGAATCGTTACGAGATCAAATCGTTACGATCACTAAAGGAATTGTTACAATCACTAAAGAAATCGTTACGAGAGAAAATTGTTATGATGACTAAAGAAATCGTTATGACAAGCAAATCGTTACGATCACTAAAGGAATCGTTACGAGAGCAAATCATTACGATCACTAAAGGAATTGTTAAAATCACTATAGAAATCGTTACGAGAGCAAATCGTTACGATCACTAAAGGAATCGTTATGATAGCAAATCGTTACGACTACTTATCAAATAGTTGCACTTTCTTTGTGGGAGCAGATCGTTAATGTAACACCCCGAAAATTTAGTGATTTACAAACTTTGGAAATAAAGGAGGATAAAGTAAATAAGCATATTAGAGAGACTTCCAACACCATGTATTAATGACCCATTAACAAGATCAGGCCAATAGAGCACATTTGGCCCAAGGATATAAACAAACTAGGACAAGATAATACCCAGAAATTCGTGTATGTAATTATGCAATAATTAGAGAGGGCAATATAGGGTTAAAATATGGGTGATTAGTCATGCAAGGTAAGCCAAAACCGAACCCAACCCCAATTGGTGGTTTCCTAAACCATTACTATCTTCTTTGGAGGAAAGAGTCCCAGATTTCTTAGAAAACAGGGAGCAGAATTTGCAGCCCCTTTCCTAGTCTCGTTAGGACTCTTAAATACAACCTAAATCTATAAGAACTTGTCCTCAAACTCTTGGGGAAGGTTTAACAATGAGTTGGGGTCGTTTGGAGGTAGGCTAGAGCTTCTGAGGAGAAGGAGAAAGGCTAGGAACCCAGAGCTTCATCCCCTGCATCCTCTGTTGCTTCCAGAACATCGACTGGTTTTAGATCTCCATAAAGGTAGGTGTTCTCAGGCCAAGATTAAAGAAAACCAACACCAGCATGTAGTTCTTTGAGTCTAGGATCATTTGCACTTGGTTTGACTAGTTTTCATGGAGTATACGTTGTGTATTCGTAGTTTTCCCGAAGTCTCGTACAGTTAGGGCTTTTCCCGTTCTTCATATTATGCATGTGATTTGAGATCTAGTTTGACTAAGATTTCTTCATGAAAGTTCTTCCATTTGAAGTCATGATCATCTTATATGTTGGACATTTTGTCCAAAAGTCTTTCGTTAAAGAGTTAGGAACATGATAAGAGAGTCTCTGCATGATACTGCGATTTCGGGTTTCACTTGACTTTTTGTTCTTCATATATTTTCTCGGGATTCGAGACTGTATTAGATCAAACCCCCAACATCAAAGTTCTCCTACTAGTTGACCTCGTCATCTTTCATGTTGAATGTTTTGTCTAAATATCATTCGTTAGAGAGTTATAAGTGAGGTAAGTAAACCACTGCATGAGATATGTTTTTGGGTTCTACATGACTTATAAGTTTTGTTCTGGAAGGGCATTAGTGTCGACACTACATGGGCTAGTATCGACACACTGTCCCAAAACAGCCCAGAAGGTGTTCTGGGAAGGCCTCTAGTGTCGACACTATTTGGGCTAGTGTCGACACACTATCCCAGATTGGCCAGAAGGTGTTATGGGAGCTGTCTCTAGTGTCGACACTACCTAATCTTGTGTCGACACTACCTGACCTTTTTGCCCTATATTTGAAGCACTGTGTCGACACTACCTGAACTAGTGTCGACACTACTTGACCATTTTTGCATGATTTTGTCTTGAGTTTGAAGCATTGTGTCGACGCCACTTGATCTAGTGTCGACACTACCCTTACAAGAAATTTGCATATTTTTGGGTCTGATCATTTCATGATGTCTATTAACATGTGCATGATATTATATAGTATGCATGGACCTAAAATAAATCAACCCATTGAAAAATAGTAATGATCTGAATACGATTCTAATGTGTAAATGTGATTGATCTGAAGTCCAATGGATTATCTTGTGATCTTGCTTATTGTCAATTGATAAGATAAGAATATGATATGAATGTGGGGATGAATACATGTTAGTATGGACATGTTAGTGGAGTTAATGTTATGATTTGCATATGAGTTTCATGGATTACATGTTTCCCGGTGTTCAATTAATTATTTGTCATATGCATACATGTTAGGAAAGCACATGTTCTACATACGATCTGTCTTTAGAAACATCCTCATGTCAAGACATTAATGACCTATGAAACATAAGATACGTCGTTATCCTACCTTGTTCTTTTGAGCTGTTTGTCATTCCTTGACTCTATGAATGATCATGTTCTTTTACTACGAGCTTGTTATTGAAACTCTGTGGCCATAATATGAATCTGTTTGTTCGGCACAACGTGGGACTCCGGTCCAAATTTGAACCAATGCCTGTGCGATAGGGCCCTGTCTGGTCCTGGAGAGGAGCACCCCAACGTACTTTTTAACCGCGGGAGTATGGACTTGTGGTGCGTGGCATGGCACTGATACGATATGCAAGATTTGTGGGAATGTGCCTTTGTTTGATATGATAAGTCTGATTTGATCTGATATGATATGATTTGATATGATACGTCTGATCATGTGAACGCATGATATCTATCTGAATATGGCCAATCTCATTTGATACGATTCTACTCTTGAAATATCTGTCCAATGTATATGTAACTCGACATGTGATCATATTCATGTGCATACCTGCCTATTTGAAAGTGTTAATCATGTATATTAGTGCCCGCACAATATTGAGATGTAAATCCTGCTGAGCTAGTTCGCTCACCCCTATTATCCTGCCCTTTTTCAGGTAGTGATGAAGAACCAGTGGAGTCAATGGGACAGGGCAAGAGTGACGAGTACTTGTCATATGAATAGTTGTCAGCTTACAAATAGAAATTGAGTAGTCGATGTATTAGAGAAACGTTGTTATTTGATTAATAACCCTTTTCAGTCAATTCTTCTTATGTGAGGTTGTATCTAGTTGAATGGAATGGAATAAAGTATACTCTTGGTGACCATATTAAAGTCTCGAATGTGTTATTATATTCAATTATGACTCTGCGCTATTCAACTGTGATACGCCTGTTTGTATCGTTCACGTCCCCCGGTATTTATTCCGCTGCTAAATATCGGGGCGTGACAGTTAAAGCACATAATGAATCCTTATGATTATGGAATCGTTATAAACAAAGGAAATTGTTATGGCTTAGTAGAAATCAATGTATTTAGACAAATATGATGCTATTTCAATAGAGTGATTAATTCTTATCTGTTTGGCTTGTTTTCCTTTGGTTTTATTTCCTGTGCTCAAGACTTGTAGAAAGAGGTTAGTGACCTTTATCATAGTTTTGTGAATCACCAAAATATAAAAGTAATTCAATTAAATTACATGGGGATAGACTGTTCATCAGCCCAGAAATATTTCCATTAGAGTCGACTATCAATTCTTTCGGAGTCGACCTTAATCATAACACTGTCATTCTGTCCAACATTGTGAAATAGTGTCGACCTAAGAGCTTTATAGAGTCGACCTTATTCAAACTTCTCTTCAAAGAGCTAGTTAAAGGCCTGAATAGCGTCGACCTGATCCATATTTGGTGTCGACCTTATCTGATTACTTCACTTCAGTGCAACACGGGAAAGCCACTAGTGTTGACCTTATCTTCGAGTAGTGTTGACCTTAACTGGTTATTTCTCCTCACTGCATCACTGAAAGAACCATTAGTGTTGACCTGATTCTTGAGCAGTGTCGACCTAAAGGACAATACTGACTTTTTCACTTAATTCAAATATGTTGTTCCTATGATACAAATGCCAAGTGTCAAATGTTTATGGCTTTTTACTTAATTTATGACATCATCAAAACCAGGGACACAACAATCTCCGCCTTTTCGATGATGGCAACATTTAATCATAGAAGATTGGACTTTTTAAATATGTTCATAAGAAGGAAACATTAGTCCACTCAACCATTCACAAAAGTAAATAAGCCATCCACTCAAGTAAAACACATGATCACACAGATCCATTGCAATCAAACATACTTTCATGATTTCATTCCACATAACAAGGATTTTACAAAAATCACCAACCATCAAAGTGCAAAAACAAGTAACATAGTTATATCCAACTATAAACCTTCAAAAAATATCCATTAAACATCCATCAAACATCTATGACCAATCTCTCCCCCTTTGACATAATAAAAAAGAAGGAATCATTAAGAAGTTGGAGGTGGCTGAGGTGGAAACAACTTGTTCTCAAATCGGGATAGTCTGAAATGGATATCACTCTAATGGTCCCAAAGAAAATAATCAATTGAATTGAACTTTAGAGATAGAAACTCTTTCAATTTCTCAAACTGATTGTCAAGAATCATTGGCATGTTATCAATTCCATGCGGCATGGTGGGTGCAACTGCTAAGGAAGTGGCTTGATTGCTATCGGCAGAGTCATTTTTATCGTGCAGCTTCAAGACTAGATTGAACTCATCTCGCAGTTGCTGCGGTTCTGAGTAATATCTTCATTATAACCTCACAGAATGTTCATCCTTTGAGAGATTTGCTGGACAGTCTTGATGATACCTGGGATGTCATTCAACTGATCAACTTCTTTCTTTAAAGCTTCTTCAATAGACTGGACCTTATCATATATCTGTGCTTGAGTGTATGCAGCTGAGTTGAACACATAGCCAATTGTTTTTATCAGCTGATCAGATCTGATGGCTGTAAATCTGTGAATTTGTTCTTGCCTGTCAACATTTTCATTAAGTCTTTGCTCAATTCTTTCCATGCGACTGTCCAACTGCAAAGCTTGTTGCTCCATCTTAGTGTTCAATAAATCAAGAGAATTGTTGACTGTGGAAAACTGATCTAGCAAGAAATGGAGAAGGCCAGATGGAATCTGAGCTCCTGCTGAAGATGAGGAAAGAACATCTTGAGCAGATGTAAAATGGCTAAAGGTAGGAAAGTGAGGAGGTGAAATGTGTGGAGGATCAAATCCTAGAACATCAGCTGTAGGAACATGAGTTGGAGAGGGAACAGGTAGAGCCTCTCCTAGATGAATATCCTTAGGAACACCATCATTATGAACTTCCTACTCTTCCTCATCCTGATGTGGCTGCCCCATATCCAACCCCTCATGGACATTTTTTATGGGGTGCCAAGTTGAGTTTCATGAACTTGTCAATGGGTGCCAAGTCATATGTGTGAAACTTGGCTATTTATCTGAACCTTGGTAGCACCCAAGGGAATGTTCAACTGCTGAAAGATTGAGGACAAGTGAGCTGCATATGGTAGACTCTTCCTCAACTCCGGCCTGGTTACCTCATGAAGCAACTGACAGATGATGGTTTCCAGATTGACTTTTTCTCTCTGAATCATGCAGAAAATCAGAAATCATTGTAAGCTAATGACTCTTTGCCTCCCTCCTCCTTGAGGAGTTAGAATTGTAGTGCACCAATGATGCAATAGAAGATTTATAGGAGGAAATATGTTTGCATTCAATATTGAAACCTTTGTCTGATTAATATTGTTGACATCATGTGGAAGACCAGTTAATACTGAGTACACTTCATGTGCACAGAACTGAAAATTTCGAGGGTTATGACCCTCATTAGGTATATTCAGCAACTGACTCACAATGGAATTTGTGAGTATAATAGGAACTCCCCTTACACTTGACTCTAGAGTATAATAGGAACTCCCCTTACATTTGTGAGTATAATAGGCTTGTTCCCAGTTATCATTCTGTTCACTTTTGAAGAGGGAAACTGTGACTCTTCATCATCAGATTCGAGATCTTCAGATTCTGATTCTTCTTCTTCTTGGTCAGATTTCTGCTCTGGCACCTCATAACTAGCTTCCTTGACAAGTTCCTCTTGATCTTGAGCAGTGCCCTAAATAGCAGCCTCATCGCTTTTGTTGTCTTCCTCTCCATCATTTTGAGCGCTCACAATGTCATCCTCAACCAGTAACTGGTCATCGTTGACTTATTCAGACTGCTCTACTTCACTAACACTAGGGTTTTGAGATTGAGATGACTGCTGCTCTTAAACTTTCTGTCTGCTAGAACCATTATTGGAACCCTAGGGATTAGGGCTGCCGTCAGGAGACTTTTGCGAAATAACATTCTAAGAACTTTGCTGGCTGGCCTCATCTTCATATGAACTGCTCAAATCAACGAACTCCTGCTTCTTCTTGCCCTTAGAAAAGTTCTTTTCTTTTGCAGTGCGGGGATGTGAAAATCTCTGGCTTGAAAAGGATGGAACTGCGGGCTTCTTCTCTCGAATTTCAATACCTTTGGCAGGATCATTGCGCACCTTTGTGCGCCGTTCTGACACTGGAAGATCAACCTCCTTTCTCTTTCCTCCACGACTGGGTTGCATCTTCAGAGCCATATGCAGATGAACAGAGTATCAGAGAATGAAGAAGTTGCAGTTGTAGAAGGGGGTTTAGAGGAATGTGTTAGAGAGATGAATGCATGTGAGATCAAACAACTCTTAGAGTCGAGTTTATCAAAGCGACGTGATGCTTGAAGCGTCGACCTGCCCTAGGCAATGCAGAGAACTTGTGGAGCGGTGAAGCATATCGAGTTCTAGAGACAAGTGACAAAGTAGACTCGACTCTATTATGAAGAGTGTCGACTCTGTGATCTTGAAAACAAGGCAGAATTTGGGAATTTTTAAAAAAAGAAACAAATCACCATGGCACACTAAACTTCTAGGAATTTTTTAGAATGTTAACAACATTTATACTCTTTTCTCTCATCTTCACATTATTAGTGAGATTAATGGTTTGAAAATTATAAACTTTTAGTTTAACCATTAAAAACATTGAAATATCCATAAGAGTTAACAACAGAAGAGAAAAAATAATCCTTCAGATTTAGAATTTGCAACATTATGAAACCAGTTACTTAAGTCATGTAAAAAGGTAATCTTGGAGAAATAACAAAATAGTCCAAGATACATTGACTTAAAAAAATCTAGCTTGAATCTTTCAGAACTTTTGAATATTTTCATTATCAATTTTTTTTAATTAACACAAATGAACAATCTGAATTTTCCTTTCTTTTTCATGCAAGAGCCCATGTTTTTTAAACACCAGAGCTCCTGATTACTTAAGTAGGGAAATCATCTTGTTTCAGTGAAAGTGTGCATCTTTTCATGTGAGGATACATGTTGGTTAGACACAAGAATCCCTAGTTACTCAGAATGCACAAGCAAAATTTTAACAACCCTAAACAGAAGTAACTAGCTCTTCATGACATACAATGTGGCGGAATGCCTCGGCCAAGCCCGTTAAACTGATAACGTACTTGATCCGAGTCGGCCTCCCGCGAGTGGGCCGAAGCCTCGCAAGGGAAACCAAACCACAGTCCGTGTAAACACAAAGGAACACACCAATTTATATATATAATTCACAAGTTACATAGCCAAATTTCCACAAAACTGGAAGAATGTACAAGAGCCTGGGCATACCCCGAGGTACAACAGAAGAAAGTAAACAACAAACTAAGCTACACTGCTGGAGCTGCCACTACACAGCTGGAGGTACTGACCCTGCACCGCTACGGCGCGGCTCTGAACTGGACGTCGGTCGTGAAACGTCCTCCTCACTCTCACCTGTGGGGGGGGTAGGGGTGAGCCTCGCTAGTCACTGGCTCAGTAGGGAACTCCCCCAAAACCGAGCAAACCAAAAACCACAAGTACAAAAGTAATAACCAGTGCCAACAATATATAGAACAGTTAAATAGGATATTAAAGCTGTAAATATACTCACCGTCTGCCGACTAGGTCAAGTAACAATAATAAATAAACGACAAACCCAAACATGTGTACAAGCTAGAGTAGAGACTGCCAAACACGAGCCACGTGAACTGGTTCGCGACACCAGAAACTGACTCGGACAAGCTAACACAGGTGTACCTCTCAGTCTCACAGCCACGGACGAAAGGTCCAGCTGCCGCTCCACGTGAAAAGGTCAAGCAGCTGTGGAGACCAACCAAACACCACCACCTACGGACCACACGGTCGCAGGCCCATGCCTGACACCTCTAGAGATCCTGGCCCGGAACACTCTAGAGTGAGGCACTGGAAAAGGACTAGCTGGGGTCCAGTACGTCTACTGGTGTCCGTACCCCCAACTACGAGCGTGCTACAAGTGACTAAAGACAAACACAAGTGTCACTGTCCCACTGTCGTCTTTCCCTCAGCCGGACGTGCAACTCAACACAAGAGTGAGGGTGTCCAGGTCAGACGACACAGACCTCGACGGTACAACACAAGTACCGGGACAAAGCCCCAAGCTAACAGCCTGGCTCACAAAGAACCTGGGGCACCCAACTAGAGAGGTAACCACAGTAGGCATCGTACTACTCGCCACGTACACAGAACCACGTGCACGTCACACACAAACCACGTGAAATCTCAAGTAAACCACAAGTAACCATGGTTCACTACACGTGAACCCAACTGACTCGCGTAAATAACGCGCAGTCACAAAAGTAAGTAACTAACGGCATACCTCATATGCTAAATGCAAGAACCATGTGCACTCAGTGCACCTCATGTGCCAACACACATGCATTATTGATAAATATCATAATTAGTCATTTCTGTTCATAGACAGTAGGCGGCAACATCGACTGCCGCTTATAAGAAGTTAACGGCAAGGGATCTGGCCGTTGACATCCTGGCTGATGAGCTTGGCGACAAGCGATCTTGACGCCAAGTTCTCCGGCCTTAAACCCTGCAGAAACCCTAATCCGGCTCTAGGGTTTCCCAACCATTTAAACTACAAAAAAACATATAAAAGAAGTCCCTTTAACATGCCAGAACCCAAAACAACCCAACACAACATGCTTCATTCATTAAATTACTCAAACCACCCATTATCCCTGCATGGTGCAACTAAACCCAACATGCGTTAAATCTACCGTTTCAGGTGGTTACATCATATTTTAATGAACCTACGGAGCTAACAGGGTTCGTCCCCTACCTCAGAACACGCTAGAACCTCCTGCAATCTCCCAGTTTACGCCGAATCCTCCGCGAGCTCCCACGAGAATTGCACCACGTCACGACGTTTCCTCGCACAATTCGGCGACGCCACACGTTCCACGATCTTCCAAGCACCCTTCAGTACCTGTTGGAAGCTTTAGGAACACTAGGGCAGCAAGTTGGGGCAAGGGGTATTGAGAACAGGGTAGGAAACCTGCCCTCGAGTGAGCCTATAACCTGCAGAATTCTCAGGTTGGCGTCAACCCCTCTGCCGCCAAGAGAAACCGCCACCCTAAACGTCCACATCCAAGGCCGCCAAGATCATGAAGTCAACGTCCACTTACCTGGACGCCAACCAGTCAACGGCCACCCCTGGCCGCCAACTTCAACTGAACTGCAGCAGGTCCTATCTCATTTCAAGACCAACCCTGCACTTCACCTGCTCAAGCCACGCATCCAAACCATACATTCCACACAATCAACTCACATTGGCCTCACAACGGCCGCCACAACCACAATACACATGATCCGCATGGATCTGAAAAGCACGCGACGTTACATACAATGAATCCACCAATTTTATCAGAAGATTGTAGTTTCTCAGAGCATAGTCATTGTTCTGCCATTTAGAAGATTTTAACTATTGAAAGTTCATGAGAATTTTTTTGAATCAAGAATATTTTTCAAGACAAGGAATCTCAGATGCTTTGAAAATCTAACCAGATAAACCAAATTACATGAAGATTTTCAAGGTTTGATAAAATGCAATTCTCACTTGATGAATTAATTTCTGCACTGTTATTTAACCTTTTGAAAATTTCAAATATTTTTAAAGCTTAAGCTAGAAATTGATAATTCACAAACCACAACTTTTTCTTTCAGAGATGGAGAAGTTCAAAATAAGTATAAATGAATTTAACTCCCTCTGAGAAATTTGCCTAGAAGTTCAGTTTTTCACAATGAAGTTACTCCCCCTCAAAAATTGACTTTTTGAAACAAGAAGGAAAGAAAATAAAAACTCCCCCTCAACAATTGTATATAAGACCCTTGGTACTTGGTGGAGACATATACTCACACATGACGAAAGATTCCAGAAAAGCTTAACTTGCCCTTCTTCAAGTCACCATTTGATATAGCAAAAGACTAATGCAATGTGTGAATCAAGAGTTTATTTGCTGAAATAGGAAGATTTTTATTTACAAAAAGGAAGTGAAGATATATAGATTGAAAAGAGTGGAAAAGAGCTTGGAGTAATAAGAATAGTGTCGACCCTCTTGCCAAAAGAGTCGACCTAAGTCTGAACAGTCAACATAGAAGGACTGAGAGGTTTCTTCTTCACAAACTACACAAGAACTGAACACATTTCATCCAACTCATTTGACCAACTGAACCACTGAGCATAAGCTTTCAACCAATTTTCATCCCAAAATTTTGACAGAAATCTTCAAGAGGATTTATCAACCAGCAACAAGAATTTTGTTACACCACAAGCAATCATATAAGCAAACATTCACAACAATTTTCAAAACAATCAATTATGAATCAAGCAAGCAAAGTCCAAGTTCTCTTCTCAAACAAGAATATCTTTCATTGCGCAAGGGTTTAGGAAGATATCAGTAATTTGTTTTGAAATTTCAACAAAATGCAATTCAAAAGAATTTTTGCTTACTTCATCTCTTAAAAAGTGATGCCTGATTTCTATGTGCTTTGTCCTAGAATGCTGGATTGGATTTTTAGCCAAGCTAATTGCACAAGTGTTATCACACAAAACTGGGACACATCCAAGATCTACTTGGTAGTCTTGGAGTGGATGTTTAATCCATAACACTTGAGTACCACAACTCCCTGCAGCAACATACTCTACTTCTGCAGTAGAGAGAGCAACCGAGTGTTGTTTCTTGGAAGCCCAAGAGACTAAACACCTTCCTAAAAATTTGCAATAACTACTAGTGCTCTTTCTGTCCAACTTACATCCAGCATAATCCGCATCTGAGTAAGATGTCAAGTTAAACTCACTAGATGCAGGATATATACCACAATCCCAACTTATGAGTTACTGCAAGGTATCTGAAAATTCCTTTTGCAGCACTCATGTGGGATTCTCTAGGACTAGCCTGAAATCTAGCACATATGCACACTGAAAATTGAATGTCTGGTCTAGATGTTGTTAAATAGAGCAAATATCCGATCATACCTCTGTAATTGTTTGGATCTACAAGGTTACCTTTCAGATCAGCATCCAAACTTATAGTGGTGCTCATTAGAGTTGCCATGGCTTTGGTATTTTCCATCTTGTATTTTTTCAGCAAGTCTTGAATGTATTTTGATTGACTTATAAAGGTCTCTTCTTTTGTTTGAACAACCTTCAGTTCAAGAAAGAATTTGAGTTCTCCCATTAAACTCATTTCAAATTCATTGGTCATCAGTTCAGAAAATTCCTTACATAAAGAGGATTTTGTTGATCCAAAGATAATGTCATCAACATAAATTTGGACCAGCAAGATATCCTTTCCTTGAACTTTTGTAAAGAGTGTTTGATCTACCTTACCTCTTTTATACCCTTTACCTGTAAGGAATGAGCTCAACCGATCATACCATGCTCGAGAAACTTATTTTAGACCATATAATGCTTTGTCCAACTTGAACACATGATTAGGAAGGTTAGTGCATTCAAAGCCAGGAGGTTGTTCAACATACACTTCCTCCTTAATCAAACCATTCAAAAAAACACTTTTAACATCCATTTTCTGTAGTTTAATACCATGAGTACATGCAAAATAAAGTAAAATCTGAATTGCTTCTAGCCTAGCTACTGGATCAAAAGACTCTTCAAAATCAATTTCAAATTCCAGATTATAGCCTTTTGCTACAAGCCTAGCTTTGTTTGTAATTACCTTACCTTCTTCACTTATTTTGTTTCTAAAAACCCATTTAGTTCCAATAACTCCTTGAGAAGAAGGTCTTGGAACCAAATGCCAAACTTTATTCCTTTCAAACTAATTTAATTCTTCATGCATGGCATTAATCCAGAAGACATCTTTTAGAGCATCCTCAATATTCTTGGGTTCAATTTGTGAAACAAGAGCTATTTGATCAAGCTCAGAAATAGCCTTAAATCTAGTCCTAGGAGGGTCAAGTAAATTACCAATAATACTTTCCTGAGGTTGATCTCTTAGCATTCTTATGTTCAGCTGATCTCTTTCTCTATCTACATTTGCTGACCCCTGTACATCACAACCATCTGAATTTTTCTTTGTTTCTGATTCCATTTCCTCTTGGTCTTTAGCATCCTCTCCTTCTAGAAACTCCCCATCTTCTTTTTCTCGGCACAAATCAGCATCAAATTCATCAAATGTGATATGAGGGGATTCTTCAACAATCTGATCTTTTACATTAAAGACTCTATAAGCTCTTGAATGATCAAAATAGCCAAGAAAGATCGCCAAATCACTTTTAGGTTCAAATTTATCCAATTCATGTTTGTTGTTATTCAGAATGAAACATTTAGCACCAAACATTTTAAAATGAGCAATGGAGGGTTTCTTACCTTTCAGTAATTCATAAGGAGTCTTTTTGCTAAGAGACCTTACCATTGCATGATTTATGATGTAACAAGAAGTGTTTCATGCTTCTGCCCAAAACTTTCTTGGCAGTCCACTCTCAATCAGCATTGTCCTTGCCATCTCCACAAGAGTTCGGTTTCTTCTTTCTACAACTCCATTCTGTTCAGTAGTTCTTGGTGATGAAAACTTGTGGAAAATCCCTTCTTCCTTTCAAAGATTTTCAAAATTAGTGTTTTCAAATTCACCACCATGATCAGACATGATTCAAATTATTTTAAATTTTCCTTCCTGAATAATTTTTTATAAAACTCATGAAATTCTATGAAAGTATCACTCTTGTGTGCAAGAAAGAAAGCCCAAGTAAATCTAGAAAAGTCATCAACAAGAACATACTCAAACCTTTTTCCATTTATACTGATTGTCCTTGTGGGTCAGAACAGATCCATGTGGATGAGTTCAAAAGGTTTAGAGGACTGACTTTCAGATCTACTTTTGAAAGATTTTCTTGTTTGCTTACCTTGTGTTCATGCTTCAAAGATTTTCAGGTTTTGTTTGAAAGAGATTTCAGGCAGGCCTTTCACCATATTAAATTTTACCAATTTATGCAGCATATTGTAGCTAGCATGGCCTAGTCTACGATGCCACAAATAAACAAGATCATTTTTATTGGCAGTTAAGCATAAATTGGTATTTTCATGTTCATCAAGATCAACCATATAAACATTGTTTATTCTTTTTCCAAAGAATTTCACACATTCAGATTTAAATTGTACAGCCAAGAGAGTCAAAAATTACCTTGTGACCTTTGTCACACAGTTGGCTTATACTCAGAAGATTATACTCTAATCCTTCCACCAGAAGAACACCATCAATTGAGTTGGAAAGATTTCTACCTACCTTACCTAAACCAACAATCTTACCTTTGTTATTTCCTCCAAAAGTAACATATCCAGCCTTCTTTTCAGACAAAAGACAAAATTTGTCCTTGTCTCCAGTCACATGTCTTGAACAACCACTATCTAGGTACCACATATTTTTCTTGGCTGTAAGACATACCTGCACACACAATCAAAGAAAATTCTTTGGAACCCAAGTACATTTGGGTCCCTCCATACCACCCAGATCAAGAACATAAGAAAGCAAATTCTTTGGAATCCAAATTTGTTTCTTCACTGTGGAGTTGCTTTTGTTCTTGAGTTGTTGTTGGTTGTTATTTTTCTTGCTGTTTTCATGGTGTTTTAGAACATTTTCATTCATGAATTTTCTACCAAACTTTTTATCAATATTTTCAGGATAAGACCAAAACCTGGTTTGACTCCCAAGCCCTTTAGGATATTTGTTTTTGTCAAATATAGCAAAATCATAGACTTGTGTCGACACTCTCTGGGGATAGTGTCTACCTACATGCTTCCATCCTGATCTGTTTTGAACGTTTGTGTGAGTAGGTCTTGATCTGCTATATTCCCACCTGGTGTGAGACCAGTCCCGTGATGGTGTTGGCCTAACATAAGTCTTTTTTCTCAAATTTTGTGTTTCTGTGTATGATTGTGTCGACCTATCATAGACATAGTGTCGACCTTTCCAGACAGATGACTTCAGATTTTTGTTCCTCTGAAACATTGGTTCATTTCCAACATTTGTTTTATTCTTTTATTAATTTTTCATTGAAAGAAATTTTTGCCTTTTCTCCCTTTTTAGATTTTTATTCATTTTTTCCATTCACTTGTCTTGTTGAAGTGGAAGCTTCTGAAATTTTTGAAGAGGTAAATGTGATGGTTTTTAGTCCTACCTCTTTCTTCTTTGAGGGATTAAATCCCAACCCCTCATTGTTGAAGTTTATTTTTGTTCCTAGTAAGGCTTCAAGATTGTTTTTTCCACTTACAAATCTTTCCAAAGCTTCCTATCTTTTTATTACTTCTTTTTGCAGAACTTCAAGTTCCTTTTTTATTTCAATATTGACACTGTTTAAGGCACCATTCTTCTCAACTGTAAGAGCTATTTCATTGATGTTTTCAATATTTTGGATTTTTAGCTCATTTACAGTTTCTTTTAGAGCATTAACTTCTTGAATGAGTACTTTTTCTCTCTTCTGTTGAAGTGTCTTGAACAAGATGATTTATTTTTCTTTTGAGCATTTTATTTTCCTTTTTGAGTTCATCATATTGGTCCAACAGTTCAAAGTAAACATGCTCCCAGTCATTCAAGGTGAAATCTCTAAAAGGAGAGCTTACCTCATCTTCTTCTCTAGCCATCAAACACACCTTTGATTGCGTATCTTCAGCATCAGAATTCTTCTTCTTCATCTTCTTATTCTTCGCTCCAAGTTCCAACCATGGCCTTCTGTTTGTTTTTTATCCATCTTGGTTGTGTTTTCTATTGAATTTCAGGACATTCAGACTTCTCATGTCCTGGTTTCCTGTAGTTATAACAAACAATTCTATCAAATTTCTTATTTCTATTCAATTTGGGTTTTGAAAAATTGTTTGTTTGAGATTTCTTTTTCAGATAATCTTTACTTCTTTTCTCAGGAATTTTCTAAACTTTCTGGTTATCAAGACAAACTCACCTGAATCATCTTCAGAGGTAGATGATTCACTTTCTTCAGTAGCCTCTTTTGTACTAGGACTTGCTTTGAGATAAGAGGCTTCTTCTTCTTCACGTCTTCCTCATTCCTTTTCAATCCCAACTCATAGGTCATTAAAGAACCTATTAATTCATCTACAGTGGTTGTGGATAAATTTCTAGACTTATCAATTACTGTAGTTTTAGTGTGCCATATGGGTGTCAGGGATCTAAGAATTTTTCTAACCAGTTCTTTCTCAGTGTAAACTTTACCTAAGTTCTTTAGTCCATTAGTTAACAATGTCAATCTACCATACATTTCAGAAATGGTTTCATCATGCTTTATCTTAAAAGCCTCATATTTAGAAACTAACATATTAGCTTTAGTTTCTTTTATCTAAGATGTACCTTCATAAATTACCATGAGGCGATTCCAGATATCTTTACACTTGAGCATGATGACATCCTTGAGAATTCAGTTGGATGCAGTGAACACTGCATTATGTTCATCGCACTCCAATTGGCATTTGATTTCTTGATCTCTTCCGGAGTCCACTTCTCTTCATCCTCGGACAGCTCATAAGGTCCATTGCTCACCACCCTCCATATCTGATGGTCTTGTGCTAGCAAGAAAACCTGCATACGAGTTTTCCAGTATGCATAATTAGTACCATCGAAATAAGGTGGTTTGTTTACACAGTGACCCTCAGCAATATAACCCCTAGATTCCATGATACACAAATCTCTCCTGGTTGTGAAACCAAATAAATTGGAGAACCAGGCTCTGATACCACGTGTTAAGTGTAGAATGATTATCTAGAAGGGGGGGGGGGGGTGAATAGAGAATCTTCAAAATTATATACCAATTTGAAGAATAGGATTAGTGAGATTTGAAAATAGATTACGAGAATGACTCACAACATAGAAAAACATGCACCATATAAGAGAGAAGAATTTTTAAGGTTGTTCGGCTCCAATGACGAGACCTACATCCACCCCTCACCAAATCAGTGAGGCTCCATTAAGAGGATGACTGTGTGAGACTCTCACACAACTGCTGATTCACAGCTTCCACAAATCCGCTGACTCACAGCTTGAACAACCCGCTGATTCACACCTTCAAATCTTACGATCCACTCACAACAAGAGAAGGATCAACTTAGTATACTTCACAAAGAAGCAGACGGCTAACCAAAGTCCAATTTGAAGAAATTCAAAAGTATCAAAGTAGACAGATGTCTAGAGAAGTTTAGAAATGATCAAACTCTCAGCATAATAGCTAGATTTGATTCGAGAATTCTCTAGCTTCAATTCGAACTTCACCTCAGACAAATTATTCTTCTGATTGCAGCACAAGGATCACACGCCTCTGAGTCGAAGAAGAATTCCGATCCTCTAATCTCTGTGTTCAGCAACAATTCTTCAATGTCGCAAATGGGCTCGATCAAGCAGCACCTTATTTCGATTTGACGCAATGCTGAAGTCGCCTATTCTTCCTGAACACAGATATATGCCCTCCTCAGTTCTTCGCACACTTCGATCTCTTTTCTTCAAACTGTGTGCGATCACTTCAAGAACTAGGACGCTTCACCTCTTTTGATCTGATCACCGAAATCTTCTGCAGTGGGCCCCTCAATAGATTCCAAAAAGTTGTGAGAATCTTTTTGCCGCCAAAGGATGGAATCTTCCAAAAACAAGTGACGTGTACCCGAAGTCCTAACGGATGGCCTAGGGTCACGTGCCCAATACTTATGTGCTGGCGGATACTTTGTTGAAGGATTCTAAGTATTTAAATTTCGACACATCCATAATACTGTGTCAACACACACATACCTGAAGAACAGTATGTGGCCCAGAAATATTTCCATTAGAGTCGACTATCAATCCTTTCAGAGTCGACCTTAATCATAACACTGACATTCTGTTCAACATTGTGAAATAGTGTCGACCTAAGAGCTTCATAGTGTTGACCTTATTCAAACTTCTCTTCAAAGAGCTAGCTGAAGGCCTGAATAGCGTCGGCCTGATCCATATTTGGTGTCGACCTTATCTGATTACTTCACTTCAGTGCAACACGGGAAAGCCACTAGTGTCGACCTTATCTTCGAGTAATGTCGACCTTAACTGGTTATTTCTCCTCAGCGCATCACTAGAAGAACCATTAGTGTCGACCTGATTCTTGAGCAGTGTGGACCTTAAGGACAATACTGACTTCTTCACTTGATTCAAATATGTTGTTCCTATGATACAAATGCCAAGTGTCAAATGTTTATGGCTTTTTACTTAACTTATGACATCATCAAAACCAGGGACACAACAAACGTCAACCCGTCAAGGATGAACTTAACGTCAATCTTCTTGCCATCGACTGAGGTTTAGCGGCAACAAGGTTGCCATCAAGTTCTTCTGTTCACTATTTTGACCTATTTTTACATCTGGATTTATAGTTTTA
The DNA here is from genome assembly GCA_014218235.1 of Colocasia esculenta. Lineage (NCBI taxonomy): Eukaryota > Viridiplantae > Streptophyta > Magnoliopsida > Alismatales > Araceae > Colocasia > Colocasia esculenta. The sequence goes on from CM024755.1 coordinate 69,799,966, forward strand.
TGCTTAGACTTCGAATGGACTTTCTGTGAAGAGAAAGGTTTAGTGCACTTTCATATTGCACTTAAGTGCAATATGACTAGGCACTAAGTCTATGTGGCACTCAACAATTGGGTTGCCACTTTATCACTCCCCATGTGAGGGGTGTCACATGAGTTTAGTGTCTAGTCATATTGCACTTAATATGGACTAAGCTTTTCTCTTCTGTGAAAGGCATAGTGTGTAGTAGAACAACTTTTTGACACACTGTAAATTGGGTTAATTTCTGTAGTCACCATGATTTTAGAATAATTTTTCTAAATTCTAGAATTAACTTAGATTTAGTAGAAAAAATTTATATGTGATGCAAGCTCATGATAAAATTGTGATTTCTTTGTAGAAATCCATGATAGGGATATTCTCATATTGTGTTAACTCTGAAATCTGAAATTGACTATTTTCTGTAATTTCCATGATTGAAGTATATAAATCAGCAGTACTGTTTTAATTTGAAAAATAGTTTCTGGATTCCAAAAATAATGAGATTTTGAACAGTGGTTTGTAGGGTTATGATACATGCTCAGTAAAAATATTGCCCCAGGTTGACAGATGGTTTCATTATGATGGATTTTTCTCTATTTATATTAGTGATGTGAATACTGTGGAAATTAGAATATATGCCAGAAAATCACGAAACATTCCTGATTTGATTTTTGATAGCAGAGGCACATTCTTGATAAATTCTATGATTTTTCAACGACTATAACTATTTAAGTCGGATTATCATTATGAGAATTATATCCTTTTGAAATGAATTGTGCAAAATGTTCAGAAATACATCATGTGATAAATCTGAAATATGTCTCTGTCAGCTTCTGATTATATATATATGATTTGGCAACATGTTATGTTGCATTTGAATTCGGAGAAATTTGCATATGAATGTGTATATGGCCAATAAGACACTGCCACCATAGAAGTAATCTAGAACAGGACTATAGTAATGCCCCTATGAAAATGTTCAATATGTTATATGTTCTTGAGGGCACGGAAAAAAATCCTGGAGGTGGACAAGTACCACTGGTTAAGGTGGGGAGGGCTTCCCCCAGTATTGCGTAATAACCAAGACTCTATCACTAATTGCCTAGGTGATGAGTATATGTCATATGTCTATCTGACTTCTAATGGGTGGTTTGGGTTATGTCTTGGCAAAATTTGTACATATGTATATGTTATGAAAAAAGTTTGTTTTCAACTCTATAAATATTTCATGTAATGCTTGTTTTATTTCCATTCGAGTGAATGATATGACACTAACAAGAAATGGCATTAATAGAGACCGAACTATTCAGTCACTATTTAGTCTCAGATCTGAGACCGAATAGTGACAAAAAGATACCAGTCACTAAGTTTTAGTTTTAGTGACCGAAAAAATTTCAGTCACTATTCAGTCTCAGATCTGAGATCGAATAGTGACCGGAAAAAATTCGGTCACTAGAATTATCTGTTGGCGGGCTTACGGGTGAAACTTTGTGACCACAATATTTCGATCACAATTCGGTCTCAAATCTGAGATCGAATAGTGACCGAAATATTTCGGTCACAATCGTTATGCAGGTTTAGAGATCGAATAGGGACCAAAAAAAAATGGTCACTAGAACTATCCGTTGGCGGGCTGACGGGTGAAACATTGTGATCGAAATATTTCGGTCATAATTCGGTCTCAAATTTGAGACTGAATAGTGACTGAAATATTTCAGTCACAATGGTTATGCGAGTTTAGCAACCGAATAACGACGTAAATGTTTCGGTTGCTATTCGGTCGCTATATCTCGTTTTAACTCCCCCCTGCCCCGATCGTCAAGATCCTCTCTTCTCTCTCCCTCTCTCTCGCCGATGCCTCTCCTATGTTCTCCAACGTCGAGCTTGCGACACCACACCATCGCCGCCGCTCCCTTGCCTCTCCTCTTTTCTCCCTCTCTCGTGTTCTCCTCAACTGGAGGTCTCCGCCATCGCCCCCACCACCGGTCAGCACCACCGACACCCCCGCGACCGGACAACACCGCCGTCGCCCCTGCTGCGGCCTAGTCCCCACTGTCGTCATTGGACACTGTCGCCGCCGCCGGCGTCGGTAAGTTATCTTCTTTCTCTCTCTATCTCTTTGGCCACTCTCTCTCTCTCTATCTGTGTATGGGAGGGGGGTCGCGGCTGTAGGAGGGGGGAGGGAGGCCGGCTGTGGGAGGGGGGAGGGAGGCCGACTGTGGGTGGGGAGGGGAGGTGGTGGGTGTTGTCAGCTGTGGGAGGGGGGGACTGGCGGTGTGGGGGAGGGGGGCGTAGTGTGGGGGTGGGAGCTCCCTGTCCAGCGTCGTCTCCCAACCTCTCTCCCTCCGTCTCTCTCTCTCACACATGCACGCACACACAAACACACACACACACTCTCTCTCACAGTCCCAATCACCCTCTGCTCTCTCTCTCTCTCTCTCTCTCTCTCTCTCTGTCTATCTCTCTGTCTATCTCTCTCTCTCTCACACACACGCACACACTGTCACAGACACACTGTCCCGTGATAACTACTAAATTTTTCGTGTTAAATTTCATACATTTAGTTAATCTTAGACATCAGTTGTCCATAAATAATGTGCATTTAATTTTAATTCTCATTTCATCCATTAATAGATTTTCGAGCATTTTAGTTAAATTTTTTGGTAGAACACATAGTTAGATTTTCATTTAATAAAGTTAATGCTTTTTGAATAAGTTGACTAATAAAGTGTTTTCTCTTTTTGAAAATACATTGTCCATAAATAATTCTTGGTCTTACATTTTCATAAATAATTCTTGAAAATATTAATATGTAAATAAATTAGATTCTTATATTAGTTGATAAGTAGAATACACTTGTTATATTTTGGTTCAATTTACTATTTCTTTTTCGGATTGACTAAATCATGTTCATTTTTCTTTTCATTGGTACACTTTAAGAAATATTTGTAAATAAATATTGTATATAAATTTTGTTTTTGTAAATACTCATTTAGTAATAAATAAATTTAAATTTGCAAATAAATAAATAATAGTTTTGATAATAACACCCCAACCAATGGTCACAATCCCATTAAATAAATAATAAAAAAATGATTTTAATATCCCACAAATACATGCCACTTCTCTCATCTCACTGGCCACCACTAACATTTCTTTATTTGTTTCTTTCATCCTATTAGGTTTGGAGGAAGCTGGGGCTAAGGCGGTTTGGGCTGTGCTGAGGCTGGAAGCGGCCAACAGGGATCTTATGTGGAGTCCTATGGGCGATGGCGAGCTGGTGCAGAGCAGAAGGAGCCCAGATCTCGGGCTTGTGCGGCCAGGGCTGAGGCGCTGGCGATGGGGGCGACATGGCTAAGGCGGAACCAGACCAAGATCTGCTGGGCATGGCGGTTTGGGTGTGCAGAGAGGAGCTCTGTTGGGTGTGTCAGGGGCAAGGCAGATGCGATGGTGGGCTGAGCATTGTGCGGCCGGCGCTGGATCATGGTGCGGCTGGCGGTGTACGGCAGGGTGTGAGGAGGCCTGATGGGGCGCGATGTGAGCTGACTGGCGGTGCAGAGCAGGCGGTGTGCTGCGCAGCTCGGATCGTGCAGATCCGTGCGATGCAAGCGTCGGGATGGTGCAGATGCTGAGGTGGCGGCGTGTGCCGCTGGAGGCTGTGACTAGGGCGATGGCGCCAGGCGGCTGGCCCTGCTGCTGGTGCGATGGAGCCATGCGCCTGCGGATCTGATGCAGAGGTGAGGCTAGTGCGCCTGCCTGGTGCGCTGGCGATCCTGGTGCAGAGCTGTTCGGCATCCAGGAAGCGAGGAAGCAGAGGCGCCCCAAGACCCGGAAGCCTATATAAAGGGACCCCAAAGGTCCTCCCAGGGGCTGGCTGGTTAGAATTTGATAGGATTTTTTTCCAGTTTTATTTCCTGTATTTTCTTCTTTCGCAAAGCTGGGAGGGGGTTCGGCAGTCAGATTTTTAGTAGTTTTATTTCTGCCATTTTGTTCCTATACTTCTTCTTTCAGTAGAGCAGGAGAGCTGGGATTTTGGAGTTTCCTTTGGCATTTCTTTCTGTAGCTTTTCTTTCAAGTAGAGCATGGAGGTGTTGTTGATTCGAGCTGTCTAGTTTAGTTTGTGTTTTTATCATCTCTTTTAGTCCAGATTGTTTAAGGGATTCGACTGTTGAGTTGGAGAGTTATTTCCTCTGTTCTTCTGAAGCTTACGAATTGTTGCTGCTATTTCTTCTGTCTAATTTTCTTCCTTCTGTGCGTTGCAAGCATCTGGGAGGCATCTCCAGTTTTCTTGTGTTGATTTTTCCATTTCGTCTGTGCTTAGAATAGTTAGATTCAGTGATGAGATTGGGGCTTCCAGGATTCAGAATTCCAGTGGTGTTTATTGCATTTAATTTCCATTTTATCTGTGCTTTCTTCCTTTCAATCTAATGGTGTTAATCCAGTTCTTTGAAATTTTCTTTTGCTGCTGTGGGGGGATCAGATCCGGATGTTTGATTGGAATTTTTAAGATTTTTATTCATCTATTTTTTTTATGCTCAGTGAAGAGATTGGGGCATTCCGCAAGTGTAATTGGAGAAGTTCAGCTACAGGGGATTTTACTTCCATTTCTTTGCTTTGGCTGCTCGGAGGACTACTGTAATGCTTCTCATGTTTTCTTATGTTCTTTTGTGAGCTGCTGTGAAGGATTTCAAAGGGTCTTGGGGTCCGAGTTTTCATCTTTGATATTTGTTCTTCCATTTCTACTGTTCTTCTGTACTATTGTGAGGAGGATTTAGCAGTTTTCTCATTTCTTTAAGTTCCAGAATTCGATCTAGTGCAATTGTTAATTCGAGTTGTCTATTCTATTAGTGTTTTGTTTGTGTCCCCTAGACAGATTGGGAGCATGATGTGCTGTCCATAGTTCCTGTAATATTTTCTTTATTGATTTTGTCATCATCTCTGGTACAGTAATCTGATATTCCTACAGTTCTTGTTGATCTCAACTTTAATTTTTGGTTGCGTTCCTTTTCATTGTCTCATTATGATTGATGTTTGTGGAGAGTTGAGAATGTTGATTGTTCATCCCCTGAGCTATCGGGGTATATTGATTCGTTAATTTCTAGTTAAGCTTTCTGTTTGCTTGTTTGATCCCTCGAGCTGTGAGGGTACAGTGATATCATATCTCTTCCATTTTCAATTCTGCTTGTTATTTCATTAAGTTTGATCTGTCAAGATTGTGAGGGATTTGATCGGTGTTGTTTACATATTCACTTTTAATGCATTGTCGATAGAGATTTCAAGTCCAAGTAGTTTAACCCAAGCTTTATTCGGCCTCCCTGTGGAAATGTCCTGTTCTCACCACTTTGCTAGTTCATATTTGCTATTTTATTTTTGTGAGACAGTTTAGAGGAAGTGCGCATATTGACTTGTGCGAGGAACTCTGGACAACGAAAATGCACAGTCAATAATGCCGCGGGTCCATCTTGGCGCCGTTGCCGGGGAGGCGTTAGAGTTTGATTTAATTCTGTTTTGATTTAATTTCATTTACTTTGGGCTTTCTATTGACTTGTTATTGGGCTTCTTATTTCAGATTTTCACAAGGAGTGGAACATGGAGATTGGGCTTGACCTTTGAAGCCCGTTGGAGAGAAGCTTGCTGATTTGTTTTTTTTTGCATTTTTATTTTAATTCAGAATTCTAGATAGAGGAGTGTGAGAGAAGCTTGTAGTGAGGTTTTGATGTACTCTCTGTGCATGTACAGAGATTTCTTTCTTGTTTGCATGTAATAATTGGACTCTTTTGTGGTTTGTGTGGTTTGAGACTAGTCTATAGTACCACTTCATATTTTCTTAGTTAGTTTCATTTCATTCAATTCAAAAACCAAATAAAAATTAAAAAATCTAAAATCTAAAAATTTTCTAAATCGCTCTTTCATGTTAGCCATTTGATTTGTAAATAAAAATTTCATCTTCCTAAGATTAGAATCTCATGTTTTAAGACATTCATCATTTTAATTGTCATTTGAATTCTATTTCTTTCTTGCATTGAAGAGTGCAGGGGAAAGGTAAGACTTTCATCGCTCGTTTCATGCATTAGACTTAGCATTAGACAACCCATTATTTGAATCTGATATGTGCACTTCATGTTTTTAATTGGGTCTGCTTAAGGGCTTCACCCATTAGAATAAAAAGATAAGGTGAGGGATTTCATCACTCTTTCCTTTGCCCAAAAATCACAAAAATTTCCGCATTCTTGCATTTGCCTAAACTTTTAATAAAAATCAGTAGACTTGGCCCTAGGGTTCATAATTAGATTTGTTCTTTCTTAATTATAAGACTTCTCTTTGAGTCTGGTGTTTAGGATTAGAGGTTAAAAAGCTTACGCTTAAGTGAGTTAGAGGTTATTTAATTGGGTCCTTGGGAAAGCAAGGGGGGCCTCCCTCTACTCCACCACTTACCTGGCCGGTACAAGAAGAGTTGGGATTGGACTTAAGCAAGCATAAATCTGATTTTGAGAAAAATAACATAAGTCCAAGGAACACTTAGAGTTTAGGATAATTTGTTTTGAAAGTGTTTGCTTGTTTTGTTTGTTCATAAAAATTCAAAAAATCAAAAAAAATTCAAAAAAAAATCATAAATAGAAGGCTTTTCATCTGTGCATGCTTGGTAGATGCTCCCAGAACTTAGATTTGGCTCAACCTATAGACGAGATTGAAAGATTCTTTCATAGAATGGCCAACCAAAACCAGAACCAAGTTGCTAGAAATTTAGAAGAGGCTGCACCCAAACAGATGAAGGAATACTTTATTCCTTCTAATTATCAACCTGCCACTTGCATTAGGCCAGAAATTCCTGCAAATCACTTTGAAATCAAGCCAGGAACCATTCAAATGTTACCATCCTTCTATGGCAATCCCAATGAAGATCCTTATAGGCATATAGATGAGTTCCTAGAGGTTTGTTCCACTGTTAGGATCCAAAATTTCACTGAAAATGCCTTAAGGTTGACCCTATTTCCATTCTCCTTAAAAGACAAGGCTAAACATTGGTTGGGAACCATAGGGAGAACTATCACAACTTGGCCAAAAATGCAGCAAGAGTTTTTGAAGAAATTCTATCCCATTGGCCGCACCAATACAATGAGAAGAGCAATAACTGGATTCTCCCAACACCCGGGAGAATTAATGCATGAATCATGGGAGAGATTGAAGGAGTGCTTAGAAAATGCCCCCATCATGGTCTGTCGAGGTGGCACATAGTCCAAGCTTTTTATGAAGGATTGACAGAATCAAATAGGCAGATGGTTGATGCCTCATGTGGAAGAGCATTTATGACTAAGAGCGAGGATGAGGCATATAATTTGTTTGAGATATTGAGTGAGAATTCTATCAATCATGCCTCACTCCACTCTTATGAGAGAGCACTAGGACCTATAAAGAAGACAGGGTTGTATGAACTAAGGGAGAGAGGAGAATCAGATTCTAGGGTAGAAGACATGTTAGCTAAACTTGACCAGAGATTGGAGCAGAAGCTGGAACAAAAATTCGACCAATTACTAACTCTGACTGGGCAACCCACACCCAAATTTTCTCAACCACCTGAAACTTGTGCTATGTGTGCTAGCCTAGCTCATCCCACCAGTGCTTGTCCCACTATTGCCCAATTACCTCCTTTCATTCAGGAACAAGTCCAAGCAGCTCAAGGCTTCTACAAACCCTCCTATGATCCATACTGTAACACATACAACCTTGGTTGGAGAAACCATCCAAACTTTTCATGGAAAAATCAATCTGAACAAGTTTCCCAACCTACCTTCAAGCAAACCATGTACGGTCAATCCTATCCCAATCAGAATTCGAGATTTGGCCAATCTTCTTATTCCAAACCTCCACACGTCCAAGGAAATCAACACTCAAATCAATTTGCTCATTCCAATTTCCAGCAACCTTCATATCAACCACCACCTCCTCAGCCTAATTGGGATGATAAAATGAATCAACTCCAAAATATGATGGCGACTCTATGCCAAACTGTGCAAGAACAACAAACTCAATATCAAACTCAAAACCAAAATTTTCAACAAAACTTGGCAAGAATAGAGTCACAGATTGCTGATGTATGTCAAAGGAGGGAATTTGGTCAGTTACCAAGTCAAACCATAGCAAACCCAAGGAACAACCCTCCCGGATTTTATCAGAACCAGCAATACCATCAAGCTCAGGGGTACAGACCACCACCTGCTAGACAAAATGCACCTCCACCACAAAACCCACAACAAGCTTTTGTCCAAAACATTCCAGCACCACAAAATAAAAATCAACCTATACAACAGGATCATCCTCCTGCCCAAGCTAGGGGCCCGCAAGTAGAGAATGCAAAAACTGTGTCTACCTTAAGAAGTGGAAAAATCAGAACAAATCCTCACCCACACATGTCAAATGAGGATAAAGAAAATGAAATTGAGGAAGAGATTGAAGAAAATGTTGAAAAAGGAAAATCCAAGGGAAAAGAGAAAATAATTGAAGAACCTCTAGACAAAACCAAGATGAGTGAAGACCCAAACTGTTACATTCCAAGAGTCCCTTTTCCTGAAGCTTTAAAGCCAAAATTTAAAAATAAACCAACTGGTAATGAAGAACTCTTGGAACTGTTTAAGCAAGTTCACATCAACATTCCTCTCCTTGATGCCATCAAGCGTGTGCCTGCCTATGCCAAATTTCTAAAAGAAATGTGTACTCCAAAACGAGAAGTGAGAAATAAAACTAAAACCATCATTCATCCAGAAATTGTGAGTACCATTGTCTTGAATCAACTTCCTAAAAAGCTCAAAGATCCAGGCACTCCACTAATTCCTTGCACCATCGGTGGAGTCACTTTTGAGAGCGGCCTTTTAGATTTGGGAGCCAGTGTCAACCTCCTACCTTCTGCAATTTTTGAGAAATTCAAGCTAGGAGAGTTGAAACCCACTTCTGTTGTCCTTCAACTAGCCGATCGTTCTGTCACCACTCCTAAGGGCTTAGTTGAGGACGTGATTGTAAAAATCAATCATTGTTACTTCCCTGCCGATTTCATCATTCTGGACATGAACACTCCCCAAGATTTAACTCAGTCCACCATTATCCTTGGAAGACCTTTTTTGGTCACAGCTAGAGCCAATATTGATTGTGCTACCGGGATGATGGACATATCATTTGGGGATAGGCGGGTTAGTATCAACATTTTTAGGGCATCTAGGCACCATGACCAAGGAAAAAGTTGTCTAGTGGTAGACACCTTGGAAGAATCTTGCGTGAAAGAAATGGTAGACCAACCCTGTGCTCTAGGGTTTGAGGGAGAGGAAGGACAATTTAGTTCCATGTTGCATAATAATGAGCCATCATTTCATTTAGAGTGTCCTCCTAAGGTTGAGCTAAAACCACTCCCTACTAATTTAAAGTACATCTTTTTAGTAGAGAATGAGACATGGCCCATCATAATCGCTAGTGATCTTGAGGACGGGCAGGAAAGGAAATTGATTGATATTTTGAAGAGTCATAAGAAAGCTATAGGTTGGACAATTGATGATCTGAGAGGCATAAGTCCTTCAGTGTGCACACATCGCATATACTTAGAAGAGAATGCCAAAAGCTCAATAGAAATGCAAAGAAGGCTTAATCCCAACATGAAAGAAGTTGTTAAGAAGGAGATTGTCAAATGGCTTGATGTTGACTTTATTTATCCCATCTTTGATAGCCAGTGGGTTAGTCCAATTCAAGTTGTGCCTAAAAAGTCTGGACTAACTGTAATTCAAACTGAAAAGGGTGAGCTCATTCCCACTAGGCTCGCTACAGGATGGAGAGTGTGCATTGACTATCGCAAACTGAATGCGATGACCAAGAAAGACCATTTCCCCTTGCCTTTCATTGACCAAATCTTAGAGAAACTTGCAAGCCAAAACTTTTTTTGTTTCCTTGATGGATATTCAGGGTATAACCAAGTGGCTATTCACCCTGAGGACCAAGAAAAGACCACTTTCACATGTCCATTTGGAACCTTTGCCTTTAGACGCATGCCCTTCGGGCTGTGCAATGCCCCTGCAACTTTTCAACGTTGCATGATGTCTATTTTCTCAGACATGGTTGGGGACTACTTAGAAGTCTTTATGGATGATTTCTCTGTGTTTGGAAATGACTTTGATTCATGCCTCGACCATTTGACTGAAGTGCTCAAAAGATGCATTAATGCAAATCTTGTCTTAAGTTGGGAAAAGAGCCACTTCATAGTTAAGGAGGGGATTGTCTTAGGGCATATTGTCTCAGAGAGAGGGATAGAGGTAGATAAAGCCAAGGTAAATCTCATTTCCGAATTGCCTCCTCCCAACTCTGTCAAACAAATTCGATCCTTCCTTGGTCATGCTGGATTCTATAGGAGGTTCATCAAAGACTTTTCCAAAATTGCAAGGCCATTGACTTCTTTGTTGAAAGACACTCCTTTCATTTTTGACGAAGCTTGTCATAAATCTTTTGAGGACTTAAAAGACATTTTGACCAAAGCTCCAATTCTACAATCTCCAGACTGGTCATTGCCATTTGAGATAATGTGTGATGCTTCAGACTTTGCTGTAGGTGCCATTTTGGGACAGAAAATTGATAAAGGATCTGTGGTGATTTATTATGCAAGCAGAACATTGAATGACACCAAGATTCGATACACAACCACTGAGAAAGAGCTCCTAGCTGTTGTCTTTGCCTTAGAGAAGTTCAGATCCTATCTGTTAGGAGCTAAAATCATTGTTTTCACTGACCATGCTGCATTGAGGCATTTGCTTGCCAAAAAGGATGCCAAGCCTAGGTTGATCAGATGGATCCTTTTATTACAGGAGTTTGATCTGGAAATTCATGATAAGAAAGGGTCCAAGAATGTGGTAGCTGACCATTTGTCCAGAATAATTGCCCCAGACTCCATGCCTATTAGAGATGCTTTCCCAGATGAGCACATTTTAGCTGTCTCCAATATTTCATCTCCATGGTATGCACACATTGTGATTTACAAAGTCATTGGACGAGTACCTGGAGATTGGACCAAAAATGAAAGAGAGAGATTCTTTGCTAGGGACAAGTATTATATTTGGGAGGATCCGAAGCTATTTTTTATTGGACCAGACCAAGTGATAAGAAGATGCGTCCCTAAGAGTGAGCATCAGAGTGTCCTAAAATTTTGCCATTCTCTTGCTTGTGGAGGGCATTTTTCAGGAAAGAAGACCGCAGCTAAGGTCTTAGACTCTGGTTTCTACTGGCCCACATTGTTTAAGGATGCCCACCAATTTTGTAAGGCCTGTCCTAGATGTCAAACAATGGGAAATATTTCTAAGAAGGATATGATGCCTCTTAACCCCATTCTGGTTGTAGAAATTTTTGATGTATGGGGAATAGACTTTATGGGACCTTTTCCACCGTCCTTTGGATATACGAACATTCTAGTTGTTGTTGATTATGTGTCCAAATGGATAGAGGCCATTGCCACAAAGACCAATGATCATAAGGTGGTTATCAAATCTGTTCAGAAAAACATCTTTTCTAGATTTGGGTGGCCCAAAGCAATCATTAGTGATGGAGGACCTCATTCCATTAACACTCAGTTTAGGACCCTCCTAAGGAAGTATGGGATCACCCATAAGCTGGCAACACCTTACCATCCGCAAACCAGTGGCCAGGTAGAAGTTTCAAACAGGGAGATTAAGAACATTCTTCAGAAGTCGGTTAGGCCTGATAGGAAAGACTGGTCAGAAAGGTTAAATGATGCATTGTGGGCCTACCGAACTGCTTTCAAAACTCCCATTGGAATGCCCCCTTACCGGCTTGTCTTTGGAAAATCTTGTCATCTGCCGGTAGAACTTGAGCATAGAGCCTATTGGGCTATCAAACAGGTAAATCTTGATTTAGCCCAAGCTGGTCAACAAAGGACCCTGCATCTGAATGAACTAGAAGAGCTCAGAAACGAAGCCTATGAAAGTTCCAAGATTTATAAACCCAAGGCCAAAGCATTCCATGATAAACACATTCATAGAAAAACTTTTCAAGTGCATGATAAGGTTTGGTTGTTTAATTCTAGACTTCGTCTGTTTCCGAAAAAATTGAAGTCCCGATGGGATGGTCCTTACACTGTTGTCAAAGCTTACGACAATGGTGCTGTCATCATTCTTGACCCTAAAACGGGACAATCATTCACTGTTAATGGGCAGATGTTAAAACATTTCTTTGAAAGCCCATCTTCTGTAAAAATTGATTCTACCAAGCTAGCTGAGCTAAATGAAGCCTAATTACGTCTAGCTGAAGACGATAAACTTAGCGCTTCTTGGGAGGCAACCCAAGTGTACAAATTTCCTTCATCAGATAATTCTCTGTCTTACTTTCTTTTCCTGAAAATAAGTAGGGGGGAGAGGTAGAATAAGCATGCATTCATAGTCCTCATCCCAAACATTGCTTCATTTCTTTTTCTTGAGCTTGTACATATGCAAATAAAAATTTCACAATGTTTCATCTTTGAATAAAAATCATGTGGCATTGCGCAATCCAGACTATGTGTCTGATCTTTAACCATTAAAATTTTGTAGTTGTCACATTCCTTTGCAAACATCCATGTTAGGTAGCCTCTAGTAAATGATTACATGTACTTCTTGTCTACAATATGTAAGGATTTATGGCAAGAAGTTTTCATACACACACTACATAGCCACTTAGACTAGCTGAACCCGAATGTAGCAAATCTGTTAAAGCTAGTAAGAGAGAGGCGATTGGTTTTTTCCCTTTCCCCTTAAGTGAATTGTGAAGGAAGCGAAGGCGTGTGATCAAGGAACCTGACTGTCCATCCTTCCTTTAAGAGGAAAAGAAAAGAAAAGCAAAAAGCAAAAGCAAAAGCAAAAGAAAAATATATCCATGAAAAATGCCCCGAATCTGAGTAAAGTTGGACTCACTACTCTTGAAAAGTGATGGGTTGTGCAGCATTATGGATGAAAAAGAAAGAAAAAAATTTTGAGTGCACAAAGTGCAAATAAAGAGGCAAAGTCCTCAGCTCAGAGAAATAATCCTCAAGGAAGTTGGGCATAATGGAACTAAGAGAAACAACCAGATCTAACTGAGCAAGGATCTTATTCCACAAATCTTTTCTTCTCCCTCGAATTAATCTAATCTCAAATACTAGCTGAGATAGAGGAGCTCCAGGAGGGCTGATGTGAACTCTTAAGTGAGCTACCTTTTGTGCACAAATTTCTTGCCATAAGCCCATACAATTAGGAAAGACATATCTTTACATTAATCTGTTACATGATAGCTATTTAGCATAAGACATTACATCGTCTAGTCCTACATTTGGAATAATCTTTATTGCTAAGGGACTAGCAATGTTCAAGTAGGGGGGAGTGATAACTACTAAATTTTTCGTGTTAAATTTCATACATTTAGTTAATTTTAGACATCAGTTGTCCATAAATAATGTGCATTTAATTTTAATTCTCATTTCATCCATTAATAGATTTTTGAGCATTTTAGTTAAATTTTTGGGTAGAACACATAGTTAGATTTTCATTTAATAAAGTTAATGCTTTTTGAATAAGTTGACTAATAAAGTGTTTTCTCTTTTTGAAAATACATTGTACATAAATAATTCTTGGTCTTACATTTTCATATATAATTCTTGAAAATATTAATATGTAAATAAATTAGATTCTTATATTAGTTGATAAGTAGAATACACTTGTTAGATTTTGGTTCAATTTACTATTTCTTTTTCAGATTGACTAAATCATGTTCATTTTTCTTTTCATTGGTACACTTTAAGAAATATTTGTATATAAATTTTGTTTCTGTAAATACTCATTTAGTAATAAATAAATTTAAGTTTGCAAATAAATAAATAATAGTTTTGATAATAACACCCCAACCAATGGTCACAATCCCATTAAATAAATAATAAAAAAATGATTTTAATATCCCACCAATACATGCCACTTCTCTCATCTCACTGGCCACCACTAACATTTCTTTATTTGTTTCTTTCATCCTATTAGGTTTGGAGGAAGCTGGGGCTAAGGCGGTTTGGGCTGTGCTGAGGCTGGAAGCGGCCAACAGGGATCTTATGTGGAGTCCTATGGGCGATGGCGAGCTGGTGCAGAGCAGAAGGAGCCCAGATCTCGAGCTTGTGTGGCCAGGGCTGAGGCGCTGGCGATGGGGGCGACATGGCTAAGGCGGAACCGGACCAAGATCTGCTGGGCATGGCGGTTTGGGTGTGCAGAGAGGAGCTCTGCTGGGTGTGTCAGGGGCAAGGCAGATGCGATGGTGGGCTGAGCACTGTGCGGCTGGCGGTGTACGGCAGGGTGTGAGGAGGCCAGATGGGGCGCGATGTGAGCTGACTGGCGGTGTAGAGCAGGCGGTGTGCTGCGCAGCTCGGATCGTGCAGATCCGTGCGATGCAAGCGTCGGGATGGTGCAGATGCTAAGGTGGCGGCGTGTGCCGCTGGAGGCTGTGACCAGGGCGATGGCGCCAGGCGGCTGGCCCTGCTGCTGGTGCGATGGAGCCATGCGCCTGCGGATCTGATGCAGAGGTGAGGCTGGTGCGCCTGGCTGGTGCGCTGGCGATCCTGGTGCAGAGCTGTTCGGCATCCAGGAAGCGAGGAAGCAGAGGCGCCCCAAGACCCGGAAGCCTATATAAAGGGACCCCAAAGGTCCTCCCAGGGGCTGGCTGGTTAGAATTTGATAGGAATTTTTTCCAGTTTTATTTCCTGTATTTTCTTCTTTCGCAAAGCTGGGAGGGGGTTCGGCAGTTAGATTTTTAGTAGTTTTATTTCTGCCATTTTGTTCCTGTACTTCTTCTTTCAGTAGAGCAGGAGAGCTGGGATTTTGGAGTTTCCTTTGGCATTTCTTTCTGTAGCTTTTCTTTCATGTAGAGCATGGAGGTGTTGTTGATTCGAGCTGTCTAGTTTAGTTTGTGTTTTTATCATCTCTTTTAGTCCAGATTGTTTAAGGGATTCGACTCTTGAGTTGGAGAGTTATTTCCTCTGTTCTTCTGAAGCTTACGAATTGTTGCTGCTACTTCTTCTGTCTAATTTTCTTCCTTCTGTGCGTTGCAAGCATCTAGGAGGGATCTCCAGTCTTCTTGTGTTGATTTTTCCATTTCGTCTGTGCTCAGAATAGTTAGATTCAGTGAAGAGACTGGGGCTTCCAGGGTTCATAATTCCAGTGGTGTTTATTGCATTTAATTTCCATTTCATCTGTGCTTTCTTCCTTTCAATCTAGTGGTGTTAATCCAGCTCTTTGAAATTTTCATTTGCTGCTGTGAGGGGATCAGATCCGGATGTTTGATTGGAATTTTTAAGAATTTTTTTCTTCTATTTTTTTTTTATGCTCAGTGAAGAGATTGGGGCATTTCGCAAGAGTAATTGGAGAAGTTCAGCTACAGGGGATTTTACTTCCATTTCTTTGCTTTGGCTGCTCGGAGGACTACTGTAATGCTTCTCATGTTTTCTTATGTTCTTTTGTGAGCTGCTGTGAAGGATTTCAAAGGGTCTTGGGGTCCGAGTTTTCTCTTTGATATTTGTTCTTCCATTTCTACTGTTCTTCTGTACTGCTGTGAGGAGGATTTAGCAGTTTTCTCATTTCTTTATGTTCCAGAATTCGATCTAGTGCAATTGTTAATTCGAGTTGTCTATTCTATTAGTATTCTGTTTCTGTCCCCTGGACAGATTGGGAGCATGATGTGCTGTCCATAGTTCCTGTAATATTTTCTTTATTGATTTTGTCATCATCTCTGGTACAGTAATCCGATATTCCTACAGTTCTTGTTGATCTCAACTTTAATTTTTGGTTGCGTTCCTCTTCATTGTCTCATTATGATTGATGTTTGTGGAGAGTTGAGAATGTTGATTGTTCATCCCCTGAGCTATAGGGGTATATTGATTCATTAATTTCTAGTTAAGCTTTCTGTTTGCTTGTTTGATCCCTCGAGCTATGAGGGTATAGTGATATCATATCTCTTCCATTTTCAATTTTGCTTGTTATTTCATTAAGTTTGATCTGTCAAGATTGTGAGGGATTTGATCGGTGTTGTTTACATATTCACTTTTAATGCACTGTCGATAGAGATTTCAAGTCAAAGTAGTTTAACCCAAGCTTTATTTGGCTTCCCTGTGGAAATGACCTGTTCTCACCCTTTTGCTAGTTCATATTTGCTATTTTATTTTTGTGAGACAGTTTAGAGGAAGTGCGCATATTGACTTGTGCGAGGAACTCTGGACAACGAAAATGAACAGTCAATAATGCCGCGCATTCATCCTGCCCCCCCCCTCTCCTCTCTATCTCACACACAGTCATCTCTCCCTCTCTCACACATACTCTGTCACAGTTCTACCCCCTCCTCTCTCTCTCTCTCACAGTCACGCCCCTCTCTCTCTCTCTGTCTATCTCTCTCTCTCTCACATGCACACACAGACATACACATACACACTGTCACAGTCCCGCCCCCCCTCTCACATGCACACACACACACATATACACACTTTCATATGTTTAATTTTGGTGCACTATTGTAATGGCAATTTTTTTCACATTGTGTTTATAATGTCATATTTGTGTGTTTTTGCATGATTGTATAATTGTAATGTATTGTTTAATTTATATTATGAATTCTTTTTAGATTTAACATAAGAATATATTATGAACTAGTTCTATGCCCATGCATAATGTCATATTTATGTGTTTATGAAGTGTTCACTTTCAGTTTAATGTCATATTTGTGTGTTCTATACCCATGCATAATGTCATATTTATGTATTTGAACAACTTCAAAGGAAAAAAATAAGGGTGCACTAGCCCTATATTCTTGAATTTTACCAACTTACAAGGCAACCAGTAGCTGATAGGAAAAGATTTGGGGGAGTTAGGTTCGGAGAAATGGAGAGGGACTGCCTACTTGCCCATAGGGCCGCTGCGAACCTTCACGAATGCCTATTCACATTCGTGACTCTGGTGCATGTTTGGCAAACATGCATCTGTGAGGAGTCACTGACTGTGAATAGGCGTTCGTGAAGGTTCGCAGCGGCCCCATGGGTAAGTAGGCAATCCCTCTCCATTTCTCCGAACCTGACTCCCCCAAATCTTTTCCTGTCAGCTACTGGCTGTTGTGTAAGTAGGTGAAATGCACCCTTTTTTTTCCATTGAAGTTGTTCAACGCCTTGCATGAAATTTTTTTACTACGAAATTTTTTTTCTTGATTAGTATTGCAGTTCTTACTTTAATGTAATTCATTTACATGTATGTGTGAATTTGGTTTAATATTGCACTTGTTCACATGCAATATTTTGTTTTCATTTTCCTTTCATATTTATGTGGTTTTTAAATTTGATCTATACATGTATAGCAATTTATCACTACACACACTTCACAAGAGCGTGTTAAGCCCATGTCAGTGAACCTTCCCGTTCAAGACTTTGGGATTGATGTGCATGAGTCTTCTTTTCAATGATGAGAATGTGTATATATAACTCAAAGTCTTGAATTGTCCCGTTTTGGACAGTCTGTGAATGTTTGATCACAATTAGTTGGTCATTTCCTATGTGTTTGTATTATTTGTTGAAAATTTCAGCTGCGTCTACTCACTCCTCTTTGATATACCTTTATTGATTTAGAATATTTTCTTAACCACTTATTAGTATTATTAGTAAGTGTTTAAGAAAATATCTTAATCAATAAATATTTTCGGTATATCAGAGAGGTGTGGGGAGATGCTACCGAAATTTTCAGCAAATTATACAAACACATAGTAAATGGCCATCTAAGTGCGATCAAATATTCACAGATGGGTAAAAAGTGATAATCTAAATAATATATCCGTCCTATTCATTTCGGTTGCGTCGAAGGATGTGTGAGTTTGAATTTAAAGTTATTTGTCTGTTAATATTGGTTGGGCGCAGGAAAAAAATGTCTTCAAACCGTTCATGGATGTATCGTAGAATAGTTGATCATGTGGTGTCTGTGGAGTTTAGCGTCGAAGTTGAGACTTTCATTTAGTTTGCATTGGGGAATCCAAAGGCAGCAGTAGATAGCGAAGGTTGCATCCAATGTCCTTGTATGATTTGTAAAAATTTGAAGTGGAATTCATCATGGGAGGTTCAATGCCATTTATACAGAAAAGGGTTTGTTGATGGTTATATGAATTGGACATGTCATGGTGAGGAGCTCTGGTCGCACAAGCCTCGTAATGTGGAAGGCACAAGTACATATGTGGATATGGTTGTAGATGCTGCTGGTCCCACATTCAATGTACATGAGGATCCTGTATACGCTAAAGACGTGTCGAACAAGGGAGCCAAAAGATTCTATCAGTTACTTAAGGATGCTGATGAGCCATTGTGGGATGGTTGTCAAAAACACACTCGGTTGTTAGTGGTGTCATAGTTGCTGAACTTGAAATCTAAATTTCATATAAGTGAGAATTGCTTTGATCGTCTCCTCTTCATCATCAAGAGCATGTTACCTCGAGATGAGAAGTTGCCTCAAAATTTTTATCATGCCAAAAAGATGGTCAATGATTTAGGACTTGGATATGTGAAAATAGATGCATGTCCTAATCATTGTATGTTGTATCACAAAGAGGATGCAGATAAGGTATCATATTCTATTTCCCATCATGATAGGTTTAAACCTAAAAGAGGGGCCAATTCTAGGGGAAAGGATATACCTTATGCGTCATTGTGATATTTCCCCCTAACACCTACACTGCAGTAGATGTATATGTCTTCAAAGACAGCTCAACATATGAGGTGGCACGCAGAAAGAGTACGTCAGGACGAGGATATTATGAGTCATCCTGCAGATGGCGAAGCTTGGACTCATTTCAACCATGCTCATCCTATCTTCTCAAGGGAGTCGCGTAATGTGAGGCTTGGTTTGTGCACTGACGGATTCAATCCATTTGGAGGTTCAGTGGCTTCCTACTCCAACTGGCCAGTGTTTGTGACACCATACAACCTTCCTTCGAGCATGTGCATGAAGCGAGAGAATTTGTTCCTGTCTTTATTGATTCCTGGTCCTAAAAGTCCTAAAAAAATATAGACATATATCTCAGACCATTGATTGATGAATTGAAATTATTATGGACTGAGGGGGTCAATACTTATGATGCATCTAGAAAGCAAAATTTCACCATGAGGGCAACATTGATGTGGATGATAAGTGATTTTCCTGCATATGGAATGCTATCTGGTTGGAGCACACACGTGAGGCTAGCATGTCCTTACTGTATGAATAATACCAAATCATTTGTACTTAAACATGGTGGGAAGTCATGCTGGTTTGATTGTCATCGACAGTTTTTAGCAGTTGATCACCCTTTCAAAAGACAAAAAGATGCATTCCTAAAGAACAGAATGGAATGAGATGAAGTTATATTCGAGAGGTTTGATGATCAGTCTATCCCCATGTAATTTTAATTAATTACATATGTATTTTGGTGATTAACAAAACTAAACTAGATTTTATCAATAATATCTAATGAATATTTCATAAGTCTTAAGTACAGGAAAAATACCAAGGTCAAACAAGCCAATAAAGGTATGCATTACTTCTCTGAAGCTTTAATCTTTTCAACATGATATTTCTCTAAGTCCATATCGATTTCTGGTGAAAATCTTAACGATTTCCTTGTAAAGACTGAAAAGTCATGTTGTTTCAAACAAGTCGATGTCATAACGATTCTATAAGTTATCGCAACGATTCCTTTAGAAAGCATAACGACTAGCCTGTCATAACGATTCTATAAGTCATCGCAACGATTCCTTTAGAAAGCATAACGACTAGCCTGTCATAACGATTCTATAAGTCATCGCAACGATTTCTTTAGAAAGCGCAACGACTTGCCTGTCATAACGATTTCATAAGATACCGTAACGATTTCTTTAGAACTCGTAACTACTTGCTCGCCGCAACGATTCTATAAGTTATCATAACGATTTCTTTAGAACTCACAACGACTTGCTCGCCGTAACGATTTCATAAGATACCGTAACGATTTCTTTAGAACTCGTAACGACTTGCTCGCCGCAACGATTCTATAAGTTATCATAACGATTTCTTTAGAACTTGCAACGACTTGCTCGCCGTAACGATTTCATAAGTTACCGTAACGATTTCTTTAGAACTCGCAACGACTTGCTCGCCGTAACGATTTCATAAGTTACCGCAACGATTTCTTCAGTGAACACAACGACTTGCCCTCTATAACGATTTGTTAAGTGTTTCATAACGATTTCTTTAGCGCTTAAAATGATTTGATTTGCGCAACGATCTCTTTAGAGCTCATAACGACTTGATAAGTGTTCATAACGATTTCCCTGTTGAACACTTAAACTTGCTTTAATGATTTGACTTGTTAGTGTTCATAACGATTTCATAAGTCATATAGACAACGACTCTATAGTTTATATCGACTTGTCTTTTATCTTATCTCTTGAAGGGTTGACTAGTCAAAGTCACACATATATCTATCTGTCACTCCTGCATTTATGAGTTCTGAACATATCTCTGCATGAATGTAGACAATATCGTCCATTATCGTGCTTACTCTATATTCATCTTTTAAAACAAGCTATTTGGGATTGCTATTCTAGTGAATACTCACATTAACGTATACTGACAACAAGAGACAGTTTAAGTTGTCTGCTGTTCTAGCATTTAATGTGTGCAGGGTCCTGAAGACTTTCTATCATACAACGTTGGACCTATAGACGTCAGAAGACCCTATATCTTTGCGTGCTCAAATGGATAAAAGATAGTTGAAGCTTCCAAATGTCAAACAGTCTAACGTCTAACAATCCAAGAGACAACGGTTACTTCAACGGCAGTATTTCAAATAGAAGATATAAATTCAAAGACAGAATGAAGAAAGAAGATCTAATGAAGCAGAGAACAAGCATATCGTGTTCAAACGTTCAAATTCTTCTGCAAGAAGTCCAGAGCCAAGAATCTCATTCCTCATCACCTTTAGCTCTTTTGCTCTCTATGCTGTAATAGACTTTCTAAGAGAGCTTGTGTAGTTCTGAGAGTGTGCTTAGCATAGATTCTTTGCTCTCGATGCTAGTGGCTTCAGATCTTGGCTTGTTAAAAGCTTGATCTAGGGGCGTGAATTTCATTCATTTCTCTTTGAGGAGTTTTTCCCTTCGGTTGTGAAGGAAGACCTGGTGGTATCCAGGGTGTTGTTTCCCTTCGGTTGTGAAGGAAGACCTGGTGGTATCCAGGGTGTTGTTTCCCTTCGGTTGTGAAGGAAGACCTGGTGGTATCCAGGGTGCTGTTTCCCTTCAGTTGTGAAGGAAGACCTGGTGGGGCATCCAGGGTGTTGTTATTTCCCTTCGAGTGTGATGGAAGACCAGCTGAGCTGGGTGTTGTAGCGTCCTTAGGGGGACTGTACCCTAGTAGTGGAATCCTGAGTTGTTGCTCAGGGACTGGATGTAGGACTCCTAAGGAAAGGAGGTCCGAACCAGGATAATTCTTGTGTTGTGTGATTGTTTTCCTTGTGTGATTGCCTTTCGAACTAACAACTACTAACCTCTATCGAAGAACGTTGTTGTGTGAATGTTTTTGATTTACAGGTGT
This sequence comes from Colocasia esculenta, assembly GCA_014218235.1. NCBI lineage: Eukaryota > Viridiplantae > Streptophyta > Magnoliopsida > Alismatales > Araceae > Colocasia > Colocasia esculenta. The sequence continues at coordinate 69,821,577 of CM024755.1, forward strand.
TAATAGATTAATTTTAAAAGACCCATTCACCCCCCCTCTGTGCTCGTCAACTGGGCAACAAGTGGTATCAGAGCATGTCTCTTCGAAAAAGAAAAAGGATCCAACGATCTGAAGAGTAAAGATCCATGGCAGCCCAAGGTAACTTTGAAGGTCAGTCTGTCAACCGACCCCCTCTCTTCGATGGTGAAGATTATCCTTACTGGAAGACCAGAATGGAATACTTTCTACAAGGCCACGACTATCAAATTTGGTCCATAGTAGAAGAAGGTGATCTGGTAGTCACAAATGAGAAAGCTCAATGGACAGATGATGACAGAAAGAAGATCTCCTTGAATTGCAAAGCAAAGAGCATCTTATGCTGTTCTCTAAGTAAGAAGGAGTTCAATAGAGTTTCAGCCTGCAAATCCTCAATGGAAATGTGGGAAAAGCTCAGGATCACATATGAAGGCACAGACAAGGTAAAAGAGACAAGAATCGACATTCTTGTCACTCAGTATGAGAGATTTCAGATGCAATCAGGTGAATCCATAACTCAAATGTTCAGTCGGTTCACTGACATCACAAATGGATTAGCTGGTCTGGGGAAAACTTATGAGATCGGAGACATGGTGAGGAAAATACTTAGATCCTTACCGTCCTCATGGACCCCAAAGGTCACAGCAATAGAAGAAGCTAATGACCTGAAGAGAATGTCAGTAGAAAAGCTCATTGGGTCCCTCATGGCCCATGAGATCAACATGGAAAGGCTAGGAGAGTCCTCTAGCAGAAAGAAGCACTCCAACGCCTTAAAAGCTGAAGAAGATTCACCAGAAGCAAGTTCAGCTGAGAGTGAAAGTGATGCGGACAGCGAGAATGAGGAAGCAATGCTATCTAGAAGATTGCAGCGGATTTTGACTAAGAAGAAGAAGTTCCAATCAGGTAGAAGGCACTTCAAAAGGAATAAGGACTTCAAGAAGTCAGATGGAAAAGAGATGAAGAAAGGAGAACCCATCTGCTATGAATGTAAGAAGCCAGGACACATTAAAGCTGAGTGTCCAACATTCAAGAAGCCGGAGTTTAGGAAGAAAGACAGCTCCAAGAAGTTCAGAAAGTACAAAAAGAAGGCGATGGCAGCAGCATGGGAAAACAGTAGCGACTCAGACAGTGAGTCAAGCTCCTGCAGCGATGAAGAAGAAGCCAACTTGGCCTTTATGGCTAATACTGAAGAAAAGGTAACCTCTGACTCTTCTTTTGATTCATGCAATGGTTCAGATTCCGATAGTTTAGAAGAGGCTTTCAACGAACTATATGAAAAATATAAAGAAGTAACCAAACTATTAAAAGTAAGCAAGAAAAACATAGTTTGTATAGAAAATACAAACTCAGATCTAAAATCAGAAAATGAACAATTAGAAAGTCAAATAACTGAACTTAAAAGAAGAAATGAACTGTTATGTGAAGACCTAAAAGCCAAGCATGAACAAATAACTAAATTAGAGAAACAAGTAAGTTCAGATGAACTGAAAACTGAAATCAAAACACTAACAGAAGAAAATATACAGTTATCTCGCACATTAGAAAAATTCACCAATGGTAAAAACTCCCTCATATTAAAAGGTGCTAGAAGATCAGGTAAGAAGAAAAATGGATTAGGATATACACCCCCAGATAATGAAGAAACCATAGTTTATCCTAAAACATATCCTACACCAAAATTTGTACCTGAACAAGATATAGCATACAAACTGATTTCAAATATATAGAAAAAGTAACCAAATTATCCTGCTGTAGTCACTGCAACAAGTTAGGACATATCATAACGACATGCCCAACAAGACATAAGAAAGATAATAAAAATTAAAATCAATGATACTAACCCATTAGGACCCAAAAGAATTTGGGTACCTAAAACTTGATGTTTTTATTTCAGGTTATCCCTCGAGCATCCAAATGGTATTTGGATAGTGGGTGCTCAAGTCACATGTCAGGAAACCAGAAGTTATTCTCTCATCTCCAAGCTGAAGAAGGAATAGTCACTTATGGAGATAATGGGAAAGGAATAGTGATAGGCAGTGGCTCTAAGAATAACAAAGGAAAAACAGTCATAGAAGATGTGTTATTAGTCAAGGGATTGAAGCACAATCTCATTAGCATCAGCCAGCTGTGTGACAAAGGCCATCAGATCAAGTTTCAAGAGTCAAAGTGCAGCATACTGAAGGATGGAGCAGTCATCTTTGAAGCTAATAGAGAAAAGAATTTGTATGTGCTCTATTTTGAGGAACTCAAGGAACAAAACGTCTGTCTGGCAGCAAATAAGGATAAATCTACTGAATTATGGCACAGACGACTAGGTCATTGCAGCATAGATGGCATGAGAAAATTGATGAAGAAGAATCTTGTGGAAGGTCTACCTAAGGTCAGTACAAAAATGGATGGTGTCTGTAGACCTTGTGCTAAGGGAAAGCACACCAAGAGCTCCTTCAAGTCAAAGACAGTGGTGACCACCTCAAAACCCTTAGAGCTCCTTCATATGGATCTATTTGGGCCAATGAGGACTACTAGCCTTGGAGGAAAGAACTTTGGATTTGTCATAGTCGATGATTACTCAAGATTCACATGGGTATCATTTCTAGAGCATAAAGATGACACATTTGATAACTTTGTCATTTCAGCAAGAAAGTACAGAAGGATCAGAAGTTTAGCATTGTTTCTATCCGATCAGATCATGGTGGTGAATTTCAGAATGAAAAATTTGTTAAGTTCTGTGATGATCAGGAATTGAGCATAATTTCTCAGCACCAAGGACACCACAGCAAAATGGAATTACTGAGAGAAAGAATAGAACTCTATTGGATATGGCAAGAACAATGTTATCAGAATATGATCTGCCAAGGTATTTTTGGGCTGAAGCAGTCAACACAACAAGCTACATTATCAACAGAGTAATGATCAGACCAATCCTAAAGAAGACTGCATATGAACTGTTCAAAGGAAAGAAACCAAAGATCAGCCACTTCAGGACATTTGGATGTCCTTGCTTCATCCACAACAATGGAAAAAGAGACATTGGTAAGTTGGATGCCAAATCAGATGAAGGTATCATCATGGGGTACACCTCTAAACCCAAAAACTATAGAGTATTTAATAAACACACTTTATTAATTGAACAGTCTGTACGCATTATCTTTGATGAAACTAACCCTTCCTTGAGAAAGGAAGAAGATAGTGACAATGATGATGTAGATAAGCTGTGCAAGAAACTAAAGAATACATCAATTGAGGACAAGGATGATCCACCTCTGGAAGACTTGCAACAAAAGGAAATTACACATGAAAATCTTCCAAAAGAATGGAGACACAAGAAAGATCACCCACTTGAGAATATTATTGGTGATCCATCCGTAGGGGTAAGAACAAGAGGTAATGTTATTCCTTGTGATTACCTAGCTCTTGTTTCTCAAATAGAGCCTAGGACAGTCAATGAAGCTCTTACTGATGAATCTTGGATAATAGCCATGCAAGATGAACTAAATCAATTCAAGAGAAACCAAGTATGGTCACTTGTTCCTAGACCATCAGACCATCCAGTCATTGGCACCAAATGGGTGTTCAGAAATAAACTGGATGAAACTGGTGCAATCTTAAGAAACAAGGCCAGATTGGTAGCTCAAGGCTATTCTCAAGAGGAAGGCATAGATTTCGATGAAACCTATGCACCTGTAGCTAGACTTGAGACTATTAGAATACTACTTGCATATGCATCAGCATTAGATTTAAAATTATTTCAAATGGATGTCAAATCTGCATTTCTAAATGGTTTCATAAAAGAGGAAGTTTATGTGGAACAACCCCCGGATTTTGATGACACAGAATTTCCTAATCATGTTTTCAAACTTCATAAGGCATTATAGGGTTTAAAACAAGCACCTAGAGCTTGGTATGAAAGGCTCAGTTCATTTCTTTTAAACCATAGTTTCAGTAGAGGTCAAGTAGATAGCACTCTTTTCATAAAGTCAAAGGTCAAACACATATTACTGGTTCAAATTTATGTAGATGATATCATTTTTGGTTCTACTGATGAATCCCTTTGCAAGTATTTTGAAAAGTTGATGCAGGGTGAATTTGAAATGAGCATGATGGGAGAACTTAATTACTTCCTTGGATTACAAATCAAACAAGAAAAGGAAGGAACTCACATCTGTCAGGCCAAGTACACAAAAGAACTCCTGAAGAAGTTTGGATTCGAAAATACCAAGCCACTGTCAACACCAATGAGTACATCAACAAGGATGGACAGTGATAAAGATGGTAAGAAAGTAGATAAAAAGATCTACAGAGGTATGATAGGTTCACTACTCTATTTGACAGCTAGTAGACCTGACATCTTGTTTAGTGTACGTATGTGTGCTAGGTATCAAGCAGATCCTAGAGAATCACATTTAATTTCTGTGAAAAGAATATTTAGATATTTAGCAAGAACTCATGTCTTAGGATTGTGGTATCCAAAATGTTATGAAATTAACTTAGTAGGTTATTCTGATGCTGACTATGCTGGATGCAAATTAGATAGAAAAAGCACCAGTGGTTGTTGTCAATTTCTTGTAGGATCTTTGATATCTTGGTCTTAAAAGAAACAAAATTCAGTGGCACTATCTGCAGCTGAAGCTGAATACGTAGCTGCTGGAAGTTGTTGTACACAACTCTTATGGATAAAGCAACAACTTGAAGATTTTGGATTAAATATCAAATCAATCCCACTGTTGTGTGACAATACCAGTGCCATTAATCTTACCAAGAATCCAGTTCAACATTCAAGGACAAAGCATATTGAGGTTAGATATCATTTTATTCGTGATCATGTAGCAAATGGTAATATTGAAATATCTTTTATTGATACAAATGGTCAGTTAGCAGACATTTTCACAAAACCTTACCTGAGGAGAGATTCACATCTCTTAGAAGGGAGTTAGGCATGTGCAATTTGTGAAAAAGGTTCTGTTTAAAACTGACACATTAAATTTCAGAATTAAGTAATTTTTTCCCTCCATGGCTCTAAGTAAAAGAAATTCAAATTATCCTTTGTAACCGCTCTCTCATTGAAGTCGGTTTGAATAGTCAAACTCTTTTGTCTTCTTCTGCCGCCTTTTGGCGCCTCACTTTCCCCAGTGCATTTATTTATTCATAAAATCAATGACAGAATGATTCGTATCCCATCTTCTACCTTTTCCCCCTTTCGTCTGGTTACTTGAGCCGATGCCCTAGCAAGTTCGACATCGACTCTCTGCAAAGTTTGAAGCCTCTCTCTCCTTCCTGCGAAATTTCTTGAGGGCTTTCACTCCTCCTTCCTTCTCAACCCTCCAGAAAACTTCCTTACCGGATTCCATGGCCGCATCCACAGTTTCCGGAAGTTTGGGTGGCTACAGCGCCGAGTTCCTTACTCCTGAGCAGCAGGAGAGGTTCACTTTCATAAAGACGAAGCTGTGTTGAAATAAAGAGGTTGATATGGCAGATCTGGAGAAAAATGGGATGCACAGTGTGGTGGCCGCAATTATCAGGATGCAATGGATGGGAATCGCAACCCTCTCGGAAGTAAGCTATCCAGACCTTGTCAAGGCCTTTTATGTTTGTTTGAAATCAGAGGCAGATGGATCCCTGACATCCTTTGTCAAGGGAATCCAAATCAGGATCGACCGTGAGTTTTTGAAAAACCTAGTTGGTGTATGTACATCTAGTCAGAGTGGAATCCACTCAGTGGATATTCAAGCGAAGGGTCTAGGTATCATTGGACCAGACTTCCGGCTGAAAGATGGAAAGCTGGACATCAATCAGCTAAATGCCTTCAATAGGAATTTACATTTCATAGTGTGTCAGAGTCTGGCTCCGAGAAGTGCCACCTTCTCATCTTGTACCAAGGCCGACTCAGACTTGATGTTTTGGGCCATCCAAAATAGGGAAATCAATTTGGCTGAAGTTATGATAGAAATGATGAAGTTCGCCAGAGATCAGATTTGGGATACCAAGAGCAAGCTAAACGTCTCTCTGCCTTATGCTCACCTGCTCACCAAAGTATTCAAACACTTTGGTGTTGATCTATCAGGGGCAGTCACTGAGAAGATGGGCCAAGCGATTAGGTCCAGAAACCTGAAGAAAAGCGGTTTTTCATTTCAAAATGGTACCTGGTCCAAAGCTTCAGTAGCAGAGGGAGAGGCCATCATAGGTGATTTTCAGGAAGAAGCAGCAGAAACAGCAGCAGAGCAGCCATTAGCAGTCCAATCAGCAGCAGTATAAGCTTCAGTAGCAATTGAGCCAGCAGCACCATCAGCTCCAGAATTAGCAGGATCACCTTTAATCGAAGCACCAGTAGAAGAAGCAATGGCAAGTGCAGCAGATCCCTCACCCACCTCCATCGTTGCCTCTATCCTTAAAGAGGTATTGGATTCTATTCACTCCACTCCAGTCACTCCAGAGGCTGGCGGAGAATCAGTGGCAGAAGCTGTGGCATCAGGCCACATTGAAGAATCTCTTGCAATACCAGTTCAGGAGGAGCAATTAGATGCTCCTGATAATATTATTTTGGAAGAGGATGCTCCCATTCAGGGGGAGCAAGAACCATTGGAAAAGGATGCTCCTGTTCAGGGGGAGCAATCAAAGGAAGGTCCAGTAGAAGCATCCCGCAGTGATGAGGCTATGGGCAGTGTACCAATTGATGAAGACCTACCTCGTGATCAGAATGATGTCAGAGAAGGGGAGACAGCCAGCTCCTCTGATTCAGATGATGATCAGCCTCCTCCAGTTTCAGAGGCTAGGCAAAAAGGGAAAGAAGTAGAATCCAGAGTCCCACTATTAGCAGACACTCCTTTTGAAAGGCAAATGAGGCAGAAAATAGTGATTAATTTGAAGCCTGTGATTGAGAGGCATGATGCTCAAGGCACAATCCTGTGCTCTCTCCAATCAGATGTTAAATCAATCTTCATGAGCCAAGCATCAGCTACAAGGGAAATTTCCAACATAAGAAATGCCATGAAGTGGTTTAACCAGGAAATGGGTACCATGAAAAATTTGCTGAGAGAAATTCTCAAGGTGGTTGGAGCTCAAACTTCTCCTCCTCCACCTCCTGCAGCCCAGGTTCCGGAGTCAGGGCCATCAGCTCAAGAGGCAGGGCCAACAGGGCCAGAAGCAGCAGCAACACCAGCAGAGGCAGCAGTAAATGTGCAAGGGGCATTTAGGCCAGCTGATCAGGTTGAAGGGCCTCCAGGGCCATCTGAGCAAGGGTCAGGGCCATCAGGGACATTGGAGAGTGAGTCTGTAAGGCCCTCGAATTTCCGTCACATTATTTGTATTTGCATGTGTATATTTGTGCTTGTGTATGTATATACAAATTTACGTACGTATTGAGTAGTATAATTACGTGTGCATATGTCTATATTAGATGTAAATAATGCATGTATTGAATGGTGATAGTATGGATACAATACCATATGTATATTGCATGTATATATACATGGTATGCATGGTTTTCTGCATAATTTGGACTTCTGGCCGAAGGCCATCTTGGCGTCAACCCCCTAGACGCTGAGGTAGTGTCAGCGTCCAGACATGGACGCCAACACTAATCCTGGCGTCGAGCGATATGGATGCCTATTTCTCTGGCCTGCATGCGCAGCAGAGCTGCAAGCTTCTGAAACAAGAAAACCAACCATTGGGGGACTGTCCCCAACGGCTCTGAAGGCTGTCAAGTCACCTGGTGAGTGGGAGAGGGGTCTCTCCTACATGTTAAACCCGGAGCTCCCTTCCTCAGCCTCTTTTCACCCTTGCAAGAGGAGAAAAAGAGAAAGAAAAACCCTAGAGAAAAACTGAGGAAAACCCCACTTTGGAACCCAAAATTCCCCAACCTGAAGATTTTTCCGGAGATCTACTGCTTCAAGAAGGTAGCTGGATCAAAGGAGGAGGCTTCCCCGACATCCCCTTGGCGTGGAGATCATCCAGGAGCCCGGAGGAAGAAGATCTAGGAGGAGGTTCTGCACCTTCTTGGGACTGCCCAAGGAGGGCTTCTCCGAGCATTTTGATCCCTTGTAGCATTTTTCTAAAAGGCAAGTGACCTAACCATAACGTCCCCGTATGTGTCTAGGTCGTTTCTACTATTTTTATGAAATTTCCCTCGAGTCCTAGACCCTCCCATTCACCCAAATTTGAGAGCTCGGGTCTGTGTTTCTGCACAGACCTGCATTGACGGCAAGGTCAATGGACGCAGAGATCATGCTCGGCGTCCATCGACCATGTCGCTGACCCTGAGTCAGCGGCCAGAGACCGCCGCCAAGTTCCTCTGGACAGAACAGTGACCTGTTCTGCCCTTCTTATGCAATTATTTTCGGTATGGTTTCCGTGATGAGGATATATGGTAACCCTATATACTATGTATATTGTTATTTGTGGTGTGTGGATGAGTGTGATGTGTGGTGATGGATGTTAGAAGAGTGTATTCCATGAATGTATAAGCATGACTTGTTGATGATCTTGCCAAATCTATGTTTTATGATGAGGATTTGTCTGAATGCCTCAGTTTTAATAGATCATGAAGAATAGTGGATCAGTGTACATGTACTCAGTTTTGAGGAATTATCCATGCTTGTATAAATTGCCAATAAACTCGTTCGGTCAATAAAGCGGCATGCAAGAATGATTTGTGGTGACCGATCTACAATTGTATAATTTAGAGTAAATTCTGTATTCTCAGATCATGTATGTGACAGTAACCTCTGTTCAAACATTAAGAGGCAAAATTGCATGATGTGTTAAACTCCATGTTAACTTAAGTTGTGAATGGCATGCGAAATAAGTGTTTGATTTTCTGTAAATTCTATTTAGCTCAGAAAAATCTGAAAATTTTAGTGTATGATCTAGAACCCGAAAATAGCATGTGGTTAAAATTTCAGGTCATTTGGACCAGTGTATAAGAAGTTATGTATTTTTCATGTGAAAGGTGATAATCTATGTATATTATCGTAATGTGGTTAATTGTTGCTTAAACTCAACCTGATTAGTGCATCTACTGTGTGTTAACTCCTGAAATCTGTAGTTCCATGTTAGGAAAAATAGAGATATGCATGTGAGTGAGAAAGTGAATGAGATGAAAAGTGATATGTGTTAACCATGTGTAAAAATCGGTAAAATGTGTAAATGTGTAAATTGTGCCAAGTGTGACATTGCTTCCACAGAGGGCAGTGGAACTGTATCAGGGAAAAGTCCCCCTGAGAAAGTTCAATGTGTAAGTGACCCTAAGGGCATTAGGGGGAAATCCTGGAGGTGGACAAGTACCACTGGTTAGGGTGGAGACTTGTTCTCCCGGTCTGCGCAGTCCAAGAGTCGCCATTGGAATGCCTAGATGGCGTCTATGTGTAATGTGATGTGTATATGTCCTTCTTTGGTGGTTTGGACTATGTGTCACGGCACCTAAAATGTGTAATGTGCAATGTGTAATGTGTATGTGTTCATGTGTAAATGTGTAAGTGAACAATGTGAATGTGTATGTGCAAAGTGTAACCATGTGAAAGAGGAAACTTGTGTAAAGAAAATGTGAACTTCTGAATGTAAGGATGTGATATTGAAATCCATGTGAGACAAATCTGAAACCATGTGAAATCAGTGATTTTATGTTGTTATCATCATGTTTATATGTGCAAAGATGTCTAGAATCCATGTTAGGGATAATTGATGAGAACGGGTACAAGATAGCGTGATTGGTTGTTCACATGATATGTTTCTATCAACATTGTAGCTCTCATGTATAGGTTTACAGCCATTAAACCATGTGAAACCAGTAACTTAAAGCATGCGAAAACGTCTATGTATGTGTTTAAAAACATGTAAGATTCATGCTAGTCGTGTTTTCCTTTCATATGTGTACAATGCTTATGTTGGTAACTCTCATGTCTTGGTTCCTTAAAGGTAAGATTCCATGAGTAAGTTGAATAGAAAGCATGTGATAGGTAAAGTTTTATTCTTGGAAATCTGAAAGCATGATCCATGTATTAACTTGTAAAACTTTCATGCTATGTGTTGAAAATTGTGAATGTGCATGTAGAAACTGCTATGACTTATACGTGTATGTTATGAGTAGTGTCGCTTGCTGAGTCTTTAGACTCACTCCTTGCTTCGGCGTACAGGTGTAGTTGGTGACGTGGCACCGTTGGAGGAGATAGTGGAGACGGACTCCGAGCGCGGAGATTAGTCTTTGGAGTTTCGTTGTGACTTGTTCATTTCATAGTATGTAATTTGAACATTGTACTAGAGTTATCATGAAAGGATGTATAATTGTGGACATTATGTATTTAAATTTCAGCAATTTAAATTATGTGACTTTTAGCTCTTAATGTAAATTGCGAACTTCATGTATGTTAAATGTGATGATGAATGAATGAAGACAAATGTCTTTTACTTCCGCTACTCTATTGTATATTCGCGTGTATCTCAGCTGTTTGTATCGTTTGGGTAAATGTCCCACTGTGAGGACTCTCGCTATACCGACGTGGTTGGTATAACGTACCGGTATAATGAGGGCCGTCACAGAGATTGGTATCAGAGCGACCGGTTGAGATTGCACATGAATATACCTAAGTCATCATCCCATTGCATGCTAAGTATGTCCACATGTGTAGAAAACACTAATAAGAAGTGAAAGATAGATAAGAAAATGGTTAGAAAACTTAGTAACCTAGCCCTAATGGTGGCTGAAAATTTTATTACAGCCATGGCTTCGAGAGGTAGGCGTGGTGGAGCGCCGGCCCGTGAGGACGAGCCGCGACGTGATGAGCAGGCGGAGCAACAGGCCCCGGCACCGCGAGGCCCTATACTTCCCTCACCGTCGCCTGTGGACTACGGAGTATTCATGCAAGGTCTGGTGCAAGCCATGCAGACGCAGGCTCATACCCAGGCAGCACTCCAGGCCCAGTTGGAGGCCCAGGTAGAATAATGAAACAACTAGTAGTTTCTATTCAAATTGCATGATATTGTGTTTATCGTATATTGTTTATTGTTTAATGTAGCAGGCTCAGGCACCAGCTCAGGACCATGGTGGACCTTCCATCATGGAGAGATTCAAGAGGATGACCCCACCCTCTTTTAAGGGGGAGAGTGATCCATTAATGGCAGAAAGCTGGTTAAGGGAGACAGAGAAAATCTTCCGAGCCATCAGGTGCCCTGATGAGGATAAGGTGACATTAGCCACCTACATGCTACAGGTATGCTTTAGTTTATGCTTGTATGTTGTTTGTCAAGTTAGAATTTGTTGGTTGGTACTTATGAAGGTGTATCGCAGGAGAGAGCTGATGTATGGTGGTCCTCCCTACTATGTACACGCTTTGAGGACGGAGTAATAGACGTGACGTGGGATGCGTTCGTGAGACTCTTTTGAGCCAAATTCATCCCAGAGCATATCCAGGACAAAATGGAGCAGGAATTTCTCTCCCTGACACAAGGCTCCATGACTGTGCTGGAATACGAGGCAAGATTTTCTGAACTTTCTAAGTATGCACCGCATATCGTAGAGAATGAGCGCAGGAAGACGAAGAAGTTCGTGATGGGACTCAAGCCATCACTGCGGATGAGACTCGTGGCGTTTGACCACCGCACGCTAGACGAGGCCCTCAGTGCTGCCTGCAGGCAGGAGGGAGAAATGGAGCAATATCTGGAGGAGAAGAAGGCTTCGCAGAAGAGGCCGGCAGCGACTTTCCAGCGGCAGGATAAGAAGAAAACGGTGTATCAGACACCGCAGAAACAAGTGGCAGTCGGCAACTCTCAGGTACCTTCTGTACGTTCCCCTGGTGTGAAGAAGGAGTGTCCCCATTGCGGGAAGACACACGGTGGTACCGAGTGTTGGTTGGTAGCGGGTAGATGCTTGAAGTGTGGGAGCAGCGACCACAAGATCAAAGATTGCCCAAGACTTCAGCAAGGAGCTCAGCGTGGGGCGCCAGCACCAGCAGTAGCGGCAGCTGCGCCAGCTACAGGAAGACCAGGAAGGCCTCGAGCCCCGGCTCGAGTGTTTGCTTTAGCTCGCGAGGATGCCGAGCAGGCGGAGCATGTCACCGAAGGTACGGTTTCGCTTTTCGGTGTGCACGCTCGGGTTTTGTTTGATACGAGTGCTACTCACTCGTTCATTTCCGAGCGGTTCGCTAGGCAGTTAGCCCTAGAGTCAGGCATAGAGTCTGAGGAGTTAGAGGTCCCTTTGTCTGTGCATACCCCTGCGGGTACGGTATCGACTAGGAAGTGCATTCCGTCGTTACCTGTGTGCATTGAGGATAGAATCCTAGATGGGTGTTTCTTCTTGCTAAAGATGAAGGACTATGATGCTATTCTTGGTCTGGATTGGCTAGAGGAGCACTATGCGTTAGTGGATTGTCATCGGAAGAGGATTGTTTTCCGCATTCCTGGTGAGGACGAGTTCTCTTATCCCTTGCTAAAGAACTTAGCAGGAAAGTTAGTTATCTCTGCCATGAAGGCGATGCGCATGGTGAACAAGGGTTGTGACGCATTTCTTGCCAGCGTTATGCTAGTACCCGATGCTGGTTCGTCACTGACTCTTGTAGAGATCGATGTGGTGCAGGACTTTCCAAATGTCTTTCCTGATGACTTGTGTGGATTGCCACCGGATAGGGAGATAGAGTTCACTATAGAGTTGCTTCCAGGCACCTCTCCTATCTCGAAGGCCCCATATCGGATGGCACCTGCAGAGTTAGCAGAGCTGAGGAAGCAATTGCAAGAATTGCTTGATAAGGGATTCATTCGCCCTAGTGTTTCCCCTTGGGGCGCACCTGTATTATTCGTCAAGAAGAAAGACGGGTCACTTCGGTTGTGTATTGACTATAGGAAGTTGAACCAAGTGACTGTGAAGAACAGGTATCCCTTACCTCGGATTGATGATTTGTTTGACCAGTTGCGAGAGGCATCAGTCTTTTCCAAGATTGACTTGTGATCTGGTTATCATCAGTTGCGGATTAGGAGTGAGGATGTGTCTAAGACGGCATTTAGAACCCGTTATGGACATTATGAGTTCTTGGTCCTTCCTTTCGGATTGACCAACACCCCTGCAGCGTTCATGGATCTCATGAACCGGGTGTTTAGTCCGTATTTAGATAGCTTTGTCGTAGTGTTTATTGACGATGTGTTGGTCTACTCTCCGGATGAGGCCACGCACCGTCAGCATCTGAGGTTAGTGTTAGAGGTTCTTCGTGAGCACAAGTTGTATGCAAAATTCAGCAAGTGCGATTTTTGGTTGCGCGAGGTTCATTTCCTCGGGCATGTCATCTCTGGCGCTGGTGTTGCAGTTGATCCAGCGAAAGTCCAGGCAGTTATGGATTGGGAGGTTCCCAGGACCCCTTCGGAGATTCGTAGTTTTATTGGGTTAGCTGGTTATTACCGGCGATTCATTGAGGGTTTCTCATCCATCGCCGCCCCTTTGACAAAGCTGACCCGGAAAGGTGAGAATCGTATGGTCTGAGGCATGTGAGCGTAGCTTTCAGCTATTGAAGGCTAAGCTTACTTCTGCTCCGGTATTGGTATTGCCTAGTGGTCTAGAGGGCTTTGCCATTTATACGGATGCATCTCAGATTGGTTTAGGCTGTGTGCTCATGCAGCAAGATAGGGTAGTGGCTTATGCTTCTCGTCAGTTGAAGGAGCATGAGAGGAACTATCCGACTCATGATTTAGAGCTAGCAGCTGTGGTTCATGGACTAAAGATCTGGAGGCACTATCTTTATGGTGTCAGATTTGAGGTGTTTACCGACCACAAGAGCTTGAAGTATCTTTTCTCCCAAAAGGAATTAAACCTGAGGCAGAGGAGATGGATTGAGTTCTTGAAGGACTATGACTTCGACCTTCAGTATCACCCTGGAAAGGCGAACGTCGTAGCAGATGCTCTTAGTAGAAAGAGGTCTTCGCTCCAGCAGGATTGGAAGATGTTGGAGGATGCAGCGTGCTCTATGACCGAGTTAGAGCCATCGCTGTGTCAGGCTTTTGTAGCTCAGCTATCCCTTAGATCCTCAGTCTTGGATGAGGTGATTGAGCAGCAGAAAGCCGACCCTAGATTGTTAGAGTTAATTGGTAAGGCGGGCATTGCTCGTGATGAGGACGGTGTGATTAGATTTCAGCACCGTGTTTGTGTCCCTGATGTAGTAGATGTCCGTGAGCATGTGTTAGCGGAGGCTCATAGATCGCGATTCTCTATTCATCCGGGTAACACTAAGATGTATCAAGACCTGAAGAGATCATTTTGGTGGTCCGGCATGAAGAAGGATGTTGCGGATTATGTGTCTAGATGTCTAGTATGTCAGTAAGTGAAAGCCGAGCGGCAGCGACCATCCGGCCTTATGCAGAAGATGGATATCCCAGTGTGGAAGTGGGAAGCTGTCACTATGGATTTCGTTTCGGGTTTGCCTCGATCTAGAAGGGGCAATGACTCGATTTGGGTAGTTGTAGATAGATTCTCGAAGACTGTTCATTTCTTGCCTATGAAGAAGAAGCAGTCAGTAGAGAGTTTAGCTAGATTGTATGTTAGCGGTATCATTAGATTGCATGGTGTGCCGAAGTCGATCATTTCGGATCGAGATCCGAGATTTACTTCGAGACTGTGGAAAGGTCTTCAGGATGCGTTAGGTTCGGAGCTGAAGCTCAGTTGGCGTTTCATCCCCAGACCGATGGACAGTCCGAGAGGACTATCCAGACGCTCGAGGATATGTTGAGAGCGTGTGTTCTGGATTGGAAGGATGATTAGGAGTGTCATTTACCTCTTGTGGAGTTCGCATACAACAACAGCTTTCATGCTAGTATTGGTATGGCTCCATTCGAGGCATTGTATGGTAGGCCCTGCAGATCTCCTTTATGTTGGGAGGAGACTGGTGATAGGCAGTTGATCGGACCGGAGTTAGTTCAGGAAACTTCGGATAAGATCCAGCTTATCAGGAAAAGGCTTGTTGCGGCACAGGATAGGCAGAAGAGTTATGCCGACAACAGAAGGAAGGATTTGGAGTTCGAGGTTGGCGATCATGTCTTCTTGAAGATATCGCCTACTCGAGGTGTTGTCAAATTTGGCAGGCATAGCAAGATAAGGCCTAGATTCATTGGCCCATATGAGATTCTCAGACGTTTGGGCAGCGTGGCATATGAGCTAGCATTACCCCCAGCTTTGGCTAGCGTTCATCCGGTATTCCACGTATCTATGCTCAGGAAGTATGTCCGAGATCCGTCTCATGTGATTAGTCATGAGCCAGTGGAGATCCAGCCAGATCTTTCGTATGTCGAGCAACCAGTAGCCATTCTTGACCGGAAGGTTCAGCATCTCGGGAACAAGAGTATTGCGTCGGTGAAAGTTCTATGGCGGAACTTCTCACGTGAGGATGCTACGTGGGAGCTTGAGGATGCGATGAAGAAGAAATATCCCCTTTTGTTTGAGTAGTGTCGTTCTAACTTCGAGGACGAAGTTTCTTTAAGGGGGAGAGGGTGTAAGGCCCTCGAATTTCCGTCACATTATTCGTATTTGCATGTGTATATTTGTGCTTGTGTATGTATATACATATTTAAGTACGTATTGAGTAGTATAATTACGTGTGCATATGTCTATATTAGATGTAAATAATGCATGTATTGAATGGTGATAGTATGGATACAATACCATATGTATATTGCATGTATATATACATGGTATGCATGGTTTTCTGCATAATTTGGACTTCTGGCCGAAGGCCATCTTGGCGTCAACCCCCTAGACGCTGAGGTAGTGTCAGCGTCCAGACATGGACGCCAACACTAATCCTGGCGTTGAGCGATATGTACGCCTATTTCTATGGCCTACATGCGCAGCAGAGCTGCAAGCTTCTGAAACAAGAAAACCAACCATTGGGGGACTGTCCCCAACGGCTCTGAAGGCTGTCAAGTCACCTGGTGAGTGGGAGAGGGGTCTCTCCTACATGTTAAACCCGGAGCTCCCTTCCTCAGCCTCTTTTCACCCTTGCAAGAGGAGAAAAAGAGAAAGAAAAACCCTAGAGAAAAACTGAGGAAAACCCCACTTTGGAACCCAAAAATTCCCCAACCTGAAGATTTTTCCGGAGATCTACTGCTTCAAGAAGGTAGCTGGATCAAAGGAGGAGGCTTCCCCGACATCCCCTTGGCGTGGAGATCATCCAGGAGCCCGGAGGAAGAAGATCTAGGAGGAGGTTCTGCACCTTCTTGGGACTGCCCAAGGAGGGCTTCTCCGAGCATTTTGATCCCTTGTAGCATTTTTCTAAAAGGCAAGTGACCTAACCATAATGTCCCCGTATGTGTCTAGGTCGTTTCTACTATTTTTATGAAATTTCCCTCGAGTCCTTGACCCTCCCATTCACCCAAATTTGAGAGCTCGGGTCTGTGTTTCTGCACAGACCTGCATTGACGGCAAGGTCAATGGACGCAGAGATCATGCTCGGCATCCATCGACCATGTCGCTGACCCTGAGTCAGTGGCCAGAGACCGCCGCCAAGTTCCTCTGGACAGAACATTGACCTGTTCTGCCCTTCTTATGCAATTATTTTCGGTATGGTTTCCGTGATGAGGATATATAGTAACCCTATATACTATGTATATTGTTATTTGTGGTGTGTGGATGAGTGTGATGTGTGGTGATGGATGTTAGAAGAGTGTATTCCATGAATGTATAAGCATGACTTGTTGATGATCTTGCCAAATCTATGTTTTATGATGAGGATTTGTCTGAATGCCTCAGTTTTAATAGATCATGAAGAATAGTGGATCAGTGTACATGTACTCAGTTTTGAGGAATTATCCATGCTTGTATAAATTGCCAATAAACTCGTTCGGTCAATAAAGCGGCATGCAAGAATGATTTGTGGTGACCGATCTACAATTGTATAATTTAGAGTAAATTCTGTATTCTCAGATCATGTATGTGACAGTAACCTCTGTTCAAACATTAAGAGGCAAAATTGCATGATGTGTTAAACTCCATGTTAACTTAAGTTGTGAATGGCATGCGAAATAAGTGTTTGATTTTCTGTAAATTCTATTTAGCTCAGAAAAATCTGAAAATTTTAGTGTATGATATAGAACCCGAAAATAGCATGTGGTTAAAATTTCAGGTCATTTGGACCAGTGTATAAGAAGTTATGTATTTTTCATGTGAAAGGTGATAATCTATGTATATTATCGTAATGTGGTTAATTGTTGCTTAAACTCAACCTGATTAGTGCATCTACTGTGTGTTAACTCCTGAAATCTGTAGTGCCATGTTAGGAAAAATAGAGATATGCATGTGAGTGAGAAAGTGAATGAGATGAAAAGTGATATGTGTAAACCATGTGTAAAAATCGGTAAAATGTGTAAATGTGTAAATTGTGCCAAGTGTGACATTGCTTCCACAGAGGGCAGTGGAACTGTATCAGGGAAAAGTCCCCCTGAGAAAGTTCAATGTGTAAGTGACCCTAAGGGCATTAGGGGGAAATCCTGGAGGTGGACAAGTACCACTGGTTAGGGTGGAGACTTGTTATCCCGGTCTGCGCAGTCCAACAGTCGCCATTGGAATGCCTAGATGGTGTCTATGTGTAATGTGATGTGTATATGTCCTTCTTTGGTGGTTTGGACTATGTGTCACGGCACCTAAAATGTGTAATGTGCAATGTGTAATGTGTATGTGTTCATGTGTAAATGTGTAAGTGAACAATGTGAATGTGTATGTGCAAAGTGTAACCATGTGAAAGAGGAAACTTGTGTAAAGAAAATGTGAACTTCTGAATGTAAGGATGTGATATTGAAATCCATGTGAGACAAATCTGAAACCATGTGAAATCAGTGATTTTATGTTGTTATCATCATGTTTATATGTGCAAAGATGTCTAGAATCCATGTTAGGGATAATTGATGAGAACGGGTACAAGATAGCGTGATTGGTTGTTCACATGATATGTTTCTATCAACATTGTAGCTCTCATGTATATGTTTACAGCCATTAAACCATGTGGAACCAGTAACTTAAAGCATGTGAAAACGTCTATGTATGTGTTTAAAAACATGTAAGATTCATGCTAGTCGTGTTTTCCTTTTATATGTGCACAATGCTTATGTTGGTAACTCTCATGTCTTGGTTCCTTAAAGGTAAGATTCCATGAGTAAGTTGAATAGAAAGCATGTGATAGGTAATGTTTTATTCTTGGAAATCTGAAAGCATGATCCATGTATTAACTTGTAAAACTTTCATGCTATGTGTTGAAAATTGTGAATGTGCATGTAGAAACCGCTATGACTTATACGTGTATGTTATGAGTAGTGTCGCTTGCTGAGTCTTTAGACTCACTCCTTGCTTCGGTGTATAGGTGTAGTTGGTGACGTGGCACCATTGGAGGAGACAGTGGAGACGGACTCCGAGCGCGGAGATTAGTCTTTGGAGTTTCGTTGTGACTTGTTCATTTCATAGTATGTAATTTGAACATTGTACTAGAGTTATCATGACAATGATGTATAATTGTGGACATTATGTATTTAAATTTCAGCAATTTAAATTATGTGACTTTTAGCTCTTAATGTAAATTGCGAACTTCATGTATGTTTAAATGTGGATGATGAATGAATGAAGACAGATGTCTTTTACTTCCGCTACTCTGTTGTATATTCGCGTGTATCTCAGCTGTTTGTATCGTTTGGGTAAATGTCCCACTGTGAGGACTCTCGCTATACCGACGTGGGTTGGTATAACCGTACCGGTATAATGAGGGCCGTCACAGAGTCTGTGCAGAAAGAGGCAGAAGAGTCCTTGGCACCCAAGCCCCCAGCTCCCTCTTCTCCCTCTCACACACCTATTCCTCCAACTCCACCCTCAGCTCCTACAGCTCCTCCTACTCCACAAACATTGAAGAAGCCTCAATCCAGACCAATTTCCTCTCCCACTCCATTTCCTCCTCATTCCACCTCATCTCCTTCTCCTATTTTTGAGGCCCCTCCAGCATCCTCAGCTGGAGCCTCCTGCTCCTCCTCTGGTCCCTCCCTTGGACAAGTTGATGACCTCCCAACTACTTCACATTCTTTTCTTCATCCTACTCCTCCACCCTCTTTCATCACTATCATACCTGAAAGAGCCCAACTTAACTCTCCCTTTATGGAAAAGATAAAGGATGAGTTTGAGGAAGGGATCCTCAGGTCTGTGTTGAAGGTTGGTGAACATGTTCATAGGGTAGACTCTTCTAGTCCTGCCCCCAAAAAAAGGAAACTTCTACTTCCTCCGTTTCCTCTGAACCTAAATACCCACCTTTGTTGTTTTCTCTCACAGTGGACAACAAACATCACTCACTGTACAGAGAATATCTCTCAAAGGTTGTTCTTGCAACTATCATTAACCTTCCCTTTCTTGATCTCACAGATCATTTGCACACTATTCTACGTTACACTTCTCTTACAAAATCAGAAAAATCCAAAATTTTCTCTCTTGCCCACTCCAAATCAGAAGACCAGTGGGGCAAAGGTCACAAGGATCTCTTCAAGAAATTTATTCTTGCCAAATCTGCTAGATTCCCTCCAAGGGACCACTCCCTGACATTATCAGAGTGGTTCAGGATATATCATAGGGAACTTTGGGCACCCTACATTCAAAAGGAAATCAAAATGATCAGGCATTTCATGCTATTCAACAATTACAGATATGTTCATAGACTTCCAGAGGTTCAGCTTAACCAATTCAGAAAGGCCATTTCAGCTCTAACTCCGGATATCTCCCAAACTTCAGATGTTCAGGTAGATTTTGCTACCCTCTAAGTGCCTGAAGAGATAGCCCTTCCTCAAATTCATTTTCTAGTTATGGAATCCTCTGTAGGATCCATCATCTTTGAGCGTTTTGCCAGAGTAATGAGTCATCATGCAGATGGCGAAGCTTGGACTCATTTCAACCATGCTCATCCTATCTTCTCAAGGGAGTCGCGTAATGTGAGGCTTGGTTTGTGCACTGACGGATTCGATCCATTTGGAGGTTCAGTGGCTTCCTACTCCAACTGGCCAGTGTTTGTGACACCATACAACCTTCCTTCGAGCATGTGCATGAAGCGAGAGAATTTGTTCCTGTCTTTATTGATTCCTGGTCCTAAAAGTCCTAAAAAAATATAGACATATATCTCAGACCATTGATTGATGAATTGGAATTATTATGGACTGAGGGGGTCAATACTTATGATGCATCTAGAAAGTAAAATTTCACCATGAGGGCAGCATTGATGTGGACGATAAGTGATTTTCCTACATATGGAATGCTATCTGGTTGGAGCACACACGTGAGGCTAGCATGTCCTTACTGTATGAATAATACCAAATCATTTGTACTTAAACATGGTGGGAAGTCATGTTGGTTTGATTGCCATCGACAGTTTTTAGCAGTTGATCACCCTTTCAGAAGATAAAAAGATGCATTCCTAAAGAACATAATGGAATGAGATGAAGTTATATTCGAGAGGTTTGATGATCAGTCTGTCCCCATTTAATTTTAATTAATTACATATGTATTTTGGTGATTAACAAAACTAAACTAGATTTTATCAATAATATCTAATGAATATTTCATAAGTCTTAAGTACAGGAAAAATACCAAGGTCAAACAAGCCAATAAAGGTATGCATTACTTCTCTGAAGCTTTAATCTTTTCAACATGATATTTCTCTAAGTCCATATCGATTTCTGGTGAAAATCATAACGATTTCCTTGTAAAGACTGAAAAGTCATGTTGTTTCAAACAAGTCGATGTCATAACGATTCTATAAGTTATCGCAACGATTCCTTTAGAAAGCGTAACGACTAGCCTGTCATAATGATTCTATAAGTCATCGCAACGATTCCTTTAGAAAGCGTAACGACTAGCCTGTCATAACGATTCTATAAGTCATCGCAACGATTTCTTTAGAAAGCGCAACGACTTGCCTGTCATAACGATTTCTTAAGATACTGTAACGATTTCTTTAGAACTCGTAACGACTTGCTCGCCGCAACAATTCTATAAGTTATCATAACGATTTCTTTAGAACTCGCAACGACTTGCTCGCCGTAACGATTTCATAAGATACCGTAACGATTTCTTTAGAACTCGTAACGACTTGCTCGCCGCAACGATTCTATAAGTTATCATAACGATTTCTTTAGAACTTGCAACGACTTGCTCGCCGTAATGATTTCATAAGTTACCGCAACGATTTCTTCAGTGAACACAACGACTTGCCCTCTATAATGATTTGTTAAGTGTTTCATAACGATTTCTTTAGCGCTTATAACGATTTGCTTTGCGCAACGATCTCTTTAGTGCTCATAACGACTTGATAAGTGTTCATAACGATTTCCCTGTTGAACACTTAAACTTGCTTTAACGATTTGACTTGTTAGTGTTCATAACGATTTCATAAGTCATATAGACAACGAATCTATAGTTTATATCGACTTGTCTTTTATCTTATCTCTTGAAGGGTTGACTAGTCAAAGTCACGCATATATCAATCTGTCACTCCTGCATTTATGAGTTCTGAATGTATCTCTGCATGAATGCAGACATTATCGTCCATTATCGTGCTTACTCTGTATACATCTTTTAAAACAAGCTATTTGGGATTGCTATTCTAGTGAATACTCACATCAACGTATACTGACAACAAGAGACAGTTTGAGTTGTCTGCTGTTCTAGCATTTAATGTGTGCAGGGTCCTGAAGACTTTCTATCATACAACGTTGGACCTATAGACGTCAGAAGACCCTATATCTTTGCGTGCTCAAATGGATAAAAGATAGTTGAAGCTTCCAAATGTCAAACAGTCTAACGTCTAACAATCCAAGAGACAACGGTTACTTCAACGGCAGTATTTCAAATAGAAGATATAAATTCAAAGACAGAATGAAGAAAGAAGATCTAACGAAGCAGAGAACAAGCATCTCGTGTTCAAACGTTCAAATTCTTCTGCAAGAAGTCCAGAGCCAAGAATCTCATTCCTCATCACCTTTAGCTCTTTTGCTCTCTGTGCTGTAATAGACTTTCTAAGAGAGCTTGTGTAGTTCTGAGAGTGTGCTTAGCATAGATTCTTTGCTCTCGATGCTAGTGGCTTTAGATCTTGGTTTGTTAAAAGCTTGATCTAGGGGCGTGAATTTCATTCATTTCTCTTTGAGGAGTTTTTCCCTTCGGTTGTGAAGGAAGATCTGGTGGTATCCAGGGTGTTGTTTCCCTTCGGTTGTGAAGGAAGACCTGGTGGTATCCAGGGTGATGTTTCCCTTCAGTTGTGAAGGAAGACCTGGTGGGACATCCAGGGTGTTGTTATTTTCCTTTGGGTGTGAAGGAAGACCAGCTGAGCTAGGTGTTGTAGCGTCCTTAGGGGGACTATACCCTAGTAGTGGAATCCTGAGTTGTTGCTCAGGGACTGGACATAGGACTCCTAAGGAAAGGAGGTCCGAACGAGGATAATTCTTGTGTTGTGTGATTGTTTTCCTTGTGTGATTGCCTTCCGAACTAACAGCTACTAACCTTTATCGAAGAACGTTGTTATGTGAATGTTTTTGATTTACAGGTATTAATAGATTACTTTTAAAAGACCCATTCACCCCCCCCCCCCCTCTGGGCTCGTCAACTAGGCAACAAGGTTGTCTGGCCATCATATGGCAGCACGTGTAGAAAATTTGCCAGATATCACACAACTGATGGACAGTACCCGGCACCTTTCAGGTTTTGGGAAGGAGCACAACTGGGTGCAGAGAAGCATTTTTTGGGAGCTGCCTTATTAGTCGACTCTTCTTGTGCGGCACAATCTAGACGTGATGCATATTGAGAAAAATGTCTTTGATAATGTGTTCAACACTATTATGGACATAAAAGGTAAAACAAAGGACAACGGGAATGCACATTTGGACTTGTCCATGCTTTGTAAACGTCCAGAGTTAGAACTTGAAGTAAATGGAAATCAATTAAACCAAAAGTAGTTTATGTGCTTGGAGGAGGACAAGTAAAGGAAGTGTGTCAGTGGCTGAAACAGTTGAAATTTCCTGATGGTTATGTGTCTAATATTGCTCGTTCTATCAACGTCAGTGAGGGAAAAATATATGGAATGAAGAGTCATGACTGCCATGTGTTCATGCAAAGGTTGCTACCTATTGCATTTCGTGGCATGTTGCTGAAGCCTCTATGGGGCGCATTGTCTGGGCTGAGTCGATTTTTCACGATTTTGTGTGCATCAGAACTCAGGCTTGAGGATGTGCAAACTATCGAACAGAATGTGGTCATCATCATATGCAGGTTGGAGAAGATATTTCCGCCTGCATTCTTCGATTCGATGGAGCATTTACTCGTACATCTACCATATAAAGCTAAAGTCGGAGGGCCAGTACAATATAGATGGATGTATCCATTTGAGAGATATATGCGAATATTAACATTGTTCTTCTTGGAATTGCACCTTATATATGATATGTTTCTCATTTGTCTTGTTCATTGTTGATGTACGTGTATGCATGACCTCAAAATGAAAGTCTGAAATAAAGCAAAAGTGCAGGGTTCTATTGCTGAGGCATACATTATGGAGGAAATCTCAAACTTTTGTTCGATGTACTTTGAAGCAGACATATAAACTCGTCGTACTCAACCTCCAAGTAATGATGATGGGGGGGGGGGGGGGGGAATTTGTGTGTTCAGATTGACTCTCCATATTTAATCATCCTGGACGTGCCTTCGGACGTTCTTCAACTCGCATGTTGGTTGACAGAGAGTTATGCGCCGCAGAGATATATATTGTTTTAAATTGTGTTGAGCTAGAGTGTTATGCTGAGTAAGTACTAAACTCACAATGTATTGTGTATATAACTTCTTTGCCCTTATTCTAGCTATTGAAGGTGGTATTCCATTCATATTGCAAACTATTTGATTTAGGAATAATTCAAAGAAATCCACATCTTAGTGATTATGAGGTTGAAAAAGTACGAGAGAAGTCATTGGCCTTATGGCTAAGAAAACGAGTAAGTGTACATGCTCAAAGAGTACGAAAGATAAGTAATGTTCACTTTTTAACTGGTCTTCTCTATACGTAGGTTGATCAAGGTTTAATTACTGATGAAAGAGTTCGTCAGATAGTGTAACGACCCGACCTCCCGAACCCCCGCCAGGGACCCCAAGGGTCATGCCGCTACCTACGGATCCGAAGACCCAGAAGGGTTAGAATTTAGTCCAGTGACATAAGCAATGAATTCAAATAATTATAACCAGAAAGTTTGAACATTAATAATGAAATTATGTACAACATGTCCCAAATAAAAGTACAGGTACAGAAAGAAAGGTGCAGTCCTTAAGGGGCATACCCCGAGGTCTTGCAAAAAGGCCACTCTCAACTCACGGTACAAGCGCTCACGCTCACAACTCACACTGCTGGCAACGCACGGCGTACAAACCGCCACCACGACCGTCTGACAACGAACTCCTGCGACAACGAGTCCCTACCTGAAGAGAGTAGGGGGGTGAGCCTCGCGAACCTACTGCAGAGAGCTACAAAGCAGCGAAACAGAGAAATGCCATGACCCACAACCAGAGTCGGGCCCAACATGACTCCCGCAGAACCAGCGTTGTCAAACACAATGCGGACGCAACCATCGGTACACACCCGTCGAGACAAAGAAGCTCACGGAACACCGGAGCAACCACGTGAGACCAGAGTCTCACGACACAAGCACCAACATCCAAGACCTCCATGAGGTCGGGAAGGAACAGCTAGTTGTTACCACGAGGGATACCGAGCAACCACGTGAGAAGCACCATCTCACCATAGGCATGGCCACCTCAGACCTCCACAAGGTCGAGGGCCCACACGCAGAACCACCTGCACCTCGGACATGCCACGAGGTCAGAGAACTACACCCTACAGTGCCACCATGGACGGCACCAAGGAACTGGTTACCAAAACAACAGTCGGATGTCTACACAAGACACCCCGAGAGAACTCGCAGAGCAGAAACCACTGAACAAGGCCCACGAGGCAAAACCAACAAAGCCCACAGAACTAGACACGGCTAGGCTACAACCACCGTGTAGGCTAGTGCGACGAGACTCACTTAGAAACAACGTGAGAAACTCCGTCACAATAAGTGCAACCAAACCACCGCCACAGGTAGCTGAGAGAGGGACACACAGTCCACCCCTCTCGCTCGCCAGCCGTCGACTCCTACCTACCACCTCCCTAGGTAGAGTGAGGCTAGCGAGTCACAGCAAAGAACACAACCACAAACCACTGCAGCCCAGCCGAGCTGCAGCCCCACGCCTGACCTCCCTACGCTACTCTGGAACCAACGCAGAGCGAGGCAATGAGAAGGACTAGCTGGTCCGCACCGGAAGAGCGCCTCAACCACCTTGAAGACCCAGACCATCTAAGAGAGCTCTACAAACGACTCACGTCGATGTCCCCATTGTTTTCCGCTACTGCTACCAGAGTCAGCGACTCGAGCAAACCCCGCCACCCGAAGAAACTCCCTCTGACACAAACGCACGGGGACCGGGTGTCCCAGGTAACGGTAACAACCTATCTTACGGACAAGCCCTCAAGTGCCAAGCATCGGGCGAAAGAGAAACTAGCGGGGCAACCACCACAGAAATCGGCACAGCTGGCTTGTAACCAAGACAAGCCCAGCAGGCACAGGCACGCAAGACACTTCTTCCGGAAACCACCAGAAGGGCCGTCGGCCAACGCCGGCACACACGACATGGCCCGAGAAACTGGAACACCACCAGATAGAACAGAAACCATCGCTCTTCTAATAATCGATTGATAGTCAGACAATCGATTATTAGACAGACGCGAGTCTCCAAGCACCACTGCTTGGACACGGCCACGAAGGTGTCACCTTCGGTCACTGAACGCAGGGAGGCAACCTGCCGCATTCCCTACCAGAAGGTCCTAAGGGCACACCTGCCTTGGGGCACACGGCGACATGCCAACCGAGGCCACAGAAACACCCAAGGCAAGCTTGGTGCTGTCGCTCCCTCCTTGCCCGTCATGATATCATCGCGACAGGAAGGGCAACCGCGACAAGCACACTGTCGCGACGGGGAAGCGCATCGCGACAAGAACCTTGTCATGATAGGGAACCGCGTCGTGACACGATCCTTATCGCAATGGCCAACTGTGCCGCGATAAGGTCGTGCCCGACCTGGGTGACGTCTTCTTTGATGTCGCGACGCGCTCGGCGGTTGCGACATCAGCTGGAAGGTAGACCGCCGGCATGCTACATCCTGGGATCGCCCACACAACATAAACATGCATACAACGGGGAGAGGAGCATGGGGAAAGCTGTAAGGCTATCTACCAACACAAGGGAACTCCCAATCAACCAAAGATGGAAAGGGCACAAGAATCCCTACAGAAATTGGAAGAACCGAACCCCAAAGGGGCCTTCACGATGCCACGGCCGCCACCTCCTCGCTTGACAACGACGCTCTAGTGCTCCGCACGAGCCACCGCCACTCCACCACGCTCCACCACGGAGAAGGAAGAAGGGGGAGACCTCTCCACCTTGGAGAAGAGAGGAAAGGGAGAAAGGAAAGAAAGAGGAAAAAGGGGGAAACTGGCCAAGGCTTTTAGCCTCCGGCCCACAGAACACGACGGGGCGGGGCGTCGCGTTACCAACCTTAACGTGACGGCTGCCTACACCGCGACCAGAACGTGTCCGCCAGGGACGCCGCGACAACCAGACAGCCGCTCTGACCCACCTGCCACTCTGACAGGTGTCAGACGACCAAAAAGTGGAAACGCTGTCGCTACCCGTTGACCGGGCGTGACACCAATTCGCGGCAGAGAAACAAGGCGCGACAAGAATGCGACATAGGCACTAGTCGCAACACGGATGACTGTCGCGACGGCTAGCTCCGTCGTGACACTAACACATTGCCAAGTCCGGACGCATTAGTGGCCAGTCATCCCACACACAAACGGAAAGTCGGAAAGCCCTAGATGTTACAATACATCCAAAATAATAATAATTTTGTCCTCGAAATTTAAGGGCGAAACCCGGTCGGAGAAAACAACAGGTGCAAAGGGACCACTAAGTCGCACTGTGACTTCCCGGTGGTCACCACCACAACCCCTCTACAAACGAAGTGCCTAACTAGACATCCGACGGCTCACAGGGCGCCCAACAATGGCGCAGAGCACACATGCAGACGTCGACAACTCCACAGGCGCGGCGTGCACCAAGCCGACCAGAAACACTGAAACCTCCAGCCGGAAACCACGTGACTGAGCCCTCAACAGACCACGCTGTTGAGAATAACCGGTCAGTAACTCCCTCTCTCACCAGCGGCTAGACAGAGGTCCCAACTACTGACGGCAACCGAGGAAGACGCCAAGAGGTCATCCACAAGACTCCGCTGAATGGCTCCACACGACTAGCAACAACTAGCACTTACGACAAGGCCAAACGAGAGTTTCTTAATGGTGACCCAAAACCAATCGATAGCATGCACGTGGAGAACACCCCAGCACGCAGGACAGTGTCCGCCGGCACCACTAGATCTCACCCAGATCATCCTCGTGGTTCAACCATGACACACAACGTCTGTGGAGCCACAGAAAGCTAAAACACCTGCTTCACAAGCACAGGCACAGAGGCAAAACCAAAGGAGACGTCTGATGTTGGCAAGGCCAAGCAACTCAAGACGTCGGCAACCACACGGGAAACGAAACAACTACAGAGGTCGAGGGCAGCACGTCGACCTCAAAGGAATCTAAACCAAAACAGGGTACCCCAACCGAACACACTCGCTCCCTAAAGCGAGAGGGGAAACCCGAACACAGGCCACGACCAAAGCCTGGCGTACCACTAATAGGGCTACCTAGACAAGGCAAAGCAGCCACCCCACAGCGGTAACGCTACAGCCACAAGGCACGGCCAGCACAAAGTGTCCCAGAGGCAGAAAGCTCAACGCCTCGAACACCGAGCAAACTCGTGAAGCGACGCAAGAAGCTTATGATCAAGATACACAGTAGAACACACTGTGCCAACACAAGCACCAAGAGCTACCCAAAGTGCAACACAATGCACCAGGGCTCCAGACGGCACAACACAAACCACTCGGGCACGAGCACTTGGTGCCACCACAAGCACCAAAACCAGGCCAGATGCAACACAGTTGCATCAACGACCGAAACAACATGGCTAACAAGAAGGACTCTCCACAAGAGACCTGCCAAAAGCCACCTGCAAGAAGCCACAAGCCAAATAGGGCAGAACAGGCCACACCGGCCACGAACCCTCAAGGAACAAAGACACGAAACATCAAAAGGAAACACGCTCATGTTGCAGTACCCAACTGCACCAACGGCCTGAAATGACCCAAGGCCAACCGAAAGGGACTCTCCACCAGAGACCCACCCAAGCAAAACACACGGAGAACCAGCAGCTTCAAGAGCGCAACAACACATCGGCTCTTAGAGGCACACAAATACAAGACACCGCTCCCACCACGCAGGCGGAGTGGGCCACACACTAAATAGCAACAAGTGCCTTCAAGCACATCTGAGGCACAAGCGAAACACACACCGGGACGATGCTTTCACAAGCAAGCCAAACAATAGAAAACTGGTGCTGCCTCACACTAAACACATGGCACTCTGCCCTACATCGTCCAGTCAGGTAACAAGAAACCAGCACAGCATGAGACGACACAATAGGTCACCACAACCTATCGCACCACAAGAAAACAATGCGCACCAGGGAAACAACATACTCAACCTCAAAACAGCTCAAAAGGGGAGGGACCTTCGCCACGAAGATCACCACGGTGTGTGATACGGCATCAAATGCCATTTGAAAGCACCACCACCCCAAGCAACCCACGAAAAGTAAAGGAAGAAGGCAAACAACAGGCCTCCTCCTCACACGAAAGAGGAAACCACGACGCAAGGCTAGCACTCCCACAGGGGGCACAGTCAGCCGAACACCCACGACGCTCGCCAAACAACCGTCGGCAAGAGTGTGTCGGCACGAAAATGCAAGCAATCACAAACTCAACCACAGGGACCCACAAGTGGTCCCGCCTGCACAACCAACTTGGAAAGCTAACAACACGGCTAACTGGTCAAAACACGGGGCTGCACACAAGGACAAGGTCCACCACCTTGACCAGAGGCAGACAGGCAGACTGCACGCAACAGTCCAACATAAAAGTTGCACAACACCGCAAGGTGCTAGTGCAACACAACCAACCAGGGAAAACCGGAACAAGGGGAGCAACCAGCTCAACCCAAAAGCAACTCAAAGGAAGATGACTCCACCCGATGGTCGCAACAATGCGCACTCTGCCGACACAACACGATAGTGGAGCAACATCACCCCGAGCAAACAACGGAAAGCAGGGGAAGGAGACCCTCACAACGAGTCTCTTCCACATGCAAGGGAAAACCAATAAGCAAGACCGGCACTTCCACAGAAGCACAACAGCCTGACACCCACGGCACTCACCAGACTACCATCTAGCAGAGCACACAGGGTGAGAGAAACGACGCAAACCTCCTGACCCTGGGGACACACGAAGTCCCACCAGCGCAGCCAGGAAAACTCGAAAACGAACAGGAAGACAACTTGGCCAGCACCACGGCCAGACACATGACCAAGGGCACAACACCTCGACCGAAAACGCCCAAACAGACTGTAACACAGACAGTCCAACCGACAACAGCGACAGCGACAGCTCATCTCCACAGAGAGAGAGAGAGCAGCGACAGACAAAACAACACAAGGCAGTTTGGGGAGGACCTCCGCCCAAACCGCCAAGAGCCATTCTGGAAAAACATCACCAGAACGCAGCCCAAACAAACAGCCAAAACACACGGCCAACAGACAGAACACAGCAGCCAGCGGAAGCAACACAACTGGTTCTAGGAGAAACTCCACTAGAACCACCAAGGCGCCATTCTGGAAAACCCACCAGAACGCACCAGCCAACCCAACAACAGGACACCTCAACCCTGAGGTAGCAAAATAATCGGCAGAAACAAGCCCAGAACAGTCCTGAGAGCAAGCCTCACCAGGACAACAACCAATGGTTCTGGGAAAACATCACAAGAACACACGGCAACCAAGCGATGCACCTCAACCTCGAGGGCAATGCAACGGCAACCAACCAGACAATAGAGACCACAAATGTCACGTCCTGAGAATTATGCAGTGGATATTAATGATGCGAATTAATTCGAGTCGATATCCCGAGACGTGAACAGTCGGCAAATAAGCCTCTAGCTAGCACGCACTAAATATGTATCAACACAACATTATAATAGGGCCCAAATATTGAAGTCAACTAACCTTTTATTCAAATCGCAACTCATTGTATTCCAAACGGAAACTATTACAGGACTAAGACTCAATAAAAAGGGAAATTACATTTATTCCTCACTTCCTACTACATGAGTCTAACACTCAAAGCAAACTACTATAACTAGACTCATAGTTGGAACGCTCTTCACTTAGACGCATTCCCATCCTCGACTTGCTCTTCCTCTTGAACTTCATAGTCACCTAGATTAGGTAAAAGTAGGGAATAAGCAAACTAGCCCAGTAGGATTTATATCTCAATGTGCGGGCAATGATATAAGTGATTAGCAATTTAGAACCAGGTAAGTACGATGGTTGTCATGATATGCATGTACGAATAAAACTCATTAAAACATGATACATGAAACAAGCTAGATAGAGTGATCATGATAGAACAAGATCTAGAAGGATATAACGAGATAGAACTAGCAATAGATCACTTTGTACAAGCACGCAAGATTTCACTTGATGTCAATAGCTTTCAAGAACGCAAGATATCAATATTTGCAGTAAATGCAGGATGGCCATATCACGCAAGCAAGCAAGCACGCACGAGCACGATCATGTAACACTAATCAGGCACGTAGACACTAATGTACACCAAGAAAAGATCCATCAAGAATGTACACCAGGACATGTGTATGTGGTTATTGTATCTATCATTCAACACGTACGCACGACTCCCAGCACAGATGCAACGCCAGTCATCATTATACCCCATGGTTAACAGTATATTTATGGCTCTCCGTCACGCCGTGCCCAGTCAGCATCTCACTTAAATTTTAAATGTAGATACCCACAGTCATTAATAATGGCCAATGAGAGTTTCAATAAGTAAGCATGTGTAATGTCATGTTCATGATGATGATGAGAACTAGTAATAAGTAATTGAACATGATTTCATGATAACAATGGTCAAGAGATAAATTCGACAGCATAACAGTACGATTTATAATTTAGTTCAATCTTTACATTAATGGCTTTAGTCTAAATTGTAAATCACACTTGCGAGAACAAGAAGAGAAAGGAAGTGCACGATATCTCCAGGGAACTTCAATGGTACAACCAACTCGTCGGCCATGTGAGAATCCATGGTCAGAGGAGATTTATGGAGGCCTTGGAGAAAAGGTCACTAGTCTACCGATTCGGAATGACCGGTAGAGAGTTTCCAAATCCCCAAGAAAGGGCTGCCTAGACGTGTAAGTGTGTAGTGATGTACGCATGTCTCAATCCACAAACCATCGGTTTTAAACTCGTGGAAAACACTTAACAATATGACATGGAATAAAACTATGCGCTTTAACTAATCATGGTTTGCAAGATTTTAAGATAACAATTATCATTTAAACATGGTAGACCAGTAGGAAGATTAAATCATAAGTAGCATGAATGATCACGTCATTACGAAAGCAATTAGAATAGTATTTGTGTAATTAAAGCTTTTTAAATGGGTTTACCACTTTTAAGCCATTAAAATAACCATCATGCAATGATCAGACCTAAGACATGGGAATTACATGCTAAATATCATATTTAAACAGACAACAGGTATAGAGGTTAGATTTGCAAGAAAATAAGTGGGGTTTCATGAAAAATCCTGAGGTCGCGACGGACCCTTGTAATGGTCGCGATGGGGTCAGATCAGAACGCGACAGTGCCTTGTAAGGATAGCGACAGGCTTATCAGATCAGGCAGGCAGATCGCGATGGGTGCATATGAAGAATGTGACAGGCTGTCATTAAGTCACGATGGCGGTTCTGTCGCGATCTGATCACGACGGAATTCCTGTCGTGATTTGCCTGAGAATGCGGCCTATCGAGCCATCATGTTCTTGGGTCCTTGGCTTGCATCCGACAGAGAAAGGACAGTGCCTTGGATTGCGGACCAGACCTTCCTTATTTTGACATAGGGTTGTTCTAAAATAGAGAACAAATTGTACAATACATGAAAAATAACAAAAATAGTTTTAAACCAACCTAGACATGCAAGGGTGCTTCCAGTAAATCGGAATTAGAAGACAATGATGGTTTCAACAGGCTTTAATCAAGTCAAACACAAACGTAAAACCAAGTGCAACCTGAAAACATAGTTTCATGCTGCAACCCTCTTACCACAGTTATAACTCTCTAACTAATGACATTTAGACAAAACGTTCAACACAAGACATGACGAGGACAACTAGTAGAAAAACGTTCATGTTGTGGGTTTGCTGTAATTCGGTCCTGAATCACATGCAACCTAAAAAGAACGGGAAAATCCCTAACAGTGCGTGACTTTGGGAAAACGCTTATAACTCAGAATCTACTCATTGGAATTCGATGAAACCAGTGGGAAACGAAAGTTAACTTGATGCTCTACACATTGGTATAGAATATGTTAAGGTTTGGCCTGAGAAAAGCTACCTTTTGGGTTGATGAAGTCTCATTTTTCCAGAAAACCCGTGTTCAGACCACTGTTTGAAGAGCGCTTAATACTCCGTGTATACTACATGGAATTTGGGCATTCCACTTGGGTTAGAATGTAGACCTGACCCTCTTTCCAAGGGTATAGGCCTTGCAAGGTTTGGTTTAGATTTGGCCTACCTTTGATCGACTTCAAGTGGACGGTTTGTGCAGGTCGCAGCAGACGAACGGGGGAAGAAGATGTCCTTCTTGTGGTTGATCCACAGCTCCCCAGCCACCAAGAACTCCTCCACACGACCCCAGCAAGTTGTAAACTCATCCCTAGGGTTTGCGTGAAGAGTATTTAAGCAACCAAGGTATTAAGGAGTCCTATTGTAACTAGGAAAGAAGGGTTGCGGGATTGGCTTGTGTCTTTCCAAAATTTGAAGATCTCTCCCTCCATTAGAGAGTCTTGGCCATCAAGCAACCTCCATGGGTGGGTAGGCACGAATTTGGGTTGCCAAGAGTGCAAGATCTCTTCCCAATTCAACTCTAATTGCCTCTTTTTAATTTCAGCTAACTTAAGCTACGAATTTCCATGCATTTTCTAGCTTCATTTGATTTTTAGGTCATATGTGGTCCATTGGCCCAATTAAGATATTGGGTCATTAATATATAATGTTGGGAGTCTTTCCAAAATTTTTATTTAATTTATGATTGCGTCGTATTTCCGTGTTAACGATTTTTCGACTTGTTTCCTATTTTGGATAATCGGTCACAATAACTCTTAAACCTAGCCCAAATAATTTTTATTGACTCAAATTTCTTGATGGGTCATTAGAATATATTATTTGAAGTTCGTTTATGATTTTTATTTAATTTTCTGACTCATCCAAGTACATGTGATAATGATTTTTCGTCTTATACATGAATTACGATAATAAGTCGCGAAACACTTTAAACTTGGCTAATCCGATTTTACTTGGCACAAATTTCTTTGTGCAACATTTAGTAATAATGTTTGGGTCGATTTATAATTTTTTAGAAATTTTTTGATGTGTTTTAGCACATACGATAATGATACGTATGTTTAAATACTTCGATATAATGGAAATTAATTATTTCCATTTATTTTGAATTTTTATGTAATTAAAATTCGCGGGGTGCTACAGCCTCCCCCACTTAAGAGAATTTGGTCCTCAAATTCATGTATAGAAAGTTATTGTACAAGTGAGGTGTACTTAGTTGTGAATAGCTCCGGGTATCTTTTGCGCATTACTTCCTCGGTTTCCCACGTGTCGTCTTCATCCATGCATTGATTCCATCTAACCGTTACTAGTGGGATGACCTTGTTCCTTAGTTGGCGCAGTTCTTGGTCCACGATCTTAACTGGCTTCTCTTGATAGGTTCCGTCTTTGTTGAATTCCAAGAGTTCATATTCTATGACATGCCACGGATCTCGTACATACTTTTTCAACATGGATATGTGGAACACACTGTGTATTCCATCCATTTGTGGTGGTAAAGCGAGACAATATGCCACCTCGCCGACTCTTTCAAGGATTTCAAAAGGCCCGACAAACCTTGGTGACAACTTGCCTTTAATGCCAAAACGCCTGATCCCACGACCTGGAGACACTTTTAAGAATATATGTTCCCCAACCTGAAACTCTAGGTCTCTTCTTCTATTATCTGCATATGCCTTTTGTCATTGCTGTGCCACTGCCATTCTTTCTTTAATAAGCTTTACCTTCTCTGTGGTTTCCCTTATCATCTCTGCTCCTAGCATTTATTTTTCGCCAACTTCATACCAACATATTGGAGATCGGCAACTCCTGCCATAGAGTGCTTCAAATGGTGCCATTTGAATGCTAGCTTGATAGCTATTATTGTAGGCGAACTCTACAAGAGGTAAGTGTTCATGCCAGCTACCTACAAAATCTAGGACACATGCTCTAAGCATATCTTCGATCACCTGGTTGGTTCTCTCCGTCTGACCATCTGACTGTGGATAGAAAGCCGTGCTAAAGTTTAGTTTAGATCCCAAGGAATAGTGCAGTCCTTTCCAAAAGTGGGATGTAAACCTAGGGTCTCTATCAGACACGATAGACACCGGTACTCCATGTAATCTGACTATTTCCTTCACATATAATGCAGCCAACACATCTACTGACCACTTATTCTTCACTGGCAAGAAGTGAGCTGACTTAGTTAAGCGGTCGACTATAACCCAGATACCATCGAATCCACCTCTAGATTTGGGTAGTCCGAAAATAAAGTCCATCCCTATGCCTTCCCACTTCCATGCCAGGATTTCTAGGGGTTTGAGTTTACCTGTGGGTCGCAAGTGTTCTGCCTTGACCCTTTGACATGTTAAGCATCGGGCGACATATTCCTCCACCTCTCTCTTCATATTAGCCAACCAAAAGCTTCTTTTCAAATCTTGATACATTTTGGTAGTTCCAGGATGAATGGTATACCTGGTCTTGTGAGCCTCATCCATAATCATTTTCTTTGTCTCTGCATGGTCGGGTACATAGACTCGATCCCGGAACAATAGTCTTCCATCATCAGTTAATGAGAAATCCGGCCTCTGGTCTAGATTAGCCTTAATCTCCACAAGTACGGGGTCATTGTATTGGAGTGTTGTGTTGTCCTCCAATAGTGTAGGTTGTGCTCTAACACTAGCAACAAGGCATCCCTTCTCTATGATGTCAGCATCAATATTTAACTTGGCGAAGTCCTCTAATAACTTCCATTCATCCACCATTAAACTTGACAATGTGATCATTGGCTATCTACTTAGAGCATCCGCCACAGCATTTGCTTTTCCTAGATGGTATTGGATCGTGAAGTCGAAGTCTTTGAGATACTCCAACCACCTCCGCTGTCTCATATTCAAGTCCTACTGAGAAAATAGATACTTCAAGCTTTTATGGTCAGAAAACACAATGAATTTCTCACCATATAGATAATGACGCCATATCTTCAAGGCGAAGACTACAGTAGCTAGCTCCAGATCATGTACAGGATAATTATCCTCGTCCTTCTTCAATTGTCTGGACGCGTAGCATATAACTTTCCCATTTTGCATCAGCACACAGCCTAGGCCGATCCCGGATGCATCGGTGTATACTTCAAAACTACCCCAGCAACTGGCAGTGTCAGTACGGGTGCCGAGGTAAGGTGCCCTTTCAATGCCTTGAAACTTTCTTCACATTCATCAGTCCATGCAAATGGATTCTCCTTCCTGGTAAGCCTGGTCAATGGTACAACTATCTTTGAGAAATCTTTAATGAAGCGACGATAATAACCGGCTAAACCCAGAAAGCTCCTAATCTCCGATACAGTTGTCGGCCTTTCCCAGTTCTTTACCGCCTCCACCTTAGATGGATCCACAGAGATTCCCTCCTTGGATATGATGTGACCAAGGAAAGACATTTCCTCCATCCAGAATTCACACTTACTAAGTTTAGCATAGATTTGATTATCTCTGAGCACTTGCAGAGCAACCTTCAAGTGTTCCTCATGTTCTTCTTTGGATTTGGAGTAAATAAGGATGTCATCAATGAACACCACTATAAACTGGTCGAAGTATGGCCTATAAATATTGTTCATAAGTTGCATGAAAGCCGCTGGAGCATTTGTTAAACCAAACAGCATGACCACGAACTCATAGTGACCATATCTACTCCGGAATGCAGACTTGTGAATATCCTCCTCCTTTATTCTTAGTTGATGGTAGCCTGATCTTAGATCTATCTTGGAGAAATATTATGCACCGGAGATCTGGTCAAACAGCTCGTCGATGCGGGGCAGTGGATACTTATTCTTTATTGTCAACTGGTTTAACTGATGGTAATCAATGCATAGCCTCATTGTCCCGTCCTTCTTTCTGACAAATAGCACTGGTGCTCCCCACGGGGATGTGCTAGGCCTGATAAAACCCTGGTCTAGCAATTCTTGGATCTGTTTTTTCAACTCCTACAATTCAACAGGAGACATGCGATACGGAGCCTTTGAAACAGGGGCTGCCCCAGGGAGTAACTCAATGGTGAAGTTTACCTCCCGCTCAGGTGGTATACCAGGTAATTCCTCTGGAATTACATTAGGATGGTCCCTAGCTATTGGAATGTCTTCTAGGGTTGGTTTCTTCTTTTCAGTTGCCAAGACAGAAACTAGGAAAGCATCACAACCCTGGTTGATCAGCTTAGAGGCCTTTAGGAAGGATATCAAGATAGGGTGTTTGTGATAACGGGTGCCAAGTAGTGATAGAGTTGGAAGGTTTGGTCTTTTAAAAGTGACCCTCCTATGGCGACAGTTTACATCGACATCATATTCAATTAGCCAATCGACACCCAAAATGGCATCATAACCCTTCATGTCTAAATAGATAAGGTCAGCAGGGAGATTGTATCCTCCAATTATAGTTTCACATTTCGGCAAGTAGTGAGTGAGTTTAGATTCTGAGCCTAGTGGAGAGGCTACAGTGATCTTGGATTTCAAGGGTACAGGTTTGACAGGTAGAGTTGCAGCAAATGTGGTGGAAACAAATGAATATGCAGCTCCAGTATCAACAAGCACAAATGCAGGTTGCGAGTGTATGAAAATGGTACCTTCCACCATACCCCCTTCCTCAGGTAGGTCAGCTTCTATGACAACATTAAGGCGTCCCTGACGCCGTGGTACATTCTGAGCTCTACCTGGCTGGTACTTCAGCATAGGACAATCAGGAATACGGTGGTCACGACCTCCGCATTTCAAGTACGCCCCGAGCTTCTTCCAGCATTCTTCAGCTCGGTGCCCCGGTTTATCATAGAATTTGCAGTTTTCAGCCAACTACCTACCTTCCACTTTGACTCTCTTGTCTCCAGCAACATCTCTTCCGGCATTCGGCCTCTTGTTGTTGTTGTTGACGTTGTTGTTACGAAAAGTTGGAGCAATATTAGGTGCTCCCTTCTTGACGAAGACCGGCTTGGAGTTGTCCTTGCCCCTCATGCCCTCTACTTTGGCCATGGTGTCTTCTACCAGCTGAGCTCTTTGGACCATCTCAGTGTAAGTTTGAATGTTGTGTGGTCTGAGCCTTTCAATGAACATGGGCCTGAGCCCATCCATGAACCGATTTGCCTTAAGTCTTTCAGTTCCCACCAAGTGTGGGGCATACACAGGAAGACGTGCGAACTGAGCCTCATACTCAGCGATGGACATTCCTTTCTGCTTCAGTGTGGCAAACTCCGCTGCCTTCTTCTCCTTGACTCTCTCAGAGAAATACTTTCCCCGGAATATCTCCAGGAATCCGGCCCACTCCAGTTCGCCAACATTAGGCATGTGGGCCGATGTGGCCTTCCACCATGCTCGGGCATCCTTAGTGAATTGAAAAGTGGCCAGTGCCACCTTTTCCCTGTTAGTGCATTGCATGACTTGGAAGATCCTTTCTATCTCCTCCTACCAGTTCTCTGCTTCGTCCGGATCAGGGGATCCAGAGAAACGAGGAGGGTTCAAACTCCTAAAATTGCGGTGCAAATCACCAGCTCCATTTCTAACTGCAACAGCCTGATTTCTAGCCTGGACCACATTTCGCAGGGCCTGAGTCAATCCAGCTACTGTTTCTTGCATAGCTTGCCATTGGTTGCTAGCCATTACAGTTGAGTGCAAGAGTTATGAGGGTTCCTGAGAAAAGGATGGAAACCAATTAATGTCTCTAGATACATTATCAGAGTCAATGGGTAGGAGTGTTTAATTCTTGCTAACATATTCCCCAACTCTACCCATTCTCACCAGGTACTGTATTTAATTTCCATGACCTAGGTTCCATAGGTATCTCCTATTCCAGAGACATATATCCTATTTGGTATTCCTAGGCTCTGATACCACTAAACTGTCACATCCCGAGAATTACGCAACGGATATTAATGATGCGAATTAATTCGAGTCGATATCCTGAGACGTAAACAGTCGGCAAATAAGCCTCTAGCTAGCACGCACTAAATATGTATCAACACAACATTATAATAGGGCCCAAATATTGAACTCAACTAACCTTTTATTCAAATCTCAACTCATTGTATTCCAAATAGAAACTATTACAGGACTAAGACTCAATAAAAAGGGAAATTACATTTATTCCTCACTTCCTACTACATGAGTCTAGCACTCAAAGCAAACTACTATAACTAGACTCATAGTTGGAATGCTCTTCACTCGGACGCATTCCCATCCACGACTTGCTCTTCCTCTTGAACTTCATAGTCACCTAGATTGGGTAAAAGTAGGGAATGAGCAAACTAGCCCAGTAGGATTTATATCTCAATGTGCGGGCAATGATATAAGTGATTAGTAATTTATAACCAGGTAAGCACGATGGTTGTCATGATATGCATGTACGAATAAAACTCATTAAAACATGATACATGAAACAAGCTAGATAGAGTGATCATGATAGAACAAGATCTAGAAGGATATAACGAGATAGAACTAGCAATAGATCACTTTGTACAAGCATGCAAGATTTCACTTGATGTCAATAGCTTTCAAGAACGCAAGATATCACTATTTACATTAAATGCAGGATGGCCATATCACGCAAGCAAGCAAGCATGCACGAGCACGATCTTGTAACACTAATCAGGCACGTAGACACTAATGTACACCACGAAAAGATCCATCAAGAATGTACACCAGGACACGTGTATGTGGTTATTGTATCTATCATTCAACACGCACGCACGACTCCCAGCGCAGAAGCAACGCCAAAGATCATTATACCCCATGGTTAACATTATATTTATGACTCTCCGTCATTGGGGCTAGGCTGGAGCCCTTGGACACTCACCGTGCCTGGTCAGCATCTCACTTAAATTTTAAATGTAGATACCCACAGTCATTAATAATGGCCAATGATCAGAGGAGATTTACAGAGGCCTTGGAGAAAAGGTCACTAGTCTACCGATTCGGAATGACCGGTAGAGAGTTTCCAAAGCCCCAAGAAAGGGCTGCCTAGACGTGTAAGTGTGTAGTGATGTACGCGCGTCTCCATCCACAAACCATCGGTTTTAAACTCGCGAAAAACACTTAACAATATGACATGGAATAAAACTATGCGCTTTAACTAATCATGGTTTGCAAGATTTTAAGATAACAATTATCATTTAAACATGGTAGACCAGTAGGAAGATTAAATCATAAGTAGCATGAATTTTAACGTCATTACGAAAGCAATTAGAATAGTATTCGTGTAATTAAAGATTTTTAAATGGATTTACCACTTTTAATCCATTAAAATAACCATCATGCAATGATCAGACCTAAGACATGGGAATTACATGCTAAATATCATATTTAAATAGACCTCAGGTATAGCGGTTAGATTTGAAAGAAAATAAGTGGGGTTTCATGAAAAATCCTGAGGTCGCGACGGACCCTTGTAAGGGTCGCGACGGGGTCAGATCAGAACGTGACAGTGCCTTGTAAGGATCGCGACAGGCTTGTCAGATCAGGCAGGCAGATCGCGACGGGTGCATATGAAGAAGGCGATAGGTTGTCATTAAGTCGCGACGGCGATTCTGTCATGATCAGATCGTGACAGAATTCCAGTCACGATCTGCCTGAGAATGCGGCCTATCGAGCCATCGCGTTCTCAGGTCCTTGGCATGCGTCCGACAGAGAAAGGACAGTGCCTTGGATTATGGACCAGACCTTCCTTGTTTTGACACAGGGTTGTTCTAAAATAGAGAACAAATTGTACAATTCATGAAAAATAATGAAAATAGTTTTAAACCAACCTAGACATGCAAGGGTGCTTCCAGTAAATCGGAATTATAAAACAATGATGGTTTCAACAGTCTTTAATCAAGTCAAACATAAACGTAAAACGAAGTGCAACCTGAAAATGTAGTTTCATGCAGCAACCCTCTTACCACACTTATAACTCTCTAACTAATGACATTTAGACAAACTGTTCAACACAAGACATGACTAGGACAACTAGTAGGAAAACTTTCATGTTGTGGGTTTGCTCTAATTCGGTCTTGAATCACATGCAACATATAAAGAATGGGAAAAGCTCTAACAGTACGCGACTTTGGGAAAACGCTTATAACTCAGAATCTACTCATTGGAATTCGATGCAACCAGTGGGAAACGAAAGCTAACTTGATGCTCTATACATTGGTTAGGATATGTTAAGGTTTGGCCCGATAAAACCTACCTTTTGGGTTGATGAAGTCTGATTTTTCCAGAAAACCCATGTTCAGACCACTGTTTGAAGAGTGTTTAATACTCCGTGTATACTGCATAGAATTTGGGCATTCCACTTGGGTTAGAACGTAGACTTGACCCTATTTCCAAGGTTATAGGCCTTGCAAGGTTTGGTTTAGGTTTGACCTACGTTTGATCGACTTCAAGTGAACGGTTTGTGCAGGTCGCAGCAGACGAACGGGGGAAGAAGATGTCCTTCTTATGGTCGATCCACAGCTCCCCAGCCACCAAGAACTCCTCCACACGACCCCAGCAAGTTGTAAACTCGTCGCTAGGGTTTGGATGAAGAGTATTTAAGCAACCAAGGTATTTAGGAGTCCTATTGTAACTATGAAAGAAGGGTTGCGAGATTGGCTTGTGTCTTTCCAAAATTTGAAGATCTCTCCCTCTATTAGAGAGTTTTGGCAATGAAGCAACCTCCATGGGTGGGTAGGCATGAATTTGGGTTGCCAATAGTGTAAGATCTCTTCTCAATTCAACTCTAATTGCCTCTTTTTAATTTCAGCTAATTTAAGCTACGAATTTCCATGCATTTTCTAGCTTCATTTGATTTTTGGGTCATATGTGGTCCATTGGCCCAATTAATATATTGGGTCATTAATATATAATGTTGGGAGTCTTTCCAACATTTTTATTTAATTTATGATTGCATCGTATTTCTGTGTTAACGATTTTCCGACTTGTTTCCTATTTTGGATATTCGGTCACAATAACTCTTAAACCTAGCCCAAATAATTTTTATTGACCCAAATTTCTTAATGGGTCATTAGAAGATATTATTTGATGTCCGTTTATGATTTTTATTTAATTTTCTGACTCATCCAAGTACGTGTGATAATGATTTTTCGACTTATACATGAATTACGATAATAAGTCGTGAAACACTTTAAACTTGGCTAATCCGATTTTTCTTGGCACAAATTTCTTTGTGCAACATTTAGTAATAATGTTTGGGGTCAATTTATAATTTTTACGAAATTTTCCGATGGGTTTTAGCACATACGATAATGATAGGTATGTTTAAATACTCCGATATTATGGAAATTATTTATTTCCATTTATTTTGAATTTTTATGTAATTAAAATTCCCGGGGTGTTACAACAAACCAAAGAGGCAACACAGAAAAAGACTTCAACGAGCACAGAAGCAGTCCCAGAGGG
This sequence comes from Colocasia esculenta, assembly GCA_014218235.1. Taxonomy (NCBI): domain Eukaryota; kingdom Viridiplantae; phylum Streptophyta; class Magnoliopsida; order Alismatales; family Araceae; genus Colocasia; species Colocasia esculenta. The sequence continues at coordinate 69,863,684 of CM024755.1, forward strand.
AGAGGAAACCCTCACAAGGACAACAACAAAGCAGTTCTGGGAAACATCACCAGAACACAACTAGCCAGCGATGCACCTCAACCCGGAGGGCAACGCCGCAACAACCAGAAACGAGCACAACACAGTTTTGGGGAAAGCTCACCTCCACCAGAACCAACGGAGAAGAACTCCGGGAGCACCTCACCAGAGTTCACAACTGGCCAGCACAAAGCCGACAACAACCACAGACAAGTGTCCTAGCACTCAACCAGTAGTGCAACACGGCACACAAGCATCTGCTTAGCTCGAACAAAGATGCCGATTGAGCAGAGTACAGTGCACAGTGGCGCACAGGCACACAAGGCCAAACACACAGCTAACACAACACATACCCCAACAACAAGGCCGACATCCAACAAGGCATCCACCTCCGCCCGGATCCACAGGCAACACCCCTGCACCGGTGAAGGTCACACCACACGTAGGCTCTCTCAGCCTTCGCGACACACCCACACAGATGCGCAGGCTGAAGACGTAGCCAACCGCAACACGAGCGAAATAGAAACCATGCTCGAAGCACGCGCAACCAGCAACAACAGCAACACCCTCCTGGAGCTCACACTCGGACCCTACTGGAAAGCTAGCCACCTACAACAAAGAACCAATTGCTTACACCTAACAGCAACTCTACACGGACGGGCTAGCAGCGCACAAGTACCTTTCTTTGGGATAGCCATAGTTATTAACCCATTACAAATCTCTTTGGACCCCTGAGCTCTGATACCACTATAACGACCCGACTCCCGGACCCCCGCCAGGGACCCCGAAGGTCGTGCCGCCACCTACGGATCCGAAGACCTAGAAGGGTTAGAATTTAGTCTAGTGAGGTAAGCAATGAATTCAAATAATTATAACCAGAAAGTTCGTACATTAATAAAGAAATTATGTCAACATGTCCCAAATAAAAGTACAGGTACAAAAACAAAGATGCAGTCCTTAAGGGGCATACCCGAGGACTTGCAAAAAGGCCACTCTCAACTCACGGTACAAGCGCTCACGCTCACAACTCACACTGCTGGCAACGCATGTCGTACAAACCGCCACCACGACCATCCGACAATGAACTCCTGCGACAACGAGTCCCTACCTAAAGAGAGTAGGGGGGTGAGCCTCGCGAACAAGGCTCAGTAGGGATAATCAGTCCCTTACCAGCCAGAGCAGCAGGAACTCCAACAAAGCGGACGCAAAACTACTCTACAAAGCAGTAAAGCGAGAAACACCTACTACAGAGAGCTTCAAAGCAGCGGAACAGAAAAATGCCACGACCCACAACCAGAGTCAGGCCCAACATGACTCCCGAAGAACTAGCAGAGTCAAACACAATGCGTAAGCAACCCTCGGCACACACCCGTCGAGACAAAGAAGCTCACGGAACAACAGATCAACCACGTGAGACTAGAGTCTCACGACACAACCACCAACATCCCAGACCTCCACGAGGTCGGGAAGGAACAACTAGGTGTCACCACGAGACACACTGAGCAACCATGTGAGAAGCACCGTCTCACCATAGGCACGGCCACCTCAGACCTCCACAAGGTCGAGGACCCACAAGAAGAACCACCCTGCACCTCGGACACACCATGAGGTCGGGGAACTACACCCTACAGTGCCACCACGGACGGCACCAAGGAACGGGTTACTGAAATAGCAGACGGGTGTCTACACAAGACACCCTGAGAGAACCGGCAGAGCGGAAACTACTGAACAAGGCCCACGAGGCAAAACCAACAAAGCCCACGGAACTAGACATGGCTAGGCTACAACCACAATGCAGGCTAGGGCGACGAGACTCACTTAGAAACAACGTGACAAACTCCGTCACAACAATGCAACCAAACCACCGCCATAGGCAGATGAGAGAGGGGCACACAGTCCACCCCTCTCGCTCGCCAGTCGTCGACTCCTACCTACCACCTCCCTAGGTAGAGTGAGGCTAGCGAGTCACAGCAAAGAACACAACCACAAACCACTGCAGCCCGGCCGAGCTGCGGCCCCACGCCTAACCTCCCTACGCAGCTCCGGAACCAATGCAGAGCGAGGCAATGAGAAGGACTAGCTGGTCCGCACCGAAAGAGCGCCTCAACCACCTCGGAAACCCAGACCAGCTAAGAGAGTTCTACAAACGACTTACGCCACTGTCCCTACTGTTTTCCCCTACTGCTACCAGAGTCAGCGACTCGAGCAAACCCCACCGCCGGGAGAAACTCCCTCTGACACAGACGCGCGGGGACCGGGGGTCCCAGGTCACGGTAACAACCTGTCTCATGGAGAAGCCCTCAAGTGCCGAGAACCAGGTGAAAGAGAAACTGGCGGGGAAACCACCACAGAAACCGGCACAACTGGCTTGTCACCAAGACAAGCCCAGCAGGCACAGGCATGCACGACACCCCTTCCGGAAACCCCCAGAAGGGCCGTCAGCCAACGCTGGCAGACACGGCACGGCCGGAGAAACTGGACCACCACCAGACAGAACAGAAACCATCACTCTTCTAATAATTGATTGACAGTCAAACAATAGATTATTAGACAGACGCGAGCCTCCTAGCACCACTGCTACAACACAGCCATGAAGGTGTCACCGTTGGTCAGTGAACGTAGGGAGGCAACCTGCCGTGTTCCCAACCAGAAGGTCCTAAGGGCACACCTGCCCTGGGGCACAAGCCGACATGGCAACCGAGGCCACGAAAACACCCGAGGCAAGCCTGGTGCTGTCGCACCCTCCTTGCCCGTCCCGATATCATCGCAAAAGGAAGGGCAACTGCGACAAGCACACTGTCGCGACGGGGAAGCGCATCACGACAAGAACCTTGTCGCGACACGATCCTTATCGCAACGGCCAACTGTGCCGTGATAAGGTCACGCCAGACCTAGGCGACACCTTCTCTAATGTCGCGACGCACTCAGTGGTCGCGACATCAGGTGGAAGGCAGACCGCCGACATGCTACATCCCAGGATCGCCCACACAACATAAACATGCATACAATGGGGAGGGGAGCATGGGGAAAGCTATAAAGCTATCTACCAACACAAGGGAACTCCCAATCACCCAAAGATGGAAAGGGCACAAGAATCCCCACAAAAATTGGAATAACCGAACCCCAAAGGGGCATTCACAATGCCACGGCCGCCACCTCCTCGCTCGACAACGACGCTCCAGTGCTCCGCACGAGCCGTCGCTGCTCCACCATGCTCCATGCCAGAGAAGGAAGATGGCGGAGAACTCTCCACCTCGGAGAAGAGAGGAAAGGGAGAAAGGAAAGAAAGAGGAAAAATGGGGAAACCGGAAAAGGCTTTTAGACTCTGGCCCCCAGAACGCAACGGGGTGGGGTGTCGCGTTACCAACCTTAATGCGACGGCCACCCACACAGCGACCAGAACGCATCAGCCTGGGACGCCGTGACAACTAGACAGCCACTCTGACCTGCCTGCCACTCTGATAGGTGTCAGATGACAAAAAAGCGGAAATGCTGTCACGACCCATTGACCGGGCGCGACACCAAGACGCGGCAGAGAAACAAGGTGCGACAAGAACGTGATCTAGGCACTTGTCGCAACACGGATGACTGCCGCGATGGCTAGCTCCGTCGCGACACTAACGCGTCGCCAAGGCCGGACGTGTTAGTGGCCAGTCATCCCACACACAAACGGAAAGTCGGAAAGCCCGAGATGTTACAGATAGCCCATGGCCCATCGAAAATTGCACAGAACTATCCTAGATTTATTGTGAATGGGCATAGATTTCATACAAAAGACTATGGGCAGAGTAAGTTTACCATGAACAATAGTGTATGTGTTAAAGGAAGTACATACAATGAAAGTGAATATGACTACTATGGTATTGTAGAGGAGATCTTATAGATGCAATATCTAGGACAAGACAATCATATATTCTTGTTCAAGTGTCATTGGTTTGATCTGAATTCCATTCGAAATGACACAACGAATGAGATTATCAAGCTTAAACATAAGTCAAAATTGAATACTTATGAGACATTCATTTTAGCCTAACAAGCCCAGCAGGTGTACTATAAAAGCTATCCATCATCTTCGAACAAGGAACGAAATGATTATTGGGTGGTTTGCAAAGTTAAGTCAAGACTATTCTCTGATTATGAATTGGACATGACTGATCAGACACCTGAAGAGGTCAACGCCGAATTCTTTCAAGAAGACTTGGTTGGAAATGTATAGTTGACAGCTCATACTGGAGAAGACAAATCTAAAGCGCCAATTTGCTTGTCTAAAGGAAATGAGGACGAAGAAGTCGATCCACATGAGATAAAAGGGAGTAGTGGAAGGCAATGAAATATTGAATGTGTACGTTCTGATGATGAGGAGGAATATACCAGCGATGAATGTGAAGATGATGATGAAGATGGGGATGAATTAGATATATCGTCATCATCTGAGGAGGAAATAGATATCATTTAAAAATGGGTAGATTTTTTTCACATCTGTTCAGTATATTTAAAGTTGCCCACTTTAAATACAAGCAATTGACTAATGAACATTAATTTGTTATGTTCCTTATGAAGATATGGTGCGTGGAGCACGATCGGGCTCCAGTTCTGGGAGGAGGAGCAGCCATGGGAGGGGTTTGTTTATGGCATCAGGTCTGTATATTTTTATTTGGTATTTTTCTTTGTGTATTATTTATACATATTATTAATGTCATTTAAATTGTTACAGCTTCTGATTCTTCCTCTGTCCCTCCTCCTCTAGCAGCAGGTATATATATTTAAAGTTGTACTTTCATTGTGCATTGATTCTTATGCCATTAAAATTCTTACAGGTTCAGGTGAGTTTACACCTCCTCCTCCTAGAGTACCAGGTATGTATACTTCAATTTGTAAGTATTTTTATAGTCATTATTTATATTCTTGTACATTGTATATTTAAAGTTGTATTTTTCTTTGTGCATTATTTATACATATTATTTATGCCATTTAAATTGTTACAGTTGTTGGTCCTTCCTCTGTGCCTCCTCCTCTAGCAGCAGGTATGTATATTTAAAGTTGTACTTTCATTGTGCATTGATTCTTATGCCATTAAAATTCTTACAGGTTAGGGTGAGTTTACACCTCCTCTTTCTAGAGTACCTGGTATGTATATTTCAATTTGTAAGTATTTGTATAGTCATTATTTATATTCTTTTATATTGTATATTTAAAGTTATATTTTTCTTTGTGCATTATTTATACATATTATTTATGTCATTTAAATTGTTACAGCCGCTGGTCCTTCCTCTGTGCCTCCTCCTCTAGCAGCAAGTATGTATATTTAAAGTTGTACTTTCATTGTGCATTGATTCTTATGCCATTAAAATGTTACAGGCTCGCATCAGTCTACGCCTTCTCCTCCTACAGTAGCATGTATGTATATTTAATTTTGTAAGTATTTGTATAGTCATTATTTATATTCTTGTACATTGCTTATGTCGTTGTTCATTTTTGTCCAGGACCGAGTGCTTCTGCACCTCCAGCTTTTTTGGCTGGTGCATCTACGGTGCCAGAGGCAGAGGGTGTTGTTAGTCTATAGGAGGGGGGAGGCAGTTTCTATGACAGCACTCTGCGGGAGGTGTGGATAAATGGGTACGTAATAAACTTATATGTATCTTTTATTAAGGAGGTATATTTAGTTCATAAATTAATTGTAACAAGTTACATAATTACAGTGATAAAATAGATCCCGCCCAAGTGTCTCAATTCATCATAAGAACAATTCAGGCACACTTTCCTGGGCCTATTCACAGATTCAATGATTTCCCGATGGAGGTCTAGGAGTTGTTGTATGAGATGTTCATGGTATGTAATTTCTTATTATAATTTATTTGTTTTATTATTCCTACATTTATTTAACTAACTCTTATCTGTACAGAGAAATCATCGACTCACGCATCCTTCCAACAAGGCGCGGTATGGACGACCACCGCCCAATCAAATTTTAAGCATTTGTTGTATAATGTGAGGAAAAATGCACAAAAAGTTTGTCAGAGTGCAGACCCGACTCTTTGGAGGGAGCGCGCACCGACAGGGATGAGGAGAGACTACAGGGAAAGTCTCTGCAACATATGGGCCGTAGAGAGATGACAACAAACCTCCACAACAATGAAAGTGAATCGGGCTGCCAATCCAAAGGCCAACATGCATACAAGTGGGTCCGTCTCCTTTGCAACCCATCAGTCTAGATAGGTAAGTCATATGTCCATTTGTGATATATTTTATTCATATAGGTACTCATTTATGTCATGTTTTTCTGTGAAATAGGAAAAGGAGCTAAACGGCCTCCGACATTTCAGGAGGTGTTTGATAAGACACATAAGAAAAAGGGGACGGATCAGTACATTAGCGACAGAGCCCGAGAGGTTGTGGTAAGTATTTACAAGGTATTCACTATTTAATTTTTCTCATTATAGATTAATATTACATTGTCATTTTTTTCCAGGAGTCGTATAGCCAATAGATGACAGAGAAGTACACTGGGGAGGAGGAGCAGTCGCAGTTAGATCCTGAGGTATGGGTTGCGGCATCTAGTGCCCCAAAGAAAGGCCATGTGTATGGTTTTGGGCACAGTATGGACACGAGCAGGGTGTTATCTAGCGGCTCAATTTCATCCTCACAGACTAGTGCATTCACCACACATGGTGCTCCAGGTACTACTCCTAGTGAGATGATGGGCTTCATTGTAGATGCGATCTCTGGTTTGGAGTCTCATCTGGCCCAGACGATGGAGTCTTGTCTAGTCCACACGATGCAGACGCAGGTGTCAGACACTGTCCAGGCCCAGCTCTCCCAGGCCCTCTCCCAGGCTATCTTCCAGGCCCTCTCCCAGGTCAGCATTCCTCCTCATTCAGCACCATCGACATCAGCACGGGCCCCTCATGTGAGTAAATTGATTTTATTTTAGCTTTTCTATTTTAACAGCCAATTTTAGTTTTGTTTTCTTTAAAAAGGAAGAACTTAGCTAGTTTTGGGGGTCCAAAATTAGAAATACTAATCTGATTGGCCTCTGGTTTGTTCCAGCACAGTCGGGGTGATGAGTGTGACTTGTGAAAGCTAACAAAATTCAAGTCAGACTCCCGGTTTGAGCTCGACGCTCAAATTCACATTAAGCAAGTTAGTTTACTTTAAAAATGAAGAACTTAGGTTTGGGGGTCCAAAATTAGAAATACTAATCTGATTGGCCTCTGGTTTTTTCCAGTATGGCCAGGGTGATGATTGTGACTTGTGAAAACTAACGGAGTGCAATTTAGACTCCCGGTTTGAGCTCGATGCTCAAATTCTTCTTAAGCAAGTTAGTTTAGTTTTAAAATGAAGAACTTGGGTTTGGGGGTCCAAAATTAGAAATACTAATCCGATTGGCCTCCATTTTTTTCCAGCATAGCCAGGGCAATGGTTGTGACTTGTGGAAACTGATGGAGTTCAATTCAGACTCCGGGTTTGAGCTCGACGCTCAAATTCATCTTAATCAAGTTAGTTTAGTTTGAAAACGAAGAACTTAGGTTTGGGGGGTCCAAAATTAGAAATACTAATCCGATTGGCCTCCGGTTTTTTCCAGCACGGCCAGGACGATGGTTGTGACTTATCAAAATTGATGGAGTTCAGTTCGGACTCCCGGTTTGAGCTCGATGCTCAAATTCACATTAAGCAAGTTAGTTTTGTTTTGCTTTGTTAAAAAAGGAAGAACTTAGCTAGGTTTGGGGGTCCAAAATTAGAAATGCTAATCCAATCAACCTCCAATTTATTCCAGCATACTCAGGGCGATGAGTGTGACTTGTGGAAACTAACGGAGTTCAATTCAGACTCCTGGTTTGAGCACGACGCTCAAATTCACATTAAGGAAGTTACTTTAGTTTAAAAATGAAGAACTTAGGTTTAGGGGACCAAATATATAAATACTAATCCTATTGGCCTCCAGTTTTTTCCAGCACGTCTAGGGCGATGTTTGTGACTTGTGAAAACTAACGGAGTTCAGTTCGGACTCCCGGTATGTGCTTGACGATCAAATTCACATTAAGAAAGTTTGTTTTGTTTTGTTTTGTTTAAAAATGAAGAACTTAGCTAGGTTTGGGTCCAAAATTAGAAATACTAATTCAATCAGCCTCCGGTTTGTTCTAGCACGGACGGGGCGATGAGTGTGACTTATGGAAACTGACGGAGTTCAATTCAGACTCCCGGTTTGGGCACGACTCTCAAATTCACATTAAGCAAGTTAGTTTAGTTTTAAAATGAAGAACTTAGGTTTGAGGGTCCAAAATTAGAAATACTAATCTGATTGGCCTCCGATTTTTTCTAGTACGGCTAGGGCGATGATTGTGACCTGTGGAAACTAACAGAGTTCAATTCGGACTCCCAGTTGAGCTTGACGCTCGAATTCACATTAAGCTAGTTAATTTAGTTTAAAAGTGAGTGAATAAAATCTACAAATTTAAATAATTTATTGCTTATAGTAGTATTTAATTTTAACATATTATTGTTATATATCTAGTGTACGTTCCTTCATCGAGTGGCGTGGAAGGAGACGAGGATGAGGAGCACGAGGACAAGCACGCGGACTAGGATTCATGATTTTCGTTTCATTGTTATGTATTGTTGTGGACATTTTTATTATTGTTGTGGACATTTATGTTTTATTATTGTTATGGACAGTTTTATTATTGTTGTGGACATTTTATAGTTTTTATTTACACAGATTATTTTGATAAAATATATATATATATATATATTCAAAAAATAATAATTAAAAATATATAGACCGCTTAGTGACCGAATCGCGTTGGTCGCTATTCCAGTCATTAAAAACCGTGATCGAATAGAGACCGATAAAGTCTGTCTCTACGTCGGTCGCTAAGATAGTGACCGATTAGTGACTGAATAGCGTCGGTCGCTATTAGTGACTGAATTCTTCGGTCGCTGATAGCGACCGACGCTATTCAGTCACTATTTCGGTCACTAAAATAGTGACCGTCATAGTGACTAATTATGTTCTGTCACTATTTGGTGATTATATTAGTGACCAAAATAGCGACCAAATAGCTTTGGTCACTGAGAGCGAGCATCAGCGATCGAAAAAGTTCAGTCACTAATCGGTCACTATCAGCGACTGATTAGTGATCGAAAGTTTTCGGTCACAGATTTGTGACAAAAAATTCTTCACCGACAATTTCAGTCTCTATTCAGTCACTATTCGGTCACTGGACTGTTTAGTGATTGAATAGTGACCAAATAGAGACCGAAATTGTCGGTCTCTAAACCAAATTTTTTTGTAGTGTGAAATCATTATTAATATGCAAACTCTTGGAACCATGTATGTTAAATGTACCATGTTATATCTTGAATCCATATCATCTTGATCAGATCTGAAATCTTTTGGTAAAGATAAACATTGTGAAGTTAAGATCATGTCTTGAAATCAAGCTGTATTCTAGTAGCAATTGTACTCACTTTTGACTTAGGTCGTGTTTGGCAAATATATATATTGCAAGTAGTATGATTGCTGAATTCTGTATGTAATAACATGTTTTGAAACTTTATGTATATGTTAGATTGGTAATCCATTTTTGGGTCGCTTGCTGAGTCTTTGTTGTAGACTCATACTTGCTTAACATTTCAGGTGAGTCAGCAGATCCCGAGGCTTTGATAGCCGGATTGGATTCAGAGTGAGATGATTGATTGAGATTGTGTGTTTTAGAGATAATTGTATGTGAGGATTTGATTATGTTATGAACATTATAATTGAACTATTTATAGCATTGTGGACTTATTTGATGGACTATGGACTTGATTATTAAAGTTTATGAATTGTACTTTATTTCCGCTACATTATTATTTATTTGTGAATGAATCAACCTACGTTTGATATATGTTGGGATGTGTTCCCCATATAACACGTCCCTTAGACTCGATGAGAGTTGGTATAACTGAACCGGGTCTAAGTGGGGTGTTAGAAAGATGGTATCAGAGCCATTTGTAGGTTGAGGATATTCATGAGTAAACATCAACTTAAGTGATCCATGTACCTAAGTCTAAAATAAAGTATTAGATAAATAGAGTTATAGAGATTAACTAGCTTATTGTGTTGCCAGGCCATGGCTAGTCGTGGACGTCGTGCTAATGTCCAGGCTCGTGGGGAGGAATAGAGGGAGAATGCTAATGCAAGGTAGCAAGTTCCAGCACCTCAGGGACCATCTGTGGCACCTCCTCCACCCTTGATAGACTATGGAACTTTCATGCAAGGGTTGGTTCAGGCTATGCAGACCCAGGCCCAAACTCAAGTAGCATTGCAGACCCAAGTGCAAGCTCAGGTTAGGTGTAGTTAATTGTTGGCTTTAGTTCTCTTTAGTGTATCTATCCTATGCTAATTCGTGTCATTTCAAGCTCAAGCTCCACCTACTGTGCATTTAGAGCATAGAGGCCCTTCGGTGATCGAGAGTTTTAGCAGGATGGCTCCACCTTCTTTTAAGAGGAAGAGTCAACCACTGTTGGCTGAGAGTTGGCTTAGGGAGATTGAGAAGATCTTTAGGGCTATTCGTTGTGTTGAGGAGGATAAAGTTTGTTTAGGGACTTACATGTTATAGGTAATCATAAGGCAATATCTATGTATGAGGCATATTAGTGTGGTTGGTTATGCCTAATGTAGATGTACTCTTTGCAAGAGAGGGCTGATGTGTGGTGGACTTCCACATTGCATACCAGGTTTGAGGATGGAGTCCAAGAGGTGACTTGGGATGAATTTACTTGCCTATTTAAGGCTATGTTCATTCCTGAGCATGTGCAGGATAAGATGGAGCTGGAATTTCTTTCATTGACTTAGGGAGCTATAGGTGTGCTAGAGTATGAAGCCAGATTTGCAGAGCTATCAAAGTATGCACCTCATATTGTAGCTGATGAGAGGAGAAAGGTGAAGGGGTTTATGATGGGGCTCAGACCATCACTATGTACCAGGCTTGTGGCATTTGATCATCGTACCAAGGAGGAAGCATTTAGTGCGGCTTGCAGACAAGAAAGCGAGATGGAGCAATATTTTGAAGAGAAGAAAGCTACTTCTAAGAGGCCAGCATCGCCATTTCTGAGGTAGGATAAGAAGAAGAAGGTTGTTTATGTACCTCAGCAGATACCAGATTATGGAAAGAGGGCACCTCAGCAAGGGAGATTCTAGCAGGAAGACAAGCCTTTGTGTACTCATTGCGTCAAAAGGCATGGAGGTCAGGTATGTTGGTTGAGTGCAGAGAGATGTCTTCCTTGTGGAGACAAGGACCACAAGATCAAGGATTGCCCAAAGATGGCGCAGCAGACAGTAGCAGTAGCAGTGCCAGCAGCGGCAAAACCAGCGGGAAGACCCCAGGCCCAAGCTCGAGTGTATGCATTGGCTAAGGAAGATGCAGAGTAGGCAGAACATGTGACTGAAGGTACAGTTCCATTTATGGGTATTCATCCTAGAGTTCTTTTTGACACTAGTGCTACACACACATTTGTGTCTGAGAGGTTTACTAAGGTGTTGCTGAAGGAGTCTGATGCAGAAGTTGTGGATTTGGAGATTCCGTTGTCTGTGCATACTGCAGCAGGTGCTATGATTACTAAGAAGTCCTTTCCCTCACTTTATGTATGCATAGAAGAGCGGGATTTGGAAAGATGCTTCTATCTTTTGAAGATGAAGGATTATGATGCTATTTTGGGTCTAGATTGGCTGGAGGTGCACTTTGCTTTGCTAGATTGTTGGAAGAAGAGGATTATTTTTCACATTCCAAGTGAGGGTGAGTTTTGACATCCCTTACCCAAGAATATGGCTGGGAAGTATGTGGTGTCAGCATTGAAGGCAGCCAAGATGTTGATCAAAGGTTGCAGTGCTTATTAGGCTAGTGTGGTTGTGTCTAAGGACACTAATACACCATGCATTGAGGAGATTGAAGTTGTTTGTGATTATTCGGATGTCTTTCCCGAGGATCTTTCTAGTTTGCCATCGGAAAGAGATATTGAGTTCGCTATTGAGTTGATGCTAGGTACAACTCATATTTCCAAGGCACATTATCGTATGGCACCAGCAAAATTGGCCGAGCTTAGGAGGCAATTGTAGGACTTGTTGGACAAGGGTTTCATTCATCTATGTTCTTCACCATGGGGAGCTCCAGTCCTCTTTGTTAAGAAGAAGGATGGTTCGATGAGGCTTTGCATTGGCCATCGAAAGCTTAACTAAGTAACGATCAAGAACAGGTATCCTTTACCCTGTATTAATTACCTATTTGATCAATTGCAGAGAGCTTCAGTGTTTTCTAAGATAGATCTTCATTCGGGTTATCACCAACTCTGAATAAAGGCCGATGACATGTCTAAGACGACTTTTTGGGCGCGGTATGGTCATTATGAGTTTCTAGTTTTACCTTTTGGCTTGACAAATGCCCCAGTAGCATTTATGGACTTGATGAATCGGGTCTTCACGCCGTATCTGGATAGTTTTGTAGTGGTTTTCATAGATGATGTTTTCATTTACTCTTCGAATGAAGCGTCTCACATGGAGCATTTGAAGACTGTGCTGGAAATTTTGAGAGAGAACAAGTTATTCGCCAACTTTAGCAAGTGTGATTTCTGGATGAAGGAAGTTCATTTCCTTAGGCATGTGATTTCAGGAGATGGTATAGCTGTGGATCCTTCTAAGGTAAAGGCAGTGCTAGAATGGAGACTCCAAGATCACCATCTGAGATACAAAGTTTCTTGGGTTTAGCTGGCTATTACAGCCGTGTTATAGAGAGTTTTACATCCATTGCAGCACCATTGACCAAGCTTACAAGGAAGGGAGTGAAGTTTGTATGGTCAGAAGAATGTGAGCAGAGTTTCAGAGAGTTGAGGAGTAGATTGACTCCTGCGCCTGTGTAAGTTCTACCTAGTGGGGTAGATGGCTTCACGATCTATACTGATGCTTCTCATATTGGACTCGGTTGTGTGCTTATGCAGGATAGAAAAGTGGTTGCCTATGCTTCTCGCCAACTAAAGGAGCATGAGCGTAACTACCTGACCCATGATTTAGAGTTGGCAATAGTAGTGCATGCTTTGAAGATTTGGTGACATTATCTGTATGGTGTTAAGTTTGAGGTATTCATTGATCACCAAAGTCTTAAGTACTTGTTCTCGCAGAAGGATCTAAATCTGAGGCAGAGGAGATGGATTGAGTTCTTAAAGGACTATGATTTTGAGTTGCATTAACACCCAAGCAAGGCTAATGTGGTAGCCAACGCACTTAGTAGGAAAAGGACAGCAATGCAGAAGGATTGGAAGATGATAGAAAATGCAACTTGTGCTTTTGCAAAGGTTTAGTCACAATTGTGCCAAACTTTTGTGGCTCAGTTGACTATCAGATCTTCTTTTCTAGATAGTGTGGTAGAAGGTCAGAAGGATGATCCTAGACTAAAAGAAATGATAGGGAAGGCGGGCATTGCTCGTGATGAGGAGGGTGTTATCCGATTTCAGCTTAGAGTTTGTGTGCCAGATATTGCTGATGTTAGAAAGCAAATTTTAGAAGAGGCTCACAGGTCCAAGTTTACTATACATCCAGGTGGTAGCAAAATGTATCAAGATCTAAAAGGGACTTTTTGGTGGCAAGGAATGAAGGGAGATGTGGCTGATTTTGTGGTTAGATGTTTGACATGTCAGCAAGTGAAGGCAGAATGGCAAAGTCCATTAGGTTTGATGTAGAGGATTGATATTCCGTTATGGAGATGGGAAGAGGTTACTATGGATTTTGTCTTTGATTTGCCCAAGTCTTTTAGTGGCAATGACTCCATTTGGGTAATTGTGGATAGATTCTCCAAGACTGCACTTTTCTTACCTATGAAGAAGAAGCAATCTGTTGAGAGTTTGGCCAAGCTTTATGTTGACCATATTCTTACATTGCATGGGGTTTCAAAATCCATTATTTCGGATAGAGACCCAAGATTTACTTCAAGGTTGTGGCAAAGTTTGCAGGTTGCTCTTGGTTCTCAAGTGAAGCTTAGTTCAGCATTTCACCCACAGACGGATGGACAATCTGAAAGGACTATTCAAACTCTTGAAGACATGTTGAGAGCATGTGCTCTAGATTGGAAGGGTGATTGGGAGAAGCATTTACCTCTTGTGGAGTTTGCCTATAATAATAGTTTCCATGCAAGCATAGGTAAGGCTCCATTTAAGGCTTTGTACGGTAAGCCTTGTAGATCTCCTTTGTGTTGGGAGGAGGCTAGTGATAAACACTTGGTTGGACCTGAGATTGTGCAAGAAACTTCTAGTAAGATTCAGCTAATTCAGCAAAGATTAGAGGCATCTCAAGACTGGCAGAAAAGCTCTGCGGATAATAGAAGGAAGGATTGGGAGTTTGAGGTGGGAGAGCATGTATTTCTTATGGTTTCTCCAACTAAAGGGGTGATTAGATTTGGTCGGCGTGGAAAGTTGAATCTAATGTTTATTGGACCATTTGAGATCATCAAGAAGGTTGGAAATGTGGCTTATCAATTGGCATTACCACCATCTATGGCGAACATTCATCCGGTATTTCACATTTTTATGCTAAGAAGGTATATTCGGGATCCATCTCATGTTCTTTCTTATGAGCTGGCAGATTTGCAGCAAGATTTATCATTTGAGGAGCAGTCTATAAAGATTCTGGACCGTAAAGTGCATCATTTGAGGTCCAAGAGAATTCTCTTAGTGAAAGTTTTGTGGAGGAATTTTGCACAAGAAGAAGCAACATGGGAGTTAGAAGAAGGAATGAAGATGAAATACCCACATATTTTCGGTGAGTTTTCTTAGACTCAATCTTCGAGGACGAAGGTTATTTAAGGGGGAAAGAGTGTGATATCCTGAAAATTTCTTTGTAGTTTTTAAATTTCAATTGATGTTTATTTTGTTGTGTATTTAGAAATTTTTGTGCATGTACGTGTATAGTTTAATATGTTATAGTGTGGAATAGTTTGTTCTTGGGTTAATGCAGAGTTGACCTATGTTTCTGACGGCAACATTGTCTGCTGTCAACAGTAGGTTAACGATAATATCCCTTGTTGTCAACTTCAAGTAAACATCCATATCGATTGATGTTTACTTTGTGTAAACGGAAGTAATCCTTGACGTCTACTTCTTCCAGAACTGACAGCGAGATTCCTGCAGTCTAGCTCTGGTAGAGTTATGGTAAGGGGCTAGAATTTTGGTATACGAATCTGACCTCGACGGCAGGGTTTGGGGAGGCCTATCCCTTATAAAAAGGGTGAGTTAGCTTCTTGGAACCGGTTTGGTGAGTTTATCTCCAAGTCTCTAAGAAGGTGGAAGAAAAACCGGCGATTTGATCTTCGTGGAGGCTTAGACAAAGCTTCTACAAGTTGAAGAAAGGTGCTTTTGAGGGCTGAAGGTGTCTCCAAGGTATGCTTATCATTGGGGACCTACGGATCAAGGGTTTTTGGTCGAAAGGAGGGCTGTCTTGGTTGGCCAAGGCGGGCTTCATCGACTAAATCTGTTGATTTCTTGGTGTTATAGAGGCAAGTAACCCAGGGATCAGGTTCCCAACCTTATGTTTTACCTTTTTACGATTTTTACAGGATTTTTAAAAGTTACAAACAGTCGGATTTGGGGTTTATGTGAGTCTCGGATGAGTTCAGGTTTCCTGTCAGGTTAACTTCAACCTTGACTGCCATCAACGGTGAACTTAACGTCAATCTTCTTGCCGTCGACTAAGGTTAGCGGCAACAGAGTTGCCGTCAAGTTTTTCTGTTCACTATTTTGACCCGTTTTTACATCTAGATTTATAGTTTTATGCTTAGACTTCGAATAGACTTTTTGTGAAAGGCATAGTGTGCAGTAGAGCAACTTTTTGACACACTGTAAATTGGATTAATTTCTGTAGTCAGTATGATTTCAGGATAATTTTTCTAAATTCTAGAATTAACTGACATTTAGTAGAAAAATTTTATATGTGATGCAAACTCATTATAAAACTGTGATTTCAATGTAGAAATCCATGATAGGGATATTCTCATACTGTGTTAACTCTAAAATCCATAATTGACTATTTTTTGTAATTTCCATGACTGAAGTATATAAATCAGCAGTACTATTTTAATTTGAAAAATAGTTTTTGGACTCCAAAAATCATGAAATTTTGAACAGTGATTTGTAGGGTTATGATACATGATCAGTAAAAATATTGAACTAGGTTGACAGATGGTTTCATTATGATGGATTTTTATCTATTTATATCACTGATGTGAATACTGTGGAAATTAGAATATGTCAGAAAATCATGAAAAATTCCTAATTTGATTTATGACAGTAGAGACACATTCTAGAAAAAATCTATGATTTTTTTATGACTGTAACTATTTAAGTCTGATTATCATTATGAGAATTGTATCCTTTCGAAATGAATTGTGGAAAATGTTTAGAAATACAGCATGTGATAAATCTGAAGTATGTTTGTGTCAGCATATGATCATATGTATATGATGTGGCAACATGTTATGTTGCATTTGAATTTGAAGAAATTTGTATATGAATGTATATATGGCTAATAAGACACTGCCACCATAGAAGTAATCTAGAACAGGACCATAGTAATGCCCCTATGGAAATGTTAAATATGTTATATGTTCCTGAGGGCACGGGAAGAAATCTCAGAGGTGGACAAGTACCATTGGTTAAGGTGGGGAGGGCTTCCCCCGGTATTGCACAATAACCAAGACTCTATCACTAATTGCCTAGGTGATGAGTATATGTCATATGTCTATCTGACTTCCAATGGGTGGTTTGGGTTGTGTCTTGGCAAAATTTGTACATATGTATATGTTATGAAAAAAGTTTGTTTTCAACTCTATAAAGATTTCAGGTAATGCTTGTTTTATTTCCATTCGAGTGAATAATATGAAATCATGCTTAATATGCAAATTCTTGGAACCATGTATGTTAAATGTACCATGTTATATCTTGAATCCATATCATCTTGATACATTCTGAAATCTTTTCGTAAAGATAAACATTGTGAAGTTAAGATCATGTCTTGAAATCATGCTTTATTCTAGTAGCAATTGTACTCACTTTGGACTTAGGTTGTGTTTGACAAATATATATATTGCAAGTAGTATGGTTGCTGAATTCTACATGTAATAACATGTTTTGAAACCTTTTGTATATGTTAGATTGGTAATCCATTTTTGGGTCGCTTGCTGAGTCTTCGTTGTAGACTCATACTTGCTCAACATTTCAGGTGAGTCAGCTGATCCCGACGCTTTGATAGCGGGATCGGATTCGAAGCGAGAGGATTGATTGAGATTGTGTGTTTGAGAGATAATTGTATGTGAGGATTTGATTATGTTATGAACATTGTAATTAAACTATTTATAGCATTGTGGACTTATTTGATGGACTATGCACTTGATTATTAAAGTTGATGAATTTTGCTTTATTTCTGCTCCATTATTATTTATTTGTGAATGAATCAACCTACGTTTGATATATGTTGGGGTGTGTTCCCCATGTAACACGTCCCTTAGACTCGATGAGAGTTGGTATAACTGGACCGGGTCTAAGTGGGGTGTTACATCATGCTTTTAATCCTAGGGCTTCTATATTCGGCTAGAGACTTTTGCATCGTTCAGTGCCTACTGATGACCAGCTCACTGATTGTGGCATCAACTAGGCTTCCTATTTCTCCTGTTGTAAGTATCCATCGGTTGAAGACATGGACCATGTTGAGCAACTACCCCTAAGGAATTTAAGAATTTTCTTAAATTAATATATGTATTGTTTTTTCTATGACAAAACTCTTTAAAATAAACTTTCTACAAAGCAAATATATTAATTACATATCACAAAAATCATGTCGGTATATTGCAGAATAATACCTCCATCCAAAGATTTCTAAGTCCACAAACTCTCTCTTTGTCCTACTGAATTCGACTGCTAACTTCGAATGTCAAATCTGACTCCTTCTGAATCGACGTTAAACAATCTTCAAATTTTTCTAAGGTCACAACTTTATACTTGATTCGACTTATGTCTCCGACTGGTACAGTCGAATGATTCATATAATCTTCTACTTAATTCGACTTATGTCTCCGACTGGTACAGTTGAATGCTTCATATAATATTATACTTGATTCGGCTTATGTCTCCGACTGGTACAGTCGAATGCTTCATATAATCTTCTACTTGATTCGACTGATGACTCTGACTGTTACAGTCGAATGTCTTTCTATATCCGTCCGTCTTCTTCGACTGCCATAGTCAAATGTTTTAGTAAACAATATATATGGTATTCGACTACTGAAGTCGAATCACTCTTATTTGTCCAGTCTAATTGCATGTTCTTTTGGATTCAGCTTCACTGATTAACTCTACACTTAAACTCTCTTATGATCCTTTTAGTCTTAACATCTAATGCAAATTTATCTCTTTTCATACATCTTTTTAATGAAACATCAATATCTTATTGATTCATCAAAACTGTCATTATCCTATTATTATTTTCAGAACAAGTCATATCAGTCTTAATTTTTTCATTTAAGTCCTGCACATGACACTTCTGATATATTTTAAGAAATAATCCTTGAGTTGTTCAATGCCTTTTGCTCCGAATTTTGCTGGATTCATTAGACACTATGCATTTATGTGTTCTCAGGCGCATGGCATCTGACAGGACTCACCTACCACTGACAGACCCATACTTCACCTTTTTAGCATATCTGTATGTCTACTTTTTGTTTCTGATAGCTTGTGCATACGAGGATTCCATACCTATTTTCTGTACTTACCTGACTTACCTACCTTAAATGTATGGAGTTCTATTTTCTTTTTGTCTTGTCTTTGTAACAGACATTTATTGGAGCACGTTTTTAGCATGACTCATTCACAGTCTATGATGACAAGAGCTTATCTTCTAGCTGTGAATGACTCCTCCTCCTCTGAAGACTTTGGAAAGATGCAAAAACTTAAGGACTTCTGAACAATAAGCTCATAAAAATCCAAAGGAAACTAGAGCTCTCTCCAAACGGTCAAATTGCAAACGGCCACAAACTCCAACGGCTATTTTCTAAACGGCCATATTTTGAAGTGTATAAAAGGAGCTCAAGTTTAAAGAAGAAAGCATACAAGGTTCATTTGAATTCCTTCATCCCTCACAAGCTCTTCTGAAAGCTAAAGTCTGAGAGCATTTCTTCCTTAGAAGACTTTGTCTAAAGCTCTCCTAGTAGTGTTGGGTGGCAATTGTAATTGCTTACTTTATTTAGTCCACCTTTAGATTTCAGATAGGATTTGTATCTCATCTCTGATCTTTGAATCCTTCTGAAGTCTGTGTTTGTGTTTAGACAAACACACGTCTTTTTATTTCACTTGTGTAATTTCTGCAAAAGTCTGTTTCTGCATTGCCCCTCCTGTATAGGGAAGGCCTTGTGAAAGGCAGTTGTTGTACCCCTGGTTAGGGAAGACTTGCTTGGGAGCAAGTGGGTTTGTAATTCCTCTCAAGGGTGAGAGAAGGCCAATTCATTAGCAGATAGTTGAAATCTCAAGTGGTTGGCTTGAGGACTGGATGTAGGACTTCCATGTGGAAGGGCTGAACCAGGATAAATTCTTGTGCATTTATGTGTGATTGTTTCTGCCTTGTTTACACTTGAATCAAACACATCACACTAATCTCTAACAAGTTTATTTAGTGATTGTGCAATTTCAGAAGAATATTTTAAAAACAAAGAATTCCTGTTCACCCCCCCTCTAGGACATTCTTAGTGTCATTTGGATCCAATAGACCACCTATTCCTAACAGTGGAATTGGCGACATCATTGTGGCACTGGGTGTCTCCACTTCTCCATGTGTTGGCCTACTTACGGTTGGCAGCAAGACCAACCTAGAGGAGGGGGGGGGGGGTGAATAGGTTATCTGAAAATATAAATAAAAATGACCACTTGAAAACTTTGGTTAGTGAATGTAGTTATGTGCAGTAGATAGAGTAGCAGTGCGGAAGCAATTCAAACAATCAATCACATAAATGAACACAGAGAATTTTATCCTGGTTTGGTACTTCTCAAATAGAAGACCTACGTCCAGTCCCAAAGCAAATCTTTGGATTTCACAAACCAGGGTACAATCCTTCCAAGGATATACAAACCCCCAGCTCCCCGCTGGTCCCCTTCCTTTCCGAGTAGGAAGGAAACTCACTTCTGTTACAGGTCAAGAAGCCACCCTCCTAGAATAGACCCCAGTGTGGTTTTGCTAGACTTAAACCTCCAGCTAGTTCTGCTGACACCAATCCCAGCTAGGTTTTTCCATTAACACAAGGAGAACACTATGTACAGTCCCACAGCCTGATAGAATCCACCAGCACCCGATTGGCGTTCTCTTCACATAGAAAGAGGAATACTATATACAGTCCTATAACTGGACACAAGTCTTTCTTAGAAAAGAAAGAACATACTGAGTGCTATACAAGATGAACAGTAGGGAACTCAAACTCTCAGCTCACAGACTCTCCCCCAGATTTACAATGATGCACAGAGAGAGTGAAGAGAGAAAAGAAGCTTGAATGCTTGAAGACTTCATATGGTTGATTGCACTCACACTTCTTCTTGGGCTCTAGCTCATTCTCTCTTGCTTTGAGTGTGTATGACATTGAGGCTTCTCACTGGATGTACACTCTTTGATTGACTTTCAGGTTTGCTCTTAATTTGTTCTTCATAGCCTTCATCCTTATGTGGAGGAAGAAGAGATCCGTTGAAGAGTAACCGTTGGAGCTCTTGGATCTGTTGAGACTCTTCTAGCCATTGCTCATCTTCTTCTTCATCTCCTTTCTTTCTTCTTCTATCTAATAGACATCTTCATGTGTCTAACGGATGCTAAGAGTAGGTCCAAGAGTAGAATAGTCCTGCAGTCATTTAATGCAAATAGGACTCCTTCCTTATGCTAAAAAGCAAAAGTCTTACGTAACATATCTGGATGTCAGCAGAAATCATGGACCTACACATAAGAGTAGAATAGTCCTGCAGTCATTTAATGCAAATAGGAACATGTTGTTGGGTTGAATGCAAATTCATATCATTTCCCTCCTATTTTGATGATGACAATAGGTGTTCTTAAAGCAATTTAATTGAAACATGTCAAAAACATCATACCTGAAATTCATATTTGAAAACTATTTTTCAAATCACATTTATCATTTATAGTCATGATAAATCATTTAACTAATGATATATGTGTTTATTTTTCAGGTACAAACATTTTTATGCAAAAGATGTGTCGACACACTCATCGATGGTGTCGACACAACAACACAGATTTAAAGACAAAATGTATAAGAATGCTGAGACTGTGTCGACACATGTCAAGAGTGTGTCGACACGAGTGGCAGTTTTTCAGAAATCAAGCCTACCCAGGTCGACACACTCTCAGAGCAGGTCGACACTAGACCCAGTTCCCAGAATAGCCAGTTTGAGGAATTGGGACAGCAGGTCGACACACTCAAGAGCAGGTCGACACGGGACCCTCTTTCCAGAACAGCCTTCTCATATCTGGGACAGTGTGTCGACACTACCACCAGGGCAGGTCGACACACTACGGAAACTTTTCATCCTAAAGTTTATGGCTGCCACGTGTCCTCCTAGGGCGATCAGAATCTATCTAGGAAAGCGTGCCATTGTACCCCAAAAGGGTATCTTTGGAATCCTAAGGGTATAAAAGGTTCTTTTTGGCCTGCCTTCACATGAGACAACAGACCCAACTCTCTTAGAGTCTCCAAGAAGCTCCTGGCGGCCAGAAGAGCTCGTGTCTCCTTCCTCTGCTCTTCAATTGCTTCTAGAAGACCAATTCCCACCAATTCAAGGTGTGGGAATTGGAATTTGAGCCCTGAAGATTCCTCTGAAGCATTCCAAGGAGGCAGATCCTGTAGAAGACTTCATTGGTGAAGAATTCGAGGAAGATCCAACTTCTCAGATTGCAGAGCATCGTTTTGGACTTCAAGCTTCACATGCTTCTTCCCAATTCAAGCCTCTACAAGGGAGTACACTGAAGAACGAAGACTTTCAATTCAACTTAATTTCTCTTCTGTTCTTCTGAGATATCTTTTGGGATTATGCAAGTACTTCTGCATAACTCTCTTTAGAGTTCTCAAAGTTTGACTAGATCTATTGCTAGAGGATCTTAGTCTTAAGTTGGTGTCTAGCAGTCTTAGTGTGAGCATTGTGCTCAGGGTGTTGTGAGCCGTCGAGCTCAGTTTGAGTTGTCAAGCTCAAGGCTGGTTTGAGCAGTTTTGCTCTGTGTTTCTAGAGTAGTCTTGCTCTAGAGGTTGTGTGAGTTGTATGCTCTGAAGTGTTGGAGTTGTCAGACTCCTTTGGGTGTGTAGCCCAGTTGTGTTAGTGAAGCCTCACGGGTTGTGAGGGGTGGATGTAGGAATCACATGGGTGATTTCCGTACCACCTAAAAATTCTTGTGCATTTGTCTTCTGTGGTTTGATTGATTCATTCGCTAGATGCTTGCATAGGATCCGTATTTAATTCACTCAATCAACTTGCTTCACATCTAAGTTTTTCAACTCACTCAAATCTAATCAGATCTGTAGTTTTTCACTGATAACATTGCCTCTGATTCTAAATATTTTTCAAATTGCTTAAGCTTCCGCAAAAGTGGCTAAGATCTATTCATCCCCCCCCCTTCTAGATCTTTTCCACACATTTACTTCGATCCTTCAATTGGTATCAGAGCGGGTTTACATCGATCTGATTTGAACTGAGCAGTTTTTGTTTCTGAGTATTGAGTGTTTGTGTGTTTGCTTGTTTGTTTGCTTACTTGTTTAACTACTTGTCTGTGCATTTATTTAAGTGTCATGGACTCAAAGGGTTTCATAGCTGAGGGCCATTCCATAAATAGGCCACCATTCTTTAATGGTTTGAACTATTCTTATTGGAAAAACAGAATGCAAGTATTTCTGAGGGCCCAAAACTATGAGATCTGGAAAGTAGTTGAGGTGGGTCCCTATGAAAACCAGGGTGAGGAAGAAACCTGGACGAGGGAACAGATAAGGAAAGCTACACTGAATTATAGTGCCATGAACATGATTCAGTGTGCTGTCCATCCCAAGGAGTATTCGAGAATCTCTATGTGCAAATCTGCCAAAGAGATGTGGGATAAACTCGAATTACTCTATGAGGGAACATCTCAGGTCAAGGAGACCAAGGCAAACATTTTAGTTTCAGAATATGAACTCTTTATGATGAAATCTAATGAATCTATTTCTGAAATGTTTGCCAGATTCATGGTGATAGTCAATGGACTCAAGGCTTTGGGTAAGGAGTATACTGATGCAGACTTGGTAAGAAAGATTTTGCGTTCACTTTCTTCACTTTGGCATACCAAGGCCACTGTTATTGAAGATTCAAAAGATTTGTCCAAAATCTCTTTGGATGAATTGATTGGATCTTTAATGACATATGAAATAAACTTAAAAAGATATGAAGAACACATCATTAAGACCAAGCCTATAGCACTCAAAGCTTCTTCAAGCAACAAAGATAAAAATCAGGATAAAACAAGTTCTGAAGAATCTGAGTCGAATGAGGATGAGATTGCCCTCATGACCAGACAATTCAGGAAATTTTTGAAATATAGGAAAGGGAAAATGACTGGGAAAAAGAAATTTCCCTCAGGAAAGAAGAATATTTCCTCTTCCAATTTCAATAAGAATCATAAACCTGATGAGAATGTTATCTGTTACAGGTGCAACAAGCCAGGACACATGAAGGGAGAGTGTCCTGAGAACAAAAAGGAAAAGCACAAGAGATTCCAGAAATATAAGAAGCCAAAGGCCATGGTGGCCACTTGGTCTGACGAAGACACAAGTGAGGAAGAACAAGAGAAGAAGTCCTCAAGCTCAGAGAGTGAGGAAGTTTGCTTCATGGCCAACAGCACAGATGGAAAGGTAAATACTTCCTTTGAAGATTATAGTGTTGAAGATTGGCAGGATGTGTATGCAGAATTAGTTGAAAGATATTCTGAAATGAGAAAAGAAAACAAACACATCAAAAAGAAAATTGAAAATCTCTACCATAATCAATCTTCAAATAATAGAATCTGTGAACTGGAATCTGAAGTAACAGACCTGCTTGAAGAAAAAGAGAATCTCCTAAACCTAATTGATGAACTGAAACTTGCCTCTCAAAAGGCCTCCCAAGAATTCAGAAACTTAAATGAAAAGCTGGAAATTGAAAAACAAGAAAAACAACAGAAAATTGAAGAAACTGAAGTTCTTAAAAACCAGCTAAAGGAAAGGGAGGAGGTTATCCAAACCTTCACAAAAGGCCAAGATAACCTAGAGGCATTGCTAGGATCCAACATGACAACCACATCTCATGGATTAGGATTCAACAAAAAGAAACCAACAAAAGATAAATCTGGTGAGAAAAAGGGAAAAGCACCATTGATTAAATTTGTTAAGGGTCCTAATCTGGAAAACACTGAAATCAAACAAACAGCAAACAAAACCCCAAACAAAACTCAAAATAAATCAAAAACCCAAAAACAAAAGAAGACTGTCAGGTCGACACAGTCCCCTGACAGGTCAACCTGTTCAACACCAAAAACCATAAACAACTCAACCAAAAATTCAAAAAAAATCTGAAAAATAAGAAAAAGGGAAAAGAAATAATCCATGAAAAACCTTGGACTTCCAAGAAAACACTTCAAGAAAATTGGATTAATCCTTGGAACCAATGGTATGAAAATCCCTGTTGGTATTATCCTCAATACCCTTGTCCAAATTTTTGGATGTACCAACATAGTCCATGGATTCCACCTCCTTCTCTGAAATCAAATTTTCAAATGAAAAACTCCCCTCCTACCAAAAACAAAGATCTTGGTGCTTTCACTCCCAAAAGAAAGAACAAACAGAAAAAGGCTGAAAACACCAAAGTAACAAAACAAAAATCTAAAACAAATCAAATTTGGGTGAGAAAGGATTTGATGTCTTTGTTAAATCATTCTGATGGTCCCAACTCTGTTTGGGTACCAAAATCTTCTCTCCACTGATCTTGTTGCAGGAAGGTCGTGCACCCAACACAAATGTATGGTTTCTTGACAGTGGGTGTTCACGACATATGACTAGAGATAGAGCCAAATTCTCATTTCTGCTTGAAAAGGAGGGAGGGTCAGTGACATTCGGAGGTAAAAATAAAGGAAAGATCATAGGATCTGGAAAGGTTGGTCAAACTTCTTCAAACTTAGTAGATAATGTCTTGTTAGTTGATGGACTTGATTATAATTTGCTCAGTATCAGCCAACTATGTGACAAAGGTCACAAAGTTGTGTTTGAATCTGATTTTTGCAAGATAATAGATTCATCAACTGATAAAATCAAATTCTTTGGTAAAAGAAAAAACAATGTCTACATGATCAACCTTAATAAAAACTTTTCTGAAAATCTTTGTTTTGTTGCAAATAAAGATGAAATTGCATGGACTTGGCACAAAAGACTTGGCCATGCATGTTTCAGAACAATGGATAAGTTATTAAGATTGAATTTGGTTAAAGGTCTTCCTGAATCTTTTTCTAGTGTTGAAGGTCAAATTTGTGGGATCTGTGCTAAAGGAAAACAAACCAGGAAATCCTTTAAAGTCTTCAATGATGTACTCACATCTAAGCCACTAGAACTTCTTCACATGGACCTCTTTGGGCCAACAAGAGTTCTAAGCTTAAGTGGCAAAAGATATGGGTTTGTAATCATTAATGACTTTACTAGATTTACCTGGGTTATCTTTCTATCCCACAAAAGTGATGCATGCCTTGAATTCAGAAACTTTTGTACCACTGTCTTAACCACTTATCCATATAAAATCAAAAATATCTTAACTGATCATGGGGGTGAATTTGAGAACACATCCTTTTCTAATTTTTGTGCTGAATTTCAAATTTTCCACAAGTTTTCTTCACCAAGAACTCCAGAACAAAATGGAGTTGTGGAAAGAAAGAACAAAACGCTTGTGGAAATAGCTAGAACCATGCTTCTTGAGAGTAACTTGCCCAAATCCTTCTGGGCAGAAGCTGTGAACACAGCAAACCACATACTCAATAGAGCATTGGTCAGACCAAAAATCAAGAAAACCCCCTATGAATTATTGAAAAACAAAAAGCCAACTCTTTCCTATTTTAAAGTCTTTGGGTGCAAATGCTATGTACACAATAATAATAAAGAAAACCTTGACAAGTTTGATGCTAAGAGTCAGGAAGCTATCTTCCTTGGCTATTCTGAAGTGTCAAGGGCTTTCAAAGTGTACATATTAAAAACCAAAACTGTTGAAGAATCTCCACATGTTATTTTTGATGAAAATTCCTTTTCCACTAATGATTCTAAATCTTGCAGGGAAAAACAAGACAATGAAGAGGATGACCTCATTGTGGATTCTTCACCAACCGTTGAGGAGATTAACAACATTGAAGAAAACCTGAACAACAACTCACCATCTCCAAATAGTTCAGGTAATATTGATTCAGAAGTGGGCACTTCTCAACAGGTAATTTCTGAACCTCGATTTCTAAGAGATCACCCATTAGACAGTGTAGTTGGCAACCTAAATGATAGAGTTAGGACCAGATCATCCTTTCTGCAAAACATTGAAGAAGACTCACTAGCTCTAATTTCCCAAATTGAACCCAAGTCAATTGATGAAGCCTTATCCAGTTCTGATTGGATTAATGCTATGCATGATGAACTTCATCAATTTGAAAGAAATCAAGTGTGGGAATTAGTGCCTAGACCTAGTGACCAAACAGTGATTGGCACTAGATGGGTTTTCAGAAATAAATTGAATGAAGCTGGTCAAGTGATAAGAAACAAAGCTAGGCTAGTTGCAAAGGGGTATAACCAAGAATTTGGAATTGACATTGAAGAATCTTATGCCCCTGTAGCTAGACTAGAAGCTGTGAGAATTTTCCTTGCTTTTGCATCCTCCATGAAATTCAAAGTCTTTCAAATGGATGTTAAAAGTGCATTTCTAAATGGATATATAAAGGAAAATGTGTTTGTTGAACAACCTCCTGGATTTGATAATGAAAAATATCCTAACCATGTTTTCAAGCTTAATAAGGTACTCTATGGTCTTAAACAAGCTCCAAGAGCTTGGTATGATCGTTTGAGTTCCTTTTTACTTGAAAAAGGATATTCTAGAGGTAATGTTGATCAAACATTGTTCACAAAAACAGTAAAAAATCAAATAATTGTGGTCCAAATTTATGTTGATGACATAATTTTTGGCTCCACCAATAAAGGCCTTTGCACTGAATTTTCAAATCAAATGCAGAATGAATTTGAAATGAGCCTAATGGGAGATTTAACATTCTTTTTGGGATTGCAGGTTAACCAAACGAATGAAGGAATCTTCATCAGTCAAACCAAATATGTCAAGGAGCTACTGAAAAGGTTTGACTATCAGAACCTTAAACATTCAAGCACACCCATTGCAATAAATGCTAAGCTAGAAGAAGACCCATCTGGTAAGTCAGTAGATCCAAAGACCTACAGAGGTATGATTGGCTCTCTGCTCTACCTTACTACTTCTAGACCTGACATTCAGTTTTGTGTGTGCTTATGTGCTAGATTCCAATCTAATCCTAAAGAAAGTCATATGCTTGTTGTGAAAAGAATTTTTAAATATCTTGTTGGAACATATGACTTAGGAATTTGGTATCCTGCTGGTTGCAAGTTAGAATTGTTTGCCTATTGTGATGCTGATTATGCTGGGTGTAAGTTAGATAGAAAAAGCACAAGTGGCTTGTGTGTATTTCTAGGTGGGTGCCTTATTTCTTGGGCTTCTAAGAAGCAACATTCAGTTGCTCTGTCAACTGCAGAAGCTGAATATGTTGCAGCAGGTAGATGTGGAACTCAGATTCTCTGGGTGAAACATCAACTTCTTGATTACAACCAAGATTTAGGGTGTGTACCCATCCTCTGTGATAACACTAGTGCCATAAATTTGTCCAAGAACCCCATTCAGCACTCCAGAACAAAACACATTGAAATTAGGCATCATTTCTTGAGAGATGAGGTTGCAAAGAAATCTTTTGAACTCTATTTTATTGAAACTGAAAAACAAATTGCAGACATATTCACTAAACCCCTTCCTGAAAACAGATTCTCATCACTAAGGAGAGAACTTGGTCTTTGTAAATGTCCATCTTTTTGATCTCTCTTAAGGTTTGGGTTGAGTGCTATGCAGTGTCTAAGGGGGAGTTCTTTGCATTTCATAACTCTTTGCTTCCTCAAGCTACATTGCTCATATCACTCTCATTTTCAATTCCATTTCCCTTTTTACAATAAATTCTTCACTTCTGATTGTGTTGAAACTTCTTGGTATATCAAATAGTGATTTGGAGAAGGACAGGTTATGCTTGTCTGGACACTTTCACTATGCGTGAGAACATATCTCCGCCAAGTACTAAGAAGTCAATATGCACTAATTGAGGGGTAGCTTTTATTGTTCAAAGAGAATTTCTTTTCTGATTTCAAAACTTGCACAGCTTTAACTTCCATTTCTTTTTGATAATGAATTCTTCAACACTTATTGTATTGAAATCTCTTGGTATATCAAATAGTGACTTGGAAAAGGACAGGTTATGCTTGTCTGGACACTTTCACTATGCGAGAGTATGTGTCTCCGCCAAGTACCAAGAAATGGATATACAATTGTTGAGGGGGAGTCTTTGTTGTCCAAAAAGAAATTTTCATTCTGATTTCAAAACTGCACATCCTTATTTTGATGACAAATGGTTGAAATCATCATCTCAGGGGGAGCTAGAAAATTCACAAGTCATCTTTTTGCAAATTTCAAAACCCTTCTTGCATTTCATCAATTCCTTGCATGATGTCCTCATTCTAAAGTCTAGAGTCACAAAATGAACCTTGAGTGATATATTATATTTTTTTTTCAACTTACAACTATGTCTCTCAATCCAAAGAAATTCAGATCTCTTCCTACACTAAATGAAAATTTATGTCTTGAACTTAAAACATTTCCTTGTTTGCAACTGATGACTGGATGTATTTGAATTCTATCTCACAAACTCTCCAAAATATTGTAAAATCCAACAGAGCAATGGCATTTGTGCTGAGAAACTGCACACCTTCACAATGAATGAAGTGCTATGTATGTCATGAGGTATTATTGCTAACTCTGTTCAAAGGGGATCCAAATTGAAAATAACTTCAAAATTTAAGCAATTATGTGCTATGCTTTTTAATGATGACTGAGTAACTGGAAATATTGGCGTCTACAAAACCTATATTTTCATGTCAAAAGGTCATCATTTACCCCTTTGAGACTTGACAATGACTAAATCTTAAGTATCCAGGGACTATGGTGTGTAAAAAGCACTAGTACTTGAGTGAAAGAGATTTATATCATTTGATAGTTTGTTAAAAGAACAAAAATATGAAAATTATTGGAGATTTGTTTAGAAAGAATCATCTTCCTCCTTCATCAAGTTGTTCCTTAAGTTTGTGTTTTACTTTCAACACAATTGTATTTAGTCTAGATGATATCTATAATTCTTGAAAATTAAGAAACATGGTAGTTTTTGGTTGATTGTTAGATACATTATATCCCTCAATTTATCATTTTGTTGATTCAAGTCTTGGAATGCTAATATCATGTTGGAAATTGTGTGAAACACTTGAACTGTAATGAATTTTTGCAAAATACAACAAATGAATTTTTAGGCCTCTTAAAAATCCTTGAAATGATAATTCCTCTCATTATTTTTCATTATAAAGATGTCCCCAAAATTTCTCAAAAATTTCCTCTCAAAAATTCAAATTTCTTTCAAGGCTGTGTCGACACAATCCTCTCTCGTGTCGACACACACCCCAGTCAGGTCGACACACCCTTCCTCATGTGTCGACACTGCCTTCTTGCCAGACCCTTTTCAAACCTTTCGGGTTCACCTTAACCACTTGTTGTTCCTGCGGTGCAGTGTACCACTGCATCCCTTTTTGGGCATCAGGTCGACCCGACGGCCCCATTTCCAGTCCTTTCCGGCAAGAATTCCTCCAAATTCTCTCTAAATCGCATCAATCCTTCATCACCTCTCCATTCTTCCATTTCCTCTCCTATTCCACTCTTCTTGCACCATGGTCCGCAAGTTGGGTCCCCGCCGTGGCGCAAGATCAGTAGCCTCTTCAAGGCCGGTTCCGGCACAGGTTCCAGTTGAACAGATGGAAAGAAGATCAAAAAGGAGAAACGATCCTGCCTCTTCTTCTGCACCTCTGAGGGCTTCCAAGCGTGGCAGGACCTCCACTTCAGACAGAGGTGGTAATGTTTCAAACCCTAGACCAGACATTTCGGGAGATTCCTCTGACCATCCTGAGGAATCATCTTCCTCTTCTTCTTCTGAGTCTCAAGAGGATATCCCCCCAGAATCCGTAAGTGCAGCCAAATTGATTTTGAAGCCAAGGATACTAGACCTTTCAGACATCCAACTAGCAGACTCACTTCCTGAAATTCAATCCTACTTTTCTTTTCAATCCTGGATACCTTTTATTTCTGAATTTCAAGTCTGCTATCCGAGATTGGTTAGAGAGTTCTACAAGAACCTCACCTGCACAGACGAAGGGTTTGAATCCAAAGTCAAGGGAATAGCCATAGACATGCCAACTGCAGTAGTTGCCTCCATTTTCAAAGTACCAGATGAAGGGGCAGACTACCATGAGTTTGAATTTAATTTACATGAAGCCTACTCCATTTTGACAGGCCTTCCTGCAGATGAATCAGATCCCAAACAGACCTATGTAACCAGGTTTAATGCAAATACCTTTCCACCTGTGTTAAGGGTCATCCACCACATTTTAACCACAATAATTACCCCTCAAGGTGGTGGGAGGGATAGGTTGACAGACATTCAGAGGTTCATCCTCTTTTGCATGGTGAAAGACATTAAGGTCAACCTCCATGTGATTCTCTATCAAATCATATCTGAAACAACAAGGACAGACCTGAAGAGATCACTTCCTTATGGAGCACATCTGACCTCAGTGTTCAAGCACTTTGGTGTGCCATTGGAAAATGAAAAATCCCAATCCATTCCTAAGTCCAACATCTACACTTTCAAGAATATCCAGAAGTTTATGGGATTTAGATTGGAGGGAAATCAAATTAGAAGAGGACCAGCTGTGGTTGAGGCTCCTCCAGTTCAAGAGAAACAGCCTCAAGATCAAGGGGAACAGCCCCAACCTCAGGAGGACCAGCCTCAGGCTCAAGGGGATCAGCCCCAAGCACAAGAGGAACAGCCTCCAGCTGAAGGGGACCAGCCCCTAAGTCAAGAGGATCAGCCTCCTATGCATGAGGATCAGCCTCAAGCTCCTAATGAAAATGTCAGTCCTTTTCATGCTCCTCTCTCACCTCAGCTTCCTCATTTTTCTCCACAACCCTCATTCCAACCATCCACATCTTCTGGTGGGCCTCCTGTTCCACCAGAATTGATATCTTTCCTCAATGACAAATTTGAATCCTTCAACTCCTCACTTCAATCCATGTTCACATCTTTTGAGCTACGGATTCAAAGACTGGAAAACACAGTATCTGCCAAATTTATTGAGCAGAAGGCAGCTTCAGATTATGCAGCTCAGAGATTTAACAGACTTATAGGCACTCTGGGAGATTCCTATATTGAGCTAAAAGAGCATCAGGACAAGTTGGAGAAAGTTCTTCAGGGAATATTGGCAAATTCCCAAGCAGATGTCTTCAACACCAACCAAACATTACATGAGAATTCCAGCACCAGATTGTCATTTGCTCATTTTGTGGATGATTTGGAAAGTATGAGGAACTTCAATGAGCACATTGACAAGCAGCTTACAGATTTGACCAAGGAGTTCAAGATCATGCAAAGACCTGGTTGGTCAGCTGGCTCATCAAGTTCTCAACCTGTTTCAGATGAATTGAAAAGAACTCAGAGCACCTTGATAGAGCATTCTGATAGAATGGAGCATTATCTTCACACTCGGCTGACAACTATCCATGAACAGATAAAGTCAAGCATGAAGTCAATGGAAAAGAGATTGTCAGACATTGAGATCCTTCTTGCTCTAATTCCTCCTCCTCCTCCATCTTCTACCTAATGTACATTTTTTTTTGATAATGTCAAAGGGGGAGAAGAATGAATGAATTGAATGTAATATTTTGATGTAATGATTTTTTGAATGAAATGAAATGGTTGTTTGGCTTCAATGCAAATTTTTTGTCTTTGTGTTTGAATACTTGTTCAATTGTTTGACTTGTGTGCACAAAACTTCTAATTTCAAGTAACATTGTATCTCACAAACACATCATCAATTGTTACTGAACAATATCAAAAGGTCATTGACAAGTATAAACAAAAAGGAAAACAAAAATCTAATCAATCAAAAATTGCTTAAAATCACCTTCATCAAAACCACATTGAAATATGGATTTAATGTTGCCATCATCAAAAAGGGGGAGATTGTTGGGTTGAATGCAAATTCATATCATTTCCCTCCTATTTTGATGATGACAAGAGGTGTTCTTAAAGCAATTTAATTGAAACATGTCAAAAACATCATACCTGAAATTCATATTCGAAAAGTATTTTTCAAATCACATTTATCATTTATAGTCATAATAAATCATTTAACTAATGATATATGTGTTTATTTTTCAGGTACAAACATTTTTATGCAAAAGATGTGTCGACACACTCATCAATGGTGTCGACACAACAACACAGATTTAAAGACAAAATGTATAAGAATGTTGAGAGTGTGTCGACGCATGTCAAGAGTGTGTCGACACGAGTGGCAGTTTTTCAGAAATCAAGCCTACCCAGGTCGACACACTCTCAGAGCAGGTCGACACTAGACCCAGTTCCCAGAACAACCAGTTTGAGGAATTGGGACAGCAGGTCGACACACTCAAGAGCAGGTCGACACGGGACCCTCTTTCCAGAACAGCCTTTCTCATATCTGGGACAGTTTGTCGACACTACCACCAGGGCAGGTCGACACACTACGGAAACTTTTCATCCTAAAGTTTATGGCTGCCACGTGTCCTCCTAGGGCGATCAGAATCTATCTAGGAAAGCGTGCCCTTGTACCCCAGAAGGGTATCTTTGGAATCCTAAGGGTATAAATGGTTCTTTTTGACCTGCCTTCACATGAGACAACGGACCCAACTCTCTTAGAGTCTCCAAGAAGCTCCTGGCGGCCAGAAGAGCTCGTGTCTCCTTCCTCTGCTCTCCAATTGCTTCTAGAAGACCAATTCCCACCAATTCAAGGTGTGGGAATTGGAATTTGAGCCCTGAAGATTCCTCTGAAGCATTCCAAGGAGGCAGATCCTGTAGAAGACTTCATTGGTGAAGAATTCGAGGAAGATCCAACTTCTCAGATTGCAGAGCAACGTTTTGGACTTCAAGCTTCACATGCTTCTTCCCAATTCAAGCCTCTACAAGGGAGTACACTGAAGAACGAAGACTTTCAATTCAACTTAATTTCTCTTCTGTTCTTCTGAGATATCTTTTGGGATTATGCAAGTACTTCTGCATAACTCTCTTTAGAGTTCTCAAACTTTGACTAGATCTATTGTTAGAGGATCTTAGTCTTAAGTTGGTGTCTAGCAGTCTTAGTGTGAGCATTGTGCTCAGGGTGTTGTGAGCCGTCGAGCTCAGTTTGAGTTGTCAAGCTCAAGGCTAGTATGAGCAGTTTTGCTCTGTGTTTCTAGAGTAGTCTTGATCTAGAGGTTGTGTGAGTTGTATGCTCTGAAGTGTTGGAGTTGTCAGACTCCTTTGGGTGTGTAGCCCAGTTGTGTTAGTGAAGCCTCACGGGTTGTGAGCGGTGGATGATATTCAAAACACTCTAGAGCTTACAGGGTATTTAATCTTAAAACTAGAACGGTGGAAGAAACTCCACATGTTGTTTTTGATGAATCTCAATCAAAGCCTAACATCTCGAATGCTTACAGGTATGAACATGAAGCTGAAGAAGCAACACTTGGGGAACTTCAAATAAAAACAAAAGCAAACTGAAAAATTGTCTCCAAGACTAACAATGAACATCTTCGCAGGTACGATGATGAGGATGATGCAACTTTGTTCAGAAATCAAAATGTTGAACCTGAAGAAGATCCACAACAGGAGGAGCCTCAAGCTGAAACTCCTCAAGCACACCCTCCTCCAGAACAACCTCCTCAAATGCAAGATCAATCAGGACCTTCAACAGTCACAAATGTCAGGTATTCTAAAGATCATCCACTTGAGAACATAATAGGAGATGTGAATGAAAAAGTTCAAACTAGGTCTCAACTTAGGGAAATAGTTGAACCGGATCATCTAGCTTTTGTGTCTCACGTGGAACCTAAAAATGTTGAAGAAGCATTAAAGGAAAACTCTTGGATTGATGCTATGCATGAGGAGCTTGGGCAATTTCAGAGAAATAGTGTCTGGAGTCTAGTTCCTAGAACCCCTGAAATTTCTGTCATAGGGACAAGATGGGTCTTTAGGAATAAACTAAATGAAGAGGGTAAAGTGGTGAGAAATAAGGCTAGACTGGTTGCAAAGGGATATAATCAGAAATTTGGTGTTGACTTCGAAGATTCCTTTGCTCCTGTAGCTAGGCTAGAAGCAGTTAGAATCTTGTTAGCATATGCATGCTCAAACAAGTTCAAGCTTTTTCCAATGGATGTAAAAATTGCCTTCTTGAATGGTTACATCAAAGAGGAAGTCTATGTCTCTCAACCACCTGACTTTGAGGATCATGATAAACCTAACCATGTGTTTAAATTGCACAAAGCTCTTTATGGTTTGAAACAGGCACCCCGAGCTTGGTACGACCGGCTCAGCACATTTTTGGTAAGCAAAAACTACTCACGAGGTAAAGTAGACCAAACACTTTTCACTAAGAGAGTCCGCAATCACATAATTGTTGTTCAAGTTTATGTTGACGATATTATATTTGGCTCTACTAACCCATCACTGTGTGAAGAGTTTTCAAAACACATGCACAGTGAATTTGAGATGAGCTTAATGGGGGAGCTTCAATTCTTTCTTGGTCTGCAGGTGAAACAAATGGAAGATGGATTCTTCATCAACCGAGAAAAGTATGTCAAAGAGCTACTGAAAAGATTTTAGTTCGAACAAGCCAAGCTTGCCTCAACACCAATGAGCACAAGCATAAAACTAGAAAGTGATGAGAAAGGTAAACCGGTAGATGGAAAGCAATTTCGAGGTATGATTGGCTCCCTTTTATATCTTACTGCAAGTAGACCAGACATTCAATTCAGTGTTTGCCTTTGTGCTAGATATCAATCTAGTCCAAAGGAAAGCCATTTGGTTGCAGTTAAGAGAATATTTCGATATCTCTCAGGTACGCTTGATATGGGTCTTTGGTATCCAGCAGGTAGTAGCTTCAACTTAATCTCTTATTCTGATGCTGACTATGCTGCATGTAAAATTGTTAGGAAAAGTACTAGTGGCTATTGCCAAATTCTTGGTGGTTGCATGGTTTCGTGGGCATCCAAGAAGCAACACTCGGTTGCACTCTCCACTGCAGAGGCAGAATATGTTGCTGCAGGGAGTTGTGCGGCTCAAGTGTTGTGGATAAAAAGATAATTGTCTGACTACAACATTGACATTGGATGCACACCTATCCTATGTGACAACACTAGTGCAATCAATCTCTCAAAGAACCCAATTCAACACTTTAGAACAAAGAACATAGAGATTAGACACCATTTTCTGAGAGATGAGGTAGCCAACAAGACCTTAGAGCTGAGCTTCATACCCACTGAGAAACAACTAGCTGACATCCTCATAAAACCTTTGGCTGAGGATAGGTTCACAACACTTAGAAGAGATTTGGGTTTGTGCAAAATGCAATGAAACTCATACCAAATCTTGAATATATGTTCCTTGTGTGCAACAACTATGTTGTATATCAAATGGTGATTTATGGAAAAACAAGTTATGCTTGTTTGGAAACTTTCATTATGCGTGAGAAAACATTCTCCGCCACGTATCCATAGTTGAAGTGAAAAAGGGACATCTATTTTAGATAAAGCATTTAGTTTCGTTACAATTTTCCCAATCATTAAAAAAAAAAAAATTATAACATCAAAATAACAAAAAGATTTTTGTTGTTATCCCCTTTCATGCATGGTCTGATGTTGAACTATGTGAAACTCTGCTTGAATTATTTTTGAACTGCTTGAATGGTGAGTCTTCATATGCACACACTATGGGGGAGCTATGTTAAGGTAGGTGAGTGAAATTCCAGAGGGAAACATGTCCTTGGACATTGCTTTACTTCCCTTGAATGAACATTCAATAATTTCTCTCATTCTGCCTTCAAAAACAATTCTTCTGAAGTCCCTGTCGACAGCCATTGACAGTGTTAGTCCACCCGAAATCCTCTTTTGTCTGTCTGTCAGTACCTGTCGACAGCCCTCCGTCGCCTATCAACAGGAACATCCCTCCAGAGCCTTCATCCTTCAGCTCTGTCAGCAGCTGTCGACAGGCCCCAAATGGCTGTCGACAGATGGACCAGTTTCTTCAAATCCTTCTCTTTTTGGTCCACAATTCTTCATGAGCCTCCTTATTGAAAGTATTTAAGGTGAAAAATGGGAAATGCCAACGTTATAACTTATCCTATCCACAAGATATCAAAGATATTGTCTAAATCACAATGATTTTGACATACTATTCTTTATGAGTCTAAGTTGCATTAACTTGAGCACATCAAACAAAATCACATGATCTTGGCACTTGACACACCTACGAACGTAGATGGCACAGTCTTCTTCTAGGGTTGGCCAGTAATAGCCCTGCCTAAGAATCTTCTTA
Source organism: Colocasia esculenta (assembly GCA_014218235.1). Taxonomy (NCBI): domain Eukaryota; kingdom Viridiplantae; phylum Streptophyta; class Magnoliopsida; order Alismatales; family Araceae; genus Colocasia; species Colocasia esculenta. The sequence goes on from CM024755.1 coordinate 69,900,549, forward strand.
ACTAGCATCTGACTATTCACATGCCCTCCACAATCATTAGCATAGGCTCCTTCCACTACTTTCCAAGCCTCTTTGTCAGGCAAGCATCTAAGTAGCATTCCGTTTAGGGCGCATCTATACAATACTTCTCCAATGATGGTGTACCTTAAAGCTACCCAACAGATAGCTCTTCTATCTTCTGCTTTTGCTTCCTCTGGGAAGGTACCGTTCTTGTAATACTGTTCGATCTCATGGTACCATGGCCTCTCTTCTTCCTTTATTTATCCTAACTCCATAAGCATCACTTCCTTCGCTTCTCTCTTCTCTGCCTTCACTATTAAAGAACTCCTGAGGTTAACCAAACATGGTCTTGTGGTGATGGTGTTTCTAACCTCTAGACGATGATAGTATCAGCGCTTTGGCTGAGAGGGATGGAGAGGGATGAGGCTAATGATGCCAACGCATCAGACAAGATATTCTGAGAGCGAGGGGTGTGTATATAGATGAGCTTGTTGAATTGTCTAGCTAGGAGTGTGACCAAATCTTGATAAGGCTTGAGCTTTGGGTCACGAGTGTGGTAAATAGAAAGGACCTGCCGAAGGACTTGTTGAGAGTCTCCTATGATCTTGAGTTGACGTGCGCCTAAGAGATAAACACGTTTGAGACTAGTTAGGAGAGCTTCATTGTAAGGCCCTAATTTTCTGTGCATTCATGACTTGTTGTTATGTTTTAAACTTCTGCTAGAAATTCTTCTTAACATCAACATCATTTGACTTTAACCTCTAGTTGACGGCAAGATATGTGTCGTTTACCATCTAACTTGGGAATCTTGAGGTCAAGATCGATTGACGTTTACTTCATGTAGACGACAACTAATTGGACGTTAATATCTCCTACTACGTTTAGGATTCTTGATCAGAAACCGTCCCGATTTCTCCGGGAGAAAGATTAGGAAACCCCACGTTGGCTGGGATTCCTCTTTCCTAGGATGCCCACAACCCAACTCCTATAAAACCAGGACATCTCTACAAAGGGAGGGATTTGGCACAGCTAGGGCTTTTGGGTTTCGGGGAGAGGAAAAGAGAGAGTTTGTGGAGGTTGATCCGGGGAACCAAAGGCTGCACCAACGTCCCCCTGCAAGGGAGAGGTCCTTCTGAGCTTGGAGAAGCTCTCCCAATGCCGGGAGATCATCTGCTAGAGCATGGAGATCGAATCAAACCGTGAAGGCTACCTCCTTGGCTTGGCCGAGGAGGGCTTCATCACCTAAATTCGATCTTCAAGAAGTTTTCTAGAGACAAGTAACTTAGGGGTTTCATCCCTAAGCCTATCATCTAGGGTTTTACAATTTTTGCAGATTTTTGTCTCATGTCTTGGACCCCCAAATTCTCTGTCTTTTTGGTTTCAGTCTGCACTTTTTGTAGACAGGAAGTTGACGGCAACATCCTTGCCGTTGAGTTCCTGTGTTGACGGCAATCGATCATGCTGTTATCCTATCTTGATGGCAAAACCGTTGTCGTTAAGTTCTTTTGATTTTTCAGAATAGTGTTTTTACACATGTGATGTGATTTTTCAAAGATTTTGAATGTATGCATAGGTTTGGGAATTTTTTTTTTCTTAGGTACGTTTACTAGATTCAACCATGAATTTCTGATAATTTTTTGATCATTTTGTAAATTGTAGAATTTCTGTTATGAGTAAATGAGCATGTCATGTCATATTTTAATTTGAGATAAATATGTATGATGTGTATTATTGTCACAAAAAATTTCCATGAACCTAGGATTCTTGTGTACATGTTTCAAGAAAGAGAGAGACATCATGTTTTTAATAAATCTTCTTGATAGTTGCCTGAAATCTGTATTAAATGTTAAAAATAAATGTACTATTGGGAAAATTCATCTGATATATTTCAGGCGTAGGGTCTATGATTAAAATTTGAGCATGTACTGATATCCTTGACTATTGTTTCCAGTTATAAATCATTAAGGGTCATATTAAGAATGAATAGTCAAAATTGATGTTTTCTAATGATTAGTATCATGTTTAGGTTCTGTTAAGTATGTTTTAACATTGTTAGATAGTCATGATCATTTTTGTAACCTGGGATACATATGTTTAAATCATGAGCATGTGAATGAGTCCTCAAGTGTATAAAAATTTGTGCTAAACATGTGATCAATGTGAATAATGTGATTAAGTGATTAATGTGCCAAAATTGACACTGCTACCATAGAAGGTTGTGGAGCCATATTGTAGAAAAGTCTCTATGGGAAGGCTCAATGTGTAGCACCCCGAAAAATTCAGTGATCTAATTTTTTTAAAATAATTGGAAATAAATAATTTCTATATTATCAAAATAGTAGAACATACGTACCACTATCGTATGTGCGAGAACACATCGGAAAATTCCGTAAAAATTATAAATCAACCCCAAACATCATCCTTAAATGTTCCACGAAGAAATTCATACAACAAAAAATCCGATTGAGCAAGTGTACGTCACATTGTGACTGATTATCCAAATTAGGAAACTAAGTCTGAAAACTGTCAACACGGAAATATAACTAGATCATAAATTAAATAAACATGTTGGACAGACTTCCAACATCATGTATTGATGACCCATTATTGGAATTGAGCCAGTGGATCACTTTTGGCCCAAGAACAAAATGGAGCAAGAAAAATACCCAGAAATTCGTAACCTAAATTGAGCTGAAAATAGAAGGAGGTAATTAGGACAAAACCCAAGGCAAATAGGCTTTCTTGGCAACCCAATTTCGTGGCTAACCATGGTGGGAGGTTTCCTAAAGCCTCATCATCTCTATTGGGGTGAGAAATCATCAACCTATGGAAGGTGGAAGGCCAAAACCGCACCTTGCCTTTCCTTCACCCAATGGGACTTCTAAAACACACTAGATGCATATATACATGCCATGAAACCCTAGGGGATGAAAATACACATTGTTGGGGTCGTGGGACGCTGTTCTTGAGCACCCAAAGGAGGAGGAAAATCCCCCAACTCCGAGCTTCTTCTCTGCTGCGTTCTACATCAACCTATGCAGAAAGCTCTTCTTGGAGTCGACCTAGGGTGAGTCAAACCACAACCAAACCATGAAAGGCTTATACTGTAGTATCCGGTGCATTCGGATCGAGGTTTACCGGGTTTGGAGGCCAGTGTGTGGCCATTGTTAGACCATGGAGGTCTATATGTATTTTCACAGGTCTTCTAGGTCAGGTGGATAGGCTGAGGGCTTGGGCATCCCAGCCCAAAACAGGCTCTGGCGGGCTCATTGAGAACACGTCCGATACAGAGGCTGCGATTATCAATGAGTAACGCATCTACCTAGGTCGACATGACTTGAATAGGGTCGCATCCAGTATCTTCTCCTCCATTTTAGCATGCAGGGACGTCGGTGATTAAAAGCGTCGGTCGGACGCATTTCTAAATGCGGTGGGAATACCCGACGCAATTCATTTTCATGGTGAAATGGTCTTCTGCCCTTGGCTGAATAGTGCGTTCGCACTGTTCAGCTGAAGGGAGATTGTTGCGGGTGTTGGAGGCGATTCCGAGAGGATTTTGCCCATTTGGAGTCCGATCGGCGTGCTTCCATCGCGAGGACGAGATTTGGAGAGTAGAGGACACTGGGTTGTGGTCGGAATTGCATTTCTTGTATTGGTAGGGAAATTCTACCATGGATTCTATCTTGTTTTCCTATTGTAAGGTGTATGCATGATAAGGATGATTGTTTTTTTGGGGAATTGCATGTACATGATAGAAAGCATGACTAGGAATGCATTTACAGCATTAATTCCTGCTTTACATGTTCATGGGGCAGGGTGGTGTGTGTTCCCGCAATGGGTTTTCAGTGTGTTGACCTAAAGGTTGAAAGGCATCCGACACAGCCGCCGCGTTTTAAGTGAACGCGTCGGCCGTGTTCGACGCGATTCAACGTTAAAGCCGTTAGGTAAGGTCGACACGTTTTAGTTGCATGAAGACCTCCACTATGTTGGACACGGTTTATAAAGTGGCCACCCGAGCTCTAGGAGCTCTTGGCCAGTCTGTTCCATTTCCAACCTACGTTGCTTGGGCTGTGCTCCCAAGGCAATGTTGTTACTGTTTGGGTTGTGTTGGTCCCTATTGTGATCGATAAATGGTGTTTTGCATGGAAATGTGTGCCTAGCAGGTTCGGTGTCACACCTTCCGTAGTTGCCTCTCCAGTCGGTTACCCTAGCACCAGGTGCTTAGGGCTTGTCCTGGTACGGGAGTACCGTCAGGGTTTGTGTCGTTTTCCTGGACATCCTCACTCCTGAGTTTGAGTTGCACGTCCGGATGAGGGAAAGAAGATAGGGGACAGTGGCTTGTGTTTGTGGGTGTACGGCCGTTTGTAGCGCGCTCTTGGTTAGGGGATGGACACCGGTAGATGTACTGGTCCCCAGATAGTCCAGTTTCCAGTGCCTCACTTTAGGGTTCTTGGCCGGAGTCCCTAAAGGTGTTAGGCTTGGGCTTGCGGCGGTGTAGTCTGCAGGTGTGGTGGTTGGTTTGTCTCCACGGTTCTTGGCTTGTTGAGGTGGAGCGGCAGCTGGCCCTTTCGCCCGTGGCTGCGAGGTTGAGAGGTGAACTTGTGTTGTTTGTTCGGGTTTGTGGCTAGTGTAGCAAACCAGTGCTCGTGACCTGTGTAAGGCGTACCCTTCTGTAGCTTATACACTCGTGTGTGGTTTTCCGCTTATTTACTTTCATCTATAGCATCATTTGTACATGTTTACACTCTTTTTATGCTTTACAGCTTTGATATAAACTATGTTTTACGGCTTTGGGGGAGTTGCTCTACTAAGCTAATGACTTGTGAGGCTCACCCCTTCTTCTTCCAGGTGAAGGAGAGCAGGAGAATTCTCATCCCTCCTTTAGTTCTGGTCAGCTTCGTAGTGGAGTCGGGCCCTCGCCACTAGAAGAGTAATGCCTTTTCTTGTGGAGCCTTGGGGGGTTTGTCTTGGGCTATTGTACTTTGCTTATGACTATATATGGAACTGAGTATGTACATTTCATGTGAATATGTGTGAGAAATAAAAGCTTATGATTGTTCAGTGCGTTCTTTTATATATTCAGGGACATGTGTGGTTGATATCCCTTGCGTGGCTTCGGCCTGATCGTGGGAGGTGGTGTCGTATCGGGCACGTTATTGGGTTAACAGGCCTGAACGGTGAGGACCGTTACAGTTGGTATCATAGAAAGGTCCGTGTAAATATGAAGGAATGGGAAATGTACATAACGTGTTTCTTACTATGTCTTCTGCTGGTAGTTGGCCCTATTTTTTTGTAATGATATACCTGTATGTTGTGTGTATGGAATGTTGTGTGTGCAGGGTTATAAATGGATGACAGGAGAGATTGGGAAGGTGGAGATGATGATGATGAGCCGGGGGAGACCACACAGCAAATGATAGAAAGATTGTGGGACAGCATTACACACATTCGGACACGGTTGGATCAGCAGCCGCTAGTTCAGCCAACTGCACCCATGGCAGAGGAAAGAGTACCGACACCGCTAGCACCACCTTACGGAGTAGAGGTACCTCCTGTAGTGCCTTTACCTCCCATGGTACAGGTGATGCTAGCCACTGTCGAGGAGTCTAAACTGCTAGTAGAGAGGTTTCTGTGTTTGCAACCACCCACATACTCAGGAGGTCCGAATCCAGAGACGGTGGAGCATTGGATACACGAGATTGAGCATGTATTTACTACAATGAGGTGTCCTTCAGAAGATAGAGTGATATTGGCTACATATCAGCTAAGAGCATTTGCATAGGAATGGTGGAGGCTCAAGATGCAGACGGTGTTCATGGGCAGAGCGGAAGACACAATCACTTGGGCCGAGTTTTTGGAAGTCTTCAGTAATACTTTCTTTCCAGTGCAAATTCATCAAGTTAAGAGGGAGCAATTTAGGACACTTCAGCAAGGAAACCTGTCAGTACTGGAATATTAAATGAGATTTATGGCTTTGAGTCAGTATGCGCCGTATGTGGTGACTAACATGCAATGATGGTTGAGTATTTCATTCGGGGGTTGAGGCCAGAGTTGCAAGATGCAGTCATCCCTTTGATGTGTGGTACAGTGGAAGAGGAAGCTAAAAGAGAAGCAATACTGGAAAGGACCGTGCAAGCCAGGCAATCTAGCGGATCAAGTTCGGGTGGTGGCAGTTTTCGGCTTCCACAACAATCGGCGGGTGTTAGTAAAGGTAAAGCGCCCTCGGGAGGAGCGTCATCATCAGGTTTCAGCAAGTGGGGTAACAAGTTTAATAAGGTATTCAAAGGCCGAGGAGGTGGCAAATAGCAAGGATTTCAATAAGGGAGAGTTTACAAGCTGGAAGTGGAGGAATCTAAACAAAGTTCAGCGAGCCAGCCCGGAGAATTCCGGTGTTATAATTGCAATCAGCTGGGGCATATGGCAAGGAATTGTCTATATCCAAGGAGAGGTGGGGCACCACAGCAGCAGCAGCAGCAACAACAACCTTCAGCTGAGCAAGGTAGAGGCACACACTACCAGAAGGGAGGAGGACGAGGACGAGTGATGGCAATCACAAGTGTAAGACTCGGCTTCCTAGCTTTCCGACTGGTGTGTGGGATGACTAGCCACTAACGTGTCCAGGCTAGGTGACGCGTTAGTGTCGCGTCGTGGGTGTGCGACGTGACAGTCATCCTTGTCACAATGAGCTTGTGCGTTACGTTCTTGTCACGCCCGGCTTTTCCGTCGCATCTTTGTGTCGCGCCCGGTCAATAGGTCACGACAGCTTTCTGTCGTTTCGGTCGTCTGATGCCTGTCAAGGTGGCAGGTGTGTCAGTACGACCTGTCGCATTGTCGCGGTGTCCCTGGTGGATGTGTTCTTGTCGCGGTGTGTTGACACGTCGCGTTAAGATCCATAACGCGACAGGGTAGTCCGTCGGGACTTCGGTACAGAAGGCTTAAGGCCTTGGCTGGCGACCCCTTCCCCCTTTCTCCCACTTTCCTCTCTCTTCTCCCCCTCTGGTAGTTCTCCGCCTCCCTCTCTCCCCTTTGTGTGTTTCAGGTGAGGAGGAGGGCCGTGCTCGTGTTCCCGATGTCGTGGAGCTTGCGTGGAGCGAGGAGGAGGTGGCCAATCTGACGTGAAGGGCCCTATTGGGGTTCGTTCTTCATTTAAGGTAGGGATTACTTGAAATCTTCTCGATCCGGGTGGATTGGGAGCCCCTCGGGGTTTGTAGTTAGTGTTTACTGCTTTCCCATGCTCCCCTCCCCCGTGTGGTGATGTTTGTGGTGTGTGGGCGGCCTCGGGATGGAGCATTCTGTGGGTCTGCTTCTCGACTGATGTCGTGACCGCAGTGCGGGTCGCGACACCAGAAGAGGCGTTGGCTTGGTCGGGCGTGACCTTATCGCGACGCGATTGGCCGTCGTGATAAGGGTCGTTGTCACGACGCGCTTTCCAATCGCGACATGGTTTGCTGTCGCGAAGCTTTGCCTGGTCGTGATATGGCTGGTGTCGCGGTGCCATTCCCCATTGCGATGGTATCGCGACGACCTAGGGGGGGTACGACATTACCTGTATTTCCTCGGGTGTTTCCGTGGCCCCGATTTGTGTGTCGGCATGTGCCCTAGGGCAGGCTTTGCCCTTAGGACCTTCTGGTAAACAACGTGGCAGGTTACCTCCCTGCGTTCAGTGACAAAAGGTGACACCTTCGTGGCCGTGTCCTGGCAGTTGTGCCAGGAGGGTCGCGTCTGACTAATAATCGATTGACTGGCGGTCCATCAATTATTAACAGAGCAACAGGTTTCCGTGTTGACTGGTGGTGTTCCGTGCTTCTGGCTTGCTCGTGCGTGCCTTGGTTGGCCGACGGCCCTCTTGAGGGTCCGTGCGTGCCTCGTCCTTGCTGGGCTTGTCTTGTATTACAAGCCAGTTGTTAGGCATGGTTTTTGTTGTGCTGCCCCACCTGTTCGCCCGGTGCTTGGCACTTGAGGGCTTGTCCCGTTTAGAGGTTCTCTCCATTGCCTGGGACCCCCATCCTCGGGAGCCTGCGAGGGAGGTATCGGGGCTACGAGTGTGCTATAGTTGGCGGCCGACTGGGCGGACTCTGGAGCTAAGGTGAAAATGAGGTTTGGATAGCGGCGCTGAGTCGTTTGTAGAGCTCTCTTGGTTAGGGCTGGGACACTGAGGATGGTCGGAATTCTACCTGCTGCAGGCTAGCCAGTCCCTTGTCTCACTGCCTCGCTCTGCATTGGTTTCGAGGCCGCGTATGGAGGTCAGGCGTGGGGCCGCAGCTTGGCCAGGCTGCGGTGTTGTGTGTGTTGTGTGTTCTTGGCAGTTCTGTCTCGCTCTTCCGGGGAGGTTAGAGGCGAGAGCTGGCTGGCGAGCGAAGAGGGTGTGGACGGCGCGTCCTCCTTTTAGTTGCCAGTGGCAGTGGCTTGGTTGCTGTTGTTGTGACGGTGTTTCCTCATGACGTTTCCAAGTGTTATCCGTTGCCCTAGCTTGCATGGCGGTTATAGGCTGGTCGTGCCTAGTTTTCCATGGGTGTCGTTGGTCTGGCCTTGTGCGGACCCGTGCTTCTGGTGGTTTCTGCTCGGTGTTCTCCCAGTTCCGTAGTCCTGTTCTTGGGTGCCAGTCCGTGGTGGCACCGGCGTGTGCAGCTTCCCAACCTCGCCGTGTGTCTGGGGTCCTGGGTGGTTCTGTTTATCGGCCCTCGACCTTGCGGAGGTCTGAGGTGGCCGTGCCTGTGGTGAGATGTCGTTCTCGCCTGCTTGTTGCGTGGTCTCGGCGGGTGTGCCTAGGGTTGCTTTCGCTTTGTGCCCGACTCCATTGGTTTCTCCGGGAGTCGTATGTGTGTCATGACCTTGGTTGGTGGTCGTGGCGTTGCACTGTTCTGTTCCGCTACTTTGTAGTATTATGTTGTAGGTTTTCCTCACTTTACAACTTTCTAGTGTAGTTTCTTATTTTCGGAGTTCTTGCTACTCTGGCCGGTGAGGGACTGGTAATCCCTATTGGGCCTTGTTTGCGAGGCTCACCACCCTACTTCCTTCAGCTAGGGGCTCGTCATCGCGGGAGCTCGGTGTCAGACGGGTTCATGGAGGCAGTTGTCGCGCTGTGTGTTGTCAGCAGTAGTGAGAGCGAGCGTTGAGAGCTCTTGTACCCGAGTGAGCTGAGAGTTGTGTTTTCCAAGTTCTCGGGGTATGCCCGTTAAGGACTGCACCTTTCTTCTTGTACCTGTGCTTTTGCTTGGAACACGTTGTACAATTGTTATATCTTGTTATAGTTATTTAAATTTAGTACATATCTCACTACACTATTTCATCTAGTCCTTCTGGGTCTTCAGATCCGTGGGTGGCGGCGCGACCTTCGGGGTCCCTGGTAGGGGTCCGAAAGGTCGGGTCGTTACAACAAGGGCTCAAGCGGAGGCTTCAAATCTAATTGAAGGTATTATACCCCTTATTAAATTTTCAGCTAGAACATTAGTTGATCCAGGTGCATCTCATTCCTTCATTTCTGAAGATTTTCTTGATAATATGGTGCATCCATTTGAGGAGAGGCAGTGTGAGCTTGTTGTAGAGGTACCATCTGGGGAATTCATGCTTACTACATGCTATTTGGATGAAGTTCCCATTATAGTACATGTAATCAATTGTCGGTCAGGTTGTATGCGCTACAGTTGAAAGAATATGATATTATTCTGGGCATGGATTGGTTGGAAGTGTATGGGGCAGTTGTTGATTGTAGAAAGAAAAGAGTAAGGTTCAGCCACCCAGGAGGAGAAAAATTTGAGTTTCAAGGTATGATGTTTTATACCCATAAATTTATCATTTCTGCCCTTAAGGCTAGGAAATTGATTAAAGCAGGCTGTGTAGCCTATTTGGCATCTGTTAGTCTGGTTGAGGCAGGTAAGATAGTGGATTTGGTACCGATATTTAGGGAGTTTATAGATGTGTTTCCGGAAGAGCTTCCAGGTTTGGCACCGCACAGAGTGGTGCATTTCACCGTACAGTTGCAGCCAAGTAGTTTGCCTATTTCCAAAGCACCGTACAGGATGGCACCAGCGGAATTGAAAGAATTGAAGAAGCAATTACAAGAGCTACTTGAAAAGTGTTTTATTCGGCCGAGCCATTCACCGTGGGGAGCACTTGTTTTATTTGTAAGGAAGATAGATTGCAGCATGGGGATGTGTATAGACTACCGGCTGTTGAATCAGGTCACTACAAAGAACAGGTATCCACTTCCACGCATTGATGACTTGTTTGATCAATTGTAATTAGCAAGGGCGTTCTCTAAGAGAGATCTGAAATCGGGATACCATCAGCTGAGAATCCGAGAGGAAGATATTGATAAGACAACATTTAGAACAAGGTATAAGCATTATGAGTTTGTGGTTATGCCATTTGGGTTAACCAATGCACTGGCGGCATTCATGAATTTAATGAATAAAATCTTCCATCCATATTTGGAACGGTTCATTGTGGTATTTATAGATGATATTTTAGTGTATTCAGCTTTAGAAGAAGAGCATGCAGTGCACTTGAGAATTACATTGCAGACATTGAGGGAGCATCAACTTTATGAAAAATTCAGTAAGTGTGATTTCTAGCTGAAGGAAATACCATTTTTGGGTCATGTCATTTCAGGTGAGGGTGTTGCAGTGGATCCAACAAAAGTGGAAGTAGTTATAAAATGGGAGGAGCCAAAGACAGTGCTAGGAATCAAGAGTTTCCTTGGTATGGCAGGATACTACAGGCAGTTTATTCAAGACTTCTTGAAGAATGCAGCACCGTTGACGAGACTTACCCGAAAAGGGGTACCATTTGTATGGTCATCTGATTGCAGACGTAGCTTCATGGAGTTGAAGAAGCAGCTCACTTCAGCACTAATTCTTGTGTTACCATCAGTCCAAGGTGGATTTGTGGTTTACACAGATGCATCCAAGAGAGGACTTGGGGCAGTGCTTATGCAACATGGAAAGGTAGTGGTGTATGCATCTAGGCAGTTAAAGCGGCATGAGGAGAATTACCCCACACACGATCTAGAATTGGCAGCGGTGGTATTTGCATTGAAAATATGGCGGCACTATTTGTATGGAGAGTGGTTTGAAATATTCACGGACCACAAAAGCTTGAAGTATATCTTTTCACAAAAGGATTTAAACTTGAGGCAATGTAGGTGGATGGAATATCTCAAGGATTATGACTTCATCTTAGCATATCATCCGGGTAAGGCAAATGTAGTGGCAGATGCTTTAAGCAGGAAGGCAGTTATGAGTCACTTGATGATGAAAGAATGGAAGCTATATGAGAATGTGGCAGAAAGTTCTTTGACCGTTCCAAGCAACCATCAAAGAGCCGTGTTAGCTAGCAGCACAATAGAACCATCTTTGTATTGGCAGGTCATAGAGACACAAAAGATAGATGAGAATCTGGCTAATATTGTAAAAATGGAAGATATCACCATAGACAATGATTGTGTGGTCCGGTTCAGGCATATGTTATATGTTCCAAATGAAGCAGGTATGAAGCAAAAGGTGTTAGAAGAAGCACATCGATCCAGGTATACTATCCAGGAAGTACCAAAATGTACCAAAACATGAAGAAATATTTTTGGTGGCCAAGCATGAAGAGGGAGATAGCAGAGTTTATAGCGAGGTGTGTTGTATGCCAACAAGTTAATGCAAAGCATCAAAGGCCGAGAGGTTTATTGCAGCCCTTACTGATACCACAATGGAAATGGGATGACATTTCCATGGATTTTATTGCAGGTTTGCCCAGGACAGCGTCAAGTCACAACGGTATTTGGGTCTTTATTGACAGGTTAACAAAGGTGTGCAGATTGCTAGCAGTTAGCATGTCATGGGCAGTGGACCGCTTGGCAAGATTATATGTTGAGAGAATTGTGCCTTTCCATGGTATACCAGTTACAATTGTTTATGTAAGGCCCTTCATTTTCACCTTGTTTGCTTAAGTATATATATATATATATATAAGTGTATACTATTGATGTATAAATTATTGTGCATAGTATTTATTTATACGAATTGTATGAGTTATTATTATCGTAAGGTACATATTGTATACAAGTATATATATATATATATATCCATGTGCGTAGTGTTTATAAATTCTCCATATTTTAAGTGTATTTTGTCGGCCAGTAGGCTTCAACATTAGTTGACGTTGACTAGGATTAGGCGGCAATATCGATGGACGCCCACTCTGATTAGGCGACCATAGATGTGGACGTCAATATCCTAGGCCAGTTAAGTTTCCAGATCCGGAAACGCCTCCGGAAACTTCGCCATCTGTTTTAGAAACCGTCCCCCAACGGCTCTATCCCTTACCCTGAAATCGTGTCTGACCCTAGCCCTTTATAAGAACCGAGATTTGGCATGGATGAGTCCCTTTTGACTCTCTTGTCAAAACCCTAGAACCTTGTGCGAAAACCTGATCTTTGCAACCTCTGATCCGGCAACCGGCGACTCCTTCCGGCGATCTTCCACGACTGGAGGAGAGTCTATACATCGGAGAAGGGTTCCCCATCACCGGACAATGTGCTACATCAACAAAGGACTCGGTGAGAGGAGGAATCGAAAGCTTTTTGGCACAGGCCGAGGAGAGCTTCTCCGACTCAAATCAATGATCGTGGAATTTATCTAAGGCAAGTAACCTTCCCACACAGTCCCTACATGTATTTAGTATGTCCTGGGAATTTTATGGGTTTTTCCTCGTGTCTTGGACCCCCATTCAAGCGATTTTCTGTAAGCAGTCTGTGTTTTGCACAGACAGAAGATTAACGGTGAAATCTTTTGCCGTTAAGATCCTGAGTTGGCGGCAGTCTTTGATGCCGTTAACCTGCTAAACGACATACCCTTGCCGTTAAGTTTGCCAGACTGCAACAATGTGCTAGTCTGACTTATATAACCTAGTTTCCGAGATTTTCCGCATGAGGATATAAAGTAAATTGTGTGTAATATAAAGTAAACAATATGGAATATGCTATGTAATTTTGGTGATTTTTCATTCACTGTAGAATTGTGGAAAATTTCTGAAGTTTAGTACTTGAGCATGATTAAATTGTTACTGTGTCAATCTGTAAGAGATCAATATCAGAAAATTTATGTGATGTGTACACTGTTAGTAGAACATATTATCAAATTTTGGGAATTTTATGCTGACTCTGTGAATTAATATGTTTTATGAAAATAGTAATAGTGAGCATGATTAGATTGTGTAGAAAATCTATCTAATTATACGAAAGTAGATAAAATTTTGAAAATGTACACATGATTGGTATTGTCAGTATGCATGTGAAGAATAAATTGTGAGACCGAATGTTAACAATACTGTGAACTTGATTGTTTTAATCAAAAATTTGATCACTCTTTTAATTTTAGAAAATAGTGAAATCATCAGAAAAATGTGGAAATTCGTCTGTGTTATGTGTGAACAGAAAGTAACCTGTGATTAAAATTTCATGAGAATTGATTAACTGTAGGTACAATTTTGTTTATTTCCATCTTAAATGATTTCTTAAACCATGATTAATATTATTACTATTTAAAACCTTGTTAATTACAGCATGCTAATGACATATAAAATGATATAACCCCACCAACAGTAGTACCATGATAGGGAATCTGAAAAGTGTGTATAGAAATGAATACAAGAAATGTGTCAAAAACGATGTGAAATTTGTGTTAAAAATGAGAAAATGTGCCAAGGGTGACATTGCTACCTAGAGGGCTGTGGAACTGTACTGTGGTAAAGTCCCCACGTGAAAGTTTAAGTGTGTGATATCCCACGGGCATTGGGATTAAATCCTGGAGGCGAACAAGTATCGCTGGTTAGGGTGGAGAGTGCTTCTCCCGGTTCTGCGCAGTAACTAAGAATTGTCACTAGTATGCCTAGGTGATGATTATGTGTTGTGATTAGTGTGTGTCCCTCTTTGGTGGTTTGGACTATGTGTCACGGCATTAATAAATGTGAATCTGTGTTAAGTGAAAGTGCATGTACAAATTGTGAGATTGTGTAAATGAGCATGTGTTAGTTTAAAACTCTTGTGATATTATGTAAATTGATAGTCTTATATGTGGTATGACTTGTCTATAGCAAGTAGTTCCATGTATAAATGATTTTAGAATCCATGTTAGGGAATTATGTTCCTTTTACAAGTAGTTTCCATACTTAAGGTAATAAATGCTATGAACATGTGATTGAGTTGACGTATTGATAATTATGTAGAAAGCATGTAATGGGCATTTAGCTAGCAAATACTCCATGTTAAATAAATGTCAGGAGAAAAATGTGTAGAACTCATGTTTAGCACCCTAATTGTTAAGATTGTTAAATTCTATGCCTAAGTGTGATATCAAATGTAAAGGACATGCAGTACATGTAAGTTTTGTGTGCTTAGCGTTACTTGTTGAGTTCTTTTGAACTCATTCTTGCTTCGGCGTATAGGTGCAGACGTTTCTACTTCTTCCGAGGAGATCGTTAGGAGCGACTCGGAGTGGGAGTAGGAGATCTTGTTGTGGATTTAACATTGTACTTATCCTTACTTCATAGTTTGTAATGAAGACTCTGCGTAGTCTCTTGTGGACAATGTATTTATTTTATTTTCAGTTATGAAAAGTTAGTTCTCTTTCCTTATATACGAACTGTGAATAGAATGTGGATGATGGAATAAGAATTTCTTTTCAGTTCTTTCAATTCCGCTGTCATGTGTTATATATTTGTGTATGTTTCAGCCTATCGTACTAGTGTTGGGTAAATGTCCCACTGTGGCGACGCTTTCTATATCGACGTGGGTTGGTAGAACCGTACCGATATAAAGAGGGTCGTTACAGAGATTGGTATCAGAGCGTCATGCTGAATTTGTACATAAATATGCATATACCATCATTATACCATCATCTTCATTGTATGCTAAGTCTGTGTAGATTGTCCACATAGATAAGTAATTAGTTAGAAATTAGATAGTTTAGTTCTAAATTGTGATTAATCCATTTTGCAGGATATGGCTTCGCGTGGTAGGCGTGGTGTTCCTGCTCGTGATGGCGAGCAGAGGAGAGATGAGCCTCGGCGTGAGGATCAGGGTGAGCAGCAGGCCCCTGCACCCCAGGGTCTTGTACATCCCCCACCGCCACCAGTAGACTATGGAGTGTTTATGTAGGGTTTGGTGTAGGCCATGTAAACGCAGGCCCACACTCAGGCTGCAATCTAGGCTCAATTGGAGGCTCAGGTTAGAATAATAAGATAAAGTGGTCTGTTTTATTAAATGCATGATTGTTATGTTATATGTGTTAATTATGTTGCTTGTTGTAGCAGGCTCAGGTACTAGCTCCCCAGGCTGACCATGGTGGACCCTCCATCATGGAAAGGTTCAAGAGGATGTCGCCACCCTCTTTTAAGGGGGAGAGCGATCCGTTAGTAGCTGAGAGCTGGATGAGGGAGATTGAGAAGATCTTCCGGGCCATTAGGTGCGCTGAGGATGACAAGGTCACTTTAGCCACCTATATGCTACAGGTATGTGTAATTTTAATCTGGTGGTTATTTCTCTAAGTATAGATTATGTTGGTTAATTCTTATGGATGGTTTTGGCAGGAGCGAGCCGATGTGTGGTGGTCCTCGTTGTTACGTACTCGGTTCGAGGATGGTGCTATGGAGGTTGGTTGGGATGAGTTCGTGAGGCTTTTCCGAGCCAAGTTTGTTCCGGAGCACATCCAGGACAAGATGGAGCAGGAGTTCCTCTCGTTAACTCAGGGCTCCATGACTGTGCTGGAGTACGAGGCCAGGTTTGCCGAGCTATCGAAGTATGCCCCTCATATTGTAGCTGATGAGCGCAGGAAGGCGAAGAAATTCGTGATGGGTCTGAAACCATCGCTGAGGACGAGGTTGGAGGCTTTCGACCATCGTACCCTCGAGCAGGCGCTCAGCGCGGCGTGTCGGCAGGAGGGAGAGATGGAGCAGTATCTGGAGGAGAAGAAGGCTTCTCAAAAGAGGCCAGCAGCTCCTTTCCAGAGGCTGGAGAGGAAGAAGGCGACTTTTCAGTCACCGCAGCGTCCTGTGGCATCGGGCAGTGGTCAGGTACCTTCTCAACGTTCCCCTAGTGGTAAGAAGGAGTGTCCTCATTGCAGAAGGGCACATGGTGGTACGGAGTGTTGGATGGTAGCAGGGAAGTGCTTGAAGTGCGGGAGCAGCGACCATAAGATCAAAGATTGTCCGAGGCTTCAGCAGGGAGTCCAGCGTGGACCAGCCCCAGTAGCAGCAGCAGCAGCGCCAGTGACAGGACGACCAGGGAGACCTCGAGCCCCAGCTCGAGTGTTTGCTTTAGCTCGTGAGGACGCCGAGCAGGCGGATCATGTCACCGAAGGTACGGTTTTGTTCTTAGGTGTGTATGCTCGGGTTTTGTTCGATACGGGTGCTACTCACTCGTTCATTTTCCGAGCGTTTTGCTAGGCAGTTAGCCTTAGAGTCAGGATTAGAGTCTGAGGATTTAGAAGTCCCTTTGTCTGTGCACACACCTGCGGGCACGGTATCGACTAGGAAGTGTATTCCGTCTTTACCGGTGTGCATTGAGGATAGAGTCCTTGAAGGGTGTTTCTTCTTGCTAAAGATGAAGGACTATGATGCTATTCTTGGTCTGGATTGGCTAGAAGAGCACTATGCGTTAGTAGATTGTCGTGGGAAGAAGATTGTTTTTCGCATTCCTGGTGAGGATGAATTTTCTCATCCCTTTCCGAGGAACTTGGCAGGGAAGTTTGTCATCTCGGCTATGAGGGCGATGAGAATGGTGAACAAGGGTTGTGATGCTTTTCTTGCCAGCGTGGTTTTAGTACCCAAGGCTGATGAGTCACTTACTCTTGCAGAGATAGATGTAGTGCAGGATTTTCCAGATGTCTTTCCTGATGATTTATCTGGATTGCCACCGGCTAGAGAGATAGAGTTCACTCTAGAGTTGCTTCCAGGCACCTCACCAATCTCGAAGGCACCTTATCGGATGGCACCTGCGGAATTAGCTGAGTTAAGGAGGCAGTTGCAGGATTTGTTAGATAAGGGATTTATTCGCCCTAGCGTTTCCCCTTGGGGCGCACCTGTCTTATTCGTGAAGAAGAAGGATGGGTCACTTCGGTTATGCATCGATTATAGGAAGCTAAACCAAGTGACGGTGAAGAACAGGTATCCCTTACCTCGGATTGATGATTTATTTGACCAGCTGCAGAATGCATCGGTCTTTTCTAAGATTGATTTGCGTTCTGGCTATCATCAGTTGAGGATTAGGAGTGAGGATGTGTCCAAGACGGCATTTAGAACCCGTTATGGACATTATGAGTTTTTGGTCCTTCTGTTTGGTCTAACCAACGCCCCTGCAGCATTCATGGATCTCATGAACAGGGTGTTTAGACCATATCTAGATAGTTTTGTTGTAGTCTTCATTGATGACGTGTTGGTCTACTCTCCGGATGAGGCCACACATCGTCAGCATTTGAGGATAGTGTTAGAAGTTCTCCGTGAGCACAAGCTGTATGCAAAATTCAGCAAGTGCGATTTTTGGTTGCGCGAGGTTCATTTCCTTGGGCATGATATCTCCGGTGCTGGTGTAGCAGTGGATCCAACAAAGGTCCAAGCTGTTATGGATTGGGAAATTCCCAAGACTCCTTCGGAGATTCGGAGTTTTCTTGGTTTGGCGGGTTATTATCGGCGATTTATTGAGGGATTTTCATCCATCGCCGCTCCATTGACTCAGCTAACCAGGAAGGGAGTGAAGTTTGTCTAGTCCGAGGAGTGTGAGAGTAGTTTTCAATTATTGAAGACTAAACTCACATCGGCTCCTGTGTTAGTTTTACCGAGTGGTGTAGAGGATTTTGCTATCTACACGGATGCATCTCGGATTGGCCTTGGCTATGTGTTGATGCAGCAAGGAAGGGTAGTAGCATATGCTTCGAGACAATTGAAGGAGCATGAGCGAAACTATCCGACTCATGATCTTGATCTTGCGGCAGTGGTTCATGCACTGAAAATCTGGAGGCACTATCTTTATGGTGTCAGATTTGAGGTGTTCACTGATCACAAGAGCCTAAAGTATCTTTTCTCCCAAAAGGAATTAAACCTTAGGCAGAGAAGATGGATTGAGTTCCTGAAGGACTATGACTTCGACCTCCAGTATCATCCTGGAAAGGCGAATGTCGTAGCAGATGCCCTTAGTAGAAAGAGGTCGTCTCTCCAGCAGGATTGGAAGATGTTCGAGGATGCAGCGTGTGCGATGACCGAGTTGGAGCCATCATTGTGCCGGGCTTTTGTGGCTCAGCTGTCCATTATGTCATCGGTGTTGGATGAGGTGATCGAGCATCAGAAAGCCGACCCTAGACTCCAAGAGTTAGTGGGCAAAGCGGGTATTGCTCTTGATGAGGATGGTGTGATTAGATTCCATCACCGTGTCTATGTTCCAGACATTGTAGATATTCGTGAGCATGTTTTAGCAGAAGCTCATAGATCTAGGTTCTCTATTCATCCGGGTAACACTAAGATGTACCAGGATTTGAAGAGATCTTTTTGGTGGTCTGGCATGAAGAAGGATGTAACTGAGTTTGTGTCTAGATGTCTAGTGTGCCAGCAAGTGAAGGCCGAGTGGCAGCGACCATCTGGTCTTATGCAGAAGATGGAGATCCCAGTTTGGAAGTGGGAAGCTGTCACTATAGATTTTGTTACGGGTTTGCCTCGATCTAGACGAGGTAATGACTCGATTTGGGTAGTGGTGGATAGATTCTCTAAGACTGCGCATTTCTTTCCTATGAAGAAGAAGCAGTCAGTAGAGAGTTTAGCTAGACTGTATGTTAGTAGCATTATTCGATTGCATGGGGTACCGAAGTCGATTATTTCGGATCGAGATCCGAGATTCACTTCGAGGTTGTGTAAAGGGCTTCAGGATGCATTAGGTTCTGAGTTGAAGCTTAGTTCGGCGTTTCATCCCCAGACAGATGGACAGTCTGAGAGGACTATCCAAACGCTCGAGGATATGTTGAGAGCGTGTGTGCTAGATTGGAAGGATGACTGGGAGCGCCATTTACCTCTAGTGGAGTTCGCATATAACAACAACTTTCATGCGAGCATTGGCATGGCTCCATTTGAGGCTTTGTATGGTAGGCCTTGCAGATCTCCTTTGTGTTGGGAGGAGACCGGTGATAGGCAGTTGATCGGTCCGGAGTTAGTTCAGGAGACTTCGGATAAGGTCCAGCTTATTACGAAGAGACTTGTTGCAGCACCGGATAGGCAGAAGAGTTATGCCGACAACAGGAGGAAGGATTTGGAGTCCGAGGTAGGTGAGCATGTCTTTTTGAAGATTTCGCCTACGCGTGGTGTAGTTAGATTTGGCAGGCATAGTAAGTTGAGCCCTAGATTCATTGGCCCGTATGAGATTCTCCAACGATTGGGCAACGTGGCATATGAGCTAGCTTTACCTCCAGCATTGGCTAGTGTTCATCCTGTTTTTCACGTATCTATACTCAGGAATTATGTCCGAGATCCGTCTCATGTTATTAGCCATGAGCCAGTGGAGATCCAGCCAGATCTTTCTTATGAGGAGCAACCAGTAGCTATTCTTGATCGGAACGTTCAGCATCTCCGGAACAAGAGCATTGCGTCAGTAAAGGTCTTATGGCGTAACTTCTCGCGAGAGGGGGCTACTTGGGAGCTTGAGGATGCAATGAAGAAGAAGTATCCTCAGTTGTTTGAGTAGTGTCAGTCTAACTTCGAGGACGAAGTTTCTTTAAGGGGGAGAGGGTGTAAGGCCCTTCATTTTCACCTTGTTTGCTTAAGTATATATATATATATATAAGTGTATACTATTGATGTATAAATTATTGTGCATAGTATTTATTTATACGAATTGTATGAGTTAGTATTATTGTAAGGTACATATTGTATACAAGTATATATATATATATATATATATATATATATATATATATATCCATGTGCGTAGTGTTTATAAATTCTCCATATTTTAAGTGTATTTTGTCGGCCAGTAGGCTTCAACATTAGTTGACGTTGACTAGGATTAGGCGGCAATATCGATGGACGCCCACTCTGATTAGGCGACCATAGATGTGGACGTCAATATCCTAGGCCAGTTAAGTTTCCAGATCCGGAAACGCCTCCGGAAACTTCGCCATCTGTTTTAGAAACCGTCCCCCAACGGCTCTATCCCTTACCCTGAAATCGTGTCTGACCCTAGCCCTTTATAAGAACCGAGATTTGGCATGGATGAGTCCCTTTTGACTCTCTTGTCAAAACCCTAGAACCTTGTGCGAAAACCTGATCTTTGCAACCTCTGATCCGGCAACCGGCGACTCCTTCCGGCGATCTTCCACGACTGGAGGAGAGTCTATACATCGGAGAAGGGTTCCCCATCACCGGACAATGTGCTACATCAACAAAGGACTCGGTGAGAGGAGGAATCGAAAGCTTTTTGGCACAGGCCGAGGAGAGCTTCTCCGACTCAAATCAATGATCGTGGAATTTATCTAAGGCAAGTAACCTTCCCACACAGTCCCTACATGTATTTAGTATGTCCTGGGAATTTTATGGGTTTTTCCTCGTGTCTTGGACCCCCATTCAAGCGATTTTCTGTAAGCAGTCTGTGTTTTGCACAGACAGAAGATTAACGGTGAAATCTTTTGCCGTTAAGATCCTGAGTTGGCGGCAGTCTTTGATGCCGTTAACCTGCTAAACGACATACCCTTGCCGTTAAGTTTGCCAGACTGCAACAATGTGCTAGTCTGACTTATATAACCTAGTTTCCGAGATTTTCCGCATGAGGATATAAAGTAAATTGTGTGTAATATAAAGTAAACAATATGGAATATGCTATGTAATTTTGGTGATTTTTCATTCACTGTAGAATTGTGGAAAATTTCTGAAGTTTAGTACTTGAGCATGATTAAATTGTTACTGTGTCAATCTGTAAGAGATCAATATCAGAAAATTTATGTGATGTGTACACTGTTAGTAGAACATATTATCAAATTTTGGGAATTTTATGCTGACTCTGTGAATTAATATGTTTTATGAAAATAGTAATAGTGAGCATGATTAGATTGTGTAGAAAATCTATCTAATTATACGAAAGTAGATAAAATTTTGAAAATGTACACATGATTGGTATTGTCAGTATGCATGTGAAGAATAAATTGTGAGACCGAATGTTAACAATACTGTGAACTTGATTGTTTTAATCAAAAATTTGATCACTCTTTTAATTTTAGAAAATAGTGAAATCATCAGAAAAATGTGGAAATTCGTCTGTGTTATGTGTGAACAGAAAGTAACCTGTGATTAAAATTTCATGAGAATTGATTAACTGTAGGTACAATTTTGTTTATTTCCATCTTAAATGATTTCTTAAACCATGATTAATATTATTACTATTTAAAACCTTGTTAATTACAGCATGCTAATGACATATAAAATGATATAACCCCACCAACAGTAGTACCATGATAGGGAATCTGAAAAGTGTGTATAGAAATGAATACAAGAAATGTGTCAAAAACGATGTGAAATTTGTGTTAAAAATGAGAAAATGTGCCAAGGGTGACATTGCTACCTAGAGGGCTGTGGAACTGTACTGTGGTAAAGTCCCCACGTGAAAGTTTAAGTGTGTGATATCCCACGGGCATTGGGATTAAATCCTGGAGGCGAACAAGTATCGCTGGTTAGGGTGGAGAGTGCTTCTCCCGGTTCTGCGCAGTAACTAAGAATTGTCACTAGTATGCCTAGGTGATGATTATGTGTTGTGATTAGTGTGTGTCCTTCTTTGGTGGTTTGGACTATGTGTCACGGCATTAATAAATGTGAATCTGTGTTAAGTGAAAGTGCATGTACAAATTGTGAGATTGTGTAAATGAGCATGTGTTAGTTTAAAACTCTTGTGATATTATGTAAATTGATAGTCTTATATGCGGTATGACTTGTCTATAGCAAGTAGTTCCATGTATAAATGATTTTAGAATCCATGTTAGGGAATTGTGTTCCTTTTACAAGTAGTTTCCATACTTAAGGTAATAAATGCTATGAACATGTGATTGAGTTGATGTATTGATAATTATGTAGAAAGCATGTAATAGGCATTTAGCTAGCAAATACTCCATGTTAAATAAATGTCAGGTGAAAAATGTGTAGAACTCATGTTTAGGACCCTAATTGTTAAGATTGTTAAATTCTATGCCTAAGTGTGATATCAAATGTAAAGGACATGCAGTACATGTATGTTTTGTGTGCTTAGCGTTACTTGTTGAGTTCTTTTGAACTCATTCTTGCTTCGGCATACAGGTGCAGACGTTTCTACTTCTTCCGAGGAGATCGTTAGGAGCGACTCGGAGCGGGAGTAGGAGATCTTGTTGTGGATTTAACATTGTACTTATCCTTACTTCATAGTATGTAATGAAGACTCTGCGTAGTCTCTTGTGGACAATGTATTTATTTTATTTTCAGTTATGAAAAGTTAGTTCTCTTTCCTTATATACGGACTGTGAATAGAATGTGGATGATGGAATAAGAATTTCTTTTCAGTTCTTTCAATTCCGCTGTCATGTGTTATATATTTGTGTATGTTTCAGCCTATCGTACTAGTGTTGGGTAAATGTCCC
Source organism: Colocasia esculenta (assembly GCA_014218235.1). Taxonomy (NCBI): domain Eukaryota; kingdom Viridiplantae; phylum Streptophyta; class Magnoliopsida; order Alismatales; family Araceae; genus Colocasia; species Colocasia esculenta. The sequence goes on from CM024755.1 coordinate 69,923,168, forward strand.
ACTGTGGCGACACTTTCTATATCGATGTGGGTTGGTAGAACCGTACCGAAATAAAGAGGGTCGTTACAGTTTATGACAGGGATCCCAGGTTCACATCCGGTTTTTAGAGGAGTTTGCAGAGGGTTGTGGGCACCCAATTGAAGTATAGTTCCGCATATCATCCCTAAACTGATGGGCAAATGGAAAGAACAATTCAAACTATTGAATATATGCTTCGAGCGTGTTGTTTGGTTTGGGGAGGTGGATGGGAGCAGCATCCTGGCATGGTTGAGTTTGCCTACAACAATAACTACCACACAAGCATTGGCATGGCACCGTGTGAGGCACTTTATCGAAGATCTTGCAGGACTCCGTTGAATGGCATGAAGTGGGTGAAAGGTAGGTAATGAGGCCATAATTGGTACAGTAATGTGCAGAAACGATGAAGTTCATTAAAGAAAAGCTACAGAAAGCACAAAGCAGACAAAAGAGTTATGCAGATACTCGGCGCAGGCCACTGCAGTTTGAAGTGGGAGACTACGTGTTTTGAGAGTTTCATTAGCAAAGGGTGTCTTAAGATTCAGCAAAAGAGGCAAGTTGAGTACCGGATTCGTAGGACCGTTTCAGATTTTGGAAAGGATCAAAGAAACAACTTACAGGTTGGAGCTTCCAGCGGACTTCACGGATGCTCATGACGTGTTTCACGTCTCTATGCTAAGAAGGTATATCCGAGATCTTTCCCAAATTGTGATCTACAATCGTGATGATTTGATGCCAGATATATCCATGTCGGAATATCCAGTTATGATCATAGGCAGACGGACACAGAAATTAAGAAATAAAGATAGATTTGGTAAAGATTCGATGGCAGAATAGATAGGGTGGTGAGGATACTTGCGAATTTGCCGATGAGATGTTCAAGACGTATCCATACTTGTTTCAGTAAGCATTATTCTATTTTTTTAGGTGATAGTTGCACATGTATGAAATTGTTATATATGTTTTCTTCTCTTAATTTCGAGGACGGAAATATTTTTAGGTGATAGTAATGTAATATCCGGTGCATTCGGATCGAGGTTTATCGGGTTTGGAGGCCAGTGTGTGGCCATTGTTAGACCACAGAGGTCTATATGTATTTTCACAGGTTTTCTTGGTTAGGTGGATAGGCTGAGGGCTTGGGCATCCCAGCCCAAAATAGGCTCTGGCGGGCTCATTAAGAACGCGTCCAATACAAATGACGCGATTCTTAATGAGTAACATGTCCACCTAGGTCGACGCCACTTGAATAGGGTGGCGTCCAGTATCTTTGACGCGTTTTAGCACCGCTTCACGTAGGCGGCGCTGCATACGCGCCGCAAGGTGCATGCAGGGACGTTGGCGATTAAATGCATCGCAAGGGTCCGACGAGTTTCTAAACGCGGCGGGAATACCTGATGCGATTTGTTTTCATTGTGAAATGGCCTTCTGCCCTTGGCTGAACAGTGCGTTCGCACTGTTCAGCTGAAGGGGGAGTGCTGTGGGTGTTGGAGGTGATTCCGAGAGGATTTCGCCCGTTTGGAGTCCTATCGGCGTGCTTCCAGTGCGAGGACAAGCTTCGGAGCACGGAGGATGCTGGGTTGTAGTCGGAATTGTGTTTCTCATATTGGTAGGGGAATTCTACCCTAGTTTATGTCCTGTTTCCTGTTGTATGGTGTATGCATGATAAGGATGATGCTTTCTTTGAGGAATTGCATGTACATGATAGAAAGCATGAGTAGGAATGCATGTACATGATAGAAAGCATGAGTAGGAATGCATGTTCATTGGGCAGGGTGGTGTGTGTTCCCGCAATGGGTTTTTAGGGTGTAGACCTGAAGGTTGAAAGGCATCCGACACAGCCGCCGCATTTTGAGTGAACGCGTCGGCCGTGGTCGACGCGATTCAACCTTAAAGGCGTCAGGTAAGGTCAACGCATTTTAGTTGCATGAAGACATCCACTGTGCTGGACGCAGTTTATAAAGTGGCCACCCGAGCTCTGGGAGCTCTTGGCTAGTCTATTCAGTTTCCAACCTACGTTGCTTGGGCTGTGCTCCCAAGGCAATGTAGTTACTGTTAGGGTTGTGTTGGCCCTTAATGTGATCGATAACAAGGTGTTTTGCGTGGAAATGTGTGCCTAGCAAGTTTGGTGTCACGCCTTCCGTAGTTGCCTCTCCAGTCGGTTATCCTAGCACCGTGTTCTTAGGGCTTGTCGCGGTACAGGAGTACCGTCAGGGTTTGTGTCGTCTTTCTGGGTACCCTCACTCCTGAGTTTGAGTTGCATGTCCGACTGAGGGAAAGAAGACAAGGGACAACGACTTGTGTTTGTGGGTGTGCGGCCATTTGTAGCACGCTTTTGGTTGGGGGACGGACACCGGTAGACGTACTGGTCCCCAGCTAGTCCGGTTTCTAGTGCCTCACTTTAGGGTTCTTGGCTGGAGTCCCTAAAGGTGTCAGGCTTGGGCTTGCGGCGGTGTAGTTCACAGGTGTGGTGGTTGGTTTGTCTCCACGGTTCTTGGCTTGTTGAGGTGGAGCGGCAGCTGGGCCTTTCGCCCATGGCTGCGAGGCTGAGAGGTGCACTTGTGTTGTTTGTCCGGGTCTATGGCTGGTGTCTCTAACCAGTGCTCGTGACCCGTGTAAGGCGTACCCTTCTGTAGCTTGTACACTAGTGTGTGGTTTTCCGCTTATTTACTTTCAGCTGTAGCATCATGTGTAGATGTTTACAATCTTTTTATGCTTTACAACATTGATATAAACTGTGTTTTACGGCTTCGGGGGAGTTGCCCTACTGAGCCAATGACTTGTGAGGCTCACCCCTTCTTCTTCCAGGAGAAGGAGAGTAGGAAGATTCTCATCTCTCCTCTAGTTCCGGCCAGCTTCGTAGTCGAGTCGGGCCCTCGCCACCAGTAGAGTAATGCCTTTTCTTGTGGAGCCTTGGGGGGTTTGTCCCGGGCTATTGTACTTTGCTTATGACTATATATGGAACTGAGTATGTACATTTCATGTGAATATGTGTAAGAAATAAAAGCTTATGTTTGTTCAGTGCGTTCTTTTATATATTCACGGACATGTGTGGTTGATATCTCTTGCGAGGCTTCGGCCTGATCACGGGAGGCGGTGTCGTATCAGGCACGTTATTCGGTTAACGGGCCTGAACAGAGAGGACCGTTACATATACCCCTAGAAAGAGGGTCAAGTCTAGTTCCTAATCCCACTGGTTTGCCTATTTTTCATCTAGTAGATTGAGAGTATTAAGCGTTCTCCAACAACTGGTCTGATCAAGGACTGTATGGAGAATGAGACTTCTTCAACCCAAAAGGTAGGTGATCTCTGGCCAAATATTAATAAATCATAAACCAATGTGTAGAGCATCGAGTCTACTTTCATGTCCAAGTGGTTTCATCGAATTTCATTGAGTACATCTTGAGTTTTAACCGTTTTGCCAAAGTCGCTCATGTTAATGATGTTTTATGTTCATGTTGATTTCTCGCACATCCCGAGGCCATTATTAATGATTCCAAAACCATAGTTCTCTCCCTTTCCATGTTCCCAACATATTTCATGTTGATACTTTTGTCCCAAAAGCCCTAGATTAGAAGTTCTAAGCGTTACATGAATCGAGTGCAAGTTTTCTATGTTTTCGGGCAATAACCCAAAATGCGACGGGACCAGGCGTCATGTTTTGGCATGCTTGTGAATTGCGACCGTGACCTACGTCGCGATTTAGAGCGCACCCCATATGGCTCTGGCACCTCAAACTGTGCACTACATGGTTTTCAGCACCTTCCTGAAACGTGACGGGGATCCCCGTCGCGATTCAGCCATATTCCCGCCAAAGTTTTTCAGGTGATTTTTATATTAATATTTTAAACGCATTTCATGAATGCGATGGGGTAACCCATGGTGATTCAATCATGAATGTGACGACATAGGCCGTCGCAATTTGAATTCTTTGCAGTGAGTTATGTTTCGACTGTACACAGAGTTAATAAATGCGTAGACTGTGTTTGAGGGGGATTTCAAGACCTACCCGAGACCTATTTTTATAGTGTTTAATGTTAGTCTTACATGATATGTTCTTAAGATGCATTCTGTAGTCTATCTAATGACCTAAAAGCCAGCAACCCATGATAAAGACATAACAATGTGAAGACTATTCTAATTGTTCACTAATGCTATGATCTACTCTTGCAAACTATTGATTGAATCATCTATTGTTCTAGCTTGTGAAAGTGATTCATTGCTATCTTAAAATATTGCAAACCATGTTTAGTTAATTCCATAGTAACATCTCATGTTAGCATGTTAATTGTTTTCCGCAAGATTGAAATCGATGGATTGTTGATTGAGATACATACATCACTACACACTTGCACTCATAGGCAGCCCTTTCTTGGGGAATTGGAAACTCTTTGTTGGTCATTTCATATCGACAGACAAGTGACCTTTTCTCTAAGACCTCCGTAAATCTCCGTACTCCATAGATTCCGTCCTGGGACTGAGTTGGTTGTACCTTTGAAGTTCCTTGGAGATAGCGTGCACTATATCTCTCATCTTGTTCTCATGAGTGTGATTTGAAGGATTGAACTTAAGCCATTAAAGTAAAGAGGTAACTAAAGTGTAAATTGCACCGTTATGCTGCCAAAATTCAATCTTGACCATTGCTATCATGTTCACAGAACTTGTTATGCTTGAAATCATTATTGACATGACACCCTTTATAAGACATTGAACCATTGATTATTGAATTGATAGTCATTAACCTTCTTGACAAGCTTGTTCATGTTACATGCTCTTGAACTCGCTCTCAATATGATAGTCTCGAACTACTAATGAGAATTGACCAGTGACATGATCGTACTTATGTTCTCGGGCATCCTGATATAACATTCTTGAACTCTTGAAAGTACTCTCTTGGCACCCTTTAAGCTGTTGTGGATCCCACTGTTTTGTACTGTTCTCAACTATCTAGCACTATAACGGGTCTTTTGACTCTACTGGACTTGAATGCATACTGCTGAGGGCACAGACAGTGTCCAAAGGGCGCCAATCTAGTCCTAGGGGTAGAGAGCCGCCCGAAAATACCTGCAGGGGCTAATAACGGTGTCTGCATTTGCACCGATTCTGACTGACTATTCTAAATTAGCTAGACATCTAACTGTTATATTATTACTGTTAGTCTGTTAGTTCAGACGTACTGCACTATTACTGTACTGCCACTAACTGTTATTGAACTGTTACTATTCTGTTATTGAATGGCTACTGTCGTACTCTCCTATTGCACTGCTATTGTTCAATTACTATCACTTGTTATTACTTGAATGAAGTAAGGTACTTGCGCATCTTGTGAAAAGCACCTTATACCTTGATAGTCTAAGTTCTAATGTTTCGATACGTTCATGTCTGCATGATATCTTGATAGAACTTTGTCATCGATTTCATCATGTTTATCATTTAGCTTGATTACTCGTACTTGCCTAGTTCTTAAAGCGTTAATCACTTATATCATTGTCCGCACATTGAGATATAAATCCTACTGGGTTAGTTTACTCATACCTGCCTCTTAACATTTCAGGTACTGAAGATGAGGAGTACGTTTGATGATGGGACTTGTGTGCCGAGTGTGACATACACCATAGAGAGTCATTGTTTAGTTAGTTAGTGAAAGAATAGTCATTATTGTAATTTTGTCTTTAATAGTCATTATTGTAATTTTTTCTTTATTGGAGAGATAGATTAAACTGGTAGTAGAGAGTTCTTCTTATCTTGACATTGGAGATTGCAATAATCGTTTATGATGAATATAAGAGTCTGATTATTGAATTTATGTTCCCTATTGATATTAGTCATTTGCTTATGGCTTCTGAATGCTTTGTTGTTCGTCGTGTTCCCGATTAAATTCCACTGCTAAAAATTGGGGGCGTGACACAATGTGTATGTCATATCCTGTGGGCATCAGGATGAAATCCTGGAGGTGGATAAGTACCACTGGTTATGGTGGATGGGGCTTCTCCTGATTCTGTGCAGTTACCAAGATTCATCACTATATTGCCTAGGTGACGGGTATGTGTGATATGTGTGATGTGTTCTTCTTTATGGTGGTTCGGACTATGTGTCACGGAAAAAGATGTGAATTATGTGTGAATGTGCCAAGTGAACATGTGAATGTGATGTGCTAATGTGCTCTAATGTGAAATAATGTACAAACCATGTGATTAAGTTACTTTCATGTTAAAACAACAAGTAAAATGTTAGAATATGTGATAAATAAGCATATTGAATGTGATAGATATCATGCTTGTTTTACTAGTAGACATGTGTTTAGTTTCATGAACAAGATATTTGAAAATGTGATTGATATCATGATTTAAGTTAAGTCCATGTATAGATAGCATGTTATAGACTGTTCATTTAGTACGTGCTTAATGTGATATGAGTCATGTGATAAATTATTCCATATGTTAAACTTGTGTAGAATTAATGTGATAAGTGTTTGGATGTACCAATAGGTTGCTTGCTTAATCTTTTGTGAAGACTCATGCTTGCTTAAACATATAGGTGAGGTAGGTATTCCTGAGATCATGGAGGAGAAAGCGAGGAGTGACTCTGAGCGAGAGGAGTAGCTGAGTTTTGGAGGGCTATCCATATAGCTTGTACTTTTCTTTTGCTTGTATGTGAAACAATGTTATGATATGGACTTGTTTATTTGAGGACTTTGTCTATTTACATTGCTACTATATAGACTGTGGAATGTGTGTAATGATGATGGAATAAGAATTACTTTCATTTTCACTGTACTTTCCTTTGTTATTTGTGTACATCTCTACCTACTATGTTGTGTTGGGTACATCTCCCACTGTGACGGCACACTTTATATCGACGTGGATTGGTATAATCATACCGGTATAAAGGGGTTCGTTACATTCATGCTCAGAAATGTTGTTTTTGGCAGGGAATTGAAGTTGATATGCCAATGGAATGGTGACACCTTATGGGGTGAGCAGAACAACACCTATGCCCCGTCCCATAGAATTAAGAGCTCCATCGAAATGAAGCGACCAGAAGGAATCGCGGGAGATGGGTGGCATGTTCTCATCAGGTAAATCTTCTTGGACCGTGTCACTGTGAGGAAGAGGGAGGTGTGCAAGATGCTCGGCAATAGCCTACCCCTTTATAGCCTTTTGTACAACAATGGTAATATCAAACTGAGATAGAATGCTTTGCTAGTGGGCCAACCTGTAGGCGAGGACTGGCTTCTCTAAGAGGTAACTAAACGGATCCATCCTAGAAATCAAACTCACCTGATGGGTTAAGAAGTAATGCTTCAGCTTCTGCACTACCCAAACTAGCGCTGCACAAGTTTTCTCCATGGTGGTGAGTTTGAGCTCGGTAAGATTGAATAACCTAGACAAGTACCCAAACTAGCACTGCCCTTTCCTTACCAGCTTCATCATGTTGTGCAAGGACAGCTCCTAGGGAGTCCTTCATAGTTGGCAGATATAAGATTAGGGGTTTTCCTGGGATGAGAGCCTGCAGTATGGGTGAATTCATTAGATAATTCTTGAGTTCATCAAGGGCTTCTTGGCACTTAGCATTCCATTCAAATTTCACCCCTCTTTTCAACAGCTCGTAGAAGGGATGACATCTTTGAGAGTGTTGAGAAATAAATCTCCTTATGAACTATAGTCGACCAATCAATCCTCAAAGTTTAGATATGTTCTTAGGAGGAGGCATCTCACCTTTGCCTTGGCCTTGTTCAAGTCTATTTGAATCCCCCGCTTACTGACTATAAATCCTAAAAGCATGCCCGAGGAAAGCCCAAATACACACTTCTTAGGATTCATCTTCAATAGATATTCTCGTGCGCATTGGAAAACCTTGGCTAATATAGAGGAGTGTTTGCTTCTAGTCCGAGACTTCACCACAATGTCATCCCCGTAAAACTCAACTTGAATATGGATCATATCATGGAATATAGCCAACATTTCCCTTTGATAAGTGGTGCCGACATTCTTCAATCCAAATGGCATAACCACATAACAATAAGTTCCCTAGGGCATGGTGAAGGATGTTTTCTCTTGGTCCTCCAGGGCTAGACGAATCTGATTATAACCTGAATATCCGTCCATGAATGAAAGAGTTTCAAACCCAGCGGTGTTATCAATTAAGACATCCATATGAGGCAATGAGAAATCATCTTTAGGACATGCATGATTTAAGTCCCGAAAGTCTATGCAGAACTGCACTCTTCCGTCCGTCTTCATGATCGGGACTATATTGGCCACCCATAGAGGATAGAGTACTACACGGATGAAGCGAGCTTTGTGTAGCTTGTCAATCTCCTCCTTCATCTTCAATGCAATATGAGGGTGGAATTGTAATAATACAATCGTTCGGATCTGGGTTTATCGGGTCTATGTGTGGTGCTCTTGACCAAGAGATGGTCAATGGGCTGTGTTTCAGTTTTCTATGCATAGAGTGAGCAGTGTGGTCCAGATATGCCAGCCCAATTGCACTGCTGGTTCACTATTCTAAACCGCGTAGGAGTCAGGTGACGCGATTTGATCGCGTCGGCTTCTTCCGCCATGATTCAGGGAACCGACTCTGTTAAGCATGTCGTGCAGTTGCTTTGTGGAGTCGGCTAGGGCGGACGTGTTTAAAGTTGGTAGACGTGGCGTCTGTCCTGGACGTGATTTGGATAAGTGCTTTAAGTGCATTGTTTCACCCAGATAGAGCAGAAGATGCTCTGTCCAGCGTAGGGGAGATGTTGTGAAGCTTCTCTGGTGAAGATTCTGACGTTTCTGACTCTAGTTGGCTCGTGCGGCGTGGGAACCACGCGAGGATGGTGTCCGAAGCGTGGGTGTGCCGGCGACGAGGTGTTTTCAGTGTTCTTCAGCCAGTAGGGAGACTTCCTACCATGTTTATGATGTTTTGAAAGGATTTTAATGGGATTTAAGGGGTGGTTCATGTGGGGGTGGTTTGTTATGTTTAGTTTGTATTGTTTAATGCTTTAGAATGGAATTTGCATTGGATTTATGTGTGGACTCCCTGTGGGGAAGGTGGGGTTCGGCCTGTGAGCTGAACCCACTGTCTCCATTGAAACACGTCTGGGTAACCTGGCACATTCTTTATGAACACGTCAGTTTGGTCGGACGCGATTATATGTTGACCGTGGGTTGACCGGTTTGGGTTTGAAAGTGTCGTGTCGGGCCAACGCTACTTGGTTGCATCCATGGTCCCTGTCGCATTAAGGTTTGTAATGGTGTCTGGATAAGTCGACGTGATTTGAGAGGCGTCGCCTGTGTCCGACGCAGTTTAGCCCCCAAAGGGAAAGTTGGGTGTTGGGAAGTGAAGGTCTTGTGTGGACCTAGCCCTGGTCCGTTGTTGTGCTTTAAAGTTTGTTATAATCAATTATTGTGTTAAGTGGTGTGTGTTGCCCTGGAGGTCACGAGGTGACCAATGACAGGAAATGTTATGTTATGTTGTTGTGGTTCATGTAAGTATCGATGTAGGATGGCTTGAGGGTCACATGGTGACCGACGGAATTAGCCGATGCTATTCGGTAATTTATTCTTCTTCTCACGATCTTATGAATTTGGGGACCAAATTCTTTTTAAGAGGCGGAGGATGTAGCACCCTTGATTTTTAAAATCCAAATAAAATAAAATTGTTAAGACAATCCTAACAATCATATACCGTGGTTTGTAATAAAGGATATTATAAGTATGTATATATTAGTTTGTGTGCTTACTGAGTCTGGTGGTCCGGTGCCTAATCCGGAATCCCTCTTCAGTCGGGTACCTCAGGTTCCTAGGAGAGCCAGTCACGTGTGTTGTGCTCGGGGCGTGTCCCGGTACGGTGTGTACCTTTGAGGTCTTGGTTGTCTTTCTGGACACCCTCACTCTTGTGTTTGAGTTGTACGTCTGGCTGAGGGAAAGACGACTGTGGGCAGCGCCTTGTGTTTGTGGGAGTGCAGTCACTTGTAGCGCGCTCGTGGTTGGGGGACGGACACCGGTAGACGTACTGGTCACCAGCTAGTCCCGTGTTCTAGTGCCTCACTTTAAGGAGCTCGGGAAGGATTCTCTAAAGGTGCCAGGCTTGGACCTACAATTGTGTGGTCTGCAGGTGTGGTGTTGGTTGGTCTCCACTGTGGTTTACTTTGAGTGCTTGTGGAGCTGTAGTAGGACTGTATGGTCCGTGGCTACGAGACTGAGAGGTGGTTCTTGTGCTGTGTTGTCTAGGATGGATATTGGTGTCACGAACCAGTAGTCCATTCCCGTGTAGTGGCGTCGTTCCTTTTCGACTTGTGGTTTGCCACTGGTCGTGGCTTGTGTGTTGTCACTCGACGGTTGAGGTTTGAATCGTTGTGGTGTGCCTTGGTGGTGGCACAGTTCAAGTTGTGGTTCCGTAGTGGTACCTCGTGGTAGTAGGTACATGTACCCTTTGGGGGTAGCTTATGTTGTGGTACATTGTGTACCAGCCTCCTCAAGTGTAGAGGTGGACTCGTGTTTCGTGGAGGTCAAGTGGTGAGACATTCCACACGTTGTGTGTTACTCTGTTTAGAGTAACCTTGTGATTGTGGTTTTGATACATATGTGGATTGGCACGTAAATGCTAGTCCTGTTACCCTACGTGGGTAGGTTGCCTGTGAGGCTGGTAGCGTAGGCGACTAGTAGTTGTAATGGGTTGCCTGTAAGATTAGTAGCCTAGGTAGTGGTCTGCCGATGAGGCTTGTGGTTGAGGCGTTCCAATGGTTGGGTGGACTAGTGGTGTTGAGTTAGTCCTGTTACTTCCTTTTACTTTCCGAGGATTGAGGTTAGCTAGTATGGTTATGTTTAATTGTTGTTTAACATGCTTGTGTGAGTATGTTGTGGTTTGGTTACTAGTGTTGCTTGTGAGACCCCGTAGGGTTGAGGTCTCTTTAGTGTTGTTGTTGTTTCATTGTGGGAGGTCCTTACTGAGCCAGTGACGTGTTGAGGCTCACTCTCTTACAGCTTGTTTTAGGTGTTAGCTGAGTTTGGTGTGGCTTCGGAGGAGTCGTGGCAGACTTGTACCACCACCAGTAGAGTTAGATGAGTCGTGTGAGCTTGTGCTCCCTCGGGGTATGCCCCAAGTAGTTGTACTCTTTTAATTAGACATGTAATATTATATTGGGACAATTGTACATTGTTGTACACAGATATGAGCACATGTACTTTCTTGTGTCTTATACTGTAGTTGTTGTCTTTTATATTCATACTGGATACGTGTTAGAAATATCCCTTGCGAGACTTTGGTCCGATCGTGGGAGGCGGACTTAGATATGGACCCTTAATGGGTAGAAATATCCAGGGCTGTTACAGCTGGTATCAGAGCAATGGTCCAGTTAGAATATGAAAAGACATCGAGGTTACAATGTCTCAAGACATAGATTAATGTCCACTGCTGGTAGAAAGTCTGCAGTTTTATGTGATTTAGAGAGGTTTTCACGTGAGTTTTGTCATGTGAATTGTGTGTTTGTTTTTATAAGTTTGGCAGTTACTGGTAGTAGTTCAGAGAAGATGTGGTTAGAGGAAACTCAGTTTATGAGGTGTGAATGATTATGAGTGAAGTTGGCAAGTGTTTATAAAACGTGAATGGTTGTGTACAAACATGGCAGTTGTTAGCAGTTGTTGAGAAATGGAGAAGTTAGTGGTATAATGTGAGTGATTATACATGTGTGTCAGGTTGTGATTAAAGTATAGTTGTTTAAAGGTTGCCAGTTATAGAAATTGAAAAGGATTAGTGGATTCAGATATAGAATTTAGTAAAGGTGTTTTAGTGAAAAACAGAGTTTGCAGAGACAGGTATAAGGTAATGATGTGATGGAATAGCAGAAGGAACTACGTTATAATCGGGAATAGAACAGTGTGAAAAGGATTATTAAGTGTGTGAATTATGATTGGGGACCTTAGTAGAGGTATTGTTGTATTTGAAATTTGTGTTAATCAGTGTGGATAATAATGTGATTAGTGTTATGGAAGGTTTGGAATAACTGTGTAAGACAGTTCAGTTTGAGATGAGGTACTGGTAAACAAAGGAGCAAGGATGTGTGGCAGTCAGATTAAGTGTGTTTGAGATTAGAAATGGAAGCAGTAAAGAGTTTGCGAATAGTACTATTGTGAATAATGAAGATAAATGGAAATTTGTGTAAGAGAGTGCCGAGGTGATCACTTGGGTAAAGAGAGAGTAAAGGAAGATTTGGGTGCAGTTAGTTTTTCGGAGAATTTTAAAAGAAAGATATTCATTTGGTAAGTGGCAGTTTGTAGGATTGCACAGAATGGTTTGTTAAAAAAATATAGTGTTAAAGACTGAGGTTAAGATTAAGAATGTTTGGAATAAGGTAGAGTTATGTGGGACAGAATAAAAAGAAATGGATTAGTTGAATAGCAATTGAGAAGTATCAGGTTAAGTGGAATAGCAAGGCAAATGATGAGAGGAATTAAAGTAAAGGTCTGAATGAAAAAGATCACGGTATGTATGATGTAGCAGCAATGGTTTCAGCATTTGAGAATTGAACAGCAAAATGAAATAGAGAAATCAGGCAAAACAGGTTATAGTATTTAAAAAGATCGGTTTCAGATTTTAGCTTTGGCAGTATTTCAATGAAGGATGATTGTGCAATAGCAAGAATTGCAGTATGAATGATATAGTGAAGATAGTCAGATAGTGGAATAGATAAGAGAAATGTTTTGCAAAAATAATATCGTGAATATTGAAGTGGCAATACAGATCAGATTAAGAGTTATTGATCAAAGAAAGAAAGGGTATAGTAGATTATGAAAAAAATATAATTAAAGGGTTTATAAAATGCTCAGTAAGAGTTGGTCTATTAGTGTGCAGAAAGTGATTTAGTTGGGTAAAGGTATCCTTCTATAAGGGTATTTCAGAGTTTGATTGAAGAATAAAAGGCAGAATAATTAAAGAATAATAAGCAGATTAGAGTAGGGCAGAATAGAATAGAGAGAGCAAGAAATGTATAGAAATTGAAATTGATAAGTATAGAAAGGAAAAGCAAGATCAGATAAACAAAGAACAGTTTAGAGACAGGTGGTACCTGATTAAGAAAGAGTTCGGAAAAGTTGAAGGTAGAAGATGAACAGAGTTAGTTGAGCAGTGTTATTATGTGATAAGAGAGTGCAGTGTCACAGCAATGGGAGTAGATATTTTGAAGATTATGTGATAGATTGATTAGATCATCAAGAGTATGTTATTCAAGTAGGAAAGGAATGAAAAGAGCTGGATAAGTCAGTAGCGATATGGTAGGATTCATAATTTAAGCATGTGGCACAACCAGATTTGAAATATTAAAGAAAGTAGTTCAGAGATTTTGGAATTTTCTTCTTGTGTTAATTGGTTAAGTAAAGTGATTTGGGAAGCCAATAAAGTTAGAATTGAATCCAGCTAGAGTCAGAATAATAGTGCGAATGGAAAATTATTGGAAGCAATAAAGAGAGCAGAGTTTATGGAATATTTTGCCAAATATCCGGTGTAATCTGTTGGCCCTTTTGGTACGGCAGCAAGCAAACCTAGAGGGGGGGTGAATGGGTTTTTCTGAAATCTGAAATAGAATCTTAAACACAGAAAATAACACTTGAAAGTTTGGTTAGTTTAGTGTGATAAAGAGTAGCAGTGCGGAAGCAAATAAACAATCACACAAGGACACAGGAGATTTATCCTGGTTCGGCCCTTCCCACATGGAAGTCCTACGTCCAGTCCCCAAGCAAACTCTTGGGATTTCACTAACCAAGGGTACAGTCCCCCTTATGGACCTTACAACACCCTGGATCCCCCACCAGGTCTTCTTCTCTTTCCCGGGCAAGAAGGCAGCCCACTTCTCTTACAGGTAAAGAAGCCAACCTCCTGGAACAAACCCCAGTGCGGTTCTGCTAGACACAAACCCCTAGCTGGGTTGACAACTGGTACAAACCCCAGTTAGGTTCTGCTAGACACCAACCCCTAGCTGGGTTAACAACTGTATACAGTCCTACAGCTGGACACAGATCTTTCTTAGAAAGATCAGACTGAGAGACCTTACAAGATAAACACTCATGTAAAGCTCACAGTCCCAAACTCTCCCCAGATATACAATAAGCTCGGAGAGAAACAGAAGACAGAAAAGAAGGCTCGAATGCTTGAAAGCTTGGAAGCTTGAGAGCTTGAAATGCTTTGAATGCTTCTTCTTGGCTCAGGCTCTTTCTCTCTTTCCTTGAGTGTATGTGGCGTGAAGGTGCTTCTCACAGATGTACACTCCTTCAAAGATATTCAGGAAAAGGCTCTCTTTCATCTTCAGCAATGCTCCATCTTTTATATTGAGCAGCTTTAGAATAGATCCGTTGAAGAGATCCGTTGGAGCTCTTCTAGTCGTTGCTGATCTTTCTCTTCATCTGTCTTAATCAGACTCTGATGGTCTTCGATGTCTGTGAGCATAGAAGAGAGTGTTAGCATAAAAGAGTGTTTATGATAAACGATGCATGGTACTGTGCTTCTGCTAACATACTGAAAATAGTAGGTCATACTTTTTGATAGGATTCTGAAATATGCATGCAGCTTTTTGTCAGAAGATATTTGACTTTTTATTTAAGCGCCAAGCATATTTGAAATATAAAGGCAATCTGTGTTTGATCAGAATTCATGAAGAAATCGTTATGAGCATGACTTAAGAAATCGTTATGGGAACGATTTCTTAACAAATCGTTATGAGAACGACTTCTTATCAAATCAATGCGCTTTTAAAGAAGAAATCGTTGCGAACACTTATGAAATCGTTATGGCATCGACTTCTTAACAAATCGTTATGGGAACGACTCCTTAACAAATCGTTATGGGAACGACTTCTTATCAAATCGTTATGAGAACGACTTCTTATCAAATCAATGCGCTTTAAAGAAGAAATCGTTGCGAACACTTATGAAATCGTTATGGCATCGACTTCTTAACAAATCGTTATGGGAACGACTCCTTAACAAATCGTTATGAGAACGACTTCTTATCAAATCAATGCGCTTTAAAGAAGAAATCGTTGCGAACACTTATGAAATCGTTATGGCATCGACTCCTTAACAAATCACTGTGCTCAAAGAGGAAATCATTATAAACCTTAAAGAGTCGTTGTGGCACTTATAGAATCAAATCTTTATAACGCTTGATACTTTGGCACTTAAGCAGAAATCGATGTATATTGATTAAACATCGATTTTATCATTTTAGTGCGCCAAATATTGCATCAATGAAAGACTTAGCTTTTGCTATGAGATTGATGCGACACAGATGAAACAAAATATTCAATTTAAGTTACATCATAAATTTTATTATCACCAAAATACAAGAACAAATAGAGAGTGGTTCAACAATCTCCCCCTTTTTGGTGATGACAAAATTTATGTGAATTTTCTGATAAAAATATATATAGCAAAGAGGTTTCAGAAAATTCATACAAACTCTCCCCCTTTTTGTCACTAACCAAAAAGGATGGATCTTACCAGGATTTTCTCTCCCCCTTTTGAGAGAATTTCTTACCATAGAGGGGTTCAACAATAATATTTAATGAATAACTCCCCCATAGTCTGTGCTCCCCCTGAGCATGAGACTCCACCTTAATGTGAGGCAAGTCTGATCTTGTTGCTCTTGACCTTTGACATGTTGTTTGTCAAGTCTTCAAGATTTTTATCTGCATACATCTTAACAGAAAACTTGCAAACACTGTTAGTAGCATTGTAGCTTACTGAATATAACAAACATAAATGTACATTAAAAATACAAAACTGAAACTAAAGGATGACTACTTCCTCTTCAGATTAGAATGAAGTGAAGAGTTGGTAGTCACCAATCGGATGTTTTTGAGCATCCTCTAACCATACCCATTTGAATGCCTTTTCCTTTTGTTCATCAAGAGTAGATAGGCATTTTCTTCTTTAATGTTGAAGCTACCTGAGGAGTTGTTTACAGAAGATGTCTCCTGAGAAGTTACTTGGATTTTATGAGCTTTATCCTCAGCTTTTTCATTGTCAGAAGCTTCTTCAGTGCTTATTTCCTCAGAGATGTCCTTTTCGAAAAGGATATGAGGCTCCCCCTGACTCTGAGGTTCCTCCTTTAACTCTTCTTCTTCAGGTGGAAGGATGACATCATGAGGTCCTTCCTGTTGCTCCTTTTGAATGGCGACAGTTGAAGATGATGGAGTTATAGCTTCCTGTCTTGTTTCTTTAAACACTTGAGCATCAGTAGGTATTTCATTCGTAGTGGGTATTTCTTCATATGTGAGCTTCAATTTGTCCCACATATCTTTAGCAGATATACATGCAGATATTTTACTAAATTCCTTTTTAGATAAAGCACAACATAAATAATTTTTAGCTTTAAAGTTTAGTGATAACTTTATCTTATCCGCTGCTGTGATAGTAGTAGTGTTTTCAGCAGGAAAAAAAACAAAATCACCTACCTCAATTACCTGCCACAGATCAAAGTCTGTGCCTCGAATGAAGCATTCCATCCTTATCTTCCAGTGTTGATAATCTTCTCCATCAAAGAGTGGAGGTCTGGTGACTGATTGTCCTTCAGCATATCCTTGAGCTGCCATGGATCTTTACTCTAAGATCGTTGGATCTTCTTTGAAAGTTCAGAGACTCGCTCTGATACCACTTGTTGGCCCTTTTGGTACGGCAGCAAGCAAACCTAGAGGGGGGGTGAATGGGTTTTTCTGAAATCTGAAATAGAATCTTAAACACAGAAAATAACACTTGAAAGTTTGGTTAGTTTAGTGTGATAAAGAGTAGCAGTGCGGAAGCAAATAAACAATCACACAAGGACACAGGAGATTTATCCTGGTTCGGCCCTTCCCACATGGAAGTCCTACGTCCAGTCCCCAAGCAAACTCTTGGGATTTCACTAACCAAGGGTACAGTCCCCCTTATGGACCTTACAACACCCTGGATCCCCCACCAGGTCTTCTTCTCTTTCCCGGGCAAGAAGGCAGCCCACTTCTCTTACAGGTAAAGAAGCCAACCTCCTGGAACAAACCCCAGTGCGGTTCTGCTAGACACAAACCCCTAGCTGGGTTGACAACTGGTACAAACCCCAGTTAGGTTCTGCTAGACACCAACCCCTAGCTGGGTTAACAACTGTATACAGTCCTACAGCTGGACACAGATCTTTCTTAGAAAGATCAGACTGAGAGACCTTACAAGATAAACACTCATGTAAAGCTCACAGTCCCAAACTCTCCCCAGATATACAATAAGCTCGGAGAGAAACAGAAGACAGAAAAGAAGGCTCGAATGCTTGAAAGCTTGGAAGCTTGAGAGCTTGAAATGCTTTGAATGCTTCTTCTTGGCTCAGGCTCTTTCTCTCTTTCCTTGAGTGTATGTGGCGTGAAGGTGCTTCTCACAGATGTACACTCCTTCAAAGATATTCAGGAAAAGGCTCTCTTTCATCTTCAGCAATGCTCCATCTTTTATATTGAGCAGCTTTAGAATAGATCCGTTGAAGAGATCCGTTGGAGCTCTTCTAGTCGTTGCTGATCTTTCTCTTCATCTGTCTTAATCAGACTCTGATGGTCTTCGATGTCTGTGAGCATAGAAGAGAGTGTTAGCATAAAAGAGTGTTTATGATAAACGATGCATGGTACTGTGCTTCTGCTAACATACTGAAAATAGTAGGTCATACTTTTTGATAGGATTCTGAAATATGCATGCAGCTTTTTGTCAGAAGATATTTGACTTTTTATTTAAGCGCCAAGCATATTTGAAATATAAAGGCAATCTGTGTTTGATCAGAATTCATGAAGAAATCGTTATGAGCATGACTTAAGAAATCGTTATGGGAACGATTTCTTAACAAATCGTTATGAGAACGACTTCTTATCAAATCAATGCGCTTTTAAAGAAGAAATCGTTGCGAACACTTATGAAATCGTTATGGCATCGACTTCTTAACAAATCGTTATGGGAACGACTCCTTAACAAATCGTTATGGGAACGACTTCTTATCAAATCGTTATGAGAACGACTTCTTATCAAATCAATGCGCTTTAAAGAAGAAATCGTTGCGAACACTTATGAAATCGTTATGGCATCGACTTCTTAACAAATCGTTATGGGAACGACTCCTTAACAAATCGTTATGAGAACGACTTCTTATCAAATCAATGCGCTTTAAAGAAGAAATCGTTGCGAACACTTATGAAATCGTTATGGCATCGACTCCTTAACAAATCACTGTGCTCAAAGAGGAAATCATTATAAACCTTAAAGAGTCGTTGTGGCACTTATAGAATCAAATCGTTATAACGCTTGATACTTTGGCACTTAAGCAGAAATCGATGTATATTGATTAAACATCGATTTTATCATTTTAGTGCGCCAAATATTGCATCAATGAAAGACTTAGCTTTTGCTATGAGATTGATGCGACACAGATGAAACAAAATATTCAATTTAAGTTACATCATAAATTTTATTATCACCAAAATACAAGAACAAATAGAGAGTGGTTCAACATAATCAGAGTAGCACAGCGGAAGCATGGAAAGCAATGTTCGTAAGTTACCTAAAATTTAAAAGAAAGCTTAAAGGTTTGTGTACAGTTGAGCAGAGAGGCAAAGGTTCTTAGTCAGATATGAGTTAAGGCAGCTTGTGCAGAAGGGCAAAAAGAGGAATGAAATTTAATGATGGTAATATGAATTGTTTAAGGAAGTAAACTGTTGAGAAAATGAATACAGATAAAGTAGAGTAGGGGGTGGCAGTAACAGGTAGATAATCGAACTACACCGAGGAATTCGAGAATTCAAGCAGAGTTTAGCATGGCAAAGCACCCAAAAGTAGCAGAGTAAAGTGAAAAGTTTTAAGCAAGTGAAGCGGCCCAGAAAAAAACAAATATTGCAAACACAACCAGGGAAAATGTGGAAATAGGTTGAGTCCAAGGAGATAAAGTGCCAACGGCAAGATAGAATTGCTTGCAATTGAAAGGTATAGAAAGAGCAGATGGAAATAATCATGCAGAGTAGCTATGAAAGGAATTAAAGTGAAAAGAAAAACGAAAGGGCACGGAAATGAGCAAATTGAAATGGTTTGAAAGGCAAGTGCAGAGAAGATGTATCCTACTTATTCTGTATATGGTTTGTTTCTTTTTAGGTGTTAGTCTAAGTTGCCGTAGTTTTGTACTAAATGTCGGGGACGACATTTCCTTTTAGGTGTTAGTAATGTAATAATACGGTCGTTCGGATCCGGGTTTATCAGGTTTATGTGTGGTGCTCTTGACCAAGAGATGGTCAATGGGCTGTGTTTGGGTTTTCTATGCACAGAGTGAGCAGTGTGGTCTACATATGCTAGCCCAATTGCACTGCTGGTTCACTATTCTAAACTGCGTGGGAGTCAGGCGACGCGATTTGAACGTGTCGGCTTCTTCTGCCGCGATTCAGGGAACTAACTCTGTGATGCGTGTCGTGCGGTTCCTTTATGGCGTTGGCTAGGGCGGACGCGTTTAAAGTTGGTAGACACGACGTCTGTCCCGGACGTGATTTCGATAAGTGCTTTAAGTGCATCGTTTGGCCCAGACAAAGCAGAAGATGCTCTGTCCAGCGCAGGGGAGATGCTGTGAAGCTTCTCTGGTGATGATTCCAGCATTTCTGACGCTGGTTGGCTTGTGCGGCGTGGGAACCACCCGAGGATGGTGTCCGGAGCGTGGGTGTGCTGGCAACGAGGGGTTTTCAGCGTTCTTCAGCCGGTAGGGAGCCTTCCTACACTATTTCTGATGTTTTGAAAGGATTTGAATGGGATTTAAGGGGTGGTGCATGTGAGGGTGGTTTGTTATGTTTAGTTTGTACTGTTTAATGCTTTAGAATAGAATTTGCACCGGATTTATGTGTGGACTCCCTGTGCGGAAGGTGGGGTTCGTCCTGTGAGCTAAACCTACTGTTTCCGTTTAAACGAGTCCGTGTAACCTAATGCGTACTTTATGAATGCGTCGATTTGGTCGAACGCGATTATATGTTGACCGTGGGTTGACTGGTTTGGGTTTGAATGTGTTGTGTCGGGCCGATGCGACTTGGTCGCGTCCCTGGTCCCTGTCGTGTTAAGGTTTGTAATGGCATCCGGATAAGTCGACGCGATTTGAGAGGCGTCGCCTGTGTCCAATGTGGTTTACCCCCCGAAGGGAAAGTTGGGTGTTGGGTAGTGAAGGTCCTGTGTGGACCTAGCCTTGGTCCGTTGTTGTGCTTTAAAGTTTGTTATAATGATTAATGTGTTAAGTGGTGTGTGTTGCCCTGGAGGTCACGAGGTGACTAATGACAGGCATGGTTATGTTATGTTGTTATGGTTCATGTAAGTATCGGTGTAGGATGGCTTGAGGGTCACATGGTGACTGGTGTTAAGGCAATCCTAACACTCGTATACTGTGGTTTATAATAAAGGATTGTATAAGTATGTATATAGTGGTTTGTGTGCTTACCGATGTTGGATCGAAATGACACAATAGATGTCCTAGAGGGGGGTGAATAGAACTTCTTGCTTTTAAAAGTTTGCTTCTGAAATTGCACAATACTAAATAAATTTGTTAGTAATTAGTGTGGTGTGTGTGATTCAAGTGTGAACTATGGGGAAACAATCACACAAGTATGCACAAGGATTTATCCTGGTTAGGCCCTTCCTATATAGAAGTCCTACATCCAGTCCTCAAGCCAACCACTTGAGATTTCCACTAATCTGCCAATAAATTGGCCTTCTCTCACCCTTGAGAGGAAATACAATCCCACTTGCTCCCAAGCAAGTCTTCCCAAACAGGGGTACAACAACTGCCTTACACAAAGGCCTTCCCTGCACAGGAGGGGAAATGCAGAACAACCTTCTGCAGGATTTACACAGGAAAACAATAAGGAGACACTTGTGTATTTGCCTCAGAGCTGAGCACAAACACACACTAAATTCAGGAGGATTTTAACAAATCAGAAATCAGACTCAAATCCTATATGAATGAGCAGGGTGGACTTCAGAGAATGAGCAATTACAATTGCCACCCAGACATAAGACTTCTGAGAAAACTTAGAGAGCTTCAGAGAATTTCTGCTGAAAAGGGGAGCTCTCAAACATAGCTTGCAAGAAGGCTTGTGAGATTTCTTGGCTTGAGAAAATTGTAAGTATTTAGCTCACTGGAGTTGAATTGCACTTCATAACTTTGTGTGTCCTACTTTCAAACTTCAGCTTCTTTTAAATAGCTTCAGAACATAGCCGTTTGAAAGATGGCCGTTGGAATTTGCCCTTTTGAAGAGAGCTCTAGGATCCTTTGGATTTTTGCAAGGCTTGTTGTCTATAGGTCCTTCTGTCTTGCTTCTTTCCAATGTCTTTAGACGAGGGTTCCAGCTTCACAGCTAGAAGATCAACTTCTCATTAAATGTACTGTGAGGGTAGCATGCTGAAAACGTGCTTTAATAAATGTCTGCAGCAAAGACAAGACAAAAAGAAGGAGTATCTCCATACCTTTGAGGTAGGTGAGTCAGAGAGCAAAAAGAAAAGGCATGGAAGCTTTGTATAGGCATGCTTTCAGACAGAAAAGAGAGGACAGACAGTTGCATGAAAAAGGTAAAGTATGGGTCTGTCAATGGTAGGTGTACTCTGTCAGATGCTATGCACCTGAAATACAATAAATGCAATATCTTTTTTGTATCCACAAAATCCGGATCATTTTCATGAAGAAGACAGCTCAATTTGAATAAAGAGTTGCATAAATAATCTAAACATTTTTGGATGAATAGTTTAAATAAAATATGATTTATCTTGTCAGAAAAATAATAATAAAATAATGATATTTTCATGGATCAATAAAATATTTGATCATTGAAAAGTTTATTAGAAATAATGTCAAAAGATAATTAGGAAACAAGATTACACTAAATGTTGAACTGGAAGGTTCAGAGAAACACAGAACTGATAGTGAAGTTGGATTCAAAGGAATATGCAATTCGACTTTGGAAGTTGAAGAATGATTCGACTTCAATAGATATTATACTAGAATACAAGTCGGGAATGAAAAGAATGATTCGACTTTGGTAAAGACTATAATTCGAGTCTAGAAGTCAGAGTTGAAACTAGAATAATTCGACTATTAGGATTTGACTTCTGAAGAAATGAAGGCAAATCGACTTTAGTAGTCGGATAATGAGGATTTGGAGTTCTGAAGCATTCAGCTATAGGAGTCGAAGATGATAGTCGGATTATGCAGATAAATTTTATTAAGTATTCGACTATATAAGTCGGAGTTGACAGTCGAATTATGTATAGAGGAGTGGACTTAGAATATTTTTGGGTGGTTTTGACTTCGATTCTGAAGGAGTCGGAGTTAGCAATCGAATTCTCAAGTCGGATTCAGTATGACATAGGGAGAGTCTGTGGACTTAGAAAAATCATGAGATGGAGTTTGTCACACTATTATATATATATATATATATATATATATATATATATAATTCTTGTGATATGTAATTGATATATTTTCTCTGTAGAGAGTCTATTTAACAGTTTTGTCATAGCAAAAACATGATATATGTTAAGTCTATAAAATCTTAGATTTTCTTAGGGTTAGTTGCTCAACAACCGAGTCTGGTGGTCCGGTGCCTAATCCGAAAAACCTCTTCAGTCGGGTACCCCAGGTTCCTAGGAGTGTAGCAACCTGAATTTTTGAAAAAATTAAAAATTTACATAATATTAAAATTTTGATTTATTAGAAAAGCAAATAAAAGAAAATAAATTAAATAGGAAATTAATGGAAAGAGAATTTACTAAAACCAATTAAAAAAAAGAAGTGATGGGCTTTATTAAATTGACCCAATAGAATTTTGTGGGCCAAAAATGGAATTTTTAAAAGGGGAATAATGGAAAAAATACCCTAAATTCGTAACTAAAATAATGCTTAATTATAAAAGAGGTATTTAATGCATTAAAATAGCAATTTGAGTTGGATTGGGATTCATAAACCTACCCTAATGGGTTGGCCACGAAATTAGCTCCCATCCTAACCCAATTAGGAGATCTCATGCCTAAAAAGGGGAGATGAAAATAGGAAATTTAGAATAAATAGGAATTAGAGTCATAATAGGAAATATAATGGGGAGATGCTTAAATACTCCTCTAAAGCCCTCATGGCCGGCCCTAGCTTGAGCCAAGGGGTTGCTGGATGTGTGAAGGAGCCAAAGGAAATGAGAATTCGTGGAGAAGAAGGATCCCTCAAGTTCTTCCCCTAGCTCTTCAAGTTCTTAACCCTATAAGACAAAAATGAGTCAAAGGTAGGCATTCTCATGAGCATAAACCATGAAAATTTATCTGTAGGATGTTTCTCCCTCAAGAACAAAAGCCCTTTGGTTTCATATTTTTTCATCGAGCAAATCTTTTGTTTTTAATTTTCAAAGTTCTGTGAACTTCATGACCCCGAACCCTCTTTTCAAACTCATATCTTCATGCATACTCGTCCTCATATCATGATATTTTTACTGTAAAAACTGATGGATGTTAGGCTTCTTTCGCCCCTGAAAGCCCTAATTTCCATCAATCCTATCATGCGAATTAATTCGTTGATCTCATATGTGTACTGTTCTAAGTACTTCATGAATATCATTACCAAAGCATGTCAAAACCCTATATGTTTTCAAATTCCTATTTACTGTAAGTACCCATGCATGTCTAGAACAATTGACAATTGGTTTCACCATTTTTCATCGCCTGTACCATTAGATATGTTTTTATGAATCACCTTGTGTCAAAATAGGGTAAGTCAGGTCCGCAATCCAATGCATTGTACTCTCCCTGTCAGACTCGGGCACAGACCCTGTGAACGCGACGGCCCGATAGGCCGCATTCACAAGGTCCATCGCGACAGTGCCTTCTATCGCGATCTGATCGCGACAGGGCCTCTCATCGCGATCCGGCTGCCTAGTCTGTTGAACTCGTCGCGACCCTCACATGACCCCGTCGCGACCTACCTTCCTGAACCGACAAGCCCGTCGCGACCTGTATCAGACCCCGCCACGATCTCAGTTGACCCTGTCGCGACCCTCATTAGGGTGTGTCACGATCTGACTTTTTGCAGGAAAACCCATCTTTTTGCAAGTCTTGTTGTTCTTCAGCTATTCCCAAATTTTGTTAACTGTTTTAAACATTGAAAAACGAAGTTGTAAATATGGAATATAATTTAATTAATTTAAGTCAAACACATGATCTATCGTGTCCATGATTTTCTTATTCACATGCATGCACACTTTGAACCATCCAAATATGGGTTAATTGGCATGAACATGTTACATAATTTATCTGGTAATTTATGTCATTAATTTGCCTCATTCTTAATTATACTTGTGTACATTTCTCGCGATGTTTTGGAACACCGATACCGATGCTCCACTGTTCTAGAAATCCTCTAGAACGTCGAGCACTTGTTTTTATATACACACTCTCTCTTGACTTGGAGAAACTCTCTGTCGGATACTCCTTCTGCCGGACTAGTGAGTCTATGTTTAAAGCCTCCGTAAGTCTCCTCTGTCCATGGATTCCCACATGGTCGACGAGTCGGTTGTACCCTAACACCTATGATACCCTTTAGGGATCAACATGATCCAAACGTCTATTAGAAGTTCACTCTTATCTTGAATCACGCCGGACCTCTGGACCTGTGCATAACATGGCCAGCGGAAAGGTAGTGAGTTCCACCTGACTTCCAACACCACATGCGCGTGTTGTGCAACTCTTACTATCTCCTGTTTACTCGACGTGTTACGTGCAATGTCCACAAGCTCTCATCTATACTCTAATCGCTCATCTATTCACATTCACTCAGCTATCTCGTCTACTCATCTAGTACTCTCATCTATTTCTTGGTACTCTATATTGGCCATTAACTGATTGTCTAAAGATAAACAATATAACCAACGCCTGCAATATATAAAGGGCCTGATCTGGTCCTGGGATGTGCGCCCGAAAGTGCTAGTGCCTATATGAGTTAAATGATCAGAGTGTTTGGCATTACACTCGAGTGCTATCTATCTCGACTATCTAAATGACAATCAAAAAGTGCTATGTTCTCTCGTTGTCTATTGACAAAAGTGCTATACTATACTCGTTATGCTATTTCTATACTTTGTGCTATTGGTGCTATGGCCATCTTGCTATTTGGTGCTATACTCGACACTCTTGCTATAGTTGGAAACTTGTGCTATTTCGTCCACGTGCTATCATGCTATCTCTTACGTTACTTGACTCTCTCGCTCTATCATTAGTTACTCTGCCTTTAATACATTAATCATTTAAAGCCTGCTTGACTATTGAGATTTAAGTCCTACTGGGCGTTATCACTTACCCTGCGTTATTTGTTATTGTGATCTCAGGTGAGACCGAGGATGAACTTTACACTGAAGAGGACGGGAACGACCAAGAGTGACGTTACGAGTACCCTACCGTCCTAGAAATATGTTAGAGTCATAGTTAGTCTTTTGCTTTATCTCAATGTAATTGGGCCCTATAGACTGGCTCTGATATTAGTGGTTGTAACTAGACATTGGAAATTATTAATGAGAAGAATTTTCTTTAGTATTATTCATTGTGCAATGGTTTGATGTCTAGTACTTGCTCTGTACTCTTTTACTTGCAACTACCTCGCATTCCAATATTCTGCATCGGGGCGTGACAGTTTTGTGGTATCAGAGCCTAGGTTATTCTTTAGTATCGGATGATCTTGATTAACCTACCTCGACTAGAGTCAATTATCCTACCTATGTGAGTTATGGTTAAAGCCAAGGGTAACTAGCTAAAATGAACTCACACACGCACGAATTAAATTTCACATCAATATCATGACAATAAGTATTATTTTTGTAGGAACTAAGCAACAAAGATGACTGTTGAACGTGCTCAAATGAGGGGCATGCAACAGACCATCAAAGAATTGACATGCGCTATTGTGCAAGCTACCCAAGGAGGTGGCAATCGTGGTGCAGGCGACCTGCATTGTAACTTTCGGAGTCTGAACCCACCTAGGTTCAGTGGATCCACGGATCCGGATGAAGCAGAACACTGGATCAAAGAAACGGAAAGAATCTTCCGTGTCATGCAATGCGCAGTGGGGGATAAGCTGCTGCTGGCCACATTCCAACTTGAATAGGACGCTTGCGCTTGGTGGGAGTCTGTTGAAGCGACTAGAGCTAATGGTCAGTTCACCTGGACCGAGTTCAAAGAAGCTTTTAATTCCAAATACTTCTCGCAGCATGTCCAAGAAAGGAAGGCTGCGGAATTCGCTGCTCTGAAACAGTGGAGCTTCTCTGTGGCCGAATATGAAGCCCAGTTCTCAAGACTGACAAGGTATGATGAACACCTAGTGAACACTGAGAGAATGAAGGCTAAGCGCTTCCTCAATGGCCTTAAGCCTCAATACATTACCCAACTGGCACCTCTCGACATCCAGACCTACGCCGAGATGGTAAAAAAGGCTCAACTGCTGGAAGATGCTATGGACTTCACCGGCCGTATAAAAGGGAAGTTTGTGAAAAAGGAAATGACCTCGAGTCAGTCATTTGCTAAGCCGAACAACGGCAAGAAGCGTCCCTTCCACATCACGGAGGGACCCAGCCAAGAAAGGAAACCTAAAGCTATCGTCCCCAACACTCAAACAAAAAGTAACTGCAAGCACTGTGACAAGCCAGGTCACACTGCAGATGAGTCCTGGAGGAAGGTCGGCGCATGTCTGCGCTGCGGGAGTGGCGAGCACCGCATCCCTGAGTGCCCGTTACTGAAAGAACATGAGAGGCACCCTAATGCGCCTAAGAAACAGGGAAGACTGCAAGCCCTGCATGATGAGGAACCCGCTACGGACGGTGGCATGGTAGAAGGTACTCTACAAATTTACTCCTTATCAGCATTTGTTTTATTTGGTACTGTAGCAACTCATTCCTTTATATCTCAAAACTTTGCTGATACCCTAACTGCAAAACCTATATCCATGGGTTGTGAGTTCTCTGTCACAACGCCACTAGGGGAAAAGGAGAAATTGAACAAATACTTTCCATCTACCGATTTAATGATCGGAGACCATAACCTAAAATCCAACCTGGTGTGTATGCCCATGAAAGGCTATGATGTAATTTTGGGAGCTGACTGGTTGTCCACTTATGGGGCAAGTGTCGACTATAAGAAAGGGAAGGTTACCTTTAGTGACTTTCCTAAATTGGCATTCTCTGGGATTAGACATGAAAGACAGATGCCTCTAATCTCCGCCATAAAAGCTCATAACATGATAAGCTTTCCTAGCAGCTGTACTTGTTGAAAATAAGGGTTCTAAGATAGAAGACATCCACATAGTCCAGGAATACCCCGATGTGTTTCCTGAAAATCTGTCAGGGATTCCCCAAGAATGTGATGTCAACTTCGCCATAGAGTTGATCCGTGGAGCTGCTCCGGTATCGCGTCAACTGTACCGGATGTCACCTGCTAAGCTAAAGGAGTTGAAGACGCAGCTGATGGAGCTATTAGAGAAGGGGTTCATTAGACCGAGTACTTCCCCATGGGGAGCACCTGTGCTATTCGTCAAGAAGAAGGATGGATCGATGAGGCTATGCATCGACTATCGTCAACTCAATCAGCTGACCATCATGAACAAATACCCATTGCCCAGGGTCGATGAACTATTCGACCAAATATCAGGAGCTCAATATTTCTCCAAGATCGATCTTCGATCTGGCTATAACCAAATGAGGATCAAGAATGACGATATCTTCAAAATGGCTTTCAGGAGCAGGCATGGAGATTATGAATTTGTCGTTATGTCTTTTGGTCTAACCAATGCTCCTGCAGCCTTTATGTAACTCATGAATAGCATAGATTGGCCATACCTTGACAAGTTCGTGGTCGTCTTCATCGACGACATCCTCATTTACTCAAAGACCAAGGAAGAGTATGAAGAACACCTGAGGATTGCATTGCAAGTCTTGCGAGACAACAAACTGTACGCAAAGCTTAGAAAGTGTGAATTCTGGCTCGTGGAAGTGTCCTTCTTGGGCCATGTCATCTCAAAGGACGGCATCTCAGTTGATCCCTCCAAAGTCGAAGCTGTACTCAATTGGGAGACACCAACCAACATCACCGAGATAAGAAGCTTCTTAGGACTGGCTGGCTACTACAGGCGGTTCATCAAGAACTTCTCAAAGATTGTCGTTCCTCTCACGCGTCTGACACGAAAGGAGAATCCCTACTCCTGGAGTAAAAAGTGTGAGAAAAGTTTCCAAACTCTTAAAGATTGCCTTACCTTAGCACCTGTTCTCGCTCTGCCAATAGAGGGAGAAGGTTTCTCTGTCTACACCGATGCCTCAGGAATTGGGCTAGGGTGTGTATTGATGCAAAAAAAGGTCATTGCCTATTCTTCAACACAACTGACGACTCATGAAGTCAACTATCCCGTGCATGATCGTAAGTTGGCTGCCATGGTCTTCGCCTTGAAAATCTGAGACATTACCTTTACGAAGAAAAGTTCAATGTCTACTCAGACCATAAAAGCATGAAGTACTTATTCTCCCAGAAGGAACTCAACATGAGTCAGAGAAGATGGTTAGAATACCTAAAAGATTTCGACTTCAACATCTAATACCGTTCGGGCAAGGGAAATGTCGTGGCTGATGCTCTTAGTAGAAAGCTGATGGCATATGTTTCAAGTCTAGTCCTTAGCGAGATGCAACTACTAGAACAATTCGCAAGGATAGACTTAAATATTGAACATAGAGATGATCGAGTCTTGGTTGCCAATATCAAGATTCAATATAATCTGCTAGAGGAGATCAAGATCAACAAGATGATGATCCATTCCTAGTTCGCGTGAAGGAAACTCTAGTCGAAAGACCGGACTTTGCAATGACCGAAGATAGAAGGCTTGCCTTTCAAGGAAGGACATGTGTTCTCGACAATGAAGAACTGAAGAGAAGATTAATGGATGAGGCTCACAAGACGAAGTACACTATTCATCCTGGAGGTACTAAAATGTACCAAGACATGAAAATAATGTTTTGGTGGCCGAACATGAAGAGAGAGGTAGCCGAGCATGCTGCTCAGTGCCTTACTTGCCAACAAGTAAAAGTAGAACACCTGCGCCCTGCTGGTGTACTCAGACCACTAGATATCTCGGAATGGAAATGGTAGAGCATTAGCATGGACTTCATCATGGGTTTACCCAAGACTCGTGGTGGACTCGATGCCATATAGGTCATTGTGGACCGACTAACCAAATCTGCCCATTTTCTGCCTATAAAGAGTAAGTGGTCGGTGGAGGTACTAGCTGCTCTATATGTCAAAGAGATAGTGAGACTGCACGGAGTTACATCATCCATAGTCTCAGATCGAGATCCAAGATTCACATCTCATTTTTGGAAAGGACTGCAAGGTGCACTGGGTACTAAACTCAACTTTAGTACCGCATTCCATCCACAAACTGATGGGCAAACTGAAAGAACCTACCAAATAGTGGAAGATATGCTAAGAGCTTGCACTATAGACTTCCAAGGATATTGGAACGAGCATCTATACCTTATTGAGTTCGTCTATAACAACAGTTACCATGCGAGCATCAAGATGGCACCGTTCGAAGTACTCTACGGAAGGAATTGTAGATCTCCTACATGCTGGTATGAGGTTGGCGAATAGCAATGGCTAGGCCTAGACATAGTGCAACGTACCACAAAGGACATACAAGTGATTAGAGATTGGCTTAAGACTGCTCAGTCCAGACAAAAGAGCTATGCCGACAAAAGAAGGCGAGACTTAGAATTCCAAGTCGGTGATCATGTGTGCTTAAAGGTCTCACCTACACGTGGCATCCAAAGATTCGGAGTGAAAGGAAAGCTCAGTCCTAGATTCATTGGTCCTTCTGAAGTACTCTAAAGGATTGGTGAGGTTGCATACCGACTGGTATTACAATTGGATATGGCATGTGTACACAATGTGTTCCATGTCTCCATGCTCAGGAAATATGTCTATGACCATACACACATCATTCACCATGAGAAGTTGGTACTGAACAAGAATGTGACATACGAAGAGAAGCCAGTCAAGATACTGGAACGGAAGGTACAACGGCTCAGGAACCGTCCCATCCACGTGGTTAAGATCTTATGGAATAACCGCGGAGTGGAAGAAGCCACATGGGAATCGGAAGGAATCATCAAACGGATCTACCCCGATCTTTTCGGTAAGACATTTCCTCCCTTATGATCATATGAATTTGGAGACCAAATTCTTTTTAAGAGGGGGAGGATGTAGCAACTTGAATTTTTAAAAAATTAAAAATTTACATAATATTAAAATTTTGATTTATTAGAAAAGAAAAAAAAAGAAAATAAATTAAATAGGAAATTAATGGAAAGAGAATTTACTAAAACCCATTAAAAGAAAAGAAGTGATGGGCTTTATTAAATTGACCCAATAGAATTATGTGGGCCAAAATAGGAATTTTTAAAAGGGGAATAATGGAAAAAATACCCTAAATTCGTAACTAAAATAATGCTTAATTATAAAAGAGGCATTTAATGCATTAAAATAGCAATTTGACTTGGATTGAGATTCCAAAACCTACCCTAATGGGTTGGCCACGAAATTATCTCCCATCCTAACCCAATTAGGAGATCTCATGCCTAAAAATGGGAGAGGGAAATAGGAAATTTGGAATAAATAGGAATTAGAGTCATAATAGGAAATAGAATGGGGAGATGCTTAAATACTCCTCTAAAACCCTCATGACCGGCCCTACCTCGTGCCAAGGGATTTCTGGATGTGGGAAGGAGCCAAAGGAAAGGTGATTTCGTGGAGAAGAAGGATCCCTCAATTTCTTCCCCGAGCTCTTCAAGTTCTTAACCCTAGAAGACAAAACGAGTCAAGGGTAGGCATTCTTACGAGCATAAACCATGAAAACTTATTTGTAGGATGTTTCGTCCGTCAAGAACAAAAACCCTTTGGTTTCATATTTTTCCATCGAGCAAATATTTTGTTTTTAATTTTCAAAGTTCTGTGAACTTCATGACCTCGAACCCTCTTTTCAAACTCATATCTTCATGCGTACTTGTCCTCATGCCATGAGATTTTTACTGTAAGAACTGATGGATATTAGGCTTCTTTTTCCCCTAAAAGCCCTAATTTCCATCCATCCTATCATGCAAATTAATTCGTTGATCTCATCTGTGTACTGTTCTAAGTACTTCATGAATACCATGACCAAAGCATGTCGAAACCCTGTTTGTTTTCAAATTCCTATTTATTGTAAGTACCCATGCATGTCTAGAACAATTCTCAATTAGTTTCATAATTTTTCATCGCTTGTACCATTAGATATGTTTTTTTGAATCACCCTATGTCAAGATAAGGCAAGTCAGGTCCGTAATCCAATGCATTGTACTCTCCCTGTCGGACTCGGACACAGACCCTGTGAACGCGATGGCCCAATAGGCCGCATTCACAAGGGCCGTTGTGACAGTGCCTTCTGTCGTGATCTGATCACGACAGGGCCTGTCGTCACGATCCGACTGCCTGGTCTGTTGAACCCGTCGCGACCCTCACATGACCCCGTCGCGACCTGCCTACCTGGACCGACAAGCCTGTCGCGACCTGTACTAGACTCCGTCACGATCTCAGTTGACCCTGTCGCGACCCTCATTAGGGTGTGTCGCGATCTGACGTTTTGTAGGAAAACCCATCTTTTTGCAAGTCTTGTTGTTCTTCAGCTATTCCCAAATCTTATTAACTATTTTAAACACTAAAAAACGAAGTTGTAAATATGGAATATAATTTAATTATTTTAAGTCAAACACATGATCTATCTTGTCCATGATTTTCTTATTCACATGCACACACACTTTGAACCATCCAAATATAGCTTAATTGGCATGAACATGTTACAAAATTTATCGGGTAATTTATGTCATTAAATTGCCTCATTCTTAATTATACTTGTGTACGTTTCTCGCGATGATTTGGAACACCGATACCGACGCTCCACTGTTCTAGAATTCCTCTAGAACGTTGAGCACTTGTTTCTATATACACACTCTCTCTTGACTTGGATGAACCCTCTGTCAGATACTCCTTCTGCCGGACTAGTGAGTCTATGTTCAAGGCCTCCGTAAGTCTCCTCTGTCCATGGATTCCCACATGGTCGATGAGCATGTTGTACCCTAACACTTATGATACCCTTTAGGGATCAACATGATCCAAACGGCTATTAGAAGTTCGCTCTTATCTTGAATCACATCGGACCTCTGGACCTGTGCATAACATGGCCAGCGGAAAGGTAGTGAGTTCCACCAGACTGCCAACACCACGTGCGCGTGTTGTGCAACTGTTACTATCGCCTATTTATTGGAGGTGTTACGTGCAATGTCCACTAGCTCTCATCTATACTCTACTCACTCATCTATTCACGTTCACTCTGCTATCTCGTCTATTCATCTAGTACTCTCATCTATTTTTTGGTACTCTATATTGGCCATTGACTGATTGTCTAAAGATAAACAATATAACCAATGTCTGGCAATATATAAAGGGCCTAATTTGGTTTTGGGATGTGTGCCCGAAAGTGCTAGTGCCCATGGGAGTTAAATGATCACAGTGTTTTGGCATTACACTCGAGTGCTATCTATCTTAACTATCTAAATGACAATGAAAAAGTGCTATGTTCTCTCGTTGTCTATTGACAAAAGTGCTATACTATACTCGTTGTGCTATTGCTATACTTTGTGCTATTGGTGCTATGGCCATCTTGCTATTTAGTGCTATACTCGACACTCTTGCTATACTTGGAAACTTGTGCTATTTCATCCACGTGGTATCATGCTATCTCTTACGTTACTTGACTCTCTCGCTCTATCATTATTTACTCTACCTTTAATACATTAATCATTTAAATCATGCTTGACTATTGAGATTTAAGTCCTATTGGGCGTTATCGCTCACCCTGTGTTATTTATCGTTGTGATATCAGGTGAGACCGAGGATGAACTTTACACTCAAGAGGACGGGAACGACTAGGAGTGACGTCACGAGTACCCTAGCGTCCTAGCAATATGTTAGAGTCATAGTTAGTCTTTTGCTTTATCTCAATGAAATTGAGCCCTATAGACTAGCTCTAATATTAGTAGTTGTAAATAGACATTGGAAATTATTAATGAGAAGAATTTTCTTTAGTATTATTCATTGTGCAAAGGTTTGATGTCTAGTACTTGCTCTGTACTCTTTTACTTGTAACTGCCTTGCGTTCCGATATTCCACGTCGGGGTGTGACAAGGAGAGCTAGGCACGTGTGTTGTGCTCGGGACGTGTCCCGATACGGTGTGTACCTTTGAAATCTTGGTCATCTTCCTGGACACCCTCACTCCTATGTTTGAGTTGTACGTCCGGCTGAGAGAAAGATGACTGTGGGTAGAAGCTTGTGTTTGTGGGTGTGCAGTCGCTTGTAGGGTGCTCATGGTTGGGGGATGGATACCGATAGACATACTGGTCCCTAGCTAGTCCTGTGTTCTAGTGCCTCACTTTAGGGAGCTCGGTCCGGAGTCCCTAAAGGTCCCAGGCATAGACCTGAAGTTGTGTGGTCTGCAGGTGTGGTGTTGGTTGGTCTCCACTATAGTTTACTTTGAGTGCTTATGGAGCTGTAGCTAGACTGTGTGGTCCGTGGCTACGAGACTGAGTGGTGGTTCTTGTTCTGTGTTGTCTGGGATGGATACTGGCATCATGAACCAGTAGTATGTTCCCGTGTAGTGGCGTCGTTCCTTTCCGACTCGTGGTTTGCCACTGGTCGTGGCTTGTATGTTGTGACTCGCCGGTTGAAGTTTGAATCATTGTGGTGGGCCCTGGTGTGGCACAATTCAAGTTGTGGTTCCGTAGTGGTACATCATGGTAGTAGGTACTTGTACCCTTTGTGGGTAGCTTATGTTGTGGTACATTGTGTACCAGCCTGTAGCGCCCCGAAAATTTTTAACTATATAAAAAAAAAATTAAATGAAAACAAATAATTTGTCCATAATATTAAATAATTTAAAACATACGTATCAATATCGTATGTGTCAAAACACATCGGAAAATCCGATTAACCAAGTGAACATCACATGGTGACCAATTATCCAAATTGGGAAACAAGTCGGAAAATTGTTAAACGGAAATACGACGCAACCAAAAATTTAATAAAAGTGTTGGAAAGACTTCCAACATTATATATTAATGAACCAATATCTTAATTGGGCCAATGGACCGCATATGACCCAAAAATCAAAAGAAGCTAGAAAATGCAGGGAAATTCGTAACTCTAAATAGGCTGAAATTAGAAAGAGGCAATTTGACTTGAATTGGGATGCAATCATGCATGCTTGGCAACCCAAATTCGTGCCTATCTATGGTGGAAGGTTTCCTAAAGCCTCACACACTCTAAGGGAGGAAGGAATCCTCAAAAGATAGGTAACTGCCCTGTCAAAACCACAGCTTAGCTTTCCTAGTTATAATAGGACTGCTAAAACACCATGGTTGCTTAAATACTCTTCACCAAACCCTAGGAACGAGTTTTAGAACTTGCTGGGATTGTGTGGAGAAGTTCTTGGTGGCTGGGGAGAAGGAGATCATCCACACTAAGCCGTTATTCTTCCCCTGTTTCCTCTGCTGTGGCCCGCACATACCATCATCTTGAAGTCGACCAAAGGTGAGTCAAACCTAAACCAAACCTTGCAAGACTTATACCACTGGAAAGAGGGTCAAGTCTATGTTCTAACCCAAGTGGAATGCCCAAATTCCATGCAGTATATACGGATTGGTAAACGTTCTCCTCCAAGTGGTCTGAACTCGGGTTTTCTGGAACAGGGAGACTTCTTCAAACCATAAGGTAGGTTATCTCAGGCCAAACCTTAACATATCCTATACCAATGTGTAGAGCATTAAGTTAACATTCGTTTCCCACTGGTTTCATCGAATTCTAATGAGTTTATTCTGAGTTATAAGTGTTTTTCCAAAGTCGTGCACTGTTAGGGTTTTTCCTGTTCTTCTTATTATTCACGCGATTTGAGACTGAATTTGACTAAACATTCTTCACAAAAGTTTTTCTACTTGAAGTTACGATCATCTTTTATGTTTGACATTTTGTCCAAAAGTCCTTGGTTAGAGAGTTACAGGTGTGGGAATAGAGTCACTGCATGAAACTGGGATTTCGGGCAACTCTTGACTTTCTGTTATTCATATTTTTTCTCGGGATTCAAGACCAAATTAGATCAAACCCTCAACATCAAAGTTCTTCTACTAGATATCCTATTCATCTTTCATGTTGAACGCTTTGTCTAAATGTCACTCGTTAGAGAGTTATAAGAGGTGGAAGTGGACTGCTGCACTGCAGTCATGTGTTTTTGGTCTGGAAGGGGCACTCGTGTCGACACGACCTGAGCCCGTGTCGACACGACCTGAGCCCGTGTCGACACGACCTGAACTCGTGTCGACCTGCTGTCCCAAAACAGCCCAGAAAGTGTTCTGGGAATCCCTCTAGTGTCGACACAGTCCCATCTCGTGTCGACACACTCCCCCAGTATGACCCAGAAAGTGCTGGGAAGCTGATCTAGTGTCGACACCACCTGTGCTAGTGTCGACACACTATCCCATATTGGTTAAGGGGTTTTCTGGAAGCTGTCTCTAGTGTCGACACTACTTGATCTCGTGTCGACACTACTTGATCATTTTTCCTTGTTTTTGAAGCATTGTGTCGACACTACTTGAACCAGTGTCGACACTACGTGACCAGTTCTGCATGTTTTTGCTTTGTGTTCGAAGCATGGTGTCGACACCAGTATGAGTTGTGTCGACACTACCTTTACAAAATATTGCATATCTTGGGTCTGATCATTGCATGATGTCTATTTAATGGCTTAAAAGTGTTTAACCCATTGAAAAATCCTTAATTACATGAATATTATTCTAATTGCTTTCTTAATGATATGATCATACATGAAACTTGTGATTTACTCTTGTTACCATTCTAGCTTGCTTTAAATGATAAATTTTATCTTAAAATCATGTAAACCCATATGTAGTTAAATGCATTGTTCATTGCATGCCATCACGTTAAGTGTTTTTCCGAGAGTTTGAGACCGACGGATTGTGAATTGACACACGTACATTACTCCACACTTTACATCAAGGGCGTGCACTTCTTTTCTCTTCTTGTTCTCGTGAGCATGATTTACACTCTAGACTAAAGACATTAATGTAAAGATTGAACTAAATTATGAATTGTACCATTCTACTTCCAAATTTATCTCTTGGCCATTGTTCTCATGAAATCATGTTCAATTTAATTATTTACTTCTTCTCATCATCATCGTGAACATGACATTACACATGCTACATTTTGAAACTCTCATTGGCCATTATTTATGACTATGGCTATCTACATTTAAAAATTTACATGAGATGGCTGACAGGGCACAGAGTGTGTCCAAGGGCTCCAGTCTAGCCCCAATGACGGAGAGTCATAAATATACTGTTAACCATGGGGTATAATGATTACTGGCGTTGCATCTGCGCTGGGAGTACTTTCTTGCTTGTTGAATGTTAGATACATAACCACATACACGTGTCCTGGTGTACATTCTTGATGGATCTTTTCTTGGTGTACATTGGTGTCTACGTGCCTGATTAGTGTTACTTGATCGTGCTTGTGCAATCCTGCTTGCTTGCTTGCGTGATATGGCCATTCTGCATTTATTGCAACTAATGATATCTTGTTTTCTTGAAAACTATTGACATCAAGTGAAATCTTGCGTGCTTGTGCAAAGTGAGCTATTGCTAGTTCTTTCTTTTCATCTTGTTCAAAATCTTATTCTATCTTGATCACTCTATCCAGCTTGTTTTATATATCATGTTTTAATGAGTTTTCAGTCGTACATGCACATCATTCATCGTGCTTGCCTAGTTCAAAAATGTTAATCACTTATATCATTGCCCGCACATTGAGATATAAATCCTACTGGGCTAGTTTGCTCACCCCCTACCTTTTTCCCAATCTAGGTGACTATGAAGTTCAAGAGGAAGAGCAAGTCGAGGATGGGAATGCATCCGAGTGATGAGCGTCCCAATTATGAGTCTAGTTATCGTAGTTTATTTTGAGAGTTAGAACATGTAGTAGGAAGTGAGGGGTGAATGTACTTTCCTTTTTATTTGAGTCTCCGTCTTGTACTAGTTTCTAATTTTTGTAAGTTGAGTTGAAGTTAAAAATGCAGTTTTTATTGAGTTCAACATTTGGGCCCTATTATTATGTTGTGTTGATACACATTTAGTGCGTGCTAGCTAGAGGCTTATTTGCCGACTGTCCACGTCTCGTGATATCAACTCGAATTCTTCGAAATAATTATCCGCTGCGTAATTCTCGGGACGTGACACAGCCTCCTCAAGTGTAGAGGTGGACTCGTGTTTCGTGGAGGTCAAGTGGTGAGACCTTCCACACGTTGTGTGTTACTCTGTTTAGAGTAAGCTTGTGATTGTGGTTTTGATACGTGTGTGGATTGAAAAGTAAATGCTAGTCCTGTTACCCTACATGGGTAGGTTGCCTATGAGGCTGGTAGCTTAGGCGACTAGTAGTTGTAATTGGTTGCCTGTAAGATTAGTAGCCTAGACAGTGGTCTGCCGATGAGGCTTGTGGTTGAGGCGTTCAAATGGTTGGGCGGGCTAGTGGTGTTGAGCTAGTCCTGTTACTTCCTTTTACTTTCCGATCGAGGATTGAGGTTAGCTAGTATGGTTTATGTTTAATTGTTGTTTAACATGCTTGTGTGAGTATGTTGTGGTTTGGTTACCGGTGTTGCCTGTGAGACCTTGTAGGGTTGAGGTCTCTTTGGTGTTGTTGTTTCATTGTGGGAGGTCCTTACTGAGCCAGTGACGTGTTGAGGCTCACTCCCTTACAGCTTGTTTCAAGTGTTAGCCGACTTTGGTGTGGCTTCAGAGGAGTCGTGGCAGACTTGTACCACCAGTAGTAGAGTTAGATGAGTCGTGTGAGCTTGTGCTCCCACGGGGTATGCCCCAGGTAGTTGTACTCTTTTAATTGGACATGTAATATTGTATTGGGACAATTGTACATTGTTGTAGATAGATATGAGCACATGTACTTTCTTGTGTCTTATACTATAGTTGTCTTTTATATTCGTACTGGACACGTGTTAGAAATATCCCTTGCAAGACTTCGGTCCGATTGCGGGAGGTGGACTTGGATATGGACCCTTAATGGGTATAAATATCCAGGGTTGTTACAGGAATTGTCTTAACTTTTACTTAACGACTCTTACCCCTATCTTTAAGATCAACCTATGTTCCACCTGCGCTGGGTAAATTCCATGCATGTCCTCGTATGACCAAGCGAACGAATTTTTGTACCCCCTTAGCATCTCTATAAGCTCTTCTTCTTTCTCAAGAGGGAGATTAGAGGCAATGGTTAGCAGCCTGGGTTCTTCCGCTGTCCTGATATTTACCTCCTTGGTAGGTACATCTACTGCCGAAGTAGGCTTGTCAAATCTCCTCAAGCCACTAGCGTACATTTCGGCAGTGTCCTCTACCTCAATATCTTGTTTGTCTGTTGGGTCCTCATCATTCATAATTTCATAGACTCCGAATCCATCGTCTTTCCACTTCTCCCCTTGCTGGGCTTCCATATTCAGAATGACAGCTTCCTGGATGAACTCTTCCACAGTTTGGAGAGTGCCACACCTTTGTGTCAGATCTACAAGATACCTAAGGGGCATGGTACTACCTTTGCTCTTCCTTGATGGGGATGAGGACTTTCTAGATTTTACCCTAGAACTATGCTAGAATTAGAATTTAAGGGGCACTCTGGGGAAGGTTCAAGTGGTTTTTTGGAAGGGAAAGAAAGCGATGCGGCACGGCCACAAGTGACCTCCAGTGGGTCTAGAGGCGGAAGTGGGCCCCTCGAGCTCAGGGTGCCCGCAACAGAGCCATGGTGTAGGGGAACAGAAGGCCCCTCACCTAGAGATTCTATGGTGATCAGTGGTGTGTGTATGGAAGGAAGTTGGGATCGCTGCCTCAGCGGGAAGGTGAATGAGAAGAAAAAAGGTTGGGATCGCCACCGAGGAAGGAGGGTGAAAGAAAGGATGGGGATCGCCGTTAGAAAATTTGGGAGTGGGGAGAACGGAGACAGGGATCGCGGTCAGATAGTGGGTGAGTGGAGAGAAGAGACACGGATCACCGTCGGAGAGAACGAAGGAGGGAAAATGGGGATCTCCGTTGTGAAGCTTGGAAGCAAGGAGAAAAGAGACGGGGATCGCCGTCAGATGGAGAAGGAGGGGAAGATGGGGATCACAGTCTAAGTGAGGGAGGTTGAGGGAAGTTTTTTTTTATATAAATAAAGAAAACAAACTAACCTACAAATAAAGATAGACTACCCTACATTTAAAGGCATCAAGAGAAGGAGAATTTCGTGCCATTGAATGAAATGGTGAAGTGGGAAGAGGGGATGGTCAACGCTTCGAGAGCGTCAGATGAGAGTTGGAGGATAAGGGGAGGTGAACGAGAGATGAAGGAGAATTCGGAAATAAGAATTGAAAATATAAAATGGTTCGGATGCCAGGAATACCTCGGCCAGAGCCTATATATAGAGTTGCCATCTTCATAGAGCACATCAGGCTAGCCAATATCTTCACTGTCTCTGAGCAACTGTCCCTTGGATGTGATAGCAGCTAGGGGTTCCATAAGATCTGCAACTGCCTGGGGCCATGTGAGATCGCCATCCCAGAACAGACAACTAAATTCAATTGTGAGGTCTTCCAAACCAAACCATCTATGTCATTCTTCCTCGAAGGCACCTATTTTCCTTCTCTTGTCGGGCGGTAGTGCTTCCAAGGCCTGGAACGTAAGCATCAGTGTCATGTGTTGAGCAAAATGACGTCCATGGACATCGTAGTCTATGAAGTTTGCCCCACTATGATAGTGTCATATCTAGGCTGAATGTGTCCCTTGACAAAGTGGCAGTATAGTGACCAGGTGAGTGGTTGCTAGTCTGGCTTCAATGTGGATGAGAAAGTGGTCCATGGCCGGACTTCTTCTTTGTAACTGAGACCGTGTCTCGTAACCTTCTTGGAGTTGATGGCCTGGGTCCTCCCTTGAAGCTGAGCTCCCAATCCCTTTCTTGGCATGTAGCTGATTTTTAGCATGATGTTCCAG
The DNA here is from genome assembly GCA_014218235.1 of Colocasia esculenta. NCBI lineage: Eukaryota > Viridiplantae > Streptophyta > Magnoliopsida > Alismatales > Araceae > Colocasia > Colocasia esculenta. The sequence goes on from CM024755.1 coordinate 69,963,367, forward strand.
CCCTTTGTGTCTAACGATGTCGCCGCTTAGCAGCTGCTACAGACAGAGACATTATATGGCGACTGGAGGAGAAACTATAAGCCCATGGATAATTTACATCAAGCATGAAAATAATGGGCTTGTTGGAGGGCCAGACTATTGGCACGATCAGCTCAATTGCTTCAACTGTGTGTGCAGTGGTTTCACTCTTCACCATAACAATTCATCTTTGGAACGGGAATTTTAAGCATTGATGAGCTATAGAGGGGACAGCCCCTAGTGCCTCAATCCATAGATGACCAAGAATAGTCTTAAAAGTGGGATTGATATCGAGTACATAGAACTCCACATTCATGATTAGTGGCCTTAATTCCACATGCAAAGAGACAACACCATGGCAAGGTCGCCTGGAGTTATCATAAGCCGTAATGGTGGTGGGAGTTGGCTGCAAACGACACTCGAATATGTTACATGATCGGAGACTGCTAAGGGCACACACATTAATAGATGTCTGAGTGTCCACTAAAGCGGCATCAATGGCCACTTTATTTATTATCAGAGTCACACACAGAGGCTTCCTTCTTGCCTCTAAGGGAGGTAGCTCATTGTCTGAAAATGTGATTGTCGATCCTCTTGTAACAATGGACAGGACTGCCAGCAGTGTTTTTGGGGTCAGGTCTCCACTGACCATAAACCTCTACAGGAAGGCATGTAAAGCATCTTGATGGGTCTGAGACTTCTTGATCAGTTCTAAAATAGAAATCTTGATAGGCGTCTGGTCCAAGTGCTTCAGGATATCATATTGTGTGCCCGGGAGTGGCTCTGCCTCTTCAGTGTCTTGTTGTTATTGTTGGTTGTTGGAGTTGGAGCTATGGGTCAACTGACCCTACATTGCAACAGATGCATGGGGATACATCTGATGAAACATCTGCCTGCTCCGAAGGTCGAGGTTGTGTTGAAGTGGAGGAGGGGTGGTGCTGATGACAGATGGGTTGGCTATTATTGGCGCGGGTGAGGGTGTAAGTGGGATGTTCATGGGCGATGGGTTAATGGACGGTATTGTGGGGGTAGTATGTAGTGGTGAGGTGATGGTGGCAATAGTGGGCGTGGGGGAGGTGATGGTGGCATGGGAAATAGTCAATAATTAAACAACTTCGTGCTCGTCATCGTAGGCCCAAGGGGCTGTTGGTGGTGGATGATGGACAACGAAGTTGACTTGGGAAGGTGGTGGAGCAGGTTGTGGGTTTGGAGTTGGCTGATGTTGTGGCCTAGGATTTCGTACTATGTTGAGATCTTGTGCTAGCTGTTGTGGTTGTAGTGGTTGCTGGAACTGCTGCGGATGTGGTGGTGGCTGGTGTCGCCTTTGCTGCTGCTGCTGTCTCTGTCCCTGTTGGTCTCTCAGGGTCTAGATTAGCCTCTTCATCTCTACCCAATCAATCTGATGTTGTTCATGAAGAGCATATATCGTGTCCCGAAATTGAAAATGATTTGCCACATTGTGCCCTGGATGGCGATGATATACACAATACTTAGTTTGATCAGCTGCCATCTTCTAGTTGGCCTTTTCCGGGGGAAGTCTAAGGGCATTTACAGACATGAGGGCAAGAAATATGTCAGATAGCGTTTCTTGGAGTGGAGGGTACTCAGCTCTTTTGGGGCCATAGGGTTTTCTAGGAGCATAGCCATTTTGTGGTGGGGGGACTTGGTTGTATTGGCGTTGCTCCTGTAGAGGGTTCTCAACTTGAGGAGGGGGTGGCTAGTTGTTCCATGCCTACTAAGGATGTGGGTTATAAGGATTATTACCTACCTGACCCTGAGGATTGTTCACAACACCTACCTGTTCATTGATTTGTACCACTTTTGTGACATGGCCTTTGTGTTTCTTAGGGTAACGGTACTTCGGCTTCTCAAATAGGGAGTGGATAGGTGAATCCTTGAGTTGGGTTTGAATGAAATGGGCTCGGCTATACAATTGGTACATGGTGGTGATATCATTCATGGCCAAGATGTATCGGTAGGTGGGTGTGGCATTAGCTATCAAGAGCTTGACCTTTTTGTCCTCCTGTATCGGGCAACGGACTCGCGGAGCCAGAGCACCCCACTGGTCAGCATAGATGACAAATTCTTCATTGGCCTTCATCTTCTTGGCCACCAGATCCAAACAAGAATATTTGGGTCTGACCTGATCTTAGAACTGCTGCAAAAATCTCTCATGTACAATTTCGAAGTCTTCGGCTTCCTCCGGTGCCAGAGAGTAGAACCACTCGAGGGTCGTACCATCTAACAACTTCTAGAACAAATACGCCATGAGGTGGCAGTCATACTAGTGTGGAGCAGATTCATGTACAAAATCTTTGATATGTACATACGGGTCACCTAGCCCAAAGTATTGTCTATAGATAGGCAGCTCTGACTGGGGTGAAACCCGAAGATGTTGGAAAGAAGGAAGATGGATGTTGGCTACCTTCTGAGGGTCAAGTTGCCTTCGTAGATCATGTAGTTCCCTTTCATGGATGTCCATTCCGCAAGAAACTCAGAAGGGGACAAGACGTATTAAGTAGGTACCATGGAGTGCAACTGCTCCAAAGAATATGACCTCTCACAAGGAAGAGCATTGTGTTCGGCCTGATAGTATGAAGAATGTGGAGGAGATTTAGGCTGAAACTCCAGTGTCGGAAGGTAGCTGGGCTCGGAGAAATGGATAGCCCGTGGACGAAGAGGAGTAGGATCGACCACGATAGAAGGTGAGCATGGTGCAGAGGCAATGGGTGCAGAGGAGGTTACCTTATGGGCGACACATCAGAGGGCAGAGAGAGGGGGCACTAGCCTTTGGCAGCCTCCAAGAATTCCCAAACATGGGTCTGGCTCAGATGCGGGAGAAGCTGAATAAATTGGGCATGTGGGTCTTCTACCCCAGAAGGAGAAGGGGGGCGAGACCGGTCGTCAGTAATCGTGGGGGGCTGAATTTGTCCTACAAGGGTGGCAGCAGGTGGCTGGGCCACATCCTCGAGGAGCCCAATAAGAAACAAATCACCGGTGAGAATGCGAAAATGGTCTATACCGAAAAGAGGATTATGATATCGCACAATGGTTGGTGGAGACTAACTCGATAAACCTAAGCACTGATGCATACACTACCCCTAGAAAAATATGGTAGATGACGTAGCCACAAACAAAAAAACCTAGACTCTAACACACAAGAATGGATTGTGGGATGAGGGCGGGAAATCTCAAGCAGGAACACAAGTTGGCATGACTAGGTTGCAAGCCCAAAGGGGGGGGGGTGAATGGGTTGCTTCAAGAATATCTTAAAATTTTCCTACTTTAAATAACTTCAGACAGAAACACACTAAGCATAGGTGTTAGAGTTAGTGAGCCGCGGAATTAAGATAAAAAAAAATCAAACAAAAAAGCACAAGAATTTTTATCCTGGTTCAGACCTCTTATCACCAGGAGTCCTAGGTCCAGTCCCCAAGAAAATACTTGGGATTTAACTAACCAAGGGTACAGTCCCCCTAAAGGACACATACACATCTAGCACCCACTGGCCTTCTCTTCAACCCGCGAAGAGGCTTTACAACCACCTGTAGCAACAGGTCTTCCCTTCAGCAAGGGGAACAAAACCACCTACTCATAGCAGGTCTTCTCTACTCACAAGAAGAAGAACACTCTTAAATAAGAGTTGAAGGGATAGCCCCTAGATCAAGCTTGTACAAGAAGCTTTGCTTGATCTAAGGCACGAACTAAGAGAAGAAGAATATAGACTATGACGCTATCCTCTCAGAACAACTGGCTCTCAAAGAAACGTAGTGAGGGCTTCGGGAGAGCATGTAGCAGATGGACTTGGAGTGAAGGTGCACTGCTCTTAATGGTGGTTGTGAAGGCTTGTGTGGATCCACATGTATTACTTGTGTATGCTTCGCTTGTTCATCACATCCATCGTCTTCTTATAAATATTTCAGCTTTCTTCAGATGTGTCTGTTGAAGTGTCCGTTGTCTCTTATTCCTTAGTACTCGTTTCCATGCAGTCACAACAAGTGTTATGTTGTAGAATCACGTGGCTACCAGAAATCTGTAGGAATTAAATGCTAAAAGTGATAATCAGTCAACGGAAAAAGGTGTTATACAAAACTAGAAATGTCCATTCTGTCACCATATAAATGACAAGAAGACTTGTTATAATAATGACAAACCATAAAGTACTTTCTCCAATAGAACTGTGTCCCATGACTAAGTAAGCCATAGACAGATAAGTTCCATTCTGTTCACACGTAAAGTATTAGAAGACTCATTATGAAAATAGTAATCGGTCAACAAGTCATACTATAATAAGATATCCTTGAAAGCTCGTGTAAGAAGGATATGTAACAGATTGCAGGAAATTTGAAATGCACATCTCTTTTAAAAATGATTTGAAAATACTGCGCCCCAAGTTACGTTCATAACAAGGATTAATCATAAGGGCAATCATTATAGCTTCAACCACAATCAGTAAGGTTATTGCACAGATAATTATCAAGGTCTTTGAAACTAATATATCTGAAATAGCAATGGATAATATAATGCCAATTGATGTTAAGACACAGTCAATGTTCAAAGAGTAATTGATGTTAAGACACAGTCGATGTTCAAAGAGTAATCGATGTTAAGACAAAGTCGATGTTCAAAGAGTAATCGATGTTAAGGCATAGTCAATGTTCAAAGAGTAATCAATATTTGAGTATAATTGTAATCGATGTTTAGAACAGTCGATGTCTAAGGGTAATCGATGTCTCATGGTAATCAATGTCCAAAAAATTAACTATAATCGATGTTTGAGTATAATTGTAATCGATGATTAACTATAATCGATGTTTGAGTATAACTGTAGTCTATGTTTAGGACAGTTGATGTTGGAGACAGTCGATGTCTAAGGGTAATCAATGTCTAATGGTAATCGATGTCCAAAAAAGTAATCGATGTTTTAACTACAATCGATGTTTGAGTACAACTGTAATCGATGTTTAGGACAGTAGATGTCTAAGGGTAATCGATGCCTAATGTTAATCGATGTCCAAAAAAGTAATTGACGTTTTATGGGTAATAGATGTGAACTGAGAATCGACGTTTAAGTTAACTATAATCGATGTAATTTTATATAGTAATCGATGTGGACTAAAAACAATAATCGATGTGGACTTAAAACAGTAATCGATGTTTTAAGAAAGGTAATCGATGTGAATCTTCGACTAGAGAAAAGTCGGAGTGAAAATAATCAACCATACTTTGACTTCTAAAGAGTCGGAGTGAGACCCGCAAATAAATAAATAAATAAATATATATATATATATATATATATATTTATATAACCTCGACTTCTTTAATGGACTTAGAAAAAATCTTGAAAAATTCTACTTATAGTGGTGATCCTTGATGTAATTTTTATTTTCTTTGAGTTTCCTGTTGACAGACGTAACCAAAATGAAGTTAAGGTAAATATAGAAGTATTCTGATAAGTTTTGTTATCAACAAAATATATAATCATGGAGATAAAGGAGTCAACAATCTCCCTCTTTTTGGTGATGACAAAACTAATCAAAATCATAATGCTTCAAAAAAAATGATGATATGTATTCAGTGTATATGTATTTCATAGTATTTCTCCCCCTTTTTGTCAATGACCAAAAAGGAAGGTGAATGGAATAATAATGATGAAACCAAAAGGAAAGATGTGGAGAAGGGAGTATGCAGTCTCCCCCTTAGTTCAAGGCTCCCCCTCAGTGTAAGGCTCGCCCTCAGTTCAAAGCCAATAAAGAGATAAAGGAGTTAAATGTAGAGACTTTGGTCAGAAGGAATAGACCATGAAAATGACCAAAAAGAAATGAGAGTGGTAGTTAAAGATTGGATAAAATAGAGTGAGTAGATGTGGCGATAGGATGATGATATAGGTCAACCTGTATGAAGAATGAGTCTACCTGATGTAAAGAATGTGTCGATACAGTCATGAAGTTCAAGAGGTTTTCGACAATGATAAGGCGTTATGCATTTACAAGGTACTCTGAAAAATTAATGTCTTAGTTATTGCAAAAATTCATCCTTTAAAAATTACACATGCTCAACTCTCTTCGGAGAGAAGTGAATCTCTCTTTATGTAGAGCTTTTGTAAAGATGTCTGCCAACAGATTTTCAGTGGCTACGAATGAAATGCTACTATTACCATTTGCAACATGATCTCTATATGTCACTGTTCCTTCTTCAATTTTTATTGATGAGAACATCTTCTTGTTGCCTGTCATAAGGCTTCAGCACCTGCTGTCTAGGTACCACTTAGATGCTCTAAGGCTCTCCTACAAATAGCTCAGTGAGATTTAGGTACCCACACTACCAGAAAACCAACTTTTAATGACACTCATAGTTGCGCTAATTGCTGGCCGCCCCTGTTTCCCTTTTTTAGTTTATTTTGCTACCCTTAACTTTTGATACTGTGGCGGAATTTTAGGTTCAACGGAATAGGCTTCTTTTTTAGTGAGAGTTAGGTAACGGCTTTTACAAGAGAAGGTTCCTTACTAGATGGTGGATCTCGAAGACATAGACTCAGTGGCAGGACACGGCTTTTACAAGACGAAGCTGGTCGATCTCAGCTACGAGAGCCTCAGCGGTAGGCCATCACGGTCTCACCCCTTTGTGCTTGCCAAACTATCCTTTTTTCCCATTTTTTTGGGCTCGACGAGACAGGTCCGCTCACCTCAGGATCTGCAATGTTGGGATTTCTGGGTTTTGCAAATAGGTTTTTAGAGATCAATCTTGACGGGAAGGTTCCGGTGATCAACTTTGTCGGTAGAAAGTGGAGTGCGGACTCTAACCTTATCACACAACTGATCGAGGAGAAGCATCTGAGCCCTCCCTTGCAACACACCTCGAGTTTGCATCTGTGCACTCCCCCTCTGACGTTTGGCTATATCTTGTGTCCTTATCCTATTTGTCTAGATTATCTATTGTCATATTATCATCATCTCAGTTCTATTACATGGCTTCATGTTTATATTTTTTGTGTTCATTGTTTCGTAGTTGACACAAATTCATAGGTTTATTGCATATTTAATTTTCTTATATTCTGAGATTCAACCCACTTCATGTGTGTGCTCTTTTCTTTTTTAACGGGTTAACACCTTTGGCATAAAGATTAAAGGTAGTACTCAAATTAAGGTTTAAAATTATTAATAGGTTTGGAGGCATTCCAACATAAAATTAACATGGCGCTGCATCAAATTGCCTTATTGTAAAAGTATGGCCTTTTCTTTTAATTATATAGCACACATTTCTGGTTTCCCCCTTTATAAGTTCCTTTTCTCCTCAAAATGTGTTTTAATTCTTCAGGAGGATCTTCATAAGAACTTATCCATTGATGGATGAAATGCAACAACATCAACAAGGATGGAAAACTAGTCATTTATCAATTAATCATGAGATAACGCAATTAAATTCCTTCATCTAAAAGCAAGTCATTTTCAACAATGAGTTTTGTTTGACACCAAAATGCACGTCCTCATCTATTAAAAGTGGGTGGTTGCTTCTCCCACATAGGCTGAAGAACCTCACATTACTTAAATTTAGAGGTAGAATTGCAAAAAAGAAAATCCCCATTCTCACATGATGACAATTTTCATAAAAAATGGGGCTATTTGGGTAGAATTGCCAAACAAAAAAAAAATCTCCATTCTCACATGATAACAATTTTTAGAAAATGGGGACTGTTCAGTTAATAAAAAATGCCTATTGTAAAAAATATTTATTTTAATGAATAATGGTAAAATTGATAATCTTTTATACATAATCTCACAATAAAAAGATATGTATAAAAATACCTTTGTCACTATAAGTACCCTAATCCACAGTCAAATAAATTGGCTCAAATTAAAATCTAACTATAAGCTAAGAGCATTACTAATGTCCTTATTTATTACGACCAAAATAACTTGATTGGATTAGTTAAGCCTAAAATTAACCCTATTGCATAAAGGTAATTGCTAAAATATCATTGTATAAGTGCATCATTATTTGTCTTTCTGAAGGTAAGTTTAACTACATGTATTTTTGCATGGAACAAGATTATTCTAGTCAAATATATATGAATCATAATTTTATAACCATTTATATCAAATGTGTATTTTTTTAGATACTTCTAGGCTACGTATTTCCATAAAGATTAAAGGTAGTACTCAAATTATGGTTTAAAATTAATAGTAGGTTTGGAGGCTTTCTAGCATGAAATTAGCATGATATGCATCAGCGCCTCATGGAGAATAAAATTTATGAATTCCTGTTACTTTCAAACATGCAATAGCATGGCAAGTTTCTCTTGCAAGTGGTTATGCTTGTAAAATATTCTTGTTGCTGCCAATCTGCTCTATTATTTTTGTCAAATTGCTTCAGTTCACGTCTATGCCTATCTTATCTTTGCTGCAAAAATCATAGAAAGTCATGGGGTTCAATTGCAAATGATGTTTAGACATGGCACTGACTTCAAGATGAAGTTAAAGAGCTTCTCTTTGATCTCATATTTTGGAGGTCTTAATGCTTGTATATGTATTCTGAGTGGACTTAAGCTTGTTTGGTTTTTGTGATTTCCTTATTCTGTCTAGATGCTTGATAAGTGAAAAAAGTCTACCTAATTTTTGTAGTTTGGAGAGGATATACATTTTCTTTATTGTTGGTTGTTACCTGATGCATATAGACATTTTTTATACTGTTACCTAATTTTTCTCTTTCTTCCTCAACATACTGTGTTATATGATTATTATTCCCTGATATAGATAAATAAATCTCCTCTCTTATCTAATAGGAAGTGTTTGAATTTGTGTACTTGTAGAAGCTAATTGAATTTGGAAGGAAGTGGATTATAGTTGCCATAGTTCTAAATAGATATGGATAAGAGTTGGATAACAAGGCAAAGGTACATAGGTATTTCTTTGTGTTTATTTCCCCATTTTTATTAAATATTATATTAAAAGTAATTGACAATTCATATTCTCTTTTTAAATAGGGCGAGCAAGGAATATGTAGATGGAGTTAATTCATTTTTAGTGTTTGCAATTGAAAACTCATGCCGTGTAGAAATGTAACGACCCTCCTTATACCGGTACGGTTATACCAACCCTCATCGATATAATGAATGTCGCTACAGTGGGACATTTACCCAACAAATTATATAATAGGCTGGAATATACATAAATACATTCACATAACAGCGGAATTGAATATGACTGAAAAGTAACTCTTATTCCCATCATCCACATTCTATTCACAGTCCAAATAGAAGAAAACAAACCAAACTTTTCATAATTTAGAAGTAAAATAAATAAAATGTCCACATAAGACTGCGCAGAGTCTTTATACATACTTATGAAAATGAAAATGCAATGCTGAATCTAAGCAAGGTCTCCTACTCCCGCTCCGAGTCGCTCCTAACGATCTCCTCGGAAGAAGTAGTAATCTCTGCACCTGTACGCCGAAGAAAGAATGAGTTCAAAAGAACTCAACAAGGAACACAAAACACACTAAACTTACATGCATCACATAACTTTCATATTTTCATACTATACAATAACATATAAACATGGATTTAACAATTAACTAAAGTAAAAATCCTAAACATAATTTCTACATAGGTTACACATGGAAATTGTCTTTTACAAAATTTTCAATAACTTAAAGCCTATCACATGCTTTCTACACACTTTTCAATATATTAAACTAAACTCATTTAGCCACATTCACATACTTACAAGCTGAACATTAGTCATTTTAAACATGGAGTTTGTACACATAAATAAGAGACGATTCTAACATGGATTCTAAAAGCATTTTCATATGGATAACACATTTATACTCTTGAAAAATTTGTTGTTTTGCTAAGTACATATTATAATCATTTAAAGAGTTATCAATTTACATGCTGTCACAAGAATTCATACTAATACATGATCACTTACACAATTTCACAATTTACACATTCACTTCCACTTAAACACAAGTTCACATTTATTAAATACCGTGACACATAGCCCAAACCACCTTTTAGAAGGACACACACTAATCACATCACATATATATCACCTAGGCATTTCAGTGATAAATCTTAGTTACTGCGTAGAACTGGGAGAAACACTCTCCACCCTAACCAGCGATACTTGTTCGCCTCCAGGATTTAATCCAATGCCCGTGGGACATCACACACTTTGAACTTTCCTGTGGAGACTTTACCACAGTACAGTTCCACAGCCCTCTAAGGTAACAGTGTCACCCATTGGCACAATTACACATTTTCCAAATTTTTAACACACACTTAATGCACAATTTATCATATTTATACTATGTTCACATTTTCACATACTTCACTATTACCTAGCATGGCACTACTGTTTTCAGAATTTAAAATTTTCAAAATAAGCCTAATCATGCTGAAAATTTCAGATTTTTAATATCTACCACATTAACATGTTTTAATCTATCCATAGGTCACATGAAACCGGAATATATAGCCACTATCATCATTTCATTACAAAATTTTAACCAAAAATCTATTACAGGTTAATCATCATGCATACCAAATTCCGTATTTTTCTGAGTTACACACAGTTTCTGAAAATTCTAATAGTGGTATTACATAAGATTAAAATAGTCAAACTATAATGGAATATCATTATTTGGACTCAAAATTCATTCTATACATGAAAAATGACATCTTTAAGCATATGTCAATTTCTAAGAATTTTACTGTTTTTACATTATTTATCTAAATTTCTACACTAATAAAACATGTTCACTGTATTTCAGTTCGGAAAATATATAAATTTACATAGTCATCAGAAAATTTCAAAATTTTAACAACATGCTCTAACATCGATTTAAGCTCTACAAAAAATTTCTGACACTTAAATCCCACAAGGATAATATAAACAATAATTTACAATATTCAGAATCTGTTTAACATGTATTTCAAAATTTTAAATAATTAATACACTTAACGAAATTTCATAGAATTTAAATTTACACAACATTCTCCACTACACATATTACATAACATATAAAATCTACCATACATTCTCATGCGCAGAAATCCAAAAATATAGCTTACAAAGGCAGATAGTCCACTACTCTTGCCTGAAGAACTCAACGGCAAAGGTATGGCCGTTTACTCATGTTAACGGCGACATAGGGTGCCGCCAGCTTAGGATCTTAACGGCAAGGGATCCCACCGTTAAGTTCCTGTCTGTGAAAAACACAGACTGAACACCAAAAAGATTATGTGAATGGGGGTTCTAGAACACGGGAAAAATCTGTAAAAATTCCTGGGACCTACTAGACACATGTAGGGATTATGTGGTTGGGGTACTTGCCTGTAGAAAATTTCTCAATCGATGATTTGAGTCGAAGAAGCCCTCCTCGGCCTGAACCAAAGAGTTCTCAAATCCACCTTTACCCGATTTCTGTGTTGATCTCCTCAGCACACCAGTGTGGGGAAGTCGTTCCCGGATGTATTGACTCCTCTCCAGTCGTTGTAGAACGCCGGATGAAGTCGCCAGTCGCCAGATTTCAGAGGTCCAAGTCGGGGTTTCGCACATAAACTATTTGGGGTTTTTTTTTTGACAAAGAGTCAAAAGGAGTCAGATCGGCCCACGAGGGTGTTTTTATAAGGGCAAGGGTCGGAGACGTGTTTGGGTAAGGCAAAGACCCGTTGGGGTCGGTTTCTAAAACAAGAGGCTGAGTTTCCAGAGATGTTTCCGGATCTGAAAACGTAACTGATCTGGGATATTGACGTCAACATCTCTGGTCGTCGATTCAGAATAGGCATCCATCGATATTGCCGCCGATTCACAGTCAACGTCAACTGATGTTGACGCCAATTGGTTGACGGAACATACTTAAAACATGCAGAACTACATACACCACACGCATACAGATATATACATATATACAATGTATACATTATCATAACACTAATTCATGCAATATATATAAATAAGTACTATGCATAATAAAATTATTCACACAAGCAATTACCACAAAAATCACGGGCCTTACACCCTCTCCCCCTTAAAGAAACTTCGTCCCCAAAGTTATACCAACTCTATTCAAACAGTTGAGGATACTTCTTCTTCATTGCATCCACAAGCTCCCAAGTAGCCTCCTCTCGCGAGAAGTTGCGCCATAAGACTTTCACCGACGCAATGCTCTTGTTCCGGAGATGCTGAACCTTCCGGTCAAGAATAGCTACTGGTTGCTCTACATAAGAAAGATCTGGCTGGAGCTCCACTGGATCGTGACTAATAACATGAGATGGATCTCTGACATACCTCCTGAGCATAGAAACGTGGAAAACAGGATGAACACTAGCTAACGCTGGGTGTAAAGCTAGCTCGTATGCCACGTTGCCCAATCGTCTGAGAATCTCATACGGGCCAATAAATCTAGGACTTAACTTACCATGCCTGCCAAATCTAACTACACCACGAGTAGGCGAAATCTTTAAAAAGACATGCTCACCTACTGCAAACTCTAAATCCTTTCTCCTGTTGTCGGTATAAGTCTTCTGCCTATCCTGTGCCGCAACAAGCCTCTTCCTAATCAACTAAACCTTATCCGAAGTATCCTGAACTAACTCCGGACCTATCAACTGCCTATCGCCTGTCTCCTCCCAACACAAAGGAGATCTACAGGGCCTACCATACAAAGCCTCAAATGGAGCCATACCAAAACTCGCATGAAAACTATTGTTATATGCGAACTCCACTAAAGGTAAATGGCGCTCCCAATCATCCTTCCAATCCAGCACACATGCCCTCAACATATCCTCGAACGTCTGGATAGTCCTCTCGGACTGTCCATCTGTCTAGGGATGAAACGCCGAACTGAGCTTTAGCTCCGAACCTAATGCATCTTGAAGACCCTTCCATAACCTCGAAGTAAATCTCGGGTCTCGATCTGAAATGATCGACTTCGGGACACCATGCAATCTAATAATACTACTAACATACAATCTAGCTAAACTCTCTACTGACTGCTTCTTCTTCGTTGGCAAGAAATGTGTAGTCTTCGAGAATCTATCTACCACTACCCAAATCGAGTCATTACCTCATCTAGATTGAGGTAAACCCGTAACAAAATCCATAGTGACAGCTTCCCACTTCCATACTGGGATCTCCATCTTCTGCATAAGACCAGATGGTCGCTGTCGCTCGGCCTTCACTTGCTGGCAAACTAGACATCTAGACATGAATTCGGCTACATCTTTCTTCATGCCAGACCACCAAAATGATCTCTTCAAATCCTGGTACATCTTGGTGTTACTCGGATGAATAGAGAATCTAGACCTATGAGCTTCGGCTAATACACGCTCACGGACATCCACGATGTCAGGAACACAAACATGGTGATGGAATCTAATCACACCATCCTCATCACGAGAAATGCCCGCCTTGCCCACTAACTCTTGGAGTCTAGGGTCAGCTTTCGGATGCTCGATCACCTCATCCAACACCAAAGATCTAATAGACAACTGAGCTACAAAAGCCTGGCACAATGATGGCTCTAACTCAGTCATCGGACATGCTGCATCCTCCAACATCTTCCAATCCTGCTGGAGAGACGACCTCTTCCTACTAAGGGCATCTGCTACGACATTCGCCTTTCCAGGATGATACTGGTGAAGGATCGAAGTGAAGGTGAGGAAAAGATCTAGAAGGGGGGATGAATAGATCTAAGCCACTTTTTGCGGAAGCTTAAACAGTTTAAAAACACTTTTGAATCAGAGGCAATTTTATCAGTGAAAAACCACAGATCTGATGAGATTTGAGTGAGTTGGTAAAATAGATGTGAAACAAGTTGATTAAGTGAATATTAATCGATCCTATGCAAGCATCTAACGGATGAAATGATCAAACCACAATTAGACAAATGCACAAGGATTTTTAGGTGGTTCGGAAATCACCCAAGTGATTCCTACATCCACCCCTCACACCCCGTGAGAATTCACTAAAACAACTGGGTAACACACCCACTGGAGCCTGACAACTCCAACACTTGAGAGCTTACAACTCACACAACTTCTAGAGTAAGACTACTCTAGAACAACTGAGCAAGACTGCTCAACACAACCTTGAGTTAGACAACTCAAACTGAGTACAACGGCTCACAACAACCTGAGCACAATGCTCACACAACTTGAGCACAATGCTCACACAAGACTTGCTAGACACCAACTCAAGACATAGACCTTCTAGCAACAGATCTAGTCGAAAATGAGAGCACTAATGAGAGCTATGCAGAAGCACTTGCATAATCTCAAAAGATGTCTCAGAAGAACAGAAGTACAATGAATTGTATTAAATAACTTCGTTCTTCAAGTGTACTCCCTTGTAGAAGCCTGGATTGGGAAGAGGCTTGCAATCTTGAAGTCCAAAACCGATGCTCTGCACTTTGGAATTGTTGGATCTTCCTTGAATTCTTCTCCAACGAAGGCTTCTACTGGATCTGCTTCCTTGTGATGCTTCAGAGGTTTCTACAGGGATCACACTCCAATTCTCACACTTGAATTGGTGAGAATTGGTCTTCTGGAAGCACACGGAGAGCAGAGGAGGGAGACGACCTCTTGTAGCCGCCAAGAAACTTTCGGGAGGCTCTAAGAGTTAGTTGGGTCTCTTGATGTGATGGGGGGCCGATTAGGGACCTTTTATACCCAAAAGATTCCAAAGATACCCTTTGGGTACAAGGGCACACGATTCTAGGTTGATACCCCATCGCCCTAGGCTGACACGTGGCAAACATCCATCTTAAGATGGAATCTTTCCGTAGTGTGTCGACCTGCCCCGGTGGTGGTGTCGACACACTGTCCCAAATCTGAGAATTAGTTGTTCTGGGAACAAGGTCCAGTGTCGACCTGCTCTGGTGTTGCGTCGACCTGCTGTCCCAATTCTGCAAACATGCTGTTCTGGGAACGGGGTCCAGTGTCGACCTGCCTTGATGGTGAGGTCGACCTGAGTAGGCTAAATCCTGGCAAAAAGTGTTTGTACCTGAAAAATAAACACATATATCATTAGTAAAATATTTTATTATTAGTGCAAATGATAAGTGTGCTTTGAAACATGCTTTTGAATATGTAATTCAGGTGAAGTGTGTTTATCATGTTTCAAATAATTTGGATTCAAATCACATTTGTCATCATCAAAATAGGAGGGAAAATGATATGAAATTACACTCAACCCAACAATCTCCCCCTTTTTGATGATGGCAACAATAAATCCATATTACAATGTGGTTTTGATGAAGTGTGATTTTATGCAAATTTTTTTATTCACATTTTTATTTTCTTTTTGTTTAAACTTGTCAAAGACCTTTTGATATTTTTCAGTAACAGTTGATGATGTATTTGTGGAACACAATGTTACTTGAAATGAGAATTTTTGTACACAGAAGTCAAGCAACTTGACAAGTATTCAAACAATCACATTCACATAAAGATTTTCATTCACATTGAAGTCACAATGAAGATTTCATTCAAGCCAAGCAAAACATTTCATTTCATTCAGGAGAACATTACATCATTCCAAAACATTACATTCATATTTCAAGAAAGTAATTTCTTCCTTTCTTCTCCCCCTTTGACTTATCAAAACAAGAGTCATTACATTAAGAAGATGGTGGAGGAGGAGGGAATTGGAAAGAATGGACAATCTCTTGTCAGACATCCATGAAGTAATGCTGGACTTCATTTGCTCTTGAATGGTTGTCAGTCTTGTATGCAAGTAGTGCTCCATTCTGTCTGAGTTTTCTATCAAAGTAGCTTGAATTCTGGCTAGATCAGCTGAGATAGGTTGTGAAGAAGAGGATGATCCAGCTGACCAACCAGACCTTTGCATGATCTTGAATTCCTTTGTCAAATCAGAGATCTGCTTGTCAATGTGTGCATTGAAGTTCCTCATGCTCTCCAAATCATCCACAAAATGTGCAAAAGAGAGTCTAGTGCTGGTGATCTCATGGAGAGTCTGCTTTGTGTTGAACACATCAGCTTGGGAATTTGCCAAAATTCCCTTAAGAACCTGCTCTAGTTTCTCTTGATGTTCTTTGAGCTCAATTGAAGCATCTCCTAGTGTGCCAATTAACCTATTGAATCTTTGAGCTGCATAGTCTGAGGCAGCTTTTTGCTCTATAAACTTGGCAGACACTGTATTCTCCAACCGTTGAATCCTCAGCTCAAAAGCTTGTGACATGGTTTGAATGGAGGTGTTCAAGGTTTCAAATTTGTCATTCAAAAAGGAGAACAACTCTGGTGGAACAGAAGGTCCACCAGAGGATGTGGATGCATGAAATGTGGGTTGTGGAGAGACATGTGGAATGTCAAAGTCAGTGAGGAGGGTTGGAACTGAGGTGAGAGAGGGGCATGAGATGGAATGTCACCTTCAGTTGGGACTTGAGGCTGATCCTCATGCACATGAGGCTGATCCTCTTGATCTTGGGGCTGGTCCCCTTGAGCTGGAGGCTGTTCCTCTTGACCTTGGGGCTGGTCCCCTTGACCTTGAGGCTGTTCCTCTTGAGCTTGGGGCTGGTCCCTTTAATCCTGAAGATGTTCCTCTTGAGCTTGAGGGGCCTCAACCACAACTGGCCCTCTCCTAACTTGATTGCCCTCCAGTCTAAATCCCATGAATTTTTGAATATTCTTAAAGGTGTAGATGTTGGACTTAGGGATAGACTGGGATTTCTCATTCTCCAAGGGCACACCAAAGTGCTTGAACACTGAGGTCAGATGTGCAGCATATGGAAGAGACCTTTTGAGGTCTTTCCTGGTTGTTTCAGATATGATTTGATACATTATTACATGGAGGTTGATTTTGATGTCTTTTACCATGCAATACAGAATGAACCTCTGAATATCTGTCAATCTGTCCCTTCCACCACCTTGAGGGGTAATTATTGGTGGTCAATATGTGGTGGATGACTCTCAACACAGGTGGAAAGGAATTTGTGTTGAATCTAGTAACATAGGTTTGTTTTGGATAGATGCATCAGCAGGAAGGCCTGTCATGATGGATAGGCTTCATGAAGATCAAATTCAAAGGCATGATAATCTGCCCCTTCATCTGGTACTTTGAAAATGGAGGCAGCTTTATCAGTGGGCATGTCAATAACTATTCCCTTAACTTTGATTCATACCCTTCATCTGTGCATTTCAAGTTCTTATAGAATTCCCTAACAAGTCTTGGATAAGAGATTTGAAACTCAGAAATAAAGAGTAACCAAGACTGAAAGGAGAAATAGGTCTGAATTTCTGGAAATGAATTTGCTAGCTGAATATCTGTAAATCGACTATCCTGGGCTTGAGAATGAGCTTGGCTTCACTAGAGGTGGCTTGAGACTTGGAAGACTCAGACGAAGATGAAGATGATTCTGTGGAATCTCCAGAAGAAGAGCCTGGATTCTCAGGACTGGAAACCCTACCTCTGCCTGAAGAAGAGGGTCTACCTCTCTTGGCTACCCTTTGAGGTGCTGAAGAGGATCCTGGTTGCTCTGCAGGATCATTCCTTCTTTTAGTTCTTCTTTCGGATTGGGCAACGGTAATGTCTGCCGGAATCGGCCTTGAAGAGGCCCTGGACCTTGCGCCACGGCGGGGACCCAACTTCCTGACCATGGTGCAAGGAAGGAGTGGAATTCGTAGAGGATGGAAGAGTGGAGAGGTGATTGAAAGAAGGATGAGATTTAGAGAGAAATGATGAAGATTTCTTGCCGGAAATGATGAGAATGTGGCCGTCGGGTCGACCTGATGCCTAAAAGGGGTGCAGTGGTGCACTGCCCCGCAGGAACAACAAGGGCTTATCATGAACCCTAACGGTTTGAAAAACAATCAGGCAAGGGGTTAGTGTCGACACAGGATGAAGGTAGTGTCGACCTGACCGAAAGTGTGTCGACACGAGTCACACTATGTGTCGACACGGCCTTAGAAGAAAAAATTGAATTTTTGAGAGGGAATTTTTGAGAAATTTTGGGACATCTTTAGAATGATAAACAATGAGAGGAATTATCATTTCAAGGATTTTTAAGAGGCTTAAAAATTCATTTGTTATATTTTGCGAAAATTCATCACAATTCAAGTTTTTCAAACAATTTCCAACAGGATATTAGCATTCCAAGACTTGAATCAACAAAATGAGAAATTGAGGGATATAATATATCTAACAATCAACTATAAACTACCATATTTCTCAACTTTAAAGAATTAAAGATGTCATCTAGACTAAATGCAATTGTGTTGAAAATAAAACACAATCTCAAAGAACAACTTGATGAGGAATGAAGATGATTCTTTCTAGACAAATCTCCAATAATGCTCACATTTTGTTCTTTTAACAAACTATCAAATGATATAAATCTCTTTCACTCAAGTACTAGTGCTTTTTACACACCATAGTCCCTGGATACTTAAGATTTAGTCATTGTCAAGTCTCAAAGGGGTAAATGATGACCTTTTGACATGAAAATATACGTTTTGTAGACGCCAATATTTCCAGTTACTCAGTCATCATCAAAAAGCATAGCACATTTTGCTTTTGTTTTGAATTTATTTTTATTTTGTTCCCCCTTTGAACAGAGTTAGCAATAGTGCCTCATGACATACATGGCACTTCATTCATTGTGAAGGTGTGCAGTTTCTCAGCACAAGTGCCATTGCTCTGTTGGATTTTAAAATTTTGGAGAGTTTGTGAGATAGAAATCAAATACATCCAATCATCAGTTGCAAACAAGGAAATGTTTTAAGTTCAAGGCACAAGTTGATGTTTAGTCTAGGAAGAGATCTGAATTTCTGTGGGTTGAGAGATATAGTTGAAAGTTGATTAGTAAAAATATAATAGATCACTCAAGGGTTCATTTTGAGACTCTAGACTTCTAAATGATGACATCATGCAAGGAATTGATGAGATTCAAGAAAAGTTTGAATTTTGCAAAGTCATGACTTGTGAATTTTCTAGCTCCCCCTGAGATGATGATTTCAACCACTTTTCATCAAAATAAAGATATGTAAGTTTTGGAAATCAGAAAAGTTTTCTTCTTGGACAACAAAGACTCCCCCTCAACAATTGCATATCCATTTCTTGGTACTTGGCGGAGATATATACTCACGCATAATGAAAGGTTTCCAGACAAGCCTAACTTGTCCTTCTCCAAACATCATTTGATATACCAAGAAATTTCAATACAATAAGAGTTGAAGAATTCATTATCAAAAAGAGATGGAAGTGAAAATAAGCAAGTTTTTGAAATCAGAAAAAGTATCCTCTTTGAACAATAAAAGCTCCCCCTCAACAATTGCATATCAATTTCTTAGTACTTGGCGGAGACATATACTCTCGCATAGTGAAAGTGTCCAGACAAGCATAACTTGTCCTTCTCCAAATCACCATTTGATATACCAAGAAATTTCAACACAATAAGAGTTGGAGAATTTATTGTAAAAAGGGAAAGAATTGAAAGTGAGTGAGATATGAACAATGTAACTCAAGGAAGCAAAGAATTATGAAATGCAAAGAACTCCCCCTTAGACAATGCATAACACTCAACCCAAACCTTGAGAGAGATCAAGAAGGTGGACATTTACAAAGACCAAGTTCTCTCCTTAAGATGAAAATCTGTTTTCAGGAAGGGGTTTAGTGAATATGTCTGCAATTTGTTTTTCAGTTTCAATGAAGTGGAGTTCAAAGGATTTCTTGGCAACCTCATCTCTCAAGAAATGATGCCTAATTTCAATGTGTTTTGTTCTGGAGTGCTGAATGGGGTTTTTAGACAAATTTATGGCACTAGTGTTATCACATAGGATGGGTACACACCCTAAATCTTGGTTGTAATCAAGAAGTTGATGTTTCACCCAGAGAATCTGAGTTCCACATCTACCTGCTGCAACATATTCAGCTTCTGCAGTTGACAGAGCAACTGAATGTTGCTTCTTAGAAGCCCAAGAGATAAGGCACCCACCTAGAAATAGACACAAGCCACTTGTGCTTTTTCTATCTAATTTACACCCAGCATAATCAGCATCACAATAGGCAAACAGATCTAACTTGCAACCAGCAGGATACCAAATACCTAAGTCACATGTTCCAACAAGATATTTGAAGATTCGTTTAACAGCAAGCATGTGACTTTCTTTAGGATTAGATTGGAATCTAGCACATAAACACACACAAAACTGAATATCAGGTCTAGAAGTTGTAAGATAGAGCAGAGAGCCAATCATACCTCTGTAGGTCTTTGGATCTACTGACTTACCAGATGGATCTTCTTCTAGTTTAGCATTAATTGCAATTGGTGTGCTTGAGTGCTTAAGGTTCTGAAAGTCAAACCTCTTTAATAGCTCCTTGACATATTTGGTTTGACTGATGAAGATTCCTTCATGTGTTTGGTTAACCTGCAATCCCAAAAAGAATGTTAAATCTCCCATTAAGCTCATTTCAAATTCATTCTTCATTTGATTTGAAATTCAGTGCAAAGGCCTTTATTGGTTGATCCAAATATTATGTCATCAACATAAATTTGGACTACAATTATTTGATTTTTAACTATTTTTGTGAACAATGTTTGATCAACATTACCTCTAGAATATCCTTTTTCAAGTAAAAAGGAACTCAACCGGTCATACCAAGCTCTTGGAGCTTGCTTAAGACCATAGAGAGCCTTATTAAGCTTGAAAACATGGTTAGGATATTTTTCATTTTCATATCCAGGAGGTTGTTCAACAAAAACATTTTCCTTTATATATCCATTTAAGAATGCACTTTTGACATCCATTTGATAGACTTTGAATTTCATGGAGGATGCAAAAGCAAGGAAAATTCTGACAGCTTCTAGTCTAGCTACAGGGGCATATGATTCTTCAAAGTCAATTCCAAATTCTTGGTTATACCTCTTTGCAACTAGCCTAGCTTTGTTTCTTATTACTTGACCAGTTTCATTTAACTTATTTCTGAAAACCCATCTAGTACCAATCACTGCTTGGTCACTAGGTCTAGGTACTAAATCCCATACTTGATTTCTTTCGAATTGATGAAGCTCATCATGCATGGCATTAATCCAATCAGAACTAGATAAGGCTTCATCAATTGACTTGGGTTCAATTTGGGAAATTAGAGCTAGTGGGTCTTCTTCAATATTTTGCAAGAAGGATGATCTGGTCCTTACTCTATCATTCAAATTGCCAACTACACTGTCT
Organism: Colocasia esculenta; assembly: GCA_014218235.1. Taxonomy (NCBI): domain Eukaryota; kingdom Viridiplantae; phylum Streptophyta; class Magnoliopsida; order Alismatales; family Araceae; genus Colocasia; species Colocasia esculenta. The sequence continues at coordinate 69,984,578 of CM024755.1, forward strand.
AATGGGTGATCTCTCAGATATCGAGGTTCAGAAATTACCTGTTGAGAAGTACCCACTTCTGGAGCAATGTTACCTGACCCACTTGAAGATGGTGAGTTGTTGTTCAGGTTCTCTTCATTATTGTCAAGCTCCTCAACAGTTGGTGAAGAATCCACAATGAGGTCATCCTCTTCATTGTCTTGTCTTTCCCTGCAAGATTTAGAATCATTAGTGGAAAAGGAATTTTCATCAAAAATAACATGTGGAGATTCTTCAACAGTTTTGGTTTTTAGAATGTACACTTTGAAAGCCCTTGACACTTCAGAATAGCCAAGGAAGATAGCTTCCTGACTCTTAGCATCAAACTTGTCAAGGTTTTCTTTGTTATTATTGTGTACAAAGCATTTGCACCCAAAAGTTTTGAAATAAGAAACAGTTGGCTTTTTGTTTTTCAACAATTCATAGGGGGTTTTTCTGATCTTTGGTCTGATCAAAGCTCTATTTAGGATATGATTGGCTGTGTTAACAGCTTCAGCCCAGAAGGATTTGGGCAGATTACTTCCTAAGAGCATGGATCTAGCCATTTCCACAAGAGTTCTATTCTTTCTTTCCACAACTCCATTTTGTTCTGGAGTTCTAGGTGAAGAAAACTTGTGAAATATTTGAAATTCAGCACATAGATCAGAAAATGATGTGTTATCAAATTCACCCCCATGATCAGTTAAAATGTTTTTGATTTTATGGATAAGTTGTTAAGATAGTGGTACAGAAATTCCTGAATTCAAGGCAAGTATCACTTTTGTGGGATAGAAAATAACCCAAGTAAATCTAGTAAAATCATCAATGATTACAAACCCATATCTTTTGCCACTTAAGCTTAGAACTCTTGTTGGCCCAAAAAGGTCCATGTGAAGAAGTTCTAGTGGCCTAGATGTAAGTACCTCATTGAAGGTTTTAAAAGATTTCTAGTTTGTTTTCCTTTAGCACATATCCCACAAACTTGATCTTCAACATTAGAAAAAGATTCAGGAAGACCCTTAACCAAGTTCAGTCTTAACAACTTATTCAATGTTCTGAAACTTGCATGGCCAAGTCTTTTGTGCCAAGTCCATGCAATTTCATCTTTATTTGCAACAAAGCAAAGATTTTCAGAAAAGTTTTTATTAAGGTTGATCATGTAGACATTGTTTTCTCTTTTTCCAAAAATTTGATTTTATCAGTTGATGAATCAATTATCTTACAAAAATCAGATTCAAACACAACTTTGTGACCTTTGTCACATAGTTGGCTGATACTGAGCAAATTATAATCAAGACCATCAACTAATAAAACATTATCTACTGAGTTTGAAGAAGTTTGACCAACCTTTCCAGATCCAATGATCTTTCCTTTATTTTTACCTCCAAAAGTACTGACCCTCCCTCCTTTTCAAGCAGACAGAAAATTTGGCTCTATCTCCAGTCATGTGTCGTGAACACCCACTGTCAAGGAACCATACATTGGAGTTGGGTGCACGACCTTCCTGCACAAAGATCATGGAGAGAAGATTTTGGTACCCAAACAGAGTTGGGACCATCAGAATGATTGAGCATTGTCATCAAATCCTTTCTCACCCAAATTTGACTTGTTTTTATTTTTGTTTTGTTACATTGGTGTTTCAGCTTTTTTCTGTTTGTTCTTTCTTTTAGGAATGAAAGCACCAAGATTTTTGTTTTTGGTAGGAGGGGAGTTTTTCATTTGAAAATTGGAGTTCAGATGAGGAGGTGGAATCTAGGGATTTTGTTGGTACATCAAAAGGTTTGGATGAAAGAATTGAGGATGATACCAACAGGGGTTGTCATACCATTGGCTCCAAGGATTGATCCAATCATCTTGAAATGCTGTCTTGGAGGTCCAAGGTTCTTCATAAACTATTTCTTTTGACTTTTTCTTATTTTTCAAATTTTTATTTGAATTTTGGGTTGAGTTGTTTGTAGCTTTTGATGTTGAGCAGGTCGGCCTCTCCTGTACTGGTGTCGACACAGCAGCCACAGAAGCCTTTTTCTTGTGGACTGGTGTCGACCTGTCAGGGGACTGTGTCGACCTGATTGTCTTCTTTTGTTTTTGAGTTTTTGCTTTGTTTTGTGTTTTGTTTAAGGTTTTGTTTGCGGTTTGTTGAATTTCTGTGTTCTCAAGATTAGGACCCTTGACAAATTTAATTAATCGTGTTTTGCCCTTTTTCTCACCAGATTTGTCTTTCATGGGTTTCTTTTTGTTGAATCCTAATCCATGAGAGGTGGTTATCATGGTGGTTCCTAGAGTTGCCTCTAAGTTATCTTTACCTTTTGTGAAGGTTTGGATAACTTCATCCCTTTCTTTTAGCTGGTTTTTAAGAGTTTCAATTTCTTCAATCTTCTGTTGTTTTTCTTGTTTTTCAATTTCCAGCTTTTTAGTTAAGTCTTTGAATTCTTGGGAGGCCTTTTGAGAGGCAAGTTTTAGTTCATCAATAAGGTTCAGGAGATTTTCTTTTCTTCATTTAATTCTGTTATCTCATTTTCTAGCTCACAAATTCTATTGTTTGAAGATTGGTTATGGTAAAGGTTTTCAATTTTCTTTTTAAATGTTTGTTTTCTTTTCTAATTTCTGAGAAATTTTCAACTAGCTCAGCATAAGCATCCTGCCAATCATCTATAGTGTAGTCTTCGAAGGATGTACTTACCTTTCCATCTGAGCTGTTGGCCATGAAGCAAACCTCCTCACTTTCAGAGCTTGAGGATTTCTTCTCTTCTTCTTCCTCACTTGAGTCTTCATCAGACCAAGTGGCTACCATGGCCTTTGGCTTCTTAAATTTCTGGAACTTCTTGTGCTTTTCCTTCTTGTTCTCAGGACACTCTCCCTTCATGTGTCCTGGTTTGTTGCACCTGTAACAGACAATATTTTCGTCAGATTTGTGATTCTTGTTGAATTTAGAAGAGGAAGTGTTTTTCTTACCTGAGAGAAACTTCTTTTTCCCAGACATTTTTCCTTTTCTGTATTTCAAGAATTTTCTGAATTTTTATCTTTATTGCTTGAAGAGGCCTTAAGTGCCATAGGCTTGGTCTTAATTATGTGTTCTTCATTTCTTTTTAAGTTGATTTCATATGTCATTAAGGATCCAATCAATTCATCCAAAGAGATTTTGGACAGATCTTTTGAATCTTCAATGACAAGTGCCTTTGTATGCCAAATTGAAGAAAGTGAACGTAAGATTTTTCTTACCAAGTCTGCATCTGTATATTCCTTACCCAAGGCCTTTAATCCATTCACAATCACCATGAACCTGGCAAACATTTCAGAAATATTTTCGTTAGACTTCATCATAAAAAGATCATATTCTGAAACTAGAATATTTGCCTTAGTCTCATTTACTTGTGATGTTCCCTCATAGAGTAATTCAAGTTTATCCCACATCTCTTTGGCAGATTTGCACATTGAGATTCTCGAATACTCCTTGGGATGGACAGCACATTGAATCATGTTCATGGCACTATAATTCAATGTAGTTTTCCGTATTTGTTCCCTAGTCCAGGTGTCTTCTTCTTCCTTGTTTTCATAGGGACCCACATCCACTACTTTCCAGATCTCATAGTTCTGGGCCCTTAAAAACACTTGCATTCTGTTTTTCCAGTAAGAATAGTCCGTCCCATTAAAGAATGGTGGTCTATTTATGGAATGACCCTCAACTATGAAACCTTTGGATTCCATGACTCTAAAACAGAAAGAAAATGCTTAGCAAACAAACAGGCAAACACTCAAACACACAACACTCAGAAACAAAAACTACTCAGATCAAATCAGATCAAATTAAACCCGCTCTGATACCAATTGAAGGATCGAAGTGAAGGTGAGGAAAAGATCTAGAAGGGGGGATGAATAGATCTAAGCCACTTTTTGCGGAAGCTTAAACAGTTTAAAAACACTTTTGAATCAGAGGCAATTTTATCAGTGAAAAACCACAGATCTGATGAGATTTGAGTGAGTTGGTAAAATAGATGTGAAACAAGTTGATTAAGTGAATATTAACCGATCCTATGCAAGCATCTAACGGATGAAATGATCAAACCACAATTAGACAAATGCACAAGGATTTTTAGGTGGTTCGGAAATCACCCAAGTGATTCCTACATCCACCCCTCACACCCCGTGAGAATTCACTAAAACAACTGGGTAACACACCCACTGGAGCCTGACAACTCCAACACTTGAGAGCTTACAACTCACACAACTTCTAGAGTAAGACTACTCTAGAACAACTGAGCAAGACTGCTCAACACAACCTTGAGTTAGACAACTCAAACTGAGCACAACGGCTCACAACAACCTGAGCACAATGCTCACACAACTTGAGCACAATGCTCACACAAGACTTGCTAGACACCAACTCAAGACATAGACCTTCTAGCAACAGATCTAGTCGAAAATGAGAGCACTAATGAGAGCTATGCAGAAGCACTTGCATAATCTCAAAAGATGTCTCAGAAGAACAGAAGTACAATGAATTGTATTAAATAACTTCGTTCTTCAAGTGTACTCCCTTGTAGAAGCTTGGATTGGGAAGAGGCTTGCAATCTTGAAGTCCAAAACCGATGCTCTGCACTTTGGAATTGTTGGATCTTCCTTGAATTCTTCTCCAACGAAGGATTCTACTGGATCTGCTTCCTTGTGATGCTTCAGAGGTTTCTACAGGGATCACACTCCAATTCTCACACTTGAATTGGTGAGAATTGGTCTTCTGGAAGCACACAGAGAGCAGAGGAGGGAGACGACCTCTTGTAGCCGCCAGGAAACTTTCGGGAGGCTCTAAGAGTTAGTTGGGTCTCTTGATGTGATGGGGGGCCGATTAGGGACCTTTTATACCCAAAAGATTCCAAAGATACCCTTTGGGTACAACGGCACACGATTCTAGGTTGATACCCCATCGCCCTAGGCTGACACGTGGCAAACATCCATCTTAAGATAGAATCTTTCCGTAGTGTGTCGACCTGCCCTGGTGGTGGTGTCGACACACTGTCCCAAGTCAGAGAATTAGCTGTTCTGGGAACAAGGTCCAATGTCGACCTGCTCTGATGTTGCGTCGACCTGTTGTCCCATTTCTGCAAACATGTTGTTCTGGGAACGGGGTCCAGTGTCGACCTGCCCTGATGGTGAGGTCGACCTTAGTAGGCTAAATCCTGGAATTTTCAACTCGTGTCGACCTGCTTCTAGACTAGTGTCGACACACTCTCAGCATTTCTTCACCTTTTTGCCTTTGATACTGAGGTGTTGTGTCGACACCATTGTGGGGTGTGTCGACACTTCTTTTCCAAAAAGTGTTTGTACCTGAAAAATAAACACATATATCATTAGTAAAATATTTTATTATTAGTACAAATGATAAGTGTGCTTTGAAACATGCTTTTGAATATGTAATTCGGGTGAAGTGTGTTTATCATGTTTCAAATAATTTGGATTCAAATCACATTTGTCATCATCAAAATAGGAGGGAAAATGATATGAAATTACACTCAACCCAACAACTGGAGGTCAAAGTCATAGTCCTTCAGGAACTCAATCCATCTTCTCTGCCTAAGGTTTAATTCCTTTTTGGAGAAAAGATACTTTAGGCTTTTGTGGTCAGTGAACACCTCAAATCTGACACCATAAAGATAGTGCCTCCAAATCTTCAGTGCATGAACCACTGCCGCAAGCTCAAGATCATGAGTCAGATAGTTTCGCTCATGCTCCTTCAATTGACGAGAAGCATATGCTACTACCCTTCCTTGCTGCATCAATACATGGCCAAGGCCAATCCGAGATGCATCTGTGTAGATAGAAAAACCCTCTACACCACTCGACAAAACTAACACAGGAGCCGATGTGAGTTTAGTCTTCAATAATTGAAAACTACTCTCACACTCCTCAGAAAAGGACAAATTTTACTCCCTTCCTGGTTAGCTGAGTCAATGGTGCGGCGATGGATGAAAATCCTTCAATGAATCGCCGATAATAACCCGCCAAACCAAGAAAACTCCAAATCTCCGAAGGAGTCTTAGGAATCTCCCAATCCATCACAGCCCGAACCTTTGCTGGATCCACTGCTACACCAGCACCGGAGATAACATGCCCAAGGAAATGAACCTCGCGCAACCAAAAATCGCACTTGCTGAATTTGGCATACAGCTTGTGCTTACGAAGAACCTCTAACACTATCCTCAAATGCTGATGGTGTGTGGCCTCATCTGGAGAGTAGACCAGCACATCATCAATGAAAACTACCACAAAACAATCTAGATACGATCTAAACACCCTGTTCATGAGATCCATGAACGTTGCAGGGGCGTTGGTCAGAACAAAAGGAAGGACCAAAAACTCATAATCTCCATAACGGGTTCTAAAAGCCATCTTGGACACATCCTCACTCCTAATCCTCAACTGATGATAACCAGACCACAAATCAATCTTAGAAAAGACGGATGCATCTTACAGCTGGTCAAACAAATCATCAATCCGAGGTAAAGGATACCTGTTCTTCACCATCACTTGGTTTAGCTTCCTATAATCGATGCATAACCTAAGTGACCCATCCTTCTTCTTCACGAATAAGACAGGTGCGCCCCAAGGGGAAACGCTAGGGCGAATAAATCCCTTATCTAACAAATCCTACAACTGCTTTCTTAGCTCTGCTAATTCTGCAGGTGCCATCCGATAAGGTGCCTTCGAGATAGGAGAGGTACCTTGAAGCAACTCTAAAGTGAACTCTATCTCTCTAGCCGGTGGCAATCCAGATAAATCATTAGGAAAAACATCTAGAAACTCCCGCACTACATCAATCTCCGCAAGAGTGAGTGACTCATCAGCCTTGGGTATTAATACCACACTGGCAGGAAAAGCGTCACAACCCTTGTTCACCATTCTCATCGCCCTCATGGCAGAGATGACAAACTTCCCTGCCAAGTTTCTTGGCAAAGGGTGAGAAAATTCATCTTCACCAGGAATGCGAAAAATGATCTTCTTCCCACGACAATCTACTAATGCATAGTGCTCCTCTAGCCAATCCAAACCATGAATAGCATCGTAGTCCTTCATCTTTAGCAAGAAGAAACACCCTTCTAGGACTCTATCCTCAATGCACACTGGTAAAGATAGAATACACTTCCTAGTCTATACCGTACTTGCAGGTGTGTGCATAGACAAAGGGACTTCTAAATCCTCAGACTCTATCCCTCACTCTAAGGCCAACTGCCTAGCAAAACGCTCGGAAATGAACGAGTGGGTAGCACCCGTATCGAACAAAACCCGATCATGAACACCTAGGAATAGAACCGTACCTTCGGTGACGTGATCCACCTGCTCGGCGTCCTCACGAGCTAACGCAAACACTCAAGCTGGGCTCGAGGTCTCCCTGGTCGTCCCGTCGCTGGCGCTGATGCTGCTGCTGCTGCTGCTGGGGCTGGTCCACGCTGGACTCCCTGCTGAAGCCTTGGACAATCCTTGATCCTATGCTCGCTGCTCTCGCACTTCAAGCATTTCCCCGCCAGCTTCCAACATTCCGTACGACCATGTGCCCTCCCTCAATGAGGACACTCCTTCTTACCATTAGAGGAACGTTGAGAAGGTACCTGACCACTGCCCGATGCCATAGGACGCTGCAGTGACTGGAAAGCCGCTTTCTTCCTCTCCTGCCTCTGAAAAGGAGCCGTGGGCCTCTTCTGAGAAGCCTTCTTCTCCTCCAGGTACTGCTCCATCTCTCCCTCCTGCCGACATGCCGCGCTGAGCGCCTGCTCGAGGGTACGATGGTCGAAAGCCACCAACCTCGTCCTCAGCGATGGTCTCAGACCCATCACGAATTTCTTCACCTTCCTGCGATCGTCAGCTACTATATGAGGAGCATACTTTGATAATTCTGCAAACCTGGCCTCGTACTCTAGTATGGTCATGGAGCCCTGAGTCAATGAGAGGAACTCATGCTCCATCTTGTCCTCGATGTGCTCCGGAACAAACTTGGCTCGGAATAGCCTCACGAACTCATCCCAACCAACCTCCACAGCACCATCCTCGAACCGAGTACGCAGCAACGAGGACCACCACACATCGGCTCGCTCCTGCCAAAACCATCCATAAGGACTAACCAACATAATTTATACTTAAAGAAATAACCACCAATTGAATTTACACATACCTGTAGCATATAGGTGGCTAAAGTGACCTTGTCATCCTCAGCGCACCTAATAGCCCGGAAGATCTTCTCAATCTCCTTCATCCAGCTCTCAGCTAATAACGGATCGCCCTCCCCCTTAAAAGAGGGTGGCGACATCCTCTTAAACCTTTCCATGATGGAGGGTCCACCATGGTCAGCCTGGGGAGCTGGTACCTGAGCGTTCTACAACAAGCATCATAAGCAGCACATACAACATATCAAACATGCATTTAATAAAACCAACTACTTTATCTTATTATTCTAACCTGAGCCTCCAGCTGAGCCTGGGGTGCAGCTTGGGTGTGGGCCTGGGGTGCAGCCTGGGTGTGGGCCTGCGTCTGCATGGCCTGCACTAAACCCTGCATGAACACTCCATAGTCTACTGGTGGCGGTGGGGGAAGCACAGGACCCTGGGGTGCTGGGGCCTACAGCTCACCCTGATCCTCACGCCGAGGCTCATCTCTCCTCTGCTCACCATCACGAGTAGGAACACCACGCCTACCACGTGAAGCCATAGCCTGCAAAATAATTTAATCACAATTTAGAAACTAGGCTATCTGATTTCTAACTATCCATATGTGGACAATATACACAGACTTAGTATACAATGAAGATGATGGTCTATGTGTATATTTATGTACAATTTCAGCCTTGGAGCTCTGATACCAATTTCTGTAATGACCCTCCTTATATCGGTACGGTTATACCAACCCTCATCGATATAATGAACGCCGCTACAGTGGGACATTTATCCAACAAATTATATAATAGGCTGGAATATACATAAATACATTCACATAACAGCGGAATTGAATATGACTGAAAAGTAACTCTTATTCCCATCATCCACATTCTATTCACAGTCCATATAGAAGAAAACAAACCAAACTTTTCATAATTTAGAAGTAAAATAAATAAAATGTCCACATAAGACTACGTAGAGTCATTATACATACTTATGAAAATGAAAATGCAATGCTGAATCTAAACAAGGTCTCCTACTCCCACTCCGACTCGCTCCTAATGATCTCCTCGGAAGAAGTAGTAATCTCTGCACCTGTATGCCGAAGCAAGAATGAGTTCAAAAGAACTCAACAAGTAACACCAAACACACTAAACTTACATGCATCACATAACATTCATATTTTCATACTACACAATAACATATAAACATGGATTTAACAATTAACTAAAGTAAAAATCCTAAACATAATTTATACACAAGTTACACATGGAAATTGTCTTATACAAAATTTTTAATAACTTAAAGCCTATCACATGCTTTCTACACACTTTTCAATATATTAAACTAAACTCATTTAGCCACATTCACATACTTACAAGCTAAACATTAGTCATTTTAAACATGGAGTTTGTACACATAAATAAGAGACGATTCTAACATGGATTCTAAAAGCATTTCATATGCATAACACATTTATACTCTTGAAAATTTTGCTATTTTGCTAAGTACATATTATAATCATTTAAGGAGTTATCAATTTACATGCTGTCACAAGAATTCATACTAATACATGATCACTTACACAATTTCACAATTTACACATTCACTTCCACTTAAACACAAGTTCACATTTATTAAATGCCGTGACACATAGCCCAAACCACCTTTTAGAAGGACACACACTAATCACATCACATATCTATCAACTAGGCATTTCAGTGATAAATCTTAGTTACTGCGCAGAACTGGGAGAAACACTCTCCACCCTAACCAGCGATACTTGTTCGCCTCTAGGATTTAATCCCAATGTCCGTGGGACATCACACACTTTGAACTTTCCTATGGAGACTTTACCACAGTACCGTTCCACAGCCCTCTAAGGTAGCAGTGTCGCCCATTGGCACAATTACACATTTTCCAAATTTTTAACACACACTTAATGCACAATTTATCATATTTATAGTATGTTCACATTTTCACATACTTCAGTATTATCTAGCATGACACTACTGTTTTCATAATTTAAAATTTTCAAAATAAGCCTAATCATGCTGAAAATATCAGATTTTTAATATCTACCACATTAACATGTTTTAATCTATCCATAGGTCACATGAAACCGGAATATATAGTCACTGTCATCATTACATTATAAAATTTTAACCAAAAATCTATTACAGGTTAATCATCATGCATACCAAATTCCGCAATTTTCTGAGTTACACACAGTTTCTGAAAATTCTAGCAGTGGTATTACATAAGATTAAAATAGTCAAACTAGAATGGAATATCATTATTTGGACTCAAAATTCATTCTATACATCAAAAATGACATTTTTAAGCATATGTCAATTTCTAAGAATTTTACTGTTTTTACATTATTTATCTGAATTTCTACACTAATAAAACATGTTCACTGTATTTTAGTTCGGAAAATATATAAATTTACATAGTCATCAGAAAATTTCCAAATTTTAACAACATGCTCTAACATAGATTTAAGCACCACATAAAATTTTTGACATTTAAATCCCACAAGGATAACATAAACAATAATTTACAATATTCAAAATCTGTTTAACATGTATTTCAAAAGTTTTAATAATTAATACACTTAACAAAATTTCATAGAATTTAAATTTACACAACATGCTCCACTACACATATTACATAACATATAAAATCTACCATATATTCTCATGTGTAGAAATAAAAAAATATAGCTTACAAAGGCAGACATTCCACTCCTCTTGCCTGAAGAACTCAACGGCAAAGGTATGGCCGTTTACTCATGTTAACGGCGACATAGGGTGCCGCCAGCTCAGGATCTTAACAGCAAGGGATCCTGCCGTTAAGTTCCTGTCTATGAAAAACACAGACTGAACACCAAAAAGATTACGTGAATGGGGGTTCCAGGACATGGGAAAAATCTGTAAAAATTCTTGGGACCTACTAGACACATGTAGGGATTATGTGGATGGGGTACTTGCCTGTAGAAAATTTCTCAATCGATGATTTTAGTCGATGAAGCCCTCCTCAGCCTGAACCAAAGAGTCCTCAAATCCACCTTTACACGGTTTCTGTGTTGATCTCCTCAGCACACTAGTGTGGGGAAGTCGTTCCCGGATGTATTGACTCCTCTCCAGTCGTTGTAGAACGCCGGATGAAGTCGCCAGTCGCCGGATTTCAGAGGTCCAAGTCGAGGTTTCACACATAAAATATTAGGGTTTTTTTTTTTTTACAAAGAGTCAAAAGGAGTCAGATCGGCCCACGAGGGTGTTTTTATAAGGGCAAGGGTCGGATACGTGTTTGGGTAAGGCAAAGAGCCGTTGGGGTCGGTTTCTAAAACAAGAGGCTGAGTTTCCGGAGATGTTTCCGGATCTGAAAACGTAACTGATCTGGGATATTGACGTCAACATCTCTGGTCGTCGATTCAGAATAGGCGTCCATCGATATTGCCCCCGATTCACAGTCAACGTCAACTAATGTTGACGCCAACTGGTTGACGGAACAGACTTAAAACATGCAGAACTATATACACCACACACATACAGATATATACATATATATAATGTATACATTATCATAACACTAATTCATGCAATACATATAAATAAGTACTACGCACAATAAAATTATTCACACAAGCAATTACCACAAAAATCACGGGCCTTACAAGAAATATTATGTCCATGTGTAAAGTGCAACAATTGCATCTTTATGAATCGCCAAGATGTGTTTACACATCTTGTGTGTAATGGATTTGCTAGAAATTATATCCATTGGTATTACCATGGTGAAATGGTTCCACACAAGTCGACATCCAATCAAGGTTTTGTAAATGATGGTGAAACTGAAAATGACAATATGCATGGAATGTTGGAAGATATTTTCCAAACTTCAAGACCCGAGGACATAGCAGCTAGGTCACCAACTGAACCAAGAAATGCAACAAATGGTAAACATGAGATGTTTTTCAAGTTGATTGAGGATGCCGAGCAAGAGTTATATCCTGGGTGCAAAAGGTTTACAAAACTCTCATTTATTGTTCGACTATTTCACATTAAATATATGAGTGGATGGAGCATCGCTTCATTCACACTTTTACTTGAGCTATTAAAAGAGGATTTTTCTGAAGGGGAGACATTACCAGATTCTTACTATGGTGTAAAGAAGATAATTGGTGATTTAGGTCTGACTTATAACAAGATCCACGCATGTCCAAACGAATGTCAATTATATTGGAAGGAATATGAAAATGATGAATCTTGTCGAACTTGTGGTGCTTCAAGATGGAAGTTGCATGAGGAAGAATTAAACAAAAATTATAAAAAGAAGAAAATAATTGCAGCAAAGGTTTTATGACACTTTCCTTTAGTGCCAAGGCTTCAACATTTGTTTATGCCAACTAAAACTGCATCATTTATGAGATGGCATGAAGAGGAGCGAACTAAGGATAGATTATTAAGGCATACTGCTGATTCTCCAACTTGAAGACTTTTGACTACCATAATCCAATATTTGCTTCTGAGGTTCGCAATGTAAGACTTGGGTTAGCAAGTGACAGCTTTAATCCGTTTAGAACAATGACCATCACACATAGAACATGGCCTGTTCTTTTGGTTGCATATAATTTGCCACCATGGATGTGTATGAAGCAACCTTTTATTATTATGTCATTGCTCATAGATGGTCCATCAGCTCCAGGAAATGATATTGATATTTACTTACAACCCTTGATAGATGATTTGAATGAACTATGGGAATTTGGTATAGCTACTTATGATGCCTCAAAGAAGGAAACATTTCAGATGCATGCTGCTTTACTATGGACAATTAATAATTTTCCTTCATATGCTAATTTATCAAGATGGAGTACTAAAGGGAAGTATGCATACCCATGTTGCAACAAAAAACACATCCTTTTTGCATTTTCCTAATTGTCAGAAATTTTGTTATATGGGTCATCGACGATTTCTAGAATATGATCATAAATTTCGACATGATAAGACATCGTTTATTGGATGAGAAGATTTTCGACCAGCACCATCACGTTTATCTGGCCTTGATGTTTTAGATGAGTTGGAGGGAGTTAATGTTACTTTTGGAAAGCTTCATGGAAAAGGTAGAAAAGGAAAAAGAGTTGCAACTAATGAACATCTACCGCAGAATTGGAAAAAGAAAAGCATATTTTTCCAATTGCCTTATTGGAAACATAACTTAGTGAGACACAATTTAGATGTCATGCACATTGAAAAAATGTGTGTGATAATTTGATTGAAACATTGTTATATGTCAAATGCAAGACAAAAGATAGCGATAAGTCCTGTCTTGATCATCAAAAGATTGGAATACGAAAGGAGTTACATCCCATAAATGTTGGAACAAGTAACCAATACTTACCTCCTGCATGTTTCACCATGGGATCAAGTGATAAAGACATATTTTGCAAAGTCTTAAAGCAGATGAAGGTCCCTGATGGTTATTCTTCAACCATATCAAGTTGTATTCGAATGAAGCAGCATAAGATTTTGTCCTTAAAAAGCCATGACTCTCATATATTGATGCAACAACTTCTTCCATTGGCAGTGAGAAGGTGTTTACCGGAAGGTGTGAGTTCAATTATTATTTACCTATGTAATTTCTTCAGGGAGATTTGCTTTAAAGCCTTTAGGGTGTTGGGTTACAATGTGTATGATGACATGTGCTTAAATGTTTTTGATGATGTTGAACATAATTGATGTTACATTGATGTTGGAAACATGACAAATATGACAAAGACATGAAAGAAATGAACAAATGAAAATAGTGCTTCTATGACTATTCATGTATCCATTATATCTCACATAGAATGTCTTTTGATGTAGGTGTGAATGCACACAAGACAATCAACCAAAGTCAAGTGCAAAAGACCAAGAAATACACTTCAAGTGGTCATGTGTCGGCAGCCCCCAAGGCATGTGTCGACAGATAGACCCATCCAGAATGAACAAGCTACTGGAAACACATTTACAGTAGTATGTGTCGACAGATGAGATGCACCTGTCGACAGATACAGGATGCCTGTCGATAGCTAGCATATCGCCTATCGACAGATCCAGTCTTCCAGGAACTAGCATGGTTCTAGAACCAGAAGTCTGTAGTAGGTGTCGACAGCTGTAAAGCACCTGTCGACAGACGAAGAGAAAAGTCAGAAACGTGATTGTGATATGTTCTATATTAGGGTGATCCCTTTGAGCACGACTCTCCATACTTGGACAAACATATATATATAGACCATATGAAGTTATTTTCAGAGCAAGAAGCCACAATACCAAAACCCTAACCAAAGATCAGAAGAAAAGCTTCTCTCTGCTACTCTGCTTCAACTCTCTGTCCAGTTCAAGGAATATCCATCTCACGAGCGGAGTTGAATTCAGTTCGTCCACAGTTCAAGCTTCTCCATCATCTGATCATCATCAACACAGAGCTTGGAGTTCTTCTGGATGACCACCACGAAGAGTTCACATCTGGACTTGTTTCTACATCTCAGAACTCTTCTCCTTCCATACTTTTCACTATTCTATGTGTGTGGTAGTGGTTCAAGCGTCTCTTGTGCTTGATTCACATGTGGGTTGTTCTTCTAATTGTGTGTTTGAATCAGACAACATGCTTGTGTGTGTTTGTAGAGTTGAACTCGCTGATAAGCAGTCGTTCTACGTGTGTGTGTGGACGGTGGACGTAGGATACACGAGTTGTGTACTCCGAACCACCTTAAATCATCGTGTCATGTGGTTTGCACAATTTCATGGTAGATGTTTGCTAGGCACGTTGATTGTTCACACGCTATATAGATCTCTAACATTCTACTCACAATCAGCACACACATCGAAGTTTAAATTCAATACATATTTGCTTAAGTATTTGTTAAGTCAGTGTTAGCATCTAAAAGAGGGTCATAGTGCTTTTAAATCGGTGGTAATCTATTCAACCCTCCTTCTACATTACTGCACTAGGTAGTTCCGCGCACTTTTCATAGGGTTGTTGATCTGTTGCAATGGGAGTCTCGTATCCCAATAATACTATGCCAAATGAAAAGAGCTTTTCCACCTGCATTTTTTGATATAATGGTGCATTTACCCATTCATCTTGTAGAGGAGGCAAGACTCTGTGGTCCTATACAATATCGTTCAATGTATCCGATTGAAAGGTATACTTGAATATCTTTTTCAGCTTCCATTTTTCTAATTTTTGATACCTTGTATTAAGTTTCTTTTCATATTCCTATAGGTACCTTCTTAGATTAAAGTCATATGTGCGAAATAGAAGCCATCATGAAGGTTCAATCGCAGAAGGTTACTTGGCTGAAGAATGCTTGACATTTTGTAGTAGATACCTTCATGATGTTGAAACAAGGTCTACTAGGTTGCCAAGAAATAATGAGAATCTAGTCGATACATCTGATCTTAGTGAAAGATTTTATATTTTCTCAAAACCTAGTCGTGGTTTAGGCAAATGTATCTACATTTTGTTGGATCACATTCAATTGGCACAAGCTCATCGCTATGTGCTATTCAATTGTGAAGCAATCAATCCTTTCATAAGGTAAATATCTATCATTGCTAAAGTTTTATATATGTGCATCATAGTCCTTTTTTGTTGATATATAAATGTTGGTTATATGTAGTGAGCACATTAGGATAATTTCTCAACAGTACCATCATTCACGAGTAAAAGATATTGAACGCAAACACATTGAACAATTTCAGAATTCGTTTAAAGACAATGTAAGTCCTATTTTAATCACTCATAATTTCAATATTTTCTATTTTACTTAGAGTCATGCAATCTCATCAAGCTTTTTCTTAAAACAGGTTGAGGAATTAAGCCAGTTAATGGAAGGTCACATACGTGAGAAGCTGAAATGGATCGCAATGGGCCCTAGTAATTTGGCCAGACAATATAGAGGCTTTGTGGTTAATGGTTTTAGATTTCACAATAAAAAAATTGAAGTGAATAGAAAAGTATAAAATAGTGGAGTTGTTGTGATAGCAAAGACCATAAGTTTCTCAAGTGCAAAGGATAATAATCCAGTTGCAGGAGATGTTGCATATTACAGTGTGCTAACTGATGCCCTCGAGTTGGAATATTGTGAAAAATTGAATGTTGTCCTATTCAAATGCAACTGGGTAGATGTACACTCACGCAACCGAGGGATTAAAAATGATGTGCATGGTTTTACCCTTGTTAATTTGAATAGGTTGTTAAGTAGTGAAAAAATTTCAGACGAGCCATTTATCTTGGCATCTTAAGCAGAACAGGTATTCTACTCAAGTGATCCAATTAATGAGGAGTGGCATGTCGCAATAAAGGTCAAACCAAGAGATTTCTTTGATCTAAAGAAGCAGGCTGTTGAAGAAGAGCATCAAGTGGACTTTCAAATGGGTCAAGCCAATGGAGAAGAGGAAGGCTATGAACTGGGTGACTTTAGTCATTTCAGCTTAGTTAGAAATGATATACCTGGAACTATCATTCCTTCTTCTGAGTTATTTGGAGATGATGGAGTTTATGAGGATATTGACAATGACAATTAACTCTATTTTGTTACAAAAACATTTGAAATCCAGTGCAACCTTTTTTGGTCTATATACTTAACTTCTTGTGATTTTATGTAGTTTCTTTTATCTTATGATCTGACAACATCATGTTATTCTATCTTTTATTGATCTCCTTCTTATATTTATTGAAACATTTTAATTTGCCTAGTTTTTATTCTTCAGCTCTACTTGTTCCTTATAACGTTGGAAATGGTGCAAACAAGAAAGATAAGGTCTCCCAAAGGCCTTCTTAGATCTTTTTTGTCAGAACCTTTAAACCCTTCTCTTGAGCCAGAACCACATAATATTGAGCCATGTCATGAACCTAGAGAAACATCATCACATCAGCATAGAGGGCATGATGATGCTTGTCAACAAACCACATATGATGTACTTTTTCAAACATCTATGTTTTAAAGCAAAAGAGTTAGATCTGTGCTGAATTCTAACTCACATCCATTACAACATATAGCAGAACCAATTGAAAATTTAGACCACATTTCTAGGGGTCCAATTCCATCAGATGTGCAGCAATTGTCTACAGATCAACTTGCAAGTGGTATGTTATAAAATACCCTTTGCACTATGTATATTCAATCCTCATTTCCAATACATTACCAGTAGTTGGATATGGACCCAGATAATATACTTGTGACCTCCTCTAGCATGATGTCAGGAAAGAATCCTGGAAGTACGGCAACCTAGTAAACATTGATAATAACAGTGAATAGAGGGGTAGCCATATGATGAGGAATTTATTTCTCATTGGTCCCATTGATTGAGGGTATTACTTATTGTAAGACTATTTCTGCAATTAGGCTGGTGTGAATTGTAAGATTGAAGAGAGAGAGAGAGAGAGAGAGAGAGAGAGAGAGAGAGAGAGGCTTTGGCAGGGGTTTCTCAACTGATGGGAATATGATGGTGATATTTAAAATTCAGTATTTGATCTTGAATTTGAATACAAAATTGAGTTCCATATTTAAATTTGGAATGGAATCTCAGATTTATTTAATGTCTTGAATTCAGTTCTAAAAGTAATTTGCTAGATCTAAAATGTCTCTCTTCCTATTGTGATTTAATTTTTTCATCCATTGGATTTTGTAATCAACAATTTACTTAATTCATTATTTTATGCATTATATGATGTGACCATGTCACTGAAACAATTTTACATGTTTTATACCCAAAAGTAATTACATGCTTGGCCTTCAATTTCTTGATCATTCTTCTTCTTGGTTCTGAAATTAAAATCTAAAATGCTATGCAAATTTATAATTCTGAAATCCAGTTATGAAAATGTCTTTCTTTCTGTCATGATTATAATTAATCATCTAAAGAAGCCCTTGCTGGTTATTTGTTTATCTTATTGTTCTTATTTTAATCAATTTTGAAGTAATTGTTCTTTCAGCATAATTATCACTTCTTCAATATCTACATTGATTCTATTATAAAGGTTAGTCCTACTGGGCATGGGATGAGAGGCTCAAAAGAAATCTGCTATTGGACCCTCTAAAGCCTTCGTTTGGGCAGGTCTTTTTTCCCACTACGCAGCAAGCTGTCTTCTACCCGTGGACTCAATGTAATCAATATGTAATGTAAACTGTGTGTCATCATTTCTGATTAAAAATAAAATACTATAATTTATAGAAGTAAACCCATGGGTGTGTGTTCTGGTATTTGCCACCATGCTCCACTCTGGAGGTGTGGTAGTATGCTCATTTTGAAGGTGTTGAGTGTTTTCAACAAGTTAGAAGCCCATCATAGAAAATAGATTGTTATCGATTATTTGAAGTTCTATGCTTTTTCTGACCCCTCAATCCTGAAAAAGCAACATAACATCTATTTGAGTAGTATGTGGAGAACTGGAGTTGGAGTTTAACATTTCTTATTTGTTTCTCTTGTTCATGTTAATCTTGCAGTTAATATGCTGGCTTTGAGTGAGAGAAATGGAAAACAGGGGCAGCAGCAACATCCTAAAGGGAAAACGTGATCAAGATGGACTGAGGAGCACACATGTTTCATTCTTAAAGGAGCACCAGGAGTTTCCCATGTTGCAATATAGATTACCTTTGGGATCATTCATTTTACTTTTAGGATATAGAAGGTTTCCTTTTATCTTTCTCTTATCAAGTCCAGGATAATGGCGGCAACAGTTTGGTCATTCCCAATCCAGTGTTGTGTTTTTTATGATTTTTTGTTTCTTCTGTACTTATGAAAATGTTGTACTTTGAAGATATATATAGAAGAATGAATTTTTCTTCTTCATTGTAAGAATGGATGACGATGACAGTGGGATTGCATATATATGACAGCGGCGATCTCCCAAAAGATTACAAAAAATTCTATATGTGCCAAATTATTGTCTCAAAAATCTTATATATATATATATATATATATATATATATTGTCAGTTTGACTAACTTTTAGTGGCATTTTCAAAAGCAATGTGATAAGTAAAGTTATATGCTGATGGATATGACCGTTGCAAAAGCTCTTTTTGTGGCGATTCTTTATAAAATGTTGCTACAATTCAAAGCCAATACTGGCAGTAGTAAATGCCACAAATGTGACTTTTGGCAGTAGTTTAAGAAAATCACCACCAAAACTTTATAGTGATGCATCTTTCACATGCACTTTTACCAACCGCTGCTATATGGTTTTAGTGGCGGTCTAATCTACCTATAGTAGCAGTTAGAACCGCCACTAAATAACAAGTTTCCTGTAGTGCCAAGTTCTTTTGGGTCCTGTATGGTTAGTTTCGACAGACTGACTTTTTAGTATCCATTTTAAATATTTTGTTGGACAGGTGTTCTTTGTATGACCAAGTTTATTACAATGAGTACAACAAGTAAATTTATTTATTGTTTTGCTTATCTTACTATTTTTCTCTCTTTTTGTTTTATAGCCTGGCTTCTACTCAACTTCAAATTTTGGTAGAGGATATTTTTCTAGATATGTAATTATTTCTTCATTTTCTGGTAGTTTATAACCAATTCCATATTTCTAATTACCTGATCTTCTTGCACCTTTTAGTATTAATGAAGAACTTCAATTAGTTAATTTGTCGATAGTAGCTTTTAAATATTCATTGTCTTTTGTTAAAATTTCTATTTCCTCTTTTGACTTAATTATAGTTTCTTGGTTTTCTAAACTTAGTATTTTGTCATTTTTAGTTCTTACATCTTCAAACAGTAACTCATTAAACATATCCTAATGCTAATCTAACCCTTAGACACAAATTAGAGTGGGATTAGCCCCCCTAGAGCTCTATAAATAGGGGTGGAGGGCTCAAATTCGCAGCTCACCTTATCTCTCTTGAACTTCTCTTGATTTTTCTCTCTCCATGCCATAAAGAGATCTCTTGGCCCTTCTCAAGCCGACCAACCCCCCTACGGTGGTCCCAGTTCACCAGGACCGCCTATGCGGAGCTATAGTGCCTCACCTCTGTCCCGATTCACATAAGCTCCAAGTATGATGCACAAGTATGTGTTGTTTTCTAGTTCTTCTCTCTCTTCTTCTTCTTCATCTTCTTCTTCTTCTTCGTCTTCTTCTTCTTCTTCATGTACCAACCTGCTTCTTCTTCTCCTTATAGATTCTTCTGGGCTCATGTCGTTACTCTAAGATCCCTTGGCTATAGCCCATGATCAAAGCTCTCCCTGTCGCGTCCATCAACGTCTTGCGTGAGTGGAAACTAACCACGGTGCTGGTGCTGGCTAAGAACTATCATAAGATCATGCACATATGGGATAGCTTAACAGTATTGGTGGAGCTTTTGCATCCCCAGACTCACACTTTCATCTTTCCAACATTCGAAGCCACCATCTTGCTGGAAAAGTTAGAGATTATGCTTGGCCTCCCCAAGGATAAGAAGGAGCAGAATACCTCATCACTCATACTATCTCTCCTATCGATTCTTGGGCCATACTTATGGAGATCACAACCATGACATGGGATCTGCAATGCATCACAAGCCCAGACTACCTTCACTTGATCCCTTTCTCCTAGTGGGTCGTCTCCCAAGGCAAGAAAAAGAGCGGGAAATATCTCGCCATAGCCAAAGCAGCCGCCATCTGCATATGCGGCATCATACTCTTCCCGACACAAGTTCATCTCCTTTCTTTTTCCAACTTGAGTACTATTGGATGTGTATGGGAAGAAATGCCCATTTCCCAAGCTGTTCTTGGGTATCTGTAGGTTGGCCTCTCTTTTGCAGCAACTGGTGGACCTTTCTTTGGCTCCGTTATTACCCTAGAGTGTTGGATGGGTATGAGGATTTGCTTCGAGGGAACAGATGATACCTCCATCATGTGCTTAAGCTTGACCCATCACCCTCACTCTTTTGTCGGGGCTCCACTACATATGACTACCCAAGCCTAGTGCAAGACCATAGGGGTGAAGGACTTGAAGGATTGGAGACTGTATCTAAACACGTTGTAGGTGGAGCAGTTCAACATGCAGCCTACCTGCCTCCACGAAAATATCATCAGGCTGCCTCAGTGAATCAGGCTGGACTTAAGGTTGATTGGTGATGAAGCTCTGGTCCTCTACAACCCACACTGATGCCACCTTCTGATCGACATGTCATGTACGGTCGTTTTAGCTCTCTCACACTTCCCACTTATCCATGTGAGGAAGATAGGTGATGCGCAAGACGAGCTAGATGTCAGGAGCGCTCTTATATATTGGGAGGTGTGTGCTTTGGGCCTCATCTTGGTGGAGGTGGCGGAAGACGACAATGTGTACCAAGGCTACCTACAAGAGCTGAGGAGGATCTGTCCATGAGGAGATCACACTGTGGCAGAGGTTGCACAAGCTGGAGGGAAGGCTTGAGTGATTAGGAGTTTGATTTGAATTGTACCAGGTGGTAGGTAGGATATGAAAAAGATTGTATTTGAGCTTTGAATTAATAAAATTGATTTTTTTCACTGTTCTGTGCAGCTGAGAAATGTCGTGATGGATCTAAACGTCACCTTAATGTCGCGACGCCTACACAGGTCCCGAGCTTATCGCGACCAGGTAGGGTATCGTGACCTTAAGGTGTCGTCTATGATGGTCGTGACTCTACCCGAGAGTTTAAAAACGCAATGCCCCCCCCCCCCCCCTTTCCCTTTCTACACTCAACCTAGCCTTGCTTCTCCAGCGACTCATGGCCCTCTAGCTACCTAGACTTCCGACGACTTCTCCCTATCTCTTTGCTCTCACTCTTCCTTCCTTTCTCTTCCTCTTCCGCTCTCTCTTCTTCTCTCGATGTCAATGGAAGGCAGGAACGGCGAGGGCGGCTCCCACAGTGGTGAATGGTAGAAGAGACCGATAGCGACAAGGCTTCGGCGCCGTATAGGGAGTGCTTCGGCTAGCGATGAGGTGCCAGATGTGGAGATGCCAGAGGAGGAGGCGTCGACGATGGATTTGGGGGTGGGTACAGAGGACCGGGAGGAAGCTATGAAAAAGGTGAGTCCACAACGCCCTAACCTCTTAGATTGATGTGTATGGATGATGTGGAAACCCCATTGAGGGTCAATGTAGGGCGTAACGCCCAGGAGAACCGTCACAGGAGGAGGATGTCTCCAGTTGGGGCTTCAACTGAGAACACGACAGCCTGCCCCGACGCGACAACATCATCGGTGCGGGGTCAGGGGTCATGACATGGTCACAACCCATCGAGGCATCACGAGCTCAACTGAGAGTTAATAAACTACCTAGATTACTGACCGGTTGCTTCTTTTTTGTTGTTTGTAGGGCCAGATGAGGGCCAAGGCTTCCTAGATGCTCGTACTGGCAGTATACTTAGCCCTCCTGGTGTTCCAGAGGGAGAGAGTAGTGGAGATGGGATTTGGAGAGGTCCTCAAGATGGAGACGATGAAAGCGGATGCCCCACTGACGCAGGCTCTGAAGAGCCAATGGGACGTAGAGGTGACTGCCTTTGTGTTCGCATGGGGACATATGATCTCTGATTTGGAGGACATCAGTCGGATCACTGGGTTGAGGGTGTATGGGCACCCAGTGAGATTGTTGGAGCTGACTGTCGGTCGTCGGTCATCCTTGGTCCCTAGAGTAGACTTGTAAGAGAGTCTAGGGCTGAGGTAGAGCGGTCTGGAGGTTGGAGAGACCGTGGATGAGCATTTGGATAGGCTAGTAAGAGGATGCAGAGAGGCCTTAGCTAGTGAGCCAGGTCTTCAAGATGATACAGACCTGCATTGCTTCCTCACTTTCTTCCTTTGTAGACTCCTCTTTGCCACAAGGGGCGACAGAATTCACTGTCGGTTCCTCCCACTGCTGGAGGGTCTAGACCGGGTAGGAGACTGTGCCTGGGGTGCAATTCTCCTAGTGCACCAGTTTGATAGTCTGGGCACCTCCGACTCGCAGATGGTGATCGGGAGCTTCTTCCCCTTCATTCAGGTACATCTACTCCCTTCTTCTTCCATTCAGTTATGAAATTCATATCTTGCACAAATGTGATCTAATTAGTTGGCTTTCTTTTGTAGGTCTAGACCTATCTTCACCTACCAGGCCTTAGGCGAGGGACTTTGGGGAGACCGGGCCTAGTGCCCTTGGCAAAGAGGTGGGTGTCGTGCCGAGACACGCACCCCTTAGAAGAGTATTTGGCATCCATCCAGGATGCAATCGACATCTACCCTCAGCTTGATGTAAGTGCTAACACCTTTTCTAACTCCCAGTTGATTTTTCCTTAATTTTTTTGACAACTAATGAGGTGTATTCTCTGTTTTGCAAATGGTGTAGTAGCTCTACTTTGGTAGGGCGATTTAGGTTCATGCTCTTAACTTGATGCTTCCTCGCCACCTGCATTTGACCCAGAGGGCGCTCGGCCTACGTCAGAGTGCTGTGGACTTCCCTAGCTGAGGCATGACACCAAGACCTAGCTAGGGCTTCAGAGGGCTTCACGACACGACTGACTGGCGTGAGAGGGCCCAGGAGCAGATTGCGGATTCGGAGCACTGGGGTGACGTGTCACGTCTGACGCACAGAGCGACAAGGCGTACCTGTAGAACTTCACCTTAAGGTATGAGGCAATAGTTTATAAGGGCGCCCGGCAATAGGTAGAACTCAAAACTTGGCCTTGTGAGATTTTGGATTAGATCAAATGTGACATGATTTTGGTGGTTTTGCAGATGGACGTGGAGGGGCAGATAGTGTCGCTCCAGGCACTCCTGCATTCTACCGTGCAGGACTTGGACGAGGCCAGGAGAGAGGTAGACCAGTTGGTGAGTTACTTACAATGACTTCAGTATCACCTCACCTCTTAGCTTAAAGATTTTTGATAAGTGTTTCTTGTTAGCACGCGTTAGAGAGGCTAAGGATGTCACAGGCAGGCTTGTCGTCGTCTCAGGTAGCAGTGGGGCATCCCCAGCCTAACCTTGCCGATCAGTTTGGCGGGTGCCCTTAGGAGAGCAGAGGAGGCAGAGGCATCATTGGAGGAGAGGGTAAGTGGACACTGAACCTGATAACCTTTTGATTAGAAACTATATAATGACATGATGTGACACAGGTTGCGGAGCTGAGGACTGCCACTGCCCATGTGGATGCTGTGACAACGGCGACGGCCTTGTGGCGTCTCTAGGCAGAGACGGCGGCAGCAGTGGCGGCTCAGTGGCACCTCCAGGCAGAGACTGGAGCGACGCAGGCGGGTGAGCTGATGAGAGAGTTGGCAGCATTGCGAGTGCAGGGGCCTATAGCAGACCAAGAGGAGCTAACACATCTACGCATGTCGACATCCTCATAGCAGAGCCACGTTCATGAGCTCCGGAGCATGCTAGTGATGTTTAGCCAGAGCCGGAGCAGGAGCAGGAGCGGTGTGAGCAGCGCCTCAGTGAGGCAAGACTTGGCAAGTTCATCTAGTCACCGAAGGAATGAGGAGGAGGAGAGGTGCCGCGAGGGAGAGATGAGTGCCAGGAGTGTGAGGGGTAGTAGGGAGACACCACCTTTTCCCGAGAGACACGCAGAATCTGTGGAGAGTGGCGGTGGACAGTGAGGAGCTTGTGATCCACCTCCCCCTTATCTATGTACATGATGTTCATATTAGTGCATTTCATCCTCTTTTGTGCCAGTGTTGAGAATGTTAAACAGAATGTGATTTACACGAGTGAGAAGTGAGATAGAGAGGCATTGAGTATTTCACTGCTTTGTTCAGAACTTTATGTTCCTACACACTCAACAAACCAAGTTAGATATGCTCTTTGACTCAGCACCTTGCATTAAGTAAATTTTGACTTTGACTTCATGATAGTTAAGGGGCTGAACCTTATTAAATAGGCAGAAATGGAAAATAACAATGAATGCTACAAGAAACAATATGTACATTTTTTTAGATTTTTGGATTTTCTTTGTTTTTTGGAGTTTTAGATTCTCTATTTTTTGGATTTTTGATTTTCTTTTTTTCTAATTTTTTAAGATTTTTTAAGATTTTTTTATTTTATTTTATTTTATTTTTCACATTTTTTTGAATTTTTGGATTTTCTATTTTTTTATTTTTAGATTTCTATAGCGGTAATATCTACACTTGAGTGATCAGCTAAGGGCCTTGTCCCTTTCTCTTGGTGTTAAACATCCCCTGAGTGCAGTGTGCATCTTTTTTTAGAAATTCCTTGGTTGAATGCCCCCAAACCTTAGTGTTCTCGCATAGACTGTGCGTGGAATATGACTCGGCCATTAGTAGGAGTGAGAAGAAATTGAGGTAAGACTTTGCGTAGGACTTTGGGTGCTAGTTCGTCAACTAGTTAGGGTGTAGAACATGTGGTTTCCGTCTGTTGTCCGGAGACTTTGTGGTCATTGATTTTTGTTTTTTTTTTTTGGAATGGAAAGGAAGTGATGCGGCGCTGCCACAAGTGACATCCGGCGGGTCTGGAGGGGGAAGTGGGCCACTCGAGCTCAGGGTGCCCACAGTAGAGTTGTGGTGCAGGGGAATAGAAGACCCCTCACCCAGAGATTCCATGGTGATCAGTGGTGTGTGCATCGAAGGAAGCGGGGATCGCCACCTCAGTAGGAGGGTGAACGAGAAGGGGAAAAGTGGGGATCGCAATCGAGGAAGGAGAGTGAAAGAAAGGACG
Source organism: Colocasia esculenta (assembly GCA_014218235.1). NCBI lineage: Eukaryota > Viridiplantae > Streptophyta > Magnoliopsida > Alismatales > Araceae > Colocasia > Colocasia esculenta. Next base: position 70,010,354 of record CM024755.1, read on the forward strand.
TGGATCGCCATCAGAAAATTTGGGAACAAGGAGAAAGGAGACTAGGGATCACCATCAGAGAGTGGGTGAATGGAGAGAAGAGAAGGGATCGCCGTCAGAGAGAACGAAGGAGGGAAAACGAGATCACCATTGTTAAGCTTGGAGGAAGGGAGGAAAGAGACGGGATCGCCGTCAAAGAAGGGAAATAGAGAGAGGAGAGACAGGGATCGCCATGAGATGAAGGAGGGGAAGATGGGGATCACTGTCTGAGTGAGGGAGGCTGAGGGAAGTTTTTTTTTAATAAATAAATAAAACAAGCTAACCAACAAAAAAAGATAGACTACCCTACATTTAAAGGCATCGGGAGAAGGAGTTTTGTGCAATTGAACAAAAGGGCGATGTGGGAAGAGGGGATGGTCAACGCTTCGAGAGTGTCGGATGAGAGTTGGAGGATAAGGGGAGGTGAACGAGGGATGAAGAAGAATTTGGAAATAAGAATTGAAAATATAAAATGGTTGGATGGCTGGGAATACCTCGGCCAGAGACTATCTATAGAGTTGCTATCTTCATAGGGCACATCAGGCTCGCCAATATCTTTACTATCTCCAAAAAACTGCCGCTTGGAGGTGATAGCGACTGGGGGTTCCACAAGCTCTGCAACTACTGGGGGCCATGTGAGATCGCCATCCTAGAATAGACGACTAAACTCAATTGTGAGGTCTTCCAGATCAAACCATATGTGCTATTCTACTTCTGGGTCACATGCTTTCCTTCTCTTGTCGGGACGTAGTGCTTCCAGGGCCTGGTACGTAAGCATCAGTGTCATGTGTCGGGCAAAATGATGTCCATAGCTCAGACTCCCCTGGGTCACCCTCCTTTCTAGGAGATCAGGTCTCACATGGTACATCGATTTTCCTTCTTGCAAGACTTCATCATTAGCGCACTAGACAATAGTCACCTCCTCATCAGATTTCTGCATAAGAACGACTACCTCCAGGTTCTTCTAAAGAAGTCTTCGTTCATTCAGGGGCGCCCCACTTGTTCTAGTTTGGTTGGAGTTCCCAGGTCTTCCAGTAATTTTTTTCAATGATTCTATGCTATGCTCCTTAGCTGGGACCATTGGCCATGTGCTCAAGATAGACAAGAACACACTGTGTTTGACCCGCACATAAGCTGCTCGAGTCAATGTCAAGCTGGACATCTCTAAGCATCTGCCTCAGAGAATTTGGGTTGGCATTGGTTCTGATGGGTTCTGGCAGCCGGTGGTCTGCCTTGAACCTCCTTTGTTCTGTTCCTCCTGTAAACGCATTAGCCATGTGCAAGCCATGTGCAAGAAACACCCCCCTGGAGATCAGCACCCTAAACCTGTTAGTTTTGCTCCTCGTCAATCTGAAGGTAAGCAAACTTGGTGTCCTATACACATTGGTGACAAGGTCTCTGATCCGCCGGATACCCAAAAGTTGCATTTGTCTAAAGGTGGAGCAGCACCTACACTGGTACACCAAGTGTTTGATGATATGCCTCTTCAACAATCAGGACTTATTTCTGAGGCCGATCCTCCACATGTTGATGCCATGCATGGCGGTTCTGAAGGTGTCACCTCTGGGACTACTTGTGTTAAGATTGATGTCCTCTCAACTGACGTTGGATCTGCACAAGATCAGATGGACCCAATGCTTGCAGCACCCCCTGCTGCTCCTGCTATGGCAGACCAGCCTCAGAAGCAACTCTCCCTTGCTGCATCTGCCATAGCTAACGATGATGCTCTGAAAATGCTCGATGTAAGTCTCCTTCTGCAAGCAACCACCGCCCCTTCTATTTCTGTCAGAAATGATGTTCAGATGGATGCGATGTCCCCCGATCTGATTGCCGATGCTTCTGTACCTGGTGTAACTGCTGCGATCCCCCATGAAAAATGTGGTGCCTAGGCTTCTGATCCATTTGAATTAGAAACCAGCCCCTCCCTCATTTCAGATTTGCACAGGTTTCATCCACCTTCCACCCGGATTGTTGTTGCTCCTGATCCAGAAACCAGTGCACATCTACTTTCAGATCTGCACAATTCCCATCCATCTTTCGTCCTCAATGCTGCTGCTCCTGCTTGGATACTGGCTGCTACTCCTAGTGGGCCCTTTGCTGAAGCTCCTTATGTGTCCCTAGTTGCCAAGGACACAGAACCAACAGCAGGTTCTCCATCTGGAGTGGCAGCCTCGCCATCTTCTGGAGATGCTTCCCCGTCATCTCCGCGGATGACTTTTGCTGATGCTTTACGCAAGAAGACAAGGAGAGGAGAAATACGCATGATACATACCAGTCGTCAGGAGAGTCTGCACTCTCTCCATCCTTCAACTGAATTTGCTCAGCCTCACCTGGAGGCAACTTCCGAAGGTACAGTGATCTTCCTACCAGTCCAATACTCGGTCAGAAGCACCTTTGATGGCGGCAAGGACATTGGCCCGCTATCTTCCAATGACCTGCTCCGACTTCACAACATTGGGCAGGACCCTTTGTGCCTCCAAAGCCGCCACCTCGCCCACCACGAATCAGGACTCGCAGCTCACAACGACGAGTTAATTCAGCAGCAGAGTTAGAGGACTGTCTTTAGTTTCCTTTCTTGGTATCTTAGGGCTGGTGCTTTTCTGAAATTTGCCCCTCTGCGTAGGGTGCAACTGTTTATTGACCGGGTCCTCTTGTAACCTTTTCCTTTCATGCTTTCCCATATATATAAAATTGCCTAGCTGCCCACGATATCGGAGCCATGGCTCCTATATCGCTCTACTAGGTAGAGCTTTATTTAAAAAAAAAATTGATGTGCATGGACATCGTAGTCTGTGATGTCTGCCCCCACTACGATAGTGTCATATCCATGCTGAATGGGTCCCTTGACAAAGTGGTAGTATAGTGACCAAGTGAGTGGTTGCCGGTCTGGCTTCAATGTGGATGAGAAAGTGGTCCTTGGCTGGAATTCTTCTTCATAACCGAGACCGTGTCTGGTGACCTTCTTGGAGTTGGGGATGGCTTAGTTCCTCCCTTCAAGCTGAGCTCGTAGTCCCTTTCTTGGCTAGTAGCCGATTTTTAGCATGATGTTCCAGCCCTTTGTGTCTGACGGTGTCCCTCTCTTGGCAACCGCTACAGATGGAGACATTATATGGCGACTAGAGGAGAAAGTATAAGCTAGAGCTGTTAATGGGCCTAGCTGGCCTAATAGGCCCGCAGGTTTGGCCCGATTTTGGGCCAGGCCGCAAGACTCTTATCGGCCCATGGGTTTTTAGTAGGGCTTAAAAGCCCAGCCCCATTAGGCCCATGGGCTAGACTCGGGCTTTGAGTTCGGCCCGATGGGCCGGCCTGGCCCGTTCTCTTTTTTTAAAAAAAAAATCTAAAATTTTACTTAGTTAAAATTATGTTATTTTACTTATTTAAAAGTTAAAATCTCTCTTTTCAAACAAATTAAATAAGTAACATCAAAGCACTACTTAATTGAGTGAGATTAAAAGTTTTATATTATTAAATATAATATTTTTAATATTAATTATTTTTATTTAAATATTCGGGTCGGGACGAGCCTTAGTCGGGCTTTACAATTTTGTAAAAATATTGAGCCCAGCCCAGCCCGGTCTGACATTGCTCGGGCTTGGGCTGGGCTTGGACTTGCATATTGATGAGTCGGACTTGGTCCGGCTCATATAAGCCCAGCCCGGGCCTTGCCTATTGACAGACCTAGTATAAGCCCATGGATAATTTATAACAAGCACGGAAATAATAGGCTTGTTGGAGGGCTACACTGTTGACATGATCTGCTCAATTGCTTCAACCGTGTGTGTAGTGGTTGCACTCTTCACCTTAAAAATTCATCCTTGGAATGGGAATTTTCAGCATTGATGAGTTGTAGAGGGGACTGCCTCCAGTGCCTCAATACATGGATGGCAAAGAATAGCCTTAAAAGTGGGATCGATATAGAGCACATAGAACTCCACATTCACGACTAGTGGCCCAAATTCTACCTGCAAGGAGACAATGCTATGGCATGGTCGCCTGGAGTTATCAAAAGCCACAATGGTTGTGGGAGTTGGCCACAAATGGTGCTCGGATATGTTACATGATCGGAGAGTGCTAAGGGGGCACTCATTAATCGATGTCCGAGTGTCCACCAAAGCGGCATCAATGGCCACTTTATTTTTTTTCAGAGTCACACGTAGAGGCTTCCTTCTTGCCTCAGGGGGAGCTAGCTCATTGTCTGAAAATGTGATTGTTGGACCTCTTGTAACAATGGATAGGACCGCCGATAGTGTTTCTGTGGTCAGGTCTTCACTGACCATAGCCCTCTGTAGAAAGGCATGTAAAGCATCTTGATGGTTCTGAGACCTCTTGATCAGTTCTAAAATAGAAATCTTGGCAGGCGTTTGGTCCAAGTGCTTTAGGATATCATATTGTGTGCCTGGGACTGGCTCTGCCTCTCCAATGTCTTGTTGTTGTTTTTGGTTGTTGGAGTTGGAGTTGTGGGTCGACTGACCCTGCATTGACACAGATGCATGGGGATACATTCGGTGAAACATCCGCCTGCTTCGGAGGGCGAGGTTGTTTTGGAACGGAGGTAGGGTGGTCTTGATGATAGATGGGTTGGCTATTATTGGCGCTAGCGAGGGTGTAAGTGGGATGTTGATGGGCGATGGGTTAATGGAGGGTATTGTTGGGGTAGTACGTAGTGGTGAGGTGATGGTGGCAATAGTGGGCATGGGGGAGGTGATGGTGGTATGGGAAATAGTCAATAATTGACCAACTTCGTGCTCGTCATCGTAGGCCCAAGCGGCTGCTGGTGGTGGATGATGGACAACGGGGTTGACTTGAGCGGGTGGTGGAGGTGGTGGAGCAGGTTGTGGGTTCGGAGCGGGATGGATGTTGTGGCATAGGATTTCGTACTATGCTGAGATCTTGTGTTGGATGTTGTGGTTGCTGTGGTTATTGGAACTACTGCTACTATGGTGGTGGTTGTTGTCACCTTTACTGTTGTTGTTGTTGTCTCTATCCCTGTTGGTCTCTCAGGGTCTGGATCAGTCTCTTCATCTCTGCCCAATCAATCTGTTGTTGTTCATGAAGATCATATATCATGTCCCAGAATTGAAAACGATGTACCACATTGTGCTTGGATGGCGATGGTATACACAATACTTAGTTTGATTAGTTGCCATGTTCCAATTGGCCTATTACAGAGGAGGTCTAAAGGCATTTATTGACTTGAGGGCTACAATGATGTCAGACATAGTTTTTTGGAGAGGAGGGTACTGAGCTCTTATAGGGCCATTGGGTTTTCTACGAGCATAGCCGTTTTGTGGTGGGGGGACTCGGTTGTATTGGTGTTGCTCCTATGTAGGGTTCTGAGCTTGAGGAGGGGGTGGTCGGTTGTTCCATGCCTGCTGAGGATGTGGGTTATAAGGATTCTTACCTACCTGACCTTGACGATTGTTCACAGCACCCACCTGTTCGTTGGTTTGTACCCCTTCTGTGACAGGGCCCAAGGGTTTATTGCGGTAACGAGACTTCGGGTTCTCAAACATGGAGTGGATAGCTGAGTCCTTGAGTTTGAATGAAACAGGCTCGGCTATGCAATTGGTTCATGGTGGTAATACCATTTATGGCCAAGATGGATCGATAGGTGAGTGTGGCATTAGCTATCAAGAGCTTGACCTTTTCCTCCTCCACTAACGGGCAATGGATTCTTGCAACCAAAGCATGCCACTGGTCAGCAGAGACGGCAATTTCTTCATCAACTTTCATCTTCTCGACCACCAGATCCACAAAAGAATTTTCGGGTCCGACCCGATCTTGGAACTACTGCAGAAATCTCTCCTTTACAATTTGGAAGTCCTCGGCTTTCTCCGGTGGTAGGGAGTAGAACCACTTGAGGGTTGGACCATCTAACGACTTCCTGAACAAATATGCCATGAGGTGGCGGTCATACTTGTGTGGAGCAGATTCATATACAAAATCTTTGATATGCACATATGGTCACCTATCCTAGAGTATCGTCTATAGATAGGCAGCTCTGACTGGAGCGAAACCCAGAGATGTTGGAAAGAAAAAAGATGGATGTCCGCTACCTTCTGAGGGTCAAGTTTCCTTCATAGATCGTGTAGTTACCTTTTCATGGACATCCATTCTGAAAGAAACTCGAAAGGGGATGAGACGTTGTGAGCAGGTACTAGGGAGTACGGCTGCTCTAAAGAATATGACCTCTCACGCGGAAGAGCATTGTGTTCGGCTTGATAGTATGAAGAATGTGGAGGGGATTTGGGCCGTAGCTCTCATGGGGCAAGGTAGCTAGGCTTAGAGACATGGATAGCCCATGGACGAAGTGGAGTAGGAACGACCACGGCAGAAGGTGCATGTGGTGCAGAGGAGGTTGCCTGATGGGCAGAGACATATGAGTGCAGAGAGAGGGGGTGCTTGCCTTTGGCAGCAGCCAAGAATTCCTAAACTTGAGCCAGGCTCAGATGCGGGAGAAGCTGACTAAATTGGGCATATGGGTCTTCTGCCCTAGAAGAAGAAGGGGGGCGGGACTAGTCGTCAGCAATCGTGGGGGGCTGAATTTATCTTGCGAGGGTGGTGGCAGGTGGCTAGGCCACATTCTCGAGGAGCCCAATAGGAATAGAATCACCAGTGAGGATGCAGAAATGGTCCATACCAAAAAAAAAGATTATTATATAGCACAATGGTTGGTGGAGACTGACTCAATAATCCTAAGCACTGACGCGTACACTGCCCCTAAACAAATAGGGGAGACGACGTAGCCACAAAAAAAAAACAAAGACTCTAACACACAAGAATGGACTGTGAGATGAGGGGGGAAAATCTCAAGCAAGCACACAAGTTGGGATGATTATCATTAACATTTTAGGGTTTACACTTAGCCTTTACATGGATTAATTAATGGAATTACACATTGCTAAATAGGAACCCTAATAGGTGTGTACTAGAGTATTTCGGTATGACCAAGGGGTGACACACAACTCACATGCAAAGGACATGAACTAGGGGGCAATAGGTACAACCAGCCCGACGACCGCAACATGCGTACGACATCGGGGACTTACGGAGGCCCTCAGTAGTAGGCCCTGGTCAGCCCAAGAGTGCTCGCAAGTGAGAGGGTCTCCACTACCAAGGAGGAGTCCTTTCTACACAAAAAAGTATATGCATGAGGCTAATTACACCGAAGTGCATGCAAATTCTAACCTAAACTAACAAACATCAGCCTAGTGGTCTCTGCTATGTCGCGCCGACCAGGTCTGGCGTGACCTTATCACGACCGACAGATTTGTCGTGATAATCTTGAGTTGCAGAAACCCTGAACTACACATAAACAGAAGGCAAACAGACTATCCTAAGAGCAATACAACATGGAACTAACAAAATAGAAGATGAAGACTCCTTAAACAAGCAGAAACTGAGGCATGGAACAAAAAACAACAACAACCAATATGTACCTACTATCGGGTCCTCCTAGTCCACCGCGACAATGTCACGCCCACACTATATGCCGCGACAAAGACAGAAAACAAAAACTAAAATAAATGGAAATTTGAGTCCTAACAGGATTCTAACAGTGAATACCGTGAACATACATGGTTGCACAGCATGGAGATAACAACAGGAAGACTCAAATGAGCATTGAGAATGTAGAATAAAATGAATAGTTTTCACCTGCTGTCACGTCCGCCAAGATGGACACCATATTATCGCAGCTCCACAATCCGCCGCGACACAGATAAGAGATATAAATGTAGAAAAACAAAACACAACCCTAACAAGATTCTAACAAACGAACAAAAATGGTAGAGCAACGACAAAGCAGATGAGGTTTCACAGTGGAGGTCCCACCGTGATCGCCAAAAGGTGTAATCACAAGGAAATGCACTCCTCAAAACACACAACAAGATATCATTATATGATCATGGAGATGGGTGTGATCGCCACCTAGCATGTTGCCTATGATGTGAAAAAGAACAAAAGGATAACAAAGTAGGAAAAGGAGATGAGAAGGATACTTATTGATGTCGCAACTGAGTATCCTGTCATGATAATAAGCATGTTGTTGTGACCTAGTAAGTCATCGCCTTCCCAATAGGGATGCGGGAGTGTAGGCAGACCTCCTTCCCTTCCTCTGGCCGGCCAGAGAAGGAGAGCTCCTCGTCTGCTCTTCTTAAGAAACCTGCCAAAACATACAAACAAGAGAAAAAATCATTATTAGACAACTCTTAAGTGAAGCATCTACACAAAGTAAAAAGGAAAAGGGGAAGCAAGGAGGGTACGAATCTGGGGTGTTTTGGGAACCCTAAGGGTTGTAGAAAATGTGGGAAGGGAAATGTGCAACTACTTTAAAAGAAAATAACAAGATGCATGGAGGAGAATGAGTGGTAAAGGAAGAAGAAGGATCCCCAAAAAGGGTGACTCCCTGGTTGGAAATGTGCTCTTGAGGTCACGCAGTAGCCTTGGTTTTTGTAGGAAGCCACCTCTTGGCCGCCATGCTCCAAATGAAGAAGAAAGTGATGAGACTTGGTGGAGGGAATGAGAGGAAAATGGGTGGAAATGGGAGGGCTACGAGCTAAGGGGAAGTTCTGGAGAGAATTTGGCAGCACTTCGTGGTAGTGTAGGGTCCATACCTCGTTCAGAAGGGGCTGGGTTGCTTATATAAGAGGAGAGAGAGTATCTTATCCATAAGTGATAATGGCTGATGAAAATGGAGAAATGTCAAGTAAATCAACATGGGAAGAGACCTAGGAGAGGTCTAGGGTGAGATAGAACCTCAAACCGCAGCTAGGGTCGTTCCAAGGTGGTTGGAGAAGAAGATAGACCACAAAAGAGATAAAAAGGAGGTGGTTGCAGAGCCAGCCATGCAGAAGCTTGTCGCGACGGATCGTAGGGGCGTGGCAAGGCTTGTCGCGACGGCTAAGATGGTCGCGACACTGAGAGCACGTGAATCGATATGCATGGGCTATCAAGAAGGCCTAGGTGGACGCAATACTGACATTAACGCGATGCCACAACCTGTCACGTTAAAGATAATCGATCATTTAAGGATTATAATCAATCAATTAACACTAATGTGACGCTAATGGCCGTCGCGTTAAGGACTGAGGGTTGAAAACCCTAAAATAAGGACTCTGAAGTGATGTTTGTATTAGATAAACTATGAATTGGGCTTGAATGGGCTCAAAACAAGGTTAACAAATGAGCTCAAAATGAGTGACCAACTTGGGGCACACTAAGAGACCAATAAATATAGTTCGTCTCATAGGCCAGAATCGGGTGTCTACAATTACGTAATCACTATGTCACATGAATATATATATCCATATCTATACGTATATATATTTATATATATATATATACATATACAATGATTATTTTGGTAATGGTAGTGTGCAGTATATCAGAACGTTATCGTACATTATTTTAAAAATTGCATAACCAATTTTCTTTTAAAAAAAATTGAGGTCTTACAAAGAGGGTGTACTTTAAGATACCCAGAGAGGATACCTTCTACTTCCTTGGTGTTGTACCTCTTTCTTCTCTTTTTCTAATTTCTCCTTTGAGAGCACAAAAGTTGTTGGCTTCTGGGTGCCAGAATTTTCTTGCTACTATAGAACTTGTTGACCAGACGCCTCACGGTGTGGAAGACATCTGGTAGTCTGCGAGTTTCCAGATGTCTTTCTAGATGAGTTACTTGGTCTACCACCAGATAGAGAGATTGAGTTTACTATTGAGTTTGTTTCTAGCACCGCACCTTTTGCAGAGGCACCGTATCGCATGGCACCAGCAGATTTGCAAGAATTGAAGAGGCAGTTGGAAGAGCTATTGGAGAAAGGCAACAATCGCCCTAGCGTTTCTCCCTAGGGTTCTCCAGTATTGTTTTTGAAGAAGAAGGATAGTAGCTTGCGGTTGTGTATTGATTATAGGAAGCTGAATCAAGTGACCATCAAGCATAGGTATCCTCTACCTAGGATTATGATGTCATTGATCAGCTTCAGTCAGCTTGAGTTTTCTCCAGGATTGAGTTGAGATCAGGCTACTGTCAGTTGCAGATCAGAGATTCAGATGTGGAGAGGACATCCTTCAAGACTAGATATGGGCACTTTGAGTTCTTGGTGATGCCATTTGGGCTCACCAACACGCCAACGGCCTTTATGGATCTGATGCACAGTGTGTTCCACCAGTACCTGGACCAGTTTGTCGTGGTGTTTGTTGACGACATTCTGGTGTTCTCTGCTTTATAGGAGGAGCATGCCCAGCACCTGAGGATCACGTTGCAGACTCTGCGAGAGCACCAGCTGTATGCCAAGCTCAGCAAGTGTGAGTTTCAGATGTAGGAGGTTCACTTTTTAGGGCACGTGATCTCAGGTGACAGAGTTACAGTAGATCCAGCGAAGGACGAGATAGTTTTACAGTGGGAGAGACCCCGCACAGTAACAGAGATGTGTAGTTTTCTGGGCTTGGTTAGTTACTACCACGGGTTTTTTAGAGATTTTTTACAGATTGCTGCACCCCTTAACTCGTTTAATGAGGAAGGGAGTACCGTTTGAGTGGTTGGAGCATTGTGACCAGAGCTTCATAGAGTTGAAGTGACTGCTTAGGTCGGCGCCAATCCTGGTGTTACCTTCAAGTACGGAGGGTTTTGAGGTCTACACAGACGCTTCTAGTGTTGGTTTAGGAGCAATTTTGATGCAGCACGGCAGAGTGGTGGCTTATGCGTCACACCAGCTAAAGCCCCGCGAGGAGAGTTACCTGACCCACAACCTAGAGTTGGCAGCTGTGGTTTTTGCCTTGAGGATCTGGCGTCACTACATGTATGGAGTGAAATGTTTGGTTGGCATAGACCACCAGAATCTGCAGTATGTCTTTTCACAGAGGAATTTAAATGTGAGGCAGCAACGCTAGATGGAATACCTGAAGGATTATGATTTTAGTGTTGAGTACTAGCCTGGGAAGGCTAATGTGGTGGCATTTGCACTGAGCAGAAAGGCACAGATCAGCCATCTCATGTTGAGAGAGTGGCAGTTGTGGCAGTCTGCAACAGAGGGATCCTTCAGAGTCTCCCCCAGATGACAACAGTGCTTGCTTGGTTGTTTGCTAGTTGCTTCAGCAATTGTCTAGTAGGTTATTGGGGCACAGCAGGAAGATCCTATGTTGCACAGAGTGTTGCTACTCCTAGAGATTGAGTTATAGGGCGATGAGACTAATAGGGTCCGAGATAGACTCTACGTGCCGGCTGAGGATTGTATCAAGAGAGCAGTGTTGTAGGAGGCACATGGGTCCCAGTACTCGATTCATCTAGGGTCAACCAAGATGTACTACAGGTTGAGACGATAATTTTGGTGGCCTGGGATGAAGAGAAACATAAGGGCTTTTGTTGCGAGGTGTTTGGTTTGTCAGCATGTAAAGGCCGAGCACCACCGCCCTAGAGGGCTTGTCCAGCCGCTAAAGATTCCCATGTGAAAGTGGGACCATGTGACGACAGATTTTGTGTGTGGACTGCCGAAGACATGAGAAGGTTATGACAGTATTTGGTTACTTGTGGATATATTGATGAAGGCTCGTAGATTCTTGACCATTAGAGCTAATTGGTGGGTGAGTAGATTGGCCAGACTTTATGTGGAGTGGATTGTTCGTTTGCACGGGATGTCGATGTCTATTGTGTTAGATAGTGATCCTTGCTTTACTTCTGGGTTCTGGTGCAGCTTTCATAGAGCTCTAGGGACAGAGTTGGTGTTTAGCTCTGCATACCACCCACAGTTAGATGGACAGTCAGAGCGAACTATTCAGACTTTGGAGGCATGCTGCAAGTTTGTTGTTTACAGTGGCAGGGATCGTGGGGAGCTCACTTGCCATTGGTCGTGTTTGCATATAAGAATAGTTATCATTCCAGCATTGGTATGGCACCTTATGAGGCTCTATAAGGGAAACTATGTCGTACTCCTCTTAACTGGTTTGAGGAGGGTGAGCATATTGTCATCGGGCCAGGGATGGTTCAGCAGTTAGTAGAGGTGGTGCTGCTTGTTAGGCAGAGGCTTCGGATAGTGTAGAGTCGGCAGAAGAGTTATGCAGACGACCACTTGAGTTTCAAGTGGGGGACCAAGTGTTTGTCAGAGTGTCTCCTATGAAGGAGGTGATTGTAGACGTGAATTTTGTGACCATCCTCGTAGGGCTCATTTTCTTAGCCCATTAGGCCTATTATTCGGTAGGCGGAGTGTTATCTCCATTAAGATCTCCAGGGTAGCTCGTGCCCTTATCGGCAGGCCTGATTGTCTTTGCTCGATTTATGATGACAAGAGTTGGTCACCTGTCATTTTGAGCTGCGGAATTCACTGTCGTCAAGATCTTTTGGCCACACAGTCTTATGTCACCTACACTTTTCCTAGTGGTAACCTCTTCAGTCATTATCTCTTGCCTAGCCCATAGTGCTTGTGTGCTTGCCATTTCCACCACCTTCCAACTGTCCCCTCTGTGTGTTTACCCAGCGTCATGCTAAAACCCACTTAATCTCACCTTAATCAAGCCCATAAAACATAATAATTAAATAAACAACAATTTAAATCCAATAAAAATGATAATTAAAATATATCTCACACATGAAACCCATAAAACTCAATAAATAAACTAACCATATCCATCAACTAAAACCCCACTTAAAATCAAAATAAAATGAACTAAATAATAAATTTAATCACAAAATCCATACCCATAGCTGAGTTCCATAAAATCCACATAAAACTCAACAACTAAAAATAATTAAAAATCAAACACACATAAATAAACCAACCCATAAAATGCACATAAAATAAAATCCAACACCATCACTAATAAATTACATATAAAAAAAAATCCATACCCACAACCTAAACCTCTGTCACCCATCTCAAAAAATTCAAAATAATTAAAACCACAACTAAATCTCATGTAAAATTCACCCCATTAAAAGAAGAAGAAGAAGAAGAATAAACTTACCCATTACATAACCCATCAACCCACATAAAATAAAACCATACCTATACACATAATCCACCCATAAACAAAATACCAATAGATGCATAAAATCCAATCCACATACCCATGTTAACACAAACCCCCAACACCACCAAACAGACCAACACGTAACCCATCCCCATGCAAACCAAACACACTTAAATCCAATTAAACCCATCACCATACCTATAAAATAGACCAACCCCACCCCATTTAAATCTAAACAAATTAAACCCCAGAAACTCCCTCTGCGCATGCATTTATCCACACATGAGGGACCAAGTCAAACATTTCCTCTCACACATGCCCCTCACCAGCATCTCCTTGCAACATCTTACTACTCACGGCTCACCCTCTCATCTTATGCCCATATCTCCATTCGTTCGCACATGAGATCCTCATGATCAGCCCATGGGAAAGCAAGAGCCCAGAACGTCCACCATCCTCCTTCGGCGTCCGGGTCACCGTAACACCTGTGCAAGTCACACATACGTTAACTCCCCACAGCCTCGTCTGTTCAGGTGGGCCATGCATGCCATCCGTTGATAAGGACCCTGCCTCCATTCCATCAGGAGGAGGAGAGGGATTTCCATCGCGGCAATCGCAGCAGCCCAGGAGAAACCACCTTGCACACCACCCAGTCGGCGGGTCTTTGGCAGTCACACACACCAACAGCAGCCCTGACTCCATCACAATATCATATGTCGGCACTTCAGCTTCCTCCCCCTCTACACTCACCTCTCCCTCGGATACGACGTCAGCCTCCTCTCAGTGTTGCACAGCCATCAGAGGAGCCCAGCTTCAAGTTACACATCGCCATCGCCTCCCTTTGTCGGACGCCATCCGGTGAACAATACAGCGATGAGCATGCCAACGTCAGAGTCAACACGTTGCCCTGGAGAAGATTTCTTCGTCATTGCATCTGCATAGATAGGGACCTCCTTCTCTTCCTCCTCTCTATTTTGTTTAGCTTGCCGTCTCACGTATATTGCATCTTTACCACATCCACGCACACACTCACGTAGTGCATCCTTTCCCATACCCAGTTTAGAGGGGTTTTCTATAAACAAAGGAGGGAGGGAAGGCGGTCATAACGTTTGGCTGTCTTCCTTCTCAAGCCTCCAACTAGTAAGATGCCCCCCAATTGTGTGTGTTTTTCATATATATAAGTGCATGCTACCATAATTTTCAGTCTAATGGGTCTTTTGTGTTTGTTTCTTTTGCAATAAAATTGAAGCTACACCGTGGAGCCCTCAACATTTGGCCAACCGAAGGAGGAGGAGTGAAGAACCCAACATATCCACATCGAGGCATTACATGATCACATTTACTCCGGACAGAGGTAAAATTTCCCTGGCGATCACTCATCATTTCCCCGTGCACATCTTTTCGCCAACGTGACAGTGGACGTTCGTCATCGAAAAATAACATCTATAGTGATGAAGTTTGGTAGGCGTGGGAAGTTGAGTCCCCACTATATCGTACCCCTTCACCATTACTAAGCAAGTTTGAGGCCTAGTGTACCAGCTTTAGTTACCTCCAGAGTTGGCAGCAGTCCCTAACGTGTTTCATGTGTCGATGTTGCGGAGGTACCTTGCAGATGAGTCTCACATTCTCCCGAGTTCACAGCGGACTGAGGTGACACTAGTGTTGATAGTACCAGAGTTCCCATTGTATATTGAGGATCGCCATGTTCAGAGGTAGAGGAACAAAGCGATTCCAGTAGTTCATGTTGCGTGGCAGTGACACTCAGGCGGTGAGTCGACCTGGGCGAGGGAGGACGAGATGCGTGAGCAGTTTCCGTACCTCTTTGGTGAGTTATCTTCCCCTTGTGTTTGTTTCAATTTTGGAGGCAAAATGTTTTTAAGGGGAGGAGTTTGTAAAGTCATGGGCCTTATTGGACCCTTAATGGGCCTTTTTGGAACAATGCTGCTTCACATCAAGGGGGATTGACATCAACATTAGGTTGACAACAGTATATTGTGTCATCTACTTGGTCTTTATGGCAAGATATGTTTCTAGAATTTTCAGAGTGTTGAACTTGACGACAATCGATGTTGACGTCAAGTTCTTGGCGGTGAAGTTGATGGCACCCTATGTGAACGTCGACTTTTGTCGGGCCTATTATTATAAGGCAACCCAGGGACCCTCTTTTTTAACCATTCCTCCCATTCCACACACCACCTTCACCACCTTATTTTTCCACCACTTCCGGCGACCGATAAGAGCTTGTGGGGAGATTGTGGTCACGTGGCGACTTCGGATCGGGTGTAAAGATGACAGATTTGGGGATTTGACTTCGTGGGGTGTACATGGAGAATGGCATGATTCTGAGGTTCTTCTTGGTATTTTTGGCCTCTTGAGGTAAGGATCCTACCCTTGAACTCCCTTTAGTTCTATTGTGAGCATGAAATTCATGTGATTTGTGTGAAAATTAAGAATTGGGGAGGGTTTCTCCATGCTAGGTTTTTGAGGGGATATTGCTCAATCCAAGCATTGGATCGTTGTTTTTTCGGCTTTACACTGGTGTTCTTTCATGAGGAAAAGTGCTTCCCTTCATCAGATTGTGTGTTTTTCGGCTAGATCGCCTTGGGGGGTGACCTAGGGTTGTATCAACTATTGGATGTTGAGGAACTTGACATCAAGGGTGGTTGTCGTCAAGTTGTTCAGGATGAACTTGGCGGCAAGGTGACTTGCCATCATGGCGAGGTTAACGGCAAGGGATGCTACCATCTACAATGGTAGACAGCAGGGTACTATGTTGTTTACCCTGGGTTAACGACAATCGAGGTTGCTGTCAACCCCACAGGTAGGTCCCAGCAGTGTGAGCCCTCTTGTGTGTGTGAGGCTAGGACACGCAGTGTCTGCCTCCTAGCGCGGTGTGCCAGATGTTGAGAGCGTCTCAGTCTGTACGTGTGTTGTGCTTTGTCATGGTTGTGTTTGTGTTGTGTACTTCCTGGGCATTGAGCTGGGCTCTGTGTTGATGACTGGTGTTGAGCTATTCCGTCGGTGAGCCTGGGCGTTGAGTACGACTCTGTCCAGTGCGTGCCCCTTGTGGTGGTTATGAGCGCATTTCTATGGGGCCCCTTCTCCACCATTTGAGTCTGGCGGAGGGGAAAATCGGTCAAGGACTAGACGAGAGGGAGAGGGTCTGAGTGTGCACATGTGGCTACGGTTTGAGGACTTGGTGGTATCGAGGCGCCAAGACATAGGTCCTAGCTGGTCCTACCTTTTTGTGTGACTGTTGTTGTGTGTTGTTGAGCTTGCGAGGTTTCAGTCTTTTTGATGAGCTCTTGGGAGGAGTTGGTCGTCACGCCACTGGTTCTTGTGTGTCTTAGTGCAGTGTTATTTTAGTGTAGTTTACTTTCTTGCACATCCTTTCGTACTATTTACCAATGGGGGTTAGTGTCCCTACTGGGTCTATTCTCGAGACTCACTCCCCTCCCTTTCAGGTGGTTTGTCATCGGCTCCAAGTGTTGAGGAGCCGAGTCACACCAGTGCTATTCCGACTTAGCTACTGAGAGTGGCACTCTTTTAGGTACATACTTGTTGTACTCTTTACTTTTGTTGGATCTGCTCTGAGTAGTACCATTTCGGTATATATATAGTGGTTTGTACATTTTCTTATATGTTCTTGTCATGCCCGGACGCGGAATATCGGAACGTGTGGCAGTTGCAAATAAGCGAGCATAGAGCGTAGAATCGACAACAAACCATTGGACAATTTAATAATATGGAATCAAATGCCTTTCATTGATAACTCGACTAATGTCGATTACATCCACTAACTCAGAGTCATAACACAGGGCCCAATTGACTTTAATACATGGAATGAAAGTAAAAGACTAAACCAAGACATCTATCATAGCACTAATGAGCTAGGTACTTGTGGTTCACTCCTGGTCCTCCCCATCCTCATGAGTGTACTCGGTCTCCTCAGTCTCACCTGAGAACATAATGAACAAATAATGTAGGGTGAGCGACAATCCCAAGTAGGATTTATATCTCATGGTGCGAGAAAACTTTACATGATTAATGTATTAAAAGTAGAGCCACTAATGATAGAGAAAGAGAGTCAAGTAAGGTAAGAGTTAGCACAATAGCATGGATCAAGATAACGTAAATTTTTAATATAGCATAGAGAGCGGGATGGCCATAGCACAAATAGCACAATGTTTCACAATAGGACAACGAGTCGAGTATAGTATAGCACATTGATTGTCATTTAGATAGTCGAGATGGATAGCACATGAGTGTAATGCCAAGCACTCTGGTCAATTAACTCCCGCAGGCACTAGCACTTTTGGGCGCACCTCCCAGGACCAGACTAGGCCCTTTAAGTTGAGCAACTACCCCTAAGAAAATTATTTAAGATTTTAAATTATTATTATATCATGACTTTGCTTTGACAAAACCTTTAAGAGACTTTCTACAAATTAAATGAATCAATTATATACCACAAAAAATAGTTTGGACAAACTCTATCTCGAAAATTTTCTAAGTCCACAAACTACTCTATGTGTATTATACTAAATCCGACTATGGACTTCGACTTCTTTTGAATCGAAAATTTCTGCACAAAATCAACTCAAAAAATTTTCTAAGTCTAGACTTCTACACTGTATCCGACTGTCAACTCCGACTTCATACAGTCAAATACTTCAGAAATATAACTCCTCTAAATCCGACTTCATACAGTCGGATACTTCATTCTATACTTCAATTCTCAGAAATCGAATTCTTATGTATCCGACTTCTAAAGTCGAATTCTCTATCTTGTTTCTGTCTAACTCCATGGAAGTCGAATAATGACTTATTTCTATCCGACTTTCTAAGTCGAATGATATAATCTCAATGCAACTTCTGATGAAGTTGAATCAGTCTATTCTCATGTTTTTGTCTCCGACTCCTAGATTTGAAGTACACTCTCTTTTGAATTTGACTTCACTGACAAGTCCTGTACTATCATTTTATCTTCTTAATATGATTTCTGTCAAGAACTTACATTGACTGAATATCTTCTCTGTCTATCTGATTAACATTATTTTCTAACATGATAAGACATATTATACTTAAAATATTCTTCTAAAATTGTTTATAAATATATTTGATACATTTATTCAAATTTGATGATCAGCTTATCCCCATGTAATTTAAATTAATTACATTTTTTTTTTGGTGATTAACAAAACTATATAAAGTTTAATCTAACATATTTTCTATGAGTTTTGAGCACAGGAAATGAAACAAGGAATATCAAGCTAAATAGGTAAGTAGTATTTATTCTATAGCAATGTAAGTTCAAAGCATGAAATTTTCTGAGTTCACATCGACTCTTTCATTGGCATAACTATTTCCTTTGAATCATAACGATTTCCTCATACACATCGATTTCCCTTGAAGTATAACGATTTCAGAAGAGTCATAACGATTTTCATAGTCATAAGGATTCGTTATCGAGTTTGGTATCACAACGATTCGTTAAGTGATCGCAACGATTTGCCCTCACAACGATTCGTTAAGTGATCGCAACGATGCCCTCACAATGATTCGTTAAGTGATCGCAACGATTTGCCCTCACAACGATTAGTTAAGTGATCGTAACGATTTGCCCTCAATACAATTCGTTAAGTGATCGCAACGATTTGCTCTCATAATGATTCGTTAAGTGATCGTAACAATTTGTTTCATAATGACTTCTTAAGTAAGAACAACGATTTGCTAGTAACGACTTGGTTCATAACGATTTGCCTATACCGTCAGAACAATTTGATCCCTGTAACGATTCGATAAGTTACATAATGACTTTGTCACTGTAACGATTCATCAAGTTACATAACGACTTGGTCGTTGTAACGATTCGATACAGTAAACAACGATTCATTCACATTGTCTTTAATGATTTGATTATAACGACTTGTGCATAACGATTTATCTATATAACGATTTGTATATGCATCGATTTGCTTATAATTGCACAACAACTTACATGGATATCGACTCATTTGCATAACGATTTCATAAGTCATGCATGTAACGATTTCATGGAATATAACGTCTTGATATTTGAACTCATTTTAGAATACATTGAAAATGTTGCCCAGTTGACGATCCCAGAGGGGGGGTGAATGGCTCTTTTTCAATTATATTTGATTAATACCTATACTTAAAACATTCATACAAGGATGTTCTTCGATGAAGGTCAGTGAAGGTTAGTATAAAAGACAAACACACAATAAGCAATCACACAACACAAGGAATTATCATGGTTCAGACCTCCTCTCCTTAGGAGTCCTACGTCCAGCCCCTGAGCAACAACTCAGGATTGCACTAACTAGGGTACAGTCCCCCTATGGACAATACAACACCCAGCTCAGCTGGTCTTCCTTCACACAAAGGGAACTACAACACCCTGGATCCCCACCAGGTCTTCCTTCACAACTGAAGGGAACTGCAACACCGTGGATCCCCACTAGGTCTTCCTTCACAACTGAAGGGAACTACAACACAACAAGAATAAGCAGGAATTCAAGTCCCTAGATCAAGCTTTGGTAAGACAAGATCTGAAGCTACTAGCACTGAGAGCAAATAATCTAAACAAGGCACTCTCTCAGAACTACACTGGCTCTCTTAGGATTTCTATTACAGCACAGAGAGCAAAGAGCTAAAGACACAGTAGAATGGAATTCTTGGCTCTAGGATTCTTTCAGAAGATCTGCAATGCTTGTAGTATTCGATGGTGAGTCTCTCTCTTCTCTTGTATTTTTTTTGGAGTTGCTATCTTGTATTTATATCTCCAATTTGAAATGTAGTCGTTGAAGTAATTATTGTCTCTTAGTTTGGTAGACGTTAGACTGTTTGACACTTGGAAGCTTCTAGTCAACAATCTTTTATCCATTTGAGCACGCAAAGAGATAGGATCTTCTGGCATCTATATGGTTCAACGTTGTATGACAAAGTGTCTTTAGGGCCCTGCAAACATTAAATGCTAGAACAGTAGACAGCTAGACTGTCTCTTGATGTCAGAAAAATGTTGATGTGAATATTCACCAAAATAGTAATGTCACATAGCTTGTTCTAAAAGATGTTAACAGAGTATGCACGATAATGAAAAGATATCATCTGCATGCATCCAGAGATGCGTTCTGTCTTCATTAAATGCGCAGCAGTCAGATAGATATGTGAAGACTTTGACTATTCAACGCTTTCAGAAATAAGATAAATATCAAGTCGATATAAAACATAAAGTCGATGCCTATATGACTTATGAAATCGTTATGATCAAGTGTTTACTAAAGAAATCGTTATGAGCACTTAACAAGTCGTTATAGAAAGTAAATCGTTATATTCATTAAAGGAATCGTTTTGAATTCTGAACAAATCGTTATAGAAAGCAAGCCATTATGTTCATTAAAGGAATCGTTATTAATTCTGAACAAATCGTTATAAAAAGCAAGTCGTTATGAGCTCTAAGGAAATCGTTGCGCGAAGTAAATCGTTATGAGCTCTAAGGAAGTCGTTGCGCGAAGCAAATCGTTATGAGCTCTAAAGAAATCGTTGTGCGACGCAAATCGTTATGAGCGCTAAAGAAATCGTTACGCGAAGCAAATCGTTATGAGCTCTAAAGAAATCGTTGCGCAAAGCAAATCGTTATGAGCTCTAAAGAAGTCGTTGCGCGAAGCAAATCATTTTAAGCTCTAAAGAAATCGTTGCGCAAAGCAAATCGTTATGAGCTCTAAAGAAATCGTTGGGCGAAGCAAATCGTTAGGATGAGCAAATCGTTACAATGACTAAAGAAATCGTTGTGATGAGCAAATCATTACGATGAACAAATCGTTATGATGACTTAAGGAATCGTTGTGATGACCAAATCGTTGCGATGAGCAAATCGTTATGATGACTTAAGGAATCGTTGCGATGAGCAAATCGTTATGATGACTTAAGGAATCGTTGCGATGAGAAAATCGTTACGATGTCTAAAGAAATCGTTGTGATAAGCAAATCGTTACGATGAGCAAATCGTTATGATGACTTAAGGAATCGTTGCGATGAGCAAATCGTTATGATGACTTAAGGAATCGTTGCGATGAGCAAATCGTTACAATGACTAAAGAAATCGTTGCGATGAGCAAATCGTTATGATGACTTAAGGAATCGTTGCGATGAGCAAATCGTTATGATGACTTAAGGAATCGTTGCAATGAGCAAATCGTTATGATGACTTAAGGAATCGTTGCGATGAGCAAATCGCTACGATGAGCAAATCGTTATGATGACTTGTGAAACCGTTATGATATCAAATCGTTATAGCTCTATTAAAATCAATATATATGAAGGAAATCGTTGTGACTTTCAACAGAAGTCGATGAGGACTTAGAGAAATATAATCTTGAAATAATTAACGCTTTAGAAATATGATACTTACCAATATTGGCTTGTTTGACCTTATTATATTTCCTGTACTTAAGACTTATGGAATATATGTTAGAGAACTTTGATAGGGTTTTGTTAATCACCAAAATAAATATGTAATTAATTAAAATTATATGGAGACAGACTGATCATCAGAAAAGTCAAAGTCTTCACATATATCTCTCTAACAACCATGCATTTATTATGACTGAATGTATCACTACAGTGAATGCAAACGATATCTTCTATTCTCATGCTTATTCTGTAAACATCTTTTTAGAAGAACAGAATGAAACTTCTATTTCTGTATAAAATCAATCTAACGTTGACTGACAACAAGAGACAACTTAGCTGTCTATTGTTTAAGCTTGTAATACGTGCAGGTCTCTGACAGCACTCGTAATACAACGTTGGACAAAATAGAAGCCAAAGGATATTTCAGAAGATCTTCTCTCTGTGCGTGCATGTAGACCGTTGAACGGAAAGCTCTATAGGACCATGCAGTCTAACGTATACCAGAGCTTAGAGACAATGAATACTTCAACGTTCAATTTTCAAATTGAAGATATAAATAGAAGACTAAAGCTCCAGATCAAAAACAATTGTGATACAGCGCTTACAACCTTCTGTGAGCTTTCCGAAGAGCGAAGCAAAGAATCTCATCTGTTCTAGCTCTTGCTCTCTGTGCTAAGTGTAGATCTGTGAGAGAGCCTTTAGTTCTGAGAAGAGTTCTTTGTTGTAGATCCTTTCTTCTCAATTCTTAGCTTCAGATCAAGTTGTGCTCTATAAGCTTGATCTAGGGGCTTCATCCCTGAACACTTTTCTTGTATTGTGCCCTTCGGTGTGAAGGAAGACCTGGTGGGTTCCAGGGTGTTGTTCCCTTCGTGTGAAGGAAGACCTGGTGGGTTCCAGGGTGTTGTTCCCTTCGTGTGAAGGAAGACAAGCTAGGGTACTGAGTGTTGTAGTGTCCTTAAGAGGGACTATATCCTTGTTAGTGATATCCTGAGTTGTTGCTCAGGGATTGGACGTAGGACTCCTGTGGAAAGGAGGTCCGAACCAGGATAAATGTTCGTGTAGTGTGTATGTGCTTATCTTTGCATTCATTTCTTTACTAACACTAACCGCAATCGAAGTGTGTGTGGTGTGAATATTTTTGTGAACATGTATTAGTTGACCAATTGTTTTTAAAAGACCCATTCAACCCCCCTCTGGGCTTGCTAGAAGAGCAACAAGTGGTATCAGAGCGAGTCTCTTCGACAATGAAAAAGATCCAATGCTCTGAAGAGAAAAGATCAAATGGCAGCCCAAGGTCACTCCGAAGGTCAATCAGTAAACAGGCTACCGATGTTCGATGGAGAAGATTACACCTACTGGAAACAAGAATGGAATACTTCCTACAAGGTTTCGACTTTCAAATCTGGTCAATTGTAGAAGAAGGAGACCTTCTAGTCACCAACGAGAAAAACAAATGGACAGAAGATGATAGAAAGAAGATTTCTCTCAACTGCAAAGCTATGAGCATATTATGCTGTGCACTTAGTAAGAAAGAAATTAATCGAGTTTCAGCCTGCAAATCAACAATGGAGATGTGGGAGAAGCTAAGAATCACAAACGAAGGTACTGACAAAGTAAAGGAAACCAGAATAGACATTATGGTGACAGAGTACGAGAGATTCCAGATGCAGTCAGGAGAAACCATTACACAGATGTTCAGCAGATTTACAGACATCACCAACGAGTTAGCAGGATTAGGAAAAAGCTATGAGATGGGAGACATGGTAAGGAAAATCCTTAGATCTTTACCATCTTCTTGGACTCCCAAGGTAACAACTATAGAAGAAGCCAATGACTTGAAAAGGATGTCATTGGAAAAGCTCATTGGATCCCTCATGGCCCATGAGATAAACATGGAGAGATTAGGAGAATCATCTAGTAGAAAAAAGCACACAAATGCTCTCAAAGCAGCAGAAGGCAGCTCTGAGGAACAATCTTAAGACGAAGCCAGCAGTGAAGACAGTGAAGACGAAGAAGCTATGCTATCTAAGAGGCTTCAATGAATCTTAGCCAAAAAGAAAAGATATCAGTTCGAATGAAGATATTTCAAGAAAAATAAGGAGTTTAAGAAGATAGAAGGAAAGGACTCAAAGAAAGGTGAGCCCATATGCTATGAATGTAAGAAGCCCGGACATATCAAAGCAGAATGTCCGAAGCTTATGAAACCTGAGTTCAAAAAGAAAGACAGTTGCAAGAAGTTCAGGAGATACAAGAAGAAAGCAATGGCAGCAGCGACTCGGACAACGAGTCAAGCTCAAGCAGTGAGGAAGAAAGAGAAGCTAACTTGGCCTTCATGGCCAACACAGAAGAAAAGGTAACTTCTAACTCGTCTTTTGATTCATGTAATGATTCAGATTCATATGACTTAGAAGAAGCTTTTAATGAGTTATATAGTAAATATGAAGAAGTATCTAAACTACTAAAAGCTAGCAAGAAAAACATTGCATGTCTAGAGATTACTAATTCAAATTTAAAATCAGAAAATGAACAACTAGAGAAGCATGTTAATGAACTTAAGAGAAGAAATGAGTTGCTATGCAAAGATCTAAAAGATAAAAATAAACAAATAATTAAACTAGAGAAACAAGAAAGTTCAGACGAATTAAAAGGGGAAAGTAAAATATTAACAGAAGAAAATGAAAGACTATTGTAAGGCCCTCGAATTTTGTCCTTTTATTTTGTTGTATGTGTGGATTCGTGCTTGTGTGTAAATATCATGTATGCATATGTAGATATCTACGTACTTATTAGCTAGGTGTACTTATGTATGCATGTGTATGTTAATTGTAAATAGTGTTCGGTTGCATGGTGTAGTAGTGTGTATATTATGCTACATATATTGCATGCATATACATAGTGTACATATGGTTTTTCTGCATGGTTTAAGCTCTGTCCGAAGAGCAAATTGGCGTCATAAAGGATGGACGTCCATGTTGAGTAAACGTCCATGTCGATGGACGGCAGCTTTGAGGTAAACGGCCATGGATGTGGACGTCTACTTCTCTAATTTTCTGTGCGCTGCAGACCCCAAAATTCCGGGTTGGGCTTGCTCACCGATTGGGGAGATGTCCCCAACGGCTCTCAGCTCTCACATCAGTCATGCGTGAGACCCCAAGCCCTACCTTATAAAAATACATCTCTTTGCAACCTGCAAGAGCTCTCTTGGCTCTTGGCAAAGGGAAAACCCTAGCTGTGAGAAGAAGAGAGGAAAACTGAATGTTGTGAGCTTGGATCCGGCGATCAGAGGCTTCTTCCGGCGATCCACTGCAATCGGAAGGGAGATTGGACGTAGGGGAAGGCTTCCCCAATGCTGAACTGAAGACCTCATCAACCTAGAACCCGAAGGAAGGAGTTGTGGAGACTTCTTGGCACTACCCAAGGAGAGCATCAACAACCATTTTGATTCCTTTGGAGGTTTTTCTAAAGGCAAGTAACTCATCCCCGTCGTCCATGTGTATGCCTAGTACGTCTTAGGCATTTTATGGGATTTATTTCGTGTCCTGGAACCCCTACATTCACCAATCTTTGGAGTTCAGTCTGTGTTTTTGCACAGACAGGAACTTAACGGCAAGCTCTCTTGCCGTTAAGATCTTGAGTTGGCGGCATACGATGTTGCCGTTAACCTCCTTGAATAGCCAGACTTTGCCGTTTAGTTCTTCAGGATAGAACAGTGAGCTATTCTTCCTTATATATGATTATTTTTCGGGTTCCTTCGCATGAGGATATACGGTAAATGTTATATGTTATGTAAAATAGATAAAGGAATGTGTTGTGAGATTTCCATGCATTTTTGTAAATTGTATAAATTGCTAGAATTATGTGAAATGCATGTGGGATAAAGATCTTGAATATGGTAGCTTACTGTTCACATGATCCATGTGTAATTGGATTTCCATAAAATTTCCAGACGATTTGTATGTATGTCAGTCCTTGTCCTAAAAATTTGGAAATTTTCCCATGATTATGAAATTTGTTATAATTTCTGTATTGGAAAATAGGGGGCATGTGTAGGTTGTTTTTAAATTTCAGTAAATTGTATGATGCTTGATAAATTCGGGGAAAATTCCTGTGATAAGATGATTGTTAGATGCAGGTTAGTGAACTGTTAAATCTGACCTTGACACTGTACTTCAATGATAAACTGATTTATGAATGGCATGTGAATGAGTATTTTAATTTCTGTAAAATCAATGTAGCTCAGAAAAATATGAGAATGTGTACGTGTGATCTGAAACCTGCAAACAGCTGTGGTTAAAATTTCGTGTGATTTGGGCAACAGTAGATGACATTGTGAAATTTTCATGTAAAAGTGAGTAATTAAAACATGCTTATTATGGTTATGGATTGTTAATGAGTTTCCAACATGATTAGTGTAGATTCCTGAGTGTTTAAACTCTGTTAACAGTAGCATCATGTTAGGGAAAACTGAACCATGTGCCAAATGGTGAAATGTAAGTTATGTGTCCAATTGTGTGAGAACTATGTGTATAATAAATCGGAAAAAGTGTAAAATGTGCCGTGTGTGACACTGCTTCCATAGAGGGCTGTGGAACCGTACCATGGAAAAGTCCCCACGGGAATGTTCAATGTGTTTAGAATCCTATGGGCATTAGGATGAAATCCTAGAGGTGGACAAGTACCACTGGTTAGGGTGGAGATTACTTCTCACAGTTTGCGCAGTACCAAGAGCCATCATTGTGTTTCCTAGGTGGCGTCTATGTGTTATGTGTTATTTGAATGTGTCCTTCTAGTGGTGGTTTGGACTATGTGTCACAACATCTAAATGTGAAAATGTGAATGTGTATATGTGCAAATTGTGTAGTGTGAACATGTGTATATGTGAATGTGTAAATGTGTAAACATGTGAACCCCATGTGTTAGAATGTGAAATTGTGATTTATGATATGAAAATGTTAGATTCATGTCAAAACAGAAACCTTAATGTGTTTATAACAATGTTTTACATGTGCAAAAATATGTTGAATCTATGTTAGGAGCATTTCCTTTTATGTGTGTGAAAATCCCATGCTAAATTGCTATCATGTTGTAGCTTAAATTGTGAATGTAGCTCTCATGTGGATAGATAAGTAGAAAGCATGTGGTAGGTATTTTATTTTGGAATGACATAAACCACGTATCATGTGTTGTGAATTATGTAGAAATATCATGACAGGTTGTTTCTTATCATTGTTTTAACCATGCTATATGTTTTGATGTAATGAAATTGAATGTAGGACTTACTTGTGATGTATGCATGAATGATGTGAATGGAGTTTACTTGCTGAGTCTTTTAGACTCATTCCTTGCTTTGGCGTACAGGTTTAGCAGGTGACCCCACTCCTTTGGAGGAGACCGCGGAGAGCGACTCCGAGCGAGGAGAGTAGCTTGGTGGAGTCACCATAATTGTACTTACTTTCATTACTTACTTTCATAGAATGTCATTGGAACTTATATAATTGTGGACAAGCAATGTAATTTGAAATTTGTAGTTCATTTTGTGGACTGTAGATCTTAAAATTGCTATATTGATCATGTATGTTTAAATGTGGATGATGAAATGAAAGACAGTGGTTCTTTTTCTTCCGCTACTCTGTATTTATATTTGTGTACATCTCAATCATGTGTTAGTGCTTGGGTAAATGTCCCACTGTGACGAGACTCACTATACCGATGGGGATTGGTATAATCGTACCGGTATAAGGAGGGTCGTCGCAGAGATTGGTATCAGAGCCTACCGGTTAAGATTGTACATAAATATACATAAGTCTTCATCTCTATTTCATGCTAAGTCTTTATAAAGTTGTCCACATGTGTAGAGTTGATTAATAATGAATGAAAGATAGATAAGAAGTGGTTAAGGACTAAATAACGTAGTCTCTAATAGTGGCTAAATCACTGCAGCATATGGCTTCACGCGGTAGGCGTGGTGGTGTTCCTGCTCGTGAGGGTGAGCAGAGGCGTGAGGAGCAGACTGAGTAGCAGGCCCCGACACCTCAGGGTCCTGTACTTCCCCCACCGCCACTTGTGGATTATGGAGTGTTCATGCAGGGTTTAGTGCAGGCCATGCAGACGCAGGCCCACACCAAGGCTGCACTCCAGGCTTAGATGGAGGCTCAGGTTGGAATAATAAAAATAAAGAGTAGTCTCTCTTATTTAATTGCATGATGTTGTGTTGAATATGCATTTCTTGTTGTTTGTTGTAGCAGGCCCAGGCTCCAGTTCCCCAGGCTCAAGACCATGGTGGACCCTCCATCATGGAAAGATTCAAGAGGATGTTGCCACCCTCTTTTAAGGGGGAGAGCGACCGATTACTAGCTGAGAGCTGGATGAGGGAGATCGAGAAGATCATCCGGGCTGTTAGGTGTGTGGACGAGGACAAGGTCACTTTAGCCACCTATATGCTACAAGAGAGAGCTGATGTGTGGTGG
Source organism: Colocasia esculenta (assembly GCA_014218235.1). Classification (NCBI taxonomy): domain Eukaryota; kingdom Viridiplantae; phylum Streptophyta; class Magnoliopsida; order Alismatales; family Araceae; genus Colocasia; species Colocasia esculenta. Next base: position 70,038,241 of record CM024755.1, read on the forward strand.
GCTTCCTTACTGCGTACCCGATTCCAGGACTATGCTATTAGCGTTGCTTGGGACGAGTTCGTGAGGCTCTTTCGGGCCAAGTTTGTCCCCGAGCATATCCAGGACAGGATGGAGTAGGAGTTCCTTTCCTTGACTCAGGGCTCCAAGACTGTACTCGAGTACGAGGCCAGGTTTACTGAGTTATCTAAGTATGCACCTCACATAGTAGCTGATGAGCGCAAGAAGGCAAAGAAGTTTGTGATGGGCCTTAAGCCATCACTGAGGACGAAGCTAGTGGCGTTCGATCATCATACTTTGGACGAGGCCCTTAGCGCTGCTTGTAGGCAGGAGGGTGAAATGGAGCAGTACCTCGAGGAGAAGAAAGCTTTGCAGAAGAGACCTGCGGCCCCTTTGCAGCGGCAGGATAAGAAGAAGACAGTGTACCAGACCACGCAGTGTCCAGTGGCAGCCAGCAGTACTCAGGTATCTTCTCAACGTTCCCCTGGTGTGAAGAAGGAGTGTCCTCATTGCAGGAAGACACACGTTGGTACGGAGTGTTGGATGGTAGCGGGAAAATGCTTGAAGTGCGGGAGCAGCGACCACAAGATCAAGGATTGTCCGAGACTTCAGTAGGGAGTCCAGCGCAGAGCGCCAACCCCAGTAGCGGTAGCAGCAGCAGCGCCAGCTACAGGAAGACCAGGAAGGCCTCGAGCCCCAGCTCGAGTGTTTGCCCTAGCATGAGAGGATGCCGAGCAGGCGGAGCATGTCACCGAAGGTACGGTTTTACTTCTAGGTGTGCACGCTCGGGTTTTGTTTGATACGGGTGCCACTCACTCGTTCATTTTCGATCAGTTTGCTAGGCAGTTAGCTCTAGAGTCAGGCGTAGAGTCTAAGGATTTAGAAGTCTCGTTGTCTGTACACACACCCACGGGTACGGTATCGACTGGGAATTGTATTCCGTCGTTACCTATGTGTATTGAGGATAGAGTCCTAGAAGGGTGTTTCTTCTTGCTAAAGATGAAGGACTTTGATGCTATCCTTGGTCTGGATTGGCTAGAGGAGCACTATGCGTTAGTAGATTGTCGTCGGAAGAGAATTGTTTTCCGCATTCCTGGTGAGGACGAGTTCTCTCATCCCTTGCCAAGAAATTGGGCGGGAAAGTTGGTCATGTCGGCCATGAAGGTGATGCGCATGGTAAACAAGGGTTGTGACGCTTTTCTTGCCAGTGTAGTGTTAGTACCCGAGGCTGGTAAGTCACCTACTCTTGCAGAGATCGAGGTAGTGCAAGATTTTCCAGACGTCTTTCCCGATGATTTGTCTGGGTTGCCACCAGATAGAGAGATAGAGTTCACCATAGAGTTGCTTCCGGGCACCTATCCAATCTCGAAGGCCCCATATCGGATGGCACTTGCGGAGTTAGCCGAGTTAAGGAAGCAGTTGCAAGAATTGCTAGATAAGGGATTTATTCGCCCTAGTGTTTCCCCTTGGGGCGCACCTATCTTGTTCGTCAAGAAGAAGGATGGATCACTTAGGTTATGCATCGATTATAGGAAGCTAAACCAAGTGACAGTGAAGAACAGGTATCCCTTACCTCGTATTGATGATTTGTTTGACCAGCTGCAAAATGCATTAGTCTTTTCTAAGATCGATTTGCGATCTGGTTATCATCAGTTGAGGATTAGGAGTGAGGATGTGTCCAAGACGGCGTTTAGAACCCGTTATGGACATTATGAGTTTTTGGTCCTTCCTTTCGGATTGACCAACGCCCCTGCAGCGTTCATGGATCTCATGAACAGGGTTTTTAGGCCATACTTAGATAGCTTTGTTGTGGTATTTATTGATGATGTGTTGGTCTACTCTCCGGATGAGGCCACACACCGTCAGCATTTGAGGGTAGTGTTAGAGGTTCTTCGTGAGTACAAGCTATATGCAAAATTCAGCAAGTGCGATTTTTGGTTGCGCGAGGTTCATTTTCTTGGGCATGTTATCTCCGGTACTGGTGTAGCAGTTGATCCAGCAAAGGTCCAGGTAGTTATGGATTGGGAGGCCCCCAAAACCCCTTCGGAGATTCGTAGTTTTCTGGGTTTGGCTGGTTACTATCGTCGATTCATTGAGGGATTTTCATCCATCGCCGCCCCATTGACTTAGCTTACCAGAAAGGAGGTGAAGTTTGTGTGGTCCGAGACATGTGAGAGTAGCTTTCAATTATTGAAGGTTAAACTTACTTCCGCTTCGGTAATGGTATTACCTAGTGGTGCTTAAGGTTTTGCCATTTATACGGATGCATCTCGGATTGGCTTAGGCTGTGTGCTAATGCAGCAAGGAAGGGTAGTGGCGTATGCTTCTCGCCAATTGAAGGAGAATCAGCGTAACTATCCGACTTATGATTTGGAACATGCAGCAGTGGTTCATGCACCAAAGATCTGGAGGCACTATCTTTATGGTGTCAGATTTGAGGTGTTCACTGACCATAAGAGCTTGACGTATCTCTTCTCCCAGAAGGAACTAAACCTACGGCAGAGGAGATGGATTGAGTTCCTCAAGGACTACGACTTCGATCTTCAATATCATCCAGGCAAGGCGAATGTCGTAGCAGATGCTCTTAGTAGGAGGAGGTCTTCGCTCCAGCAGGATTGGAAGATGTTGGAGGATGCGGCGTGTTCGATGACTGAGTTAGAGCCCTTATGTCAGGCTTTTGGGGCTCAGTTGTCCCTTAGGTCTTCGGTGTTGGACGAGGTGATCGAGCAACAGAAAGCCGACCATAGACTCCAAGAGTTAGTGGGCAAGGCAGGCATTGCTCGTGATGAGGATGGTGTGATTAGATTCCACCACCGAGTATGTGTTCCTGACATTGTAGATGTCTGTGAGCATGTATTAGAAGAAGCTCATAGGTCGAGATTCTCTATTCATCCGGGTAACACCAAGATGTACCAGGATTTGAAGAGGTCCTTCTGGTGGTCCAGCATGAAGAGGGATGTAGCCGATTATGTATCTAGGTGTTTAGTGTGCCAGCAAGTGAAGGTCGAGCGGCAGCGACCATCTGGTCTTATGGAGAAGATGGAGATCCCAGTATGGAAGTGGGAAGCTGTCACTATGGATTTTGTTTCGGGTTTGCCTCGATCTAGACAGGGTAATGACTCTATTTGGGTAGTCGTAGATAGATTCTCGAAGACTGCGCATTTCTTGCCTATGAAGAAGAAGCAGTCGGTAGAGAGCTTGGCTAGATTGTATGTCAGTAGCATTATTAGATTGCATGGTGTGCCAAAGTCGATCATTTCGGATCGAGATCCGAGATTTACTTCGAGGTTGTGGAAGGGTCTTCAGGATGCTTTAGGTTCGGAGCTGAAGCTCAGTTCGGCGTTTCATCCCCAGACAGATGGACAGTCTGAGAGGACTATCCAGATGCTCGAGGATATGTTGAGGACGTGTGTGCTGGATTGGAAGGATGATTGGGAGCGCCATTTACCTGTAGTGGAGTTCACATATAACAACAGTTTTCATGCGAGCATTGGTATGGCTCCGTTTGAGGCATTGTATGGAAGGCCTTGTAGATCTCCTTTATGTTGGGAGGAGACCGGCGATAGGCAGATGATTGGTCCGGAGTTAGTTCAGGAGACTTCGGATAAGATTCAGCTTATCAGGAAGAGGCTTGTTGCGGCACAGGATAGGCAGAATAGTGACGCCGACAACAAGAGGAAGGATTTAGAGTTCGAAGTGGGTGAGCATGTCTTCTTGAAGATATCACCTACTCGAGGTGTTGTTAGGTTTGGCAGGCATAGTAAATTAAGTCTTAGATTCATTGGCCCGTATGAGATTCTTAGACGATTGGGCAACGTGGCATATGAGCTAGCTTTACCCCCAGCTTTAGCTAGTGTTCATCCCGTTTTCCACGTATCTATGCTCAGGAAGTATGTTCGAGATCCGTCTCATGTTATTAGTCACGAGCCAGTGGAGATCCAGCCAGATCTGTCGTATGTGGAGCAACCAGTGGCTATTCTGGACCGGAAGGTTCAGCATCTCCGGAACAAGAGGATTACGTCGGTAAAAGTTTTATGGCAGAACTTCTCTCGAGATGAGGCTACTTGGGAGCTTGAGGATGCGATGAGGAAGAAGTACCCTCATTTGTTCGAGTAGTGTAGTTTAAACTTCGAGGACGAAGTTTTCTTAAGGGGGAGAGGGTGTAAGGCCCTCGAATTTTGTCCTTTTATTTTGTTGTATGTGTGGATTCGTGCTTGTGTGTAAGTATCATGTATGCATATGTACATATCTACGTACTTATTAGCTAGGTGTACTTATGTATGCATGTGTATGTTAATTGTAAATAGTGTTCGGTTGCATGGTGTAGTAGTGTGTGTATTATGCTACATATATTGCATGCATATACATAGTGTACATATGGGTTTTCTGCATGGTTTAAGCTCTGGCCGAAGAGCAAATTGGCATCAACAACGATGGACATCCATGTTGAGTAAACGTCCATCTCGATGGACGCCAACATTGAGCTAAACGGCCATGGATGTGGACGTCTACTTCTCTGATTTTCTGTGCACTGCAGACCTCGAAATTCCGGGTTGGGCTTGCTCACCGATTGGGGAGATGTCCCCAACGGCTCTCAGCTCTCCCATCAGTCCTGCGTGAGACCCCAAGCCCTACCTTATAAAAATACATCTCTTTGCAACCTACAAGAGCTCTCTCGGCTCTTGGCAAAGGGAAAACCCTAGCTGTGAGAAGAAGAGAGGAAAACTGAACTTTGTGAGCTTGGATCCGGCGATCAGAGGCTTCTTCCGGCGATCCACTGCAACCGGAAGGGAGATTGGACGTAGGGGAAGCTTCCACAACGCTGAACTGAAGACTTCATCAACCTAGAACCCGAAGGAAGGAGTTGTGGAGACTTCTTGGCACTGCCCAAGGAGAGCTTCAACAGCCATTTTGATTCCTTTGGAGGTTTTTCTAAAGGCAAGTAACTCATGCCCGTCGTCCATGTGTATGTCTAGTAGGTCTTAGGCATTTTATGGGATTTATTTCGTGTCCTGGAACCCCTACATTCACCAATCTTTGGAGTTCGGTCTGTGTTTTTGCACGGACAGGAACATAACGGCAAGATCTCTTGCCGTTAAGATCTTGAGTTGGCAGCATACGATGCTGCCGTTAACCTCCTTGAACGGCCAGACTTTGCCGTTTAGTTCTTCAGGAAAGAACAATTTAGGTTCCTTCTCTTGAGGATATACAGTAAATGTTATATGTTATGTAAAATAGATAAAGGAATGTGTTGTGAGATTTCTATGCATTTTTGTAAATTGTATAAATTGCTAGAATTATGTGAAATGCATGTGGGGTAAAGATCTTGAATATGGTAGCTTATTGTTCACATGATCCATGTGTAATTGGATTTCCATAAAATTTCCACACGATGTGTATGTATGTCAGTCCTTGTCCTGAAAATTTGGAAATTTTCCCATGATTATGAAATTTGTTATAATTTCTGTATTGGAAAATAGGGAGCATGTGTAGGTTGTTTTTAAATTTCAGTAAATTGTATGATGCTTGATAAATTCGGGGAAAATTCCTGTGATATGATGAATGTTAGATGCAGGTTAGTGAACTGTTAAATCCTACCTTGACACATTGCTTCAATGATAAACTGATTTATGAATGGCATGTGAATGTGTCATGCCCTGCCAATTTAGAAGCGGAATAAATCGGGGAGGCATGAACAACGAGTATGGGAATGTAAATTGCGCATACCTTCGCAAATATCAGAGCAACTAATGAACAATAAATGCAATGAAACTCATCATTTTATTGATAATTCATCTAAACTACTACAACCACTAATTCAGAGCCAAAACATAGGGCTCAATAACTTCATTACATCGGAAAAGAAATCTAAAGCAAATATCTAACTAGACTCTAAGGTACTAAGGACATTCCATCGCTATGACTTCAAGACGCTCATCACTCCAGTCCAATCCCGTTGTTGTATGTAAGGTCATCCCTTGACTTACCTGAAAACACAATAACAAATAACGAAGGGTGAGCGATAACGCTCAGTAGGACTTAATATCTCGTGTAAACAAGCATGCTTTAAGTGATTAATGTCTTGTAATGCAGGTTAACTAGAGAGAATGATCAAGTATAGTCAAGAGAGAAATAGTACATGATAAGAGATTGATGGCATACTAGAATGATAGCATGCGATAACATGTGAACGATAATACACTTCAAAAGAATATTGCAAAATTATAATGATAGAGAAAAGACCATATAACAAGATAGCGTGTATCAAAATGATATGTAATAGGATAGCTTGTATCAAGGTGGCGTGTAACGAGATAGCTTGTATATCAAGATAGCGTGTAACGAGATTGCATGTAAAGAGATAGCGTGTAAAGAGATAACATGTAATGAGATAACGTGTATGATTGCACCATGGTGCACTAGTCGAGTATGGCAATAGTCACTTTGGGAAAGTAGCCGTTTAACGATAGTACATTACGTCTTAACTCCTCAGACTAATGTTATAACAGTCAGTGCTAGCACAATAATAGCACCGAAATCGTACAGTACGTCTGAACTCCTCAGACTAATAGTATAACAGTTAGGTGTCTAGCCAATGTCGAGATAGTCAGAACCGGTGTAATGCAGAACACCGTCAATAGCCCTTGCAGGTATTTTGGGGTGGCTCTCTGCCCCCAGGACTAGATTGGAGCCCCTCGGACACTCTCTGTGCCCTGCACAGTATGCATTCAAGTCAGTAGGGTCACTGGACCCATATTATGGCGCTAGACAGTCATGTATAGTGCACGCAATGGGAGCCATAACAGCTCAAGAGTCTCAAGAGAGTACTAGATGAATATACAAGATAGTAGAGTGAACGTGAATAGATGTGAGTGCAAGCATAGTAGATGAGATAGGGGTATAATCGTAAAACAACGATAAGCAACGATAGTAACGGTTGCACAGACCAGGTCGTGTACTGGCAGTCTGGTAGAAGAAGTCACCACCGCCCACTAGCCGTGCTAAGAACACGAGCCAGGTGGTCCGACGTGATCAAAAGATAAGAGAGATCTCACTAAGGCCGTTTGGATCGTACTGATCCCTAAGAGTGTAACGGGATTTAAAGGGTACAACCAGCTCATCGGCAATGGACGTGCGCCAAAGCCAAGAAGACTCACGGAGGCCTTGACAAGGAGTCCCTGGCCCAGTCGAGAGTATTCCCGATGGAGAGGTGGTCCAAGTCAAGAGAAAGTGTGTAACGAAACGTTATCCGTCTTGCCTCGAGTGCTCGAAGGCAGAGGGACGCGATAACGGTGTACAAATCGCGCGAATAAAACAAAGACATGTGTCATTTAAATAATAGGGAAAATTTGGTAATTAGTTTCACTTAATTACCAGATACATTACTGAGTAATTTACTAAGGTTTAATGGCAACATGATGGTTAAGTGTGTGCAACTGTATGAAATCAAAAGAGCATGATGGATTGTGCACAAAGCTTTTAAGTTAATTAAATTCATGCAATTTATTGCACATTAATATTTATTCAGATCAAATTATGAATAACAATCTTTAATTAAGGCTAAACAATGGCTAATTAGCAAGTAGAGCAAGGGTATATAAGCAATTTTGGGTTCTGGCTGTTTTTCTATTAACGCGACAGGGGTACCCGTCGCGACTCTAGGTCGCGACAAGGCGGCTAGACGCGACAAGCGAACCGGCCCCAGGCCTGGTTCAGGGGTGAAAATGCGACGGCATAGGCCACCGTATTCTGAACACGATGTGCTAGCAGGACGCGACCCAGCTGATATCGCGGCGGGTTGCGCCGTCTCGATATCAGGAGAGTATGGCCCTTTTTCCCTTTTTCTAGGGTTGATCAGATTTGACATAGGGCTCTTCTAAATTCAATATAAAATTGTATAATGACCCAAAAATCACAAATCTAGTTTGAAATGAAAGTAGACACATAGATCTATCAGCATGCATGATTAATTTGAAATTTGACAAGATTTAGGCATGCTTTGAACAAGTTACATTTCGATGACCTAAACAGGCATAGTCAGGGTTCAACGAATTAATTAGAGATGAATACATGATGAAAAATTATTAAACTAGGGGCGTTCGAAAGGTAACACGAATTAGTATTTTAGAGAATTTTATCATAGTATGAGAGCAAGTATACATGGAGTTTACAGGTAAACTTGAAGAGTCAGGTACAAGCAATAGATAGGGATTCAAAGATTTAATTCTCCCTCATGGGAGATCGAAATCGAGCAAGACCAAGGGTGTTTGAAAGATAATAAGATGAAGTATATACAAGAATTTTATCATGGTATGAGAGCAAGTACATGTTGGGAATTAGAGAAAACATAAGATTTCGGTTCATGATAATAGCAGAGCTTCACGAATTAAATTCGCCCAAATGGATGAGCGGAATACAACGAAACCATAGGGGCTTTGAAGAGGTAAATGAAGGCTACCTAGGATAATTTTTACACGATTTTTGCTAGAGATATTGCCTACCTTTTTTGTGGAGTAAGAAAGCCTTAGTTTGATGACGACAATGGAAAAATTCCTCCTTGTTCTAGCCTCCTCTTCCTTGCTCCTTTGTCTCCAGCCCTTCTCCTCGTTCTCCAGAGTTCCAGCCACGAAAATGGGTTGTTAGGGATGAGTGTTTGGTGTATATGGCTAACTATAGGAGTCCAAGCCATTATAAGAGTCCGCCCTTCCATTAAACTTTGAATTTCCTTCCTTATCTCCCACTTTCTCTTATTTATCCACCTAATAGAGTTGGGAAGGGATACAATTTCGTGGGTAATGGGTTTGGGTAAGGTTAGGACTCTTTTTAGGACATTTATAACCCTTTTTAGTATTTATCTTACCCTTATTTAATTTATTTATTAATTAACTCCGAATTTCCACATTTATCTCCCCCTATTCTATCATTTATCCACTAATTGGCTTGGGAAGAGATCTAACTTCATGGGTAATAAGTTAGGATAATTCTAGGACTCTTTTTAGGAATTTATATATGTCATTTAGTATTTATATAATCACTTTTTCTAATTATTACTATTTAATCCGAATTTCACTTAATTAACTCCCATCTCATGGTGGGCTCTTCATATTAGGGCCCAACAATCCATGTTAGGACTATTAATAAAACTCATTACTAATTTGACTTAATGAGTATAGATTTAATTCTAATTATTCACCGTTTATCCTTATGTAAATCTATTTATCACACTTATTCAAGCAATTTCATATTTTTAAATTGATTAAATATTATTCATGTCAATATTTCTAATATTCATCATTTAGGCTCTTACTCTTGGCCCAATATCTCAAATGAGTCTAATTGTACATCCCACATTCTTACTTTACTTATTAGATTTTTAATTATTCTTTTATTAGAGAATTTATTCATGGGCAAAGATTGTCCATTGGTCCAAATATCATAATGGGTTATCAACCCATATTATTTAAAGTCTGCCCACATGTTTAATTTCATTTATAATTTGCTTGGCTCATAAAATAATGGGTTCTTTGACTTATTCCTTAATTATGTTAATAAGTCGCATAATTTCTTAAACTTCATCTAAATGATTTTTCTGTGCCCAAATTTCATGATGGGTCATTAGAGAACATTATTTAAAGTATAACTATTATTTTTACGGAATTTTTATACGGGTTTATACGCATGAAATAATGATTTGTACCTTTTTTTAACTAATTGAATTTATTAATTGATAAAATTTCAATTTATCCATATTTTTTAATTAATAAATTTTTCGGGGTACTACATCCTCCCCCACTTAAATAGAATTTGGTCCTCAAATTCATATGATATGATACGACTACCAATTTACTCGGAATATTTCTTGCTCCTGCTTGAATCACGTTGTTAAGGGCTTGAGTTAACCCCTGTACGATTATTTCCAAGTCCCGCATTGGTGCACGCTTGCCCGCCATCTCCATTAATCTCCTGCGAGCAATAACATTTAATTTATTTCTTTTTTAGACTTTAGGTGCTTAAAGTATTGCCAAGTTGATACTTATATATATAGATAAATGTATTCAGATCTTAGCCATGGTTCTACCCAATTCTCACATAGGTATGGTGGTTGACTTAGACATGTGTCAGGGCAGTTCACCTAGAACATCCTAGACTTAAATATCCTGATAAGGACATCCTAGGCTCTGATACCAACTGTCATGCCCCGCCAATTTAGCAGCGGAATAAATCGGGGAGGCATGAACAACGAGTATGGTAATGTAAATTGCGCATACCTTCGCAAATATCAGAGCAACTAATGAACAATAATTGCAATAAAACTCATCATTTTATTGATAATTAATCTAAACTACTACAACCACTAATTCAGAGCCAAAACATAGGGCTCAATAACTTCATTACATTGGAAAAGAAATCTAAAGTAAATATCTAACTAGACTTTAAGGTACTAAGGACATTCCATCGCTATGACTTCAGGACGCTCATCACTCCAGTCCAATCCCGTTGTTGTGTGTAAGGTCATCCCTTGACTTACCTGAAAACACAATAACAAATAACGAAGGGTGAGCGATAACGCTCAGTAGGACTTAATATCTCGTGTAAACAAGCATGCTTTAAGTGATTAATGTCTTGTAATGCAGGTTAACTAGAGAGAACGATGAAGTATAGTCAAGAGAGATATAGTACATGATAAGAGATTGATGGCATACTAGAATGATAGCATGCGATAACATGTGAACGATAATACACTTCACAAGAATATTACAAAATTAGAATGATAGAGAAAAGACCATATAACAAGATAGCGTGTATCAAAATGATATGTAATAGGATAGATTGTATCAAGGTAGCGTGTAACGAGATAGCTTGTATATCAAGATAGCGTGTAACGAGATTGCATGTAAAGAGATAGCGTGTAAAGAGATAAAATGTAATGAGATAACGTGTATGGTTGCACCACGGTGCACTAGTCGAGTATGACAATAGTCACTTTGGGACAGTAGCCGTTTAACAATAGTAGATTACGTCTGAACTCGTCAGACTAATGTTATAACAGTCAGTGCTAGCACAATAATAGAACCGAAATGTTACAGTACGTCTGAACTCCTCAGACTAATAGTATAACAGTTAGGTGTCTAGCTAATGTCGAGATAGTCAGACCCGGTGCAATGCAAAACACCGTCAATAGCCCCTACAGGTATTTTCGGGTGGCTCTCTGCCCCCAAGACTAGATTGGAGCCCCTCAGACACTCTCCGTGCCCTGCACAGTATGCATTCAAGTCAGTAGGGTCACTAGACCCATATTATGGCACTAGACAGTCATGTATAGTACACGCAATGGGAGCCACAACAGCTCAAGAGTCTCAAGAGAGTACTAGATGAATATACAAGATAGTAGAGTGAACGTGAATAGATGAGAGTACAAGGATAGTAGATGAGATAGGGGTATAATCGTAAAACAACGATAAGCCACGACAGTAACGGTTGCACAGCACTAGGTCGTGTATCGGCAGTCTGGTAGAAGAAGTCACCACCGCCCACTAGCCGTGCTAAGAACACGAGCCAGGTGGTCCGACATGATCACAAGATAAGAGAGATCTCACTAAGGCCGTTTGGATCGTACTGATCCCTAAGAGTGTAACGGGATTTAAAGGGTACAACCAGCTCATCGACAATGGACGTGCGCCAAAGCCAAGAAGACTCACGGAGGCCTTGACAAGGAGTCCCTGGCCCATTCGAGAGTATTCCCGATGGAGAGGTGGTCCAAGTCAAGAGAAAGTGTGTAACGAAACGTTGTCTGTCTTGCCTCGAGTGCTCGAAGGCAGAGGGACGCGATAACGGTGTACAAATCACGCGAATAAAATGAAGACATGTGTCATTTAAATAATAAGAAAAATTAGGTAATTAGTTTCACTTAATTACCAGATACATTATTGAGTAATTTACTAAGGTTTAATGGCAACATGATGGTTAAGTGTGTACAAGTGTATGAAATCAAAAGAGCATGATAGATTGTGCACAAAGCTTTTAAGTTAATCAGATTCATGCAATTTATTGCACATTAATATTTATTTAGATCAAATTATGAATAACAATGTTTAATTAAGGCTAAAAAATGGCTAATTAGCAAGTAGAGCAAGGGTATATAAGTAATTTTGGGTTCTGGCTGTTTTTCTATTAACACGACAGGGGTACCCGTCGCGACTCCAGGTCGCGACAAGGTGGCTGGACGCGACAAGCGAACCGGCCCCAGGCCCGGTTCAGGGGCGGAAACGTGACGGCATAGGCCACCGCATTCTTAATGCAACGTGCCAGCGGGACGGGACCCGGCTGATATCGCGGCGGGTCGCGCCGTCGCGATATCAGGAGAGTCCGGCCCTTTTTCCCTTTTTCTATGGTTGATCAGATTTGGCATAGGGCTCTTCTAAATTCAATATAAAATTGTATAATGACCCAAAAATCACGAATCTAGTTTCAAAGGAAAGTAGACACATAGATCTATCAGCGTGCACGATTAATTTGAAATTTGACAAGATTTAGGTTTGCTTTGAACATGTTACATTTTGATGACCTAAACAGGCACAGTCAGGGTTCAACGGATTAATTAGAGATGAATACATGATGAAATATTACGAAAATAGGGGCATTCGAAAGCTAACACGAATTAGTATTTTAGAGAATTTTCTCATGGTATGGGAGCAAGTATGCACAACGTTTATAGGTAAACTTGAAGAGTCGGGTACAAGCAACAGATAGGGATTCAATGATTTAATTCTCCCTCATGGGAGATCGAAATCGAGCAAGACTAGGGGCATTTGAAAGATAATAAGATGCAGTATATACGAGAATTTTATCATGGTATGAGAGCAAGTACATGTTGGGAATTAGAGAAAATATAAGATTTTAGTTCATGGTAACAACAGAGCTTCACAAATTAAATTCGCCCAAATGGATGAGCGGAATACAACGAAACCATAGGGCTTTTGAAGAGGTACATGAAGGCTACCTAGGATAAGTTTTACATGATTTTTTCTTGAGAGATTGCTTACCTTTTTCGTGGAGTAAGAAAGACCTAGTTTGATGACAAAAATGGAAAAACTCCTCCTTGTTCTAGCCTCCTCTTCCTTGCTCCTTTGTCTCCAGCCTTCTCCTCGTTCTCCAGAGTTCCAGCCACGAAAATGGGTTGCTAGGGATGAGTTTTTGGTGTATATGGCTAACTATAGGAGTCCTAACCATTATAATAGTCTTCCCTTCTATTAAACTCCGAATTTCCTTCTTTATCTCTCACTTTCTCTTATTTATCCACCTAATACAGTTGGGAAGGGATCCAATTTCATGGGTAATGGGTTTGGGTAAGGATAGGACTCTTTTTAGGACATTTATAACCCTTTTTAGTATTTATCTTACCCTTATTTAATTTATTTATTAATTAACTCCGAATTTCCACAATTATCTCCCCCTATTCTGTCATTTATCCACTAATTTCAAGGGTAATAAGTTAGGATAAGTCTAGGACTCTTTTTAGGGATTTATATATGTCATTTAGTATTTATCTAATCTCTTTTTCTAATTATTACTATATTTAATCCGAATTTCACTTAATTAACTCCCATCTCATGGTGGGCTCTTCATATTAGGGCCCAACAATCCATGTTAGGACTATTAATAAAACCCATTACTAATTTGACTTAATGAGTATAGATTTAATTCTAATTATTCACCCTTTATCCTTATGTAAATCTATTTATCACACTTATTCAAGTAATTTCATATTTTTAAATTGATTAAATATTATTCATGGCAATATTTCTAATATTCATCATTTAGGCTCTTACTCTTGGCCCAATATCTCAAAAGAGTCTAATTGTACATCCCACGTTCTTACTTTACTTATTGAATTTTTAATTATCCTTTTATTAGAGAATTTATTCATGGGCCAAGATTGCCCATTGGTCCAAATATCATAATGGGTTATCAACCCATATTATTTAAAGTCTACCCACATGTTTAATTTCATTTATAGTTTGCTTGGCTCATAAAATAATGGGTTCTTTGACTTATTCTTTAATTATGCTAATAAGTCGCATAATTTCTTAAACTTCATCTAAATGATTTTTCTGTGCCCAAATTTTATGATGGGTCATTAGAGAACATTATTTAAAGTATAACTATTATTTTTACGGAAATTTTATAGGGGTTTATACGCATGCAATAATGATGCGTACCTTTTTTTAACTAATTGAATTTATTAATTGATAAAATATCAATTTATCTATAATTTTTAATTAATAAATTTTTCGGGGTACTACAGAATGAGTATTTTAATTTCTGTAAAATCAATGTAGCTCATAAAAATATGAGAATGTGTTTGTGTGATATGAAACCTGCAAACAACATGTGGTTAAAATTTCGTGTGATTTGGGCAACAGTCGATGACATTGTGAATTTTTCATGTAAAAGTGAGTGATTAAAACATGCTTATTATGGTTATGGATTGTTAATGAGTTTCCAACATGATTAGTGTAGATTCCTGAGTGTTTAAACTCTGTTAACAGTAGCAGCATGTTAGGGAAAACTGAACCATGTGCCAAATGGTGAAATGTAAGTTATGTGTCCAATTGTGTGAGAACTATGTGTATGATAAATCGAAAAAAGTGTAAAATGTGCTGTGTGTGACACTGCTTCCATAGAGGGCTGTGGAACCGTACCGTGAAAAAGTCCCCACAGAAAAGTTCAATGTGTTTAGAATCCTATGCGCATTAGGATGAAATCCTAGAAGTGGACAAGTACCACTGGTTAGGGTGGAGATTACTTCTCCCGGTCTGCGCAGTACCAAGAGCCGTCACTGTGTTGCCTAGGTGGGGTCTATGTGTTATGTGTTATGTGAATGTGTCCTTCTAGTGGTGGTTTGGACTATGTGTCACGGCATCTAAATGTGAAAATGTGAATGTGTATATGTGCAAATTGTGTAGTGTGAACATGTGTATATGTGAATGTGTAAATGTGTAAACATGTGAACCCCATGTGTTAGAATGTGAAATTGTGATTTATGATATGAAAATGTTAGATTGATGTCAAAACAGCAACCTTAATGTGTTTATAACATTGTTTTACATGTGCAAAAATATGTAGAATCCATGTTAGGAGCATTTCCTTTTATGTGTGTGAAAATCCCATGCTAAATTGCTATCATGTTGTAGCTTAAATTGTGAATGTAGCTCTCATGTGGATAGATAAGTAGAAAGCATGTGGTAGGCATTTTATTTTGGAATGACATAAACCACGTATCATGTGCTGTGAATTATGTAGAAATATCATGACAGGTTGTTTCTTACCATTGTTTTAACCATGCTATATGTTTTGATGTAATGAAATTGAATGTAGGACTTACTTGTGATGTATGCATGTATGATGTGAATGGAGTTTACTTGCTGAGTCTTTTAGACTCATTCCTTGCTTCGGCGTACAGGTTTAGCAGGTGACCCCACTCCTTTGGAGGAGACCGTGGAGAGCGACTCCGAGCGAGAAGAGTAGCTTTGTGGAGTCACCATAATTGTACTTACTTTCAAAGTATGTAATTAGAACATATGTATTTGGAACTTATATAATTGTGGACAAGCAATGTAATTTAAAATTTGTAGTTCATTTTGTGGACTGTAGATCTTAAAATTGCTATATTGATCATGTATGTTTAAATGTGGATGATGAAATGAAAGACAGTGGTTCTTTTTCTTCCGCTACTCTGTGTTTATATTTGTGTACATCTCAATCATATGTGTTAGTATTTGGGTAAATGTCCCACTGTGACGAGACTCACTATACCGACGTGGATTGGTATAATCGTACCGGTATAAGGAGGGTCGTCGCAACTATCAAGTACGCTAGAAAAATTTACTAATGGTAAAACTGGGTTAATACTAAAAGGTGCTAGACGATCAGGTAGAAAGAAGCATGGATTAAGTTATACTCCACTCGATAATGAGGAAGAAATAACATACCCTAAAACATATCCAACTCCAAAATTTATACCTGAACAAGATGTAGCATACAAAGCAAACCTTAAATATATTAAAATTGAAAAAGTAACAAACATGTCTTGCTGTAGTCATTGTAATAAATTAGGACACATTAAAGTAGCATGTCCAACCAAATGCAAAATGTGGATAATCAAAATGAAAATTGATGATACTAACCAGCAAGGACCCAAAAGAACTTGGGTACCTAAAGCTTAGTGTCTCTATTTCAGGGAAGCCTTCGAACATCAAAATGGTACCTGGACAACGGGTGCTCAAGGCATATGTCTGGAAATAAAAAGTTGTTCTCTCACCTCGAAGCTGAAGAAGGTACAGTCACATATGGAGACAATGGAAAGGGAACTGTAATCGGCAGTGGATCAGTGAGCAGCAAAGGCAAAACAATTATTAAAGATGTACTATGTGTTAGAGGATTGAAGCACAACCTCATCAGCATCAGCCAACTGTGCGACAAAGGACATCAAATCAAATTCCAAGAGTCAAAGTACAGCATTATTAAAGATGGAGAGGTTATCTTAGAAGACAACAGAGAAAAGAACCTGTGCGTACTCTACCTTGAAGATTTAAAAGGTCAGGATATATGTTTAGCAGCAAACATAGAGCAGTCAACTGAGTTGTGGCACAGAAGACTAGGCCACTGCAGTTTGGATGGCATGAGAAAGCTTATCAAGAGAAGTCTGGTGGAAGGTCTACCAAGAGTCAGCACAAAGATGGATGCCGTCTGTGGATCTTGTGCAAAAGGGAAGCACAGAAAGTCTTCCTTCAAGTCAAAGTCTGTGATAACCACCTCAAACCCTTCTAACTCCTTCATATGGACTTATTTGGGCTAATGAGGACCACAAGTCTTAGAGGAAAGAATTTTGGATTTGTTATAGTAGATGACTATTCCAGATTCACATGGGTTTCATTCTTGGAGCATAAAGATGATACATTTGATAGTTTTGTGAGCTTTAGCAAGAAAATACAAAAGGATAAGAAGTACTGCATCGTTAGAATCCGGTCAGATCATGGAGGAGAGTTCCAAAATGAAAAGTTTGTGAAATTTTGTGATGACCAAGGGATTGAGCACAATTTCTCACACCAAGGACACCACAACAAAATGGATTTGCTGAGAGAAAGAACAGAACTCTCTTGGATATGGCAAGGGCGATGTTGTTAGAATATGATCTTCCAAGATATTTTTGTGCTAAAGCAGTCAACACAGCAAGCTACATCATTAATATAGTAATGATCAGGACAATTTTGAAGAAAACCGCATATGAGTTATACAAGGGAAAGAAGCCAAAAAACAGTCACTTCAGGACATTCGGATGTCTATGTTTCATCCACAACAACGGCGAAAGAGATGTTGGTAAGTTAGATGCCAAATCAGATGAAGACATCTTCATGTAGTATGCTTCTAAACCTAAAGGTTATAGAGTATTTAATAAACGTACTTTATTAATTGAACAATCAGTACACATTATCTTTGATGAAACTAACCCTTCCTTGAGAAAGGAAGTCGATAGTGACATTGATGAAACAGATGAGTTGTCCAAAACATTAAAGAACACATCAATTGAGGGCAAGGAAGATCCACCTCTGGAAGACCTGCAACAAAGGGATATCTCTCATGAAAATCTTCCAAAGGAATGGAGATACAAGAAAGATCACCCACCTAAAAACATTATTGGTGATCCATCTATAGGGGTAAGAGCAAGAGGTAATGTAATCCTTTGTGATTATCCAGCTTTTGTTTCTCAAATAGAGCCTAGGACAGTCAATGAAGCTCTTACTAATGAATCTTTGATTTTAGCCTTACAAGATGAACTTATTCAGTTCAAGAGAAACCATGTATGGTCACTTGTTTCTACACTATCAGATCATCCAGTAGTTGGCACCAAATGGGTGTTCAGAAACAAATTGGATGAAGCTGGTGTGATTCTAAGAAACAAGGCCAGATTGGTTGCTCAAGGCTATTCCCAAGAGGAAGGCATCGATTTCAATCAAACCTATGCACCTGTAGCTAGACTTGAGGCTATTAGGATTTTACTTGCATATGCATCTGCATTAGATTTGAAATTATTTCAAATGGAGGTCAAATCTGCTTTTCTAAATGGCTTTATCAAGGAGGAAGTCTATGTAGAACAACCTCCGGGTTTTGATGATATTGATTTTCCCAATCATGTTTTTAAGTTGCACAAAGCTTTATATGGTTTAAAACAAGCACCTAGGGCCTGGTATGAAAGGGTTAGCTCATTTCTATTAGACCATGGTTTCACTAGAGGTCAAGTAGATAGTACATTATTTGTCAAATCTAAGGTCAAACATATTCTGCTTGTTCAAATATATGTTGATGATATAATATCTGGTTCTACTGACGAATCTCTTTGCAAGTATTTTGAGAAGTTTATGCAGGGAGAATTCGAAATGAGCATGATGGGGGAGCTTAACTACTTCCTTGGACTGCAAATCAAACAAGGAAAGGAAGGCATCCACATCTGTCAAGCTAAGTACACCAAAGAACTCTTGAAGAAGTTTGGATTTGAAAGTGCCAAGCCACTGTCAACACCAATGAGCACCTCAACAAGATTGGACAGTGACAAGGATGGTAAGAAAGTAGATCAAAAGATCTACAGAGGTATGATAGGTTCCTTGCTTTACTTTACTGCCAGTAGACCTGATATACTGTTTAGCGTATGCATGTGTGCTAGGTATCAGGCAGACCCTAAGGAATCTCACCTAATTAGTGTTAAAAAAATTTTCAGATATTTAGCCAAGACTCATGACTTAGGTCTATGGTATCCAAAATCATGTCAAATTAATTTGGTAGGATACTCTGATGCTGACTACGCTGGATGCAAAATCGATAAAAAAAGCACCAGTGGCTATTGTCAATTTCTTACAGGATGTCTGATATCATGGTCCTCAAAGAAGCAAAATTCAGTAGCACTGTCTATAGCTGAAGCTGAGTACGTGGCTGCTGGAAGTTGTTGTACACAACTTCTATGGATCAAACAGCAACTTGAGGATTATGGGCTACATATCAAGGCATCCCCTTATTATGCGACAACACCAGTGCCATAAATCTCACCAAGAATCCAGTACAACATTCAAGGACAAAACACATTGAGGTTAGATATCATTTTATTTGTGATTATGTAGCTAATGGCAACATAGATATTTCATTTATTGATACAAATAATCAGTTAGTAGATATCTTCACAAAGGCCTTACCCAAAAAGATGTTTACATCTCTTAGAAAAGAATTAGGCATGTGCAAATTGTGGATGATTTATCTGTATAAAACTGAAATATCAATTATCAGAGTGTTAATTATTTTTCCTCCCTGAATTTAAGCAAATTTCCACACAAATTTTTTTTGGGTCATTTTTGGTGATTCACTATTTTATAAGCTTTTATTACTATCGAACTGGTCGTTTTGTCGTTTTCTGCCATCAAAGCGCCTCTGGTTTCGAAAAAGTCATTATTCCTTTAATATACCCGAAATCCATGTGGTAACAATTCACATCCCCTCTTCCTCTTCTTCTTCCTGCCTGAGGCGATACCCTATCGACTCCGGCATCGACTCTCTAAGCTTTCAAGATCCAAACTCCTTCCCGTGAGAAATTCCTTGAGGGTTTCTGCTCCTCTCCTCACTCTAATCTTCCAGAAACCTTCTCCATTCAAATCCATGGCCGCACCTGTTGTTTCCGACAGTGTTGGGGGCCATGGAGCTGAGTTCCTCACAGCGGAGTAGCTGGAAAGGTTCACCTTTGTGAAGACGAAGCTCTGTGGAAACAAGGCAGTAGATATTGCAGACTTGGAAAAGAATGGGATGCACAACATCGTGGCAGCTACGGAAAGGATGAAGTGGATGGAAATTGCAACTTTCTCTGATGTAAGCTATCCAGATTTGGTGAAAGCTTTCTATGTTTGCTTGAGAACTGAGGTGGACGGGTCCTTGACATCATCTGTCAAAGGTACCCAGATTAGAATCGATCATGAGCTTTTGAGGTCTCTATTTGGTGTTTGCACCACTGGTCGTAGTGGGATTCACACTGTGGATACCCAGACAAAGAGTCTAGGGATTGTAGGTTCCGAGTTTCGGTTAAAGGATGGAAAACTTGATATTAATCAGATGAATGCATTCAACAGTCTATTGCACTTTATAGTTATTCAAATGTTGGTTCCAAGGAGTGATACATTCTCCACATACACCAAAGCTGATTCGGACATGATGTTCTGGGCCATCCAGAACAAGGAGATAAACATGGCTGAAATTATTTTGGAGCGAATGAAGTTTGCTCATGCTCAGATATGGGACACAAAGAGCAAATTAAATGTGTCTCTGCCATATGCCCATCTTCTCACTAAAGTATTCAAACACTTTGGCATAAATTTGTCTGGGGCAGTAGTAGAGAAGATGGGGCAAGCTATCCACAACAGAAATTTAAGGAAAAGCTGATTTTCTGTGGTAAATGGTGTATGGACCAAGACTTCTGTGGCTGAGGGTGAGGCTATAATTGGTGAAGCCCAAGAAGTCCAGGAAGAGGTAGGAGAGGCTGCAGTTCTATTGAATCAAGAGGAATCAGTGGCAGTAGCAGGAGAGGTTCAAGAAGAAATTCCAGAAGCTCTAGCAGCAGCAATACCTGATGCTCCAATTGATCCGGAATGTGCTAGGGTAGAGTCTCAAGTTGTTCAGGAGAAGTCAACAGAACATGTAGCAGCACTAGCAGAAGAATCAGTAACACAACCAATAGCAGCAGAGGTCAGAGAAGAAGAATCCATGGTCATAGGCAGCCTAATTGAAGAAATTCCTCCAGAGAATATTGTGCTAGTTGAAGGAACATCTGAAGATCTAAACCCCACCACTATTGTGGCATCTATTCTTAGAGATGTGCGTGAATCCATTTCTAGCACTCAAAGGGAGCCTGAGAGGTTTAGTAAATCAGTAGCACCAAATGTCGTGGCACCAGGCCACATTGAAAAGACTATAGTAGAAGATGCTCCTGCTTCGGGGGAGCAAGACCAGGAAGTTGCAGCTGTGGCATCAGGCCACAATGACGTTCAGATGGAAGATGCTCCTGTCCAAGGGGAGCAAACAACAGAAGTCTAAAATGTTGCACCTGTGGAAGATGCCCCTGCTGAAGGGGAGATTTTGGGTGTGAAAGAAGGTCAGTCTCAGGGGGAGAGAACTGAAAAATGCCCCCTAGAAAATCAATTCAGAGAAGGAGAAACTGCCAGTTCCTCAGATTCAGATGAGCAAGATGATCATGTTGATCAACAGGAACTAGTGGACAAGGCAAGGGAGAAAGGAAAGAAAGTTGCTTCAGATATTCCTCTCCTTCCAAATGCACCACATCAGGGGCAGTAAAGACAAAGGTTTATCATTAACCTGAAGCCTGTGATTGAAAGGTTAGATGCCCAAGGTGAAATACATTGCTCTGTGCAATCGGATGTTAATTCTATTTTTATGAGCCAAGCTTCGGTAGCAAAAGAAATGGGCATGGTGAAGAATGCAATTAGGTGGTTGAACAAGGAAATGGGAAGCATGAAGACTCTTTTGTCAGACATTCTAAAGGAGGTAAGAGCATCAGCACCTCCTGCTCCCTCACCACCTGCTCCTCAGCCTTTTGAGGATGCAAATGAAGAGATTGCTAGGCCATCTTCTAAAGATTTGCCATCAGGGCATGTTTCTAAGGATCCAGCAGGGCCATCAGGGCCAATAATTGTTGATCAGGTGGCAACTGAAGAATTTGGGCCAAATGGACCAGCTGAGGATCGGTCATGGCCAACCGGGCCAGTGGTTCCTGAAGCTGATCATATCAGGGTAGAAGATGAAGCTGTAGCTCCTGAGCCCCCAGCTCCTTCTCCCATTCAGACACCAACTCCTCCTTCACCACCTTCATCTTCCTCAGCACCTCCAGCTCCACCTACTTTCAAACAACCACTACCCAGAAACATCTCTTCACCTACTCCATTTCCTTCACAGTCCTCTTCATCTCCTGTCTCCACTACTCACATTCTTGTTCCTCTAGCCTCCTCATCAGTTGGAACCTCCTCATCCTCTGGTCCCTCTTCTTTTGGACCAACAAATATACCTCCTTCTACCTCACATTCCTTTCTTCATCCTACTCCTCCTCCTTCCTTCATTACAATTATTCCAGAGAGCGCTCAGATTGATGCTCCCTTTCTTAGGGTCATCAAAGCTGAGTTTAAGGAAGCTATTCTCCGATCTGTTTTAAAGGTTGGAACTCATGTTCATAGGACAGGTTCTTCTAGCCCTACTCCTAAGAAAAGAAAAATAACCCCACTTCTTCTATTTCTTCTGACCCTTGTTATCCACCTCTGTGGTTTTCTCTAATAGTGGACAACAAAAATAAACCACTCTATAGAGAATTCCTTCAGAAAGTTGCTTATGCACCTATTTTTAATCTCCCTCACTTAAATATTACCAATCATCTTAATGTCATTTTGCCTTACACCCCTCTTTCAAAATCTGAAAAATCAAAAATCATCTCTCCATCCGAGTCCAAAACTGAAGAGCAGTGGGCTCGTGGCCACAAAACTTTTTACAATAAGTTTCTTTATGCCAAATGAGCCAGGTTCCCTCCCCGTGATCCTTCCTTAACCTTATCAGAATGGTTCCAGATCCTTCACAAGGACACCTGGGCTCCTTTCATTCAAAAGGAAATCAAGATGATCTGGTACTTTCAAATGTTCAATGACTATCGGTATCTCCATCGTCTCCCTGAAATTCAGCTTGGTCAGTTCCAGCAGGCAATCAGTGCTCTGAAGTCAGTAGAAGCTCACACTAAAGCTATCCAGGTTGATTTTTCCACCCTCGAGTTACCTGATGTTGTTTTTCTTCCCCCACTTCACTCCCTAGTCATGGAATCAGCTGTTGGCTCAATCATTTTTGAGCGTCTAGCTAGAGTCATGGGAAGAATCAAAGTGCAGAAGGGTCATCTAGTTGCCTTTCACAGATTTTTGTTCAGAGAATATCATCAGGGCCATGTCAATGCTGATGTCCTCGCCCCTCTTTTGTCTAAATGTGAGCGACTCTCTCCTTCTGAGTGGACCAAATTCTATCCACTGTCTGCTCAGCAACTTTCTGCTCTGAATATATCATAGGCCAGGGAAGGTAAACCTCCACTTTCAGCTGCCACATTTCTGGACATGAACTCCATTCACCTTGTTCATGATCCTTATCAGTCATGGGTTGAAAGGTATAAGATGTATGTGGCCATGCGACTAGAATTGAAGCACCAGGAGCTTTTCAATCCAATCTCTATGGATCAATTCCTCGCCTGTGCCAGTTTTGGGAAGATTTCCTTCTTTAAACATTCCCTTGATCGAGATCGGTATGCTCAGTTCTTAGATGAGCAGTTGGTTCTTCATCTAAGAAGGATGGCTCCCACCATGTGACCAACCTATTCTCTAGCTCCTGAGGTTTTTAGATTGTATTTTGAGCAGCAGGAAGATAAGGCTTGGGAAGTTATTTCTCATTATGCCTGTCTTTTGTCTCCTGCTTTCTGTCTCCCTGTACCTCCTCAAGCTTAATCCAATATAATGGTGTTCTTCTTATTCTTTTCTCTCTTGTTTGTCTCACTCTTGTATCTTTTTGCTTAATGACAAAAAGGGGGAGAAAATGATAGTACTTCTGAAACATATCTCTTATATTTCAGCAATTCCGTTTAGATTCATTTCAATTCATCTATGCTTATTGTTAAAGTTTTGTCATCACCAAAAAGGGGGACATTGATGATCAGCTTATCCCCATGTAATTTAAATTAATTATATATTTATTTTGGTGATTAACAAAACTATATAAAGTTTAATCTAACATAATTTCTATGAGTTTTGAGCACATGAAATGAAATAAGGAATATCAAGCTAAATGGGTAAGTAGTATTTATTCTATAACAATGTAAGTTCAAAGCATGAAATTTGCTGAGTTCACATCGACTCTTTAGTTGGCATAACTATTTCCTTTGAATCATAACGATTTCCTCATACACATCGATTTCCTCTGAAGTATAACGATTTCAAAAGAGTCATAACGATTTTCATACTCATAAGGATTCGTTATCGAGTTTGGTATCACAACGATTCGTTAAGTGATCGCAACGATTTGCCCTCACAGCGATTCGTTAAGTGATCGCAACGATTTGCCCTCACAACGATTCGTTATGTGATCGCAACGATTTTCCCTCACAACGATTGGTTAAGTGATCGCAACGATTTGCTCTCATAAAGATTCGTTAAGTGATCGTAACGATTTGTTTTCATAACGACTTCTTAAGTAAGAACAACGATTTGCTTGTAACGACTTGGTTCACAATGATTTGCGTATACCGTCATAACAATTTGATTCCTGTAACGATTTGATAAGTTACATAAAAACTTTGTCACTGTAACGATTCATCAAGTTACATAATGACTTGGTCGTTGTAACGATTCGATACAGCAAACAATGATTCATTCAGATTGTCTTTAACGATTTGATTATAACGACTTATGTATAACGATTTATCTATATAACGATTTGTATGTGCATCAGTTTGCTTATAATTGCACAACGACTTACATGGATATTGACTCATTTCCATAACGATTTCATAAGTCATGCATGTAACGGTTTCATGGAATATAACATCTTGATATTTGAACTCATTTTAGAATACATTGAAAAGTCAAAGTCTTCATGTATATCTCTCTGACAACCATGCATTTATTATGACTGAACGTATCACTGCAGTGCATGCAAACGATATCTTCTATTCTCATGCTTATTCTATAAACATCCTTTTAGAAGAATAGAATGAAACTTCTACTTCTGTATAAAATCAATCTAACGTTGACTGACAACAAGAGAAAGCTTAGTTGTCTATTATTTAAGGTTGTAATATGTGCAGGTCTCTGACAGCACTTGTCATACAACGTTGGACAAAATAGAAGCCAAAGGGTATTACAGAAGATCTTCTCTCTGTGCGTGCATGAAGACTGTTGAACGGAAAGCTCTATAGGACCATGCAGTCTAACGTATACCAGAGCTTAGAGACAACGGACACTTCAACATTTAATTTTCAAATTGAAGATATAAATAGAAGACTAAAGCTCCAGATCAAAAACAACTATGATACAACGCTTACAACCTTCTGTGAGCTTTCCGAAGAGCGAAGCAAAGAATCTCATCTGTTCTAGCTCTCGCTATCTGTGCTAAGTGTAGATCTGTGAGAGAGCCTTTAGTTCTGAGAAGAGTTCTTTGTTGTAGATCCTTTCTTCATAGTTCTTAGCTTCAGATCAAGTTGTGCTCTATGAGCTTGATCTACGGGCTTCATCCCTAAACACTTTTCTTGTGTTGTGCCATTCGGTGTGTTCCAGGGTGTTGTTCCCTTCGTGTGAAGGAAGACCTGGTGGGTTCTAGGGTGTTGTTCCCTTCGTGTGAAGGAAGACCAGCTGGGGTGCTGGGTGCTGTAGTGTCCTTAAGGGGGACTGTACCCTTGTTAGTGATATCCTGAGTTGTTGCTAAGGGACTGGACGTAGGACTCCTGTGGAAAGGAGGTCCAAACCAGGATAAATCTTCGTGCAGTGTGAATGTGCTTATCTTTGCATTCATTTCTTTACAAACACTAACTGCAATCGAAGTGTGTGTGGTGTGAATATCTTTGTGAATAGGTATTAGTTGACCAATTATTTTTAAAACACCCATTCACCCCCCGTCTGGACTTGCTAGCTGGGCAACAAGTGGTATCAGAGCGAGTCTCTTCGACAAAGAAAAAGATCCAACGATCTGAAGAGAAAAGATCAAATGGCAGCCCAAGGTCACTCTGAAGGTCAGTCAGTCAACAGGCCATCGATGTTAGATGGAGAAGATTACACCTACTGGAAAACAAGAATGGAATACTTCCTACAAGGTTTCGACTTTCAAATCTGGTCAATTGTAGAAGGAGACCTTCTAGTCACCAACGAGAAGGACAAATGGACAGAAGATGATAGAAAGAAGATTTCTCTCAACTGTAAAGCTAAGAGCATATTATGTTGTGCACTTAGTAAGAAAGAATTTGAACGAGTTTTAGCCTGCAAATCAGCAATGGAGATGTGGGAGAAGCTAAGAATCACAAATGAAGGTACTGACAAAGTAAAGGAAACCAGAATAGACATTATGGTGACACAGTACGAGAGATTCCAGATGCAGTCAGAAGAAACCATTACACATATGTTCAGCAGATTTACAGACATCACCAATGGGTTAGCAGGATTAGGAAAAAGCTATGAGATGGGAGACATGGTAAGGAAAATCCTTAGATCTCTACCATCTTCTTGGACTCCCAAGGTAACAGCTATAGAAGTAGCCAATGACTTGAAAATGATGTCATTGGAAAAGCTCATTGGGTCCCTCATGGCCCATGAGATAAACATGGAGAGAGTAGGAGAATCATCTAGTAGAAAGAAGCACACAAATGCTCTCAAAGCAGCAGAAGGCAGCTCTGAGGAACAATCTGAGGACGAAGCCAGCAGTGAAGACAGTGAAGATGAAGAAGCTATGCTATCTAGGAGGCTTCAACGAATCTTAGCCAAAAAGAAAAGATATCAGTCCGGCAGAATATATTTCAAGAAAAATAAGGAGTTTAAGATGATAGAAGGAAAGGACTCAAAGAAAGGTGAGCCGATATGCTATGAATGAAAGAAGCCATGACATATCAAAGCAGAATGTCGGAAGCTCAAGAAACCTGAATTAAAAAAAAAAAAGATAGTTCCAAGAAGTTCAGGAGATACAAGAAGAAAGCAATGGCAGCAGCTTGGAGCAACAGTAGCGACTCGGACAACGAGTCAAGCTCAAGCAGTGAGAAAGAAAAAGAAGCTAACTTGGCCTTTATGGCCAACATAGAAGAAAAGGTAACTTCTGTCTCATCTTTTGATTCATGTAATGATTCAGATTTTGATGACTTAGAAGAAGCTTTTAATGAGTTATATAGTAAATATAAAGAAGTATCTAAACTACTAAAAGCTAGCAAGAAAAACATTGCATGTCTAGAGAATACTAATTCAGATTTAAAATCAGAAAATGAACAACTAGAGAAGCAGGTTAATGAACTTCAGAGAAGAAATGAGTTGCTATGCGAAGATCTAATAGATAAAAATAAACAAATAATTAAACTAGAGAAACAAGAAAGTTCAGACGAATTAAAAAGGGAAATTAAAATATTAACAGAAGAAAATGAAAGGCTATTAAGTATGCTAGAAAAATTTACTAATGGTAAAACTGGATTAATACTAAATGGTGTTAGACGATCAGGTAGAAAGAAGCATGGATTAGGTTATACTCCACCCGATAATGAGGAAGAAATAACATACCCTAAAACATATCCAACTCCAAAATTTATACCTAAACAAGATGTAGCATACAAAGCAAACCTTAAATATATTAAAATTGAAAAAGTAACAAACATGTCTTGCTGTAGTCATTGTAATAAATTAGGACACATTAAAGTATCATGTCCAACCAAACACAAAATGTGGATAATCAAAAAGAAAATTGATGATACTAACCAGCAAGGACCCAAAAGAACTTGAGTACCTAAAGCTTAGTGTCTCTATTTCAAGGAATCCTTCGAGCATCAAAATGGTACCTGGACAACGGGTGCTCAAGGCATATGTCTGGAAATAAAAAGTTGTTCTCTCACCTCGAAGCTGAAGAAGGCACAGACACATATGGAGACAATGGAAAGGGAACTGTAATCGACAGTGGATCAGTGAGCAGTAAAGGCAAAATAGTTATTAGAGATGTACTATGTGTTAGAGGACCGAAGCACAACCTCATCAGCATCAACCAACTGTGCGACAAAGGACATCAAATCAAATTCCAAGAGTCAAAGTGCAGCATTATGAAAGATGGAGAGGTTATCTTTGAAGCCAACAGAGAAAAGAACCTGTACGTACTCTACCTTGAAGATTTAAAAGGTCAGGATATCTGTTTAGCAACAAACAAAGAGCAGTCAACTGAGCTGTGGCACAAAAGACTAGGCCACTGCAGTTTGGATGGCATGAGAAAGCTGATCAAGAGAAGTCTGGTGGAAGGTCTACTAAGAGTCAGCACAATGATGGATGGCGTTTGTAGACCTTGTGCAAAAGGGAAGCACACAAAGTCTTCCTTCAAGTCAAAGTCTGTGGTAACCACCTCTAAACCCTTAGAACGCCTTCACATGGACTTATTTGGGCCAATGAGGACCACAAGTCTTGGAGGAAAGAATTTTGGATTTGTTATAGTAGATGACTATTCCAGATTCACATCATTCTTGGAGCACAAAGATGATACATTTGATAGTTTTGTGAGCTTTAGCAAGAAAATACAAAAGGATAAGAATTACTACATCGTTGGAATCCGGTCAGATCATGGAGGAGAGTTTTAAAATGAAAAGTTTGCAAAATTTTGTGATGACCAAGGGATTGAGCACAATTTCTTAGCACCAAGGACACCACAGCAAAATGGAGTTGCTGAGAGAAAGAACAGAACTCTCTTGGATATGGCAAGGACGATGTTGTCAGAATATGATCTGCCAAGATATTTTTGGGCTAAAGCAGTCAACACAGCAAGCTACATCATAAATAGAGTAATGATCAGGCCAAGTTTGAAGAAAACAACATATCAGTTATACAAGGGAAAGAAGCCAAAAATCAGTCACTTCAAGACATTTGGATGTCTATGTTTCATCCACAACAACGGCAAAAGAGATGTTGGTAAGTTAGATGCCAAATCAGATAAAGGCATCTTCATGCGGTATGCTTCTAAACCTAAAGGTTATAGAGTATTTAATAAACGTAGTTTCTTGATTGAACAATCAGTACACATTATCTTTGATGAATCTTGGATTTTAGCCATGCAAGATTAACCGAATCAGTTCAAGAGAAACCATGTATGGTCACTTGTTCCTAGACCATCAGATCATCCAGTAGTTGGCACCAAATGGGTGTCAGAAACAAATTGGATGAAGCTGGTGTGATTCTAAGAAACAAGGCCAGATTGGTTGCTCAAGGCTATTCCCAAGAGGAAGGCATCAATTTCAATGAAACCTATGCACCTGTAGCTAGACTTGAGGCTATTAGGATTTTACTTGCATATGCATCTGCATTAGATTTGAAATTATTTCAAATGGATGTCAAATCCGCTTTTCTAAATTGCTTTATCAAGGGGGAAGTCTATGTAGAACAACCTCCGTGTTTTGATGATATTGATTTTCCCAATCATGTTTTTAAGTTGCACAAAGCTTTATATGGTTTAAAACAAGCACCTAGGGGCTGGTATGAAAGGGTTAGCTCATTTCTATTATACCATGGTTTCACTAGAGGTCAAGTAGATAGTACATTATTTGTCAAATCTAAGGTCAAACATATTCTGCTTGTTCAAATATATGTTGATGATATAATATTTGGTTCTACTGACGAATCTCTTTGCAAGTATTTTGAGAAGCTTATGGAGGGAGAATTCGAAATGAGCATGATGGGGGAGCTTAACTACTTCCTTGGACTACAAATCAAACAAGGAAAGGAAGGCATCCACATGTGTCAAGCTAAGTACACCAAAGAACTCTTGAAGAAGTTCGGATTTGAAAGTGCCAAACCACTGTCAACACCAATGAGCACCTCAACAAGATTGGACAGTGACAAGGATGGTAAGAAAGTAGTTCAAAAGATCTACAGAGGTATGATAGGTTCCTTGCTTTACTAAACTACCAGTAGACCAGATATATTGTTTACCGTATGCATGTGTGCTAGGTATCAGGCAGACCCTAAGGAATCACACCTAATTAGTGTTAAAAGAATTTTCAGATATTTAGCCAAGACTCATGACTTAGTTCTATGGTTTCCAAAACCATGTCAAATTAATTTGGTAGGATACTCTGATGCGGATTACGCTGGATGCAAAATCGATAGAAAAAGCACCAGTGGCTATTGTCAATTATTTGCAGGATGTCTAATATCATGGTCCACAAAGAAGCAAAATTCAGTAGCACTATCTATAGCTGAAGCTGAGTACGTGGCTGCTGGAAGTTGTTGTACACAACTTCTATGGATCAAACAACAACTTGAGGATTATGGGCTACATATCATGACAATCCCCTTATTATGCGACAACACCAGTGCCATAAATCTCACCAAGAATCCAGTACAGCATTCAAGGACAAAACACATTGAGGTTAGATATCATTTTATTCGTGATCATGTAGCTAATGACAACATAGATATTTCATTTATTGATACAAATAATCAGTTAGTAGATATCTTCACAAAGGCCTTACCTGAAAAGTTGTTTACATCTCTTAGAAGGGTATTAGGTATGTGCAAATTGCGAAAGATTTATCTGTATAAAACTGAAATATAAATTATTAGAGGGTTAATTATTTTTCCTCCCTGAATTTAAGCAAATTTCCACAATTTTGTTTGGTCATTTCTGGCTATTCAGTATTTTATAAGCTTTTATTACTATCGAACTGGTCATTTTGTCATTTTCTTCCATCAAAGCGCCTCCGGTTTTGAAAAAGTCATTATTCCTTTGATATACCCGAAATCCATGTGGTAACAATTCACATCCCCTCTTCCTCTCCTTCTTCCTACCTGAGGCGATACCCTATCGATTCCGACATTGACTCTCCAAGCTTTCAAGATCCAAACTCCTTCCTGCGAGAAATTCCTTGAGGGTTTCTGCTCCTCTCCTCACTCTAATCTTCCAGAAACCTTCTCCATTCAAATCCATGGCCGCACCTGTTGTTTCCGGCAGCGTTGGGGGCTATGGAGCCGAGTTACTCACAATGGAGCAGCAGGAAAGGTTCACCTTTATGAAGACGAAGCTCTATGGAAACAAGGCAGTAGATATTGCAGACTTGGAAAAGAATGGGATGCACATCATATTGGCAGCTATGGAAAGGATGAAGTGGATGGAAATTGCATCTTTCTCTGAGGTAAGCTATCCAGATTTGGTGAAAGCTTTCTATGTTTGCTTGAGAACTGAGGCGGACGGGTCCTTGACATCATCTGTCAAAGGTACCCAGATTAGAATCGATCATGATCTTTTGATGTCTCTATTTGGTGTTTGCACCACTGGTCGCAGTGAGATTCACACTGTGGATACCTAGGCAAAGGGTCTGGGGATTGTAGGTTCCGAGTTTCGGTTAAAGGATGGAAAACTTGATATTAATCAGATGAATGCATTCAACCGTCTATTGCACTTTATAGTTTGTCAAATCTTGGATCCAAGGAGTGCTACATTCTCCACATGTACTAAAGCTGATTCAGACATGATGTTCTGGGCCATCCAGATTAAGGAGATAAACATGGCTGAAATTATTTTGGAGCGGATGAAGTTTTCTCATGCTTAGATATGGGACACAAAGAGCAAATTAAATGTGTCTCTGCCATATGCCCATCTGCTCACTAAAGTATTCAAACACTTTGGCATAAATTTGTCTGGGGCAGTAGTAGAGAAGATGGGGCAAGCTATCCGCAACAGAAATTTACGGAAAAGCAGATTTTCTGTGGTAAATGGTGTATGGACCAAGACTTCTATGGCTGAGGGTGAGGCCATAATTGGCGAAGCCCAAGAACTCCAGGAAGAGGTAGGAGAGGCTGCAGTTCTATTGAATCAAGAGAAATTAGCAGCAGTAGCAGTAGAGGTTCAAGAAGAAATTGTAGAAGCTCCAGCAGTAGCAATATATGATGCTCCAATTGATCCAGAAAGTGCCTAGGGAGAGTCTCAAGTTGTTCAGGAGAAGTCAGCAGAACAGGCAGCAACACTAGCAGAAGAATCAGTAATACAACCAACATCAGCAGAGGCCAGAGAAGAAGAATCCATGGTCACTGGCAGCCTAATTGAAGAAATTCCTCCAGAGAATATTGTGCCAGTTGAAGGAACATCTGAAGATCTAAACCCCACCACTATTGTGGCATCTATTCTTAGAGATGTGCTGGAATCCATTTCTAGCACTCAAAGGGAGCCTGAGAGGTTCAGTAAATCAATAGCACCAAATGTCATGGCGCCAGGCCGCATTGAAAAGACTGTAGTAGAAGATGCTCCTGCTCAGGGCGAGCAAGACGAGGAAGATGCAGCTGTGGCATCAAGCCACAATGACTTTCAGATGGAAGATGCTCCTGTCTTAGGGGAGCAAGCAGCAGAAGTCGAAAATGTTGACCTGTGGAAGATGCCCCTACTGAAGGGGAGATTTTGGGTGTGAATGAAGGTCAGTCTCAGGGGGAGAGAACTGAAAAATCCCCCCCAGAAAATCAATTTAGAGAAGGAGAAACCGCCAGTTCCTCAGATTCAGATGAGCAAGATGATCATGTTGATCAACAGGAACCAGTGGACAAGGCAAGGGAGAAAGGAAAGAAAGTTGCTTCAGATATTCCTCTTCTTCCAAATGCATCACATCAGAGGCAGCAAAGACAGAGGTTTGTCATTAACCTGAAGCCTGTGATTGAAAGGTTAGATGCCCAAGGTGAAATACTTTGCTCTGTGCAATCGGATGTTAATTCTATTTTTATGAGCCAAGCTTCGGCAACAAAAGAAATGGGCATGGTGAAGAATGCAATTAGGTGGTTGAACAAGGAAATGGGAAGTATGAAGACTCTTTTGTCAGACATTCTAAATGAGGTAAGAGCATCAGCACCTCCTGCTCCCACACCACCTGCTCCTCAGCCTTCTGAGGATGCAAATGAAGAGACTGCTAGGCCATCTTCTGAAGATTTGCCATCAGGGCATGTTTCTAAGGATCCAGCAGGGCCATCAGGGCCAATAATTGTTGATTAGGTTGTAGCTGAAGAATCTAGGCCAAAAGGGTCAGTTGAGGATCTGTCAGGGCCAACCGGGCCAGTGGTTCCTGAAGCTGATCATATCAGGGCAGAAGATGAAGTTGTAGCTCCTGAGCCCCTAGCTCCTTCTCCCATTCAGACACCAGCTCCTCCTTCACCACCTTCATCTTCCTCAGCACCTCCAGCTCCACCTACTTTAAAACAACCACTGCCCACAAACATCTCTTCACCTACTCCATTTCTTTCACAGTCCTCTTCATCTCCTGTCTCCACTACTCACATTCCTGTTCCTCTAGCCTCCTCATCAGCTGGAGCCTCCTCATCCTCTGGTCCCTCTTCTTTTGGACCAACAAATATACCTCCTTCTACCTCACATTCCTTTCTTCATCCTAGTCCTCCTCCCTCCTTCATTACAATTATTCTAGAGAGCGCTCAGATTGATGCTCCCTTTCTTAAGAACATCAAAGATGTAGCAACCCTAAATTTATGGGAAAAAAATAATTAAATATTTATATTATTTAATTAGAAAATCAAATAAAAGGAAGAGGTATTAAATCAACTAGGAAATCAAATAATAGAGAGTAAAATAAAACCCATTAAAAGAAAAGGAGTAATGGGCTTTGCTATATTGACCCATTAGAAATGAGTGGGCTAAAATAGAGATTTTAAGAAGGGGAATAATAGAGAAATACCCAAAATTCCTAACTAAAATATTACTAAAATAGAAAAGAGATATTTAATGCATTAAATAGCTAGTTTGAATTAAGATTGGATTCCTAAAACTATCCAAATTGATTGGCCACGAAATCCCCTCTCTCCCAACCCAAATAGGAGATCTCTTGCTTAAAAAGGGGAGAGGAAAATAGGAAATTGGGAATTTAATAGGAGTTAGGCTTAAACTAGGAAAGGGAATAGGGAGAAGCTTAAATACTTCTCTTAAACCCTCATGGCCGGCCCTAGCTCGTGCGAAGAGGTTCCTGGACCAGGAGGAGAGGCCAAGAGGAGGAGAATTCGTGGAGAGGAAGGATCTCTCAAGTTCTTCCCCGAGTACTTCAAGTCTTAACCCTAGAAGAGGAAAACGATCAAAGGTAGGCATTCTCACAAGCATAAACCATGAAACGTTTTCTGTAGGATGTCTCGTCTATCAGGAACAAAAGCCCTTTGGTTTCATAATTTTTCATCTAGCATATCTTTCGTTCTTGATTTCTCATGTTCTGCAACTTACATGACCCCGAACCCTCTTCTTAATTCTTGATCTCTTTGTATACTCAACCCCATGCACGAGATTTTTACTATAGGAACTGATGCATGTTAGGCATCTTTTGCCCTAAAAGCCCTAAATTTGATTCATCCTATCTTGTGAATTTAAACGTTGATCTCAACTATGTACTCTTTCATGTTCATCATGAATACCCGTGTTTAAAACATGTCTAAACCCTAGATGTTTTCCAATTCCTATTTATTGTAAGTAGCCATGCATGTCTAGGTCGTTTTGCAACTAGTTTCATGATTTTTCGTTGGCTATACAATTAGTTATGATTTTCTGAATCACCCTATGTCAAATAGGGTATGTTCTAGCCCGCAATCCAATGCAATGTCCTTTCCGTGTCGGACACGGGCGCAGACCCTGTGAACACGACGGCCCGATAGGCCGCGTTCACAAGGGTCATCACGACAACGTCCTATGTCGCGATCTGATCGCGACAGGACCTGTCGTCGCGATCTACTGCCCGACCTGACTAAGTCTGTCGCGACCCGTACAAGAACCCGTCGCGATCGTAGTTGACCCCGTCGCGACTCTCACCAGGGTACGTCGCGATCTAGGTTCTTTTGAAAGAAACCCCTGCCTCAGCAATGCTTGATTATCTACAGTGTCTGTACTCTTGTTTAACAGTCATACATACAGAAAATAACACCTGTTATAAATTGAACATTTACGTATGATTAAAATACATGCACATGATCTTTTCTATCTAAAATTTCATGACACTTACACACACTTTGAACCATCCAATTATGGCATAATTTGGCATGAAACTATTTCATAATACATCTGGTAATTTATGTAATTAAATTACCCTACACTTGTCTAACGTTTCTCGCGATGTTTTGGGAATACCGATATCGATGCTCCACTATTCTAGAATTACTCTAGAACGTCGAGCACTTAATTCTATATACACTCTCTCTTGACTTGGACGAACTCTTCGTCGGATACTCCATCTGTCGGACTAGTCAGTCTTTGTTCAAGGCCTCCGTAAGTCTCCTCTGTCCATGGATTCGCACATGGTCGACGAGTCGGTTGTACCCTAACACCTATGATACCCTTTAGGGATCTATATGATCCAAATGGCTATTAGAAATTCACTCTCATCTTGAATCACGCTGGACCTCTGGACCTATGCTTAACATGGCCAGTGGTAAGGTCATGAGTTCCGCCTGACTGCCAACACCATGTGCGCGTGTTGTGCAACAGTTACTCGACGTTTCATGTGCAAGGTGCACTAACTCTCATCTATACTCTACTCGCTCATCTATTCACGTTCACTCTACTATCTCGTCTATTCATTTAGTGCTCTCATCTACTTCATGGTACTCTATATTGGTCATTGACTGATTGTCTAAAGATAAACAATATCACTAATGCCTCGCAATATATAAAGGGCCTAATCTGGTCCTGGGATGTGCGCCCGAAGGTGCTAGTGCCCATAGGAGTTAAATGATCAGAGTATTTAGCATTACACTCAAATGCTATCTATCTTGACCATCTAAATGACAATCAAAAGTGCTATGATCTCTCGTTGTCCATTGACAACAAAGTGCTATGCTATACTCGTTGTGCTATCTATACTATGGCCATCTTGCTATACTTGACATTGTGCTATCTTGCTATTATTGTTCTATACCTGACCCTTGTGCTATTTTTGGAAAGTCTATATTTGGAAAATCTTGCTATTTCATTCACGTACTGTCCTGCTATATTTTTACTTGACACTCTCTTTCGTTCTGTCATTAGATACTCTGCCTTTAATTCATTAATTACTTAAAGCCTGCTTAAGCCTGAGACTTATATCCTACTGGGCGATGTTCTCTCACCTTGCGTTATTTGTCATTGTGTTCTCAGGTGAGATCGAGGATGAACCATACACTCAAGAGGACGGGAACGACCTGGAGTGATGTCATGAGTACTCTAGCATCCTATTGCTATATTTAGCATTGTAGTAGTTAGGTTTGAAGTTTAGTCTTTTGCTTTATTCCAATGTAATCGGGCCCTATAGATTGGCTCTGATATTAGGGGTTGTAACTAGGCATTGAAAAGTATTAATGAAAGGAATTTGATTTATCATTATTCATTTTGAAATAGTTTGATGTCTAGTATTCGCTCTATACCCTTTTCTTGCAACTGCCTCGCGTTCCGATATTTTGCGTCGGGGCGTGACAGTTTTATGGTATCAGAGCCTAGGTTATTCTTAGTACATGATGATCTAGGTTAACCTGCCTCGACTAGAGTCAATTATCCTACCCATGTGAGTTGTGGTTAGAGCCAAGGGTAACTTGTTAAAATAAACTCAGACATACACAAATTAAATTCCACATCGATATCATGACAAGAAGTTATTTTTTAGGAACTAAGCAATCAAGATGATGGCCGAACGTGCTCAAATGAGGGGCATGCAACAAACCATCCAAGAACTGACACGTGCCATTGTGCAAGCTAATCAAGGAGGTGGAAATTGTGGTGCAGGTGACCTGCATCGCAACTTCAGAAGTCTGAACCCACCTAGGTTCAGCGGATCCACGGATCCGGATGAAGCTGAGCACTGGCTCCAAGAGACGGAAAGAATTTTCCGTGTCATGCAATGTGCAGCAGGAGACAAGCTGCTACTGGCTGCGTTCCAACTGGAGAAGGACGCCCGCGCTTGGTGGGAGTCAGTGGAAGCTACTAGAGAGAATGGGCAATTCACCTGGAACGAGTTTAAAGAATTGTTCAACTCCAAATACTTCTCCGAGCGTGTTCAAGAAAGGAAGGCTGCGGAATTCGCTGCTCATAAACAACGGAGCTTGACTGTGGCCAAATATGAAGCTCAGTTCTCTAGACTGGCACGCTATGCTGTACATCTAGTGAACACTGAAAGGATGAAGGCTAAGCGCTTTCTAAATGGCCTTAAGCCCTGCTACATCACTCAACTCACACCTTTTGACATCCCGACCTACGCCGAGATGGTGAAGAGGGCTCAACTGCTAGAAGATGCTACGGACTTCACCGACTGTATAAAAGGGAAGTTCGTCAAGAAGGAAGTGACCTCGGGTCAGTCATCTGCTAAGCCTACCAACGGAAAGAAGCATCCCTTCAACATCATGGAGGGATCTAGCCAAGAAAGGAAACCCAAGGTTTTCATACCCAACACTCCAGCAAAGAGCCACTGCAAACACTGTGACAAGCCTGGTCACACGGCTGATGAAGCCTGGAGGAAAGCCGGCGCATGTCTGCACTGCGGAAGTCGCGAGCACCGTATCCCTGAGTGCCCGCTACTGAAAGAGAATGAAAGGCGCCCTAATGCGCCTAAGAAACAGGGCCGACTACAAGCCCTACATGATGAGGTACCTGCTATGGAGGGTGGCGTGGTAGAAGGTACCCTTCAAGTTTTCTCATTATCCGCATTCGTTTTATTTGATACTGGAGCCACTCATTCATTTATGTCTCAAAACTTTGCTGATACTGTGAATGCTAAACCTATATCCATGGGTTGTGAGTTCTCTGTCACAATGTCACTAGGGGAGAAGGAGAAATTCAACAAATACTTTTCCTCTGCCGATGTAATGATCGGAGACCATAACCTAAAAGCCGACCTGGGGTGTATGTCCATGGAAGGCTTTGATGTAATTTTGGGAGCCGACTGGTTGTCCGCATATGGGGCAAGTGTCGACTGTAAGAAAGGGAAGGTTACCTTTAGTGACTTTCCTAAATTGGCATACTCTGGGATTAGACATAAGAGACGGATGTCTCTAGTCTCTACCATAAAAGCCCACAACATGTTGAAGAAAGGTTGTGCTGCTTTCCTAGCAGCCGTAGTAGTAGAAAAGAAGGGTTCCAAGATACAAGACATACATATAGTACAGGACTACCCAGATGTATTCCCCGAAGACTTGCCAGGGATTCCCCCTCAACGAGATGTCAACTTCGCCATTGATTGATTCCTGGAGCCGCACCGGTATCGCGTCAACCATACCGGATGTCACCTGCCAAGCTGAAGGAATTGAAGGCGCAACTGATGGAGCTACTAGAAAAGGGATTCATCAAACCAAGTACTTCCCCATGGGGAGCACTTGTGCTATTCGTTAAAAAGAAAGATGGATCAATGAGGCTGTGCATCGACTATCGACAACTCAATCAACTCACCATCAACAACAAGTACCCTTTGCCCAGAGTCGACGAACTGTTCGACCAAATATCGGGAGCTCAATATTTCTAGAAGATCGATCTTCGATCTGGCTACCGCCAAATGAGGATCAAGGAGGACGATATCTTCAAGACGGCTTTCACGAGTAGGTATGGACATTATGAATTTGTCGTTATGCCTTTTGGGCTAACCAATGCTCCTGCAGCCTTTATGCAACTTATGAACAGCATATATCGGCCCTACCTCGACAAGTTCGTGGTCGTCTTTATCAACGACATCCTCATATACTCCAAAACCAAGGAAGAGCATGAAGAACACCTGAAGACAGCACTACAAGTTTTGCGAGACAACAAGCTATACGCAAAGCTTAGCAAGTGTGAATTCTGGCTCGAAGAAGTATCCTTCGTGGGCCATGTCATCTCAAAGGACGGCATCTCCGTTGATCCCTCCAAAGTCGAAGCTGTACTCAACTAGGAGAGACCAATCAACATCACCGAAATCAGAAGTTTCCTAGGACTGGCTGGCTATTATAGGCGATTCATCAAGGACTTCTCAAGGATCGCTACTCCTCTCACGCGTCTGACATGAAAGGAAAATCCATACTCCTGTAGTAAAGAGTGTGAGAAAAGTTTCCAAACCCTCAAGGACTGTCTTACCTCAGCACATGTTCTCACTTTGCCAATAGAGGGAGAAGGTTTCTCTGTCTACACCGATGCCTCACGAATCGGGCTAGGTTGTGTACGCATGCAAAAGGAGAAGGTCATCGCCTATTCTTCAAGACATCTCGAGCTGGCTGCCATGGTCTTCGCCTTGAATATTTGGAGACACTATCTATATGGCGAGCAATTCACTGTCTACTCAGACCATAAAAGTCTGAAGTATTTATTCTCTCAGAAGGAACTCAACATGAGACAAAGGAGATGGCAGGAATACTTGAAACATTTCGACTTCCACATCCAATACCACCCAGGCAAGGGAAATGCCGTGGCTGATGCTCTTAGTAGTAAGCCAATGACATTTGTCTCAAGTCTAGTCCTTGGCGAGATGCAACTACTAGAACAATTCGCGGGGTTAGACTTAAATATCGAACATAGAGATGATCGAGTCTTGGTTGCCAATATCAAGATTCAATCTGATCTGCTAGAGGAGATCAAAGCGCAACAAGACGATGATCCATTCTTGGTTCGCATCAAAGAAACTCTATAACTTAAGACGGAAGGCTTGTCTTTCAAGGAAGGACATGTGTTCCCGATAATGAAGAACTAAAGAGAAGACTAATGGATGAAGCTCACAAGACAAGGTATACTATTCATTCGGGAGGTACCAAAATGTATCAAGATATGAAAAGAACATTTTGGTGGCCGAACATGAAAAGAGAGGTAGTTGAACATGCCGCTCACTGCCTTACTTGCCAACAAGTAAAAGCGGAACACCTACGCCCTGCTGGTGTACTCAGACCGCTT
The DNA here is from genome assembly GCA_014218235.1 of Colocasia esculenta. Taxonomy (NCBI): domain Eukaryota; kingdom Viridiplantae; phylum Streptophyta; class Magnoliopsida; order Alismatales; family Araceae; genus Colocasia; species Colocasia esculenta. Next base: position 70,077,919 of record CM024755.1, read on the forward strand.
GATATTTCGGAATGGAAATGGGAAAGTATCGGCGTGGACTTCATCATGGGTTTACCCAAGACTCGTGGTGGACTCGACGCCATATAGGTCATTGTGGACCGACTAACCAAATCCGCCCACTTTCTGCCTATAAAGAGTAAATGGTCAGTAGAGGTACTAGCTGCCTTATACGTCAAGGAGATTGTAAGACTACATGGCATTCCATCATCTATTGTTTCAGATCGAGATCCGAGATTCACATCTCATTTTTGGAAAGGACTGCAAGGTGCACTGGGTACTAAACTCAACTTTAGTACAACATTCCATCCACAAACCGATGGGCAGACTAAAAGAACCAACCAAAATGTGGAAGACATGTTGAGAGCTTGCACTATAGATTTTCAAGGTTATTGGAATGAGCACCTACCACTTATTGAGTTCGTCTATAACAATAGTTACCAGGCGAGTATCAAGATGGCACCGTTCGAAGCACTCTACGGAAGGAATTGCAGATCCCCTGCATGCTGGAATGAGGTTGGAGAACAACAATGGCTAGGCCCAGACATGGTGCAACGGACAACGAAGGACATTTAGGTAATCAGAGACCGGCTCAAGATTTCCCAATCCACACAGAAGAGCTACGCCGACAAAAGAAGGCGAGATCTGGAATTTCAAGTGGGTGATCATGTGTTCCTAAAAGTGTCACCTACTCGTGGCATCCAAAGATTTGGTGTAAAGGGAAAGCTCAGCCCTAGATTCATCGGTCCTTTTGAAGTACTCGAAAGGGTTTGTGAGGTTGCATATCGGCTGGCGTTGCCACCGGATTTGTCATGTGTACACAACGTGTTCCATGTTTCCATGCTTAGGAAATATGTGTACGACCCCACACACATCATTCGCCACGAGAAGTTGATATTGAACAAAGATGTGACGTACGAAGAGAAGCCAATCAAGATACTGGAACGGATATACAACAACTCAGGAACCGTCCCATCCATGTGGTTAAGGTCTTATGGAATAATCGTGGAGTGGAAGAGGCAACCTGGGAACCGGAAGGAATCATCAGATGGAACTACCCCGCTCTTTTCGGTAAGACATTCTCTCCTGAATGATCACATGAATTTGGGGACCAAATTCTTTTAAGAGGGGGAGGATGTAGCAACCCTAAATTTATGGGAAAAAAATTTAATTAAATATTTATATTATTTAATTAGAAAATCAAATAAAAGGAAGAGGTATTAAATCAACTAGGAAATCAAATAAGAGAGAATAAAATAAAACCCATTAAAATAAAAGGAGTAATGGGCTTTGCTATATTGACCCATTAGAAATGAGTGGGCTAAAATAGATATTTTAAAAAGGGGAATAATAGAGAAATACTCAAAATTTGTAACTAAAATATTACTAAAATAGAAAAGAGATATTTAATGCATTAAATAGCTAGTTTGAATTAGGATTGGATTCCTAAACCTACCCCAATTGATTGGCCACGAAATCCCCTCTCTCACAACCCAAATAGGAGATCTCTTGCTTAAAAAGGGGGGAGGAAAATAGGAAATTCGGAATTTAATAAGAGTTAGGCTTAAACTAGGAAAGGGAATAGGGAGAAGCTTAAATACTTCTCTTAAACCCTCATGTCCGGCCCTAGCTCGTGCCAAGAGGTTCCTGGACCAGGAGGAGAGGCCAAGAGGAGGAGAATTTGTTGAGAGGAAGGATCTCTCAAGTTCTTCCCCGAGTTCTTCAAGTCTTAACCCTAGAAGAGGAAAATGATCAAAGGTAGGCATTCTCATAAGCATAAACCTTGAAACTTTTTCTGTAGGATGTCTCGTCTATCAGGAACAAAAGCCCTTTGGTTTCAGAATTTATCATCGAGCATATCTTTCATTCTTGATTTCTCATGTTCTGCAACTTACATGACCCCGAACCCTCTTCTTAATTCTTGATCTCCTTATATACTCAACCCCATGCCACGAGATTTTTACTGTAGGAACTGATGCTTGTTAGGCATCTTTTGCCCTAAAAGCCCTAAATTTGATTCATCCTATCTTGCGAATTTAAACGTTAATCTCAACTATGTACTGTTTCATGTTCATCATGAATACCCGTGTTTAAAACATGTCTAAACCCTGGATGTTTTCCAATTCCTATTTATTGTAAGTACCCACGCATGTCTAGGTCGTTTTGCAACTGGTTTCATGATTTTTCGTTGACCATACAATTCGTTATGATTTTCTGAATCACTCTATGTCAAATAGGGTAAGTTCTGGCCCGCAATCCAATGTTATGTCCTTTCCCTGTCAGACCCGGGCGCAGACCCTGTCAACGCGATGGCCCGATAGGCCATGTTCACAAGGGTCATCGCGACAGTGCCCTGTGTCACGATCTGATTGCGACAGGACCTGTCGTCGCGATCTGCTGCCCGACCTGACTAAGCCTGTCGCGACCCGTACAAGCACCCGTCACGATCTCAGTTGACCCCATCGCGACCCTCACCAGGGTACGTCATGATCTGGGTTCTTTTGCAAGAAACCCCTGCCTCAACAATGCTTGATTATCTACAATGTTTATAATCTTGTTTAACAGTCATACATACAGAAAATAACACCTGTTGTAAATTGAATATTTACGTACGATTAAAATACATGCTCATGATCTTTTCTATCTAAAATTTCATGACACATACACACACTTTGAACCATCCAATTATGGCATAATTTGGCATGAAACTATTTCATAATATATCTGGTAATTTATGTAATTAAATTACCCTACACTTGTCTATCGTTTCTCGCGATGTTTTGGGAATACCGATATCGATGCTCCACTATTCTAGAATTCCTCTAGAACGTCGAGCACTTATTTCTATATACACTCTCTCCTGACTTGGATGAACTCTCTATCAGATACTCCGTCTGCCAGACTAGTAAGTCTTTGCTCAAGGCCTCCGTAAGTCTCCTCTGTCCATAGATTCCCACATGGTCGACGAGTTGGTTGTACCCTAACACCTATGATACCCTTTAGGAATCTATATGATCCAAACGGCTATTAGAAATTCACTCTCGTCTTGAATCATGTCGGACCTCTAGACCTGTACTTAACATGGCCAGTGGTAAGGTCGTGAGTTCCGCCTGACTGCCAACACCATGTGCGCGTGTTGTGCAATGGTTATTATCGCTCGTTACTCGACATTTCATATGCAAGGTCCACTAACTCTCATCTATACTTTATTCGCTCATCTATTCACATTCACTCTACTATCTCGTCTATTCATCTAGTGCTCTCATCTACTTCTTGGTACTCTATATTGGCCATTGACTGATTGTCTAAAGATAAACAATATCACTAATGCCTGGCAATATATAAAGGGCCCGATCTGGTCTTGGGATGTGAGCCTGAAAGTGCTAGTGCCCATGCGAGTTAAATGATCAGAGTGTTTGGCATTACACTCAAGTGCTATCTATCTTGACTATCTAAATGACAATCAAAAGTGCTATGTTATCTCGTTGTCCATTGACAACAAAGTACTATGCTATACTCGTTGTGCTATGCTATACTCGTTGTGCTATCTGTACTATGGCCATCTTGCTATACTTGACATTGTGCTATCTTGCTATTATTGTGCTATACCTGACCCTTGTGCTATTTTTGGAAAGTCTATATTTGGAAAATCTTACTATTTCGTTCACGTACTGTCCTGCTATATTTTTACTTGACACTCTCTTCCGTTCTGTCATTAGATACTCTGCCTTTAATGCATTAATTACTTAAAGCCTACTTGAGCCTGAGACTTAAGTCCTACTGGGCGATGTTCTCTCACCTTGCGTTATTTGTCATTGTGTTCTCAGGTGAGACCGAGGATGAACCATACACTCAAGAGGACGGAAGCGTCCTATTGCTATATTTAGCGTTGTAGTAGTTAGGTTTGAAGTTTAGTCTTTTGCTTTATTCCAATGTAATCGGGCCCTATAGATTGGCTCTGATATTAGGGGTTGTAACTAGGCATTGAAAAGTATTAATGAAAGGAATTTGCTTTATCATTATTCATTTTGAAATGGTTTGATGTCTAGTATTCGCTCTATACCCTTTTCTTGCAATTGCCTCGCGTTCCGATATTCTGCGTCGGGGCGTGACAAAAGATGAGTTTGAGGAAGCTATTCTCTGATCTGTTTTAAAGGTTGGAACTCATGTTCATAGGACAGGCTCTTCTAGCCCTACTCCTAAGAAAATAAAAATAAGCTCCACCTATTCTATTTCATCTGACCCTTGTTATCCACCTCTGTGGTTTTCTCTAACAGTGAACAACAAAAATAAGCCACTCTAAAGAGAATTCCTTCAGAAAGTTGCTTATGCTACTATTATTAATCTTCCTCACTTAAATCTTACCAATCATCTTAATGTCATTTTGCCTTACACCCCTCTTTCAAAATCTGAAAAATAAAAAATCTTCTCTCCAGCTGAGTCCAAAACTGAAGAGCTATGGGCTCGGGGCCACAAGACTTTGTACAATAAGTTTCTTCCTGCAAATCAGCCAGGTTCCCTCCCCGGGATCATTCCTTGACCTTATCAGAATGGTTCAAGATCCTTCACAAGGACACATGGGCTCCTTTCATTCAAAAGGAAATCAAGATGATCCGGTACTTTCAAATGTTCAACGACTACCAGTATCTCCATCGTCTCCCTGAAATTCAGCTTGGTCAGTTCAAGCAGGCAATCAGTGCTCTGGGGTCAGTAGAAGCTCACACTGAAGCTATCCAGGTTGATTTTGCCACCCTCGAGTTACCTGATGTTGTTTTTCTTCCGCCACTTCACTCCCTAGTCACGGAATCAGCTGTTGGCTCAATCATTTTTGAGCGTCTAGCTAGAGTCATGAGAAGAATCAAAGTGCAGAAGGGTCATCTAGTTGCATTTCACAGATTTTTGTTCAGAGAATATCATGAGGGCCATGTCAATGCTGATGTCCTCTCCCCTCTTTTGTCTGAATGTGAGTGACTCTCTCCTTCTAAGTGGACCAAATTCTATCCTCTTTCTGCTCAGCAGCTTTCTGCTCTGAATGTATCGCAAGCCAGGGAAGGTAAACCTCCACTTTCAGCTGCCACATTTCTAGACATGAACTCCATTCACCTTGTTCATGATCCTTATCAGTCTTGGGTTGAAAGGTATAAGGTCTATGTGGCCATGCGGCTGGAATTGAAGCACCAGGAGCTTTTCTATCCAATCTCTATGGATCAGTTCCTCGCCTGTGCCAGTTTTGGGAAGATTTCCTTCTTTAAAGTTTCCCTTGATCGAGATCGGTATGCTCAGTTCTTAGATGAGCAGTTGGTTCTTCATCTAAGAAGGATGGCTCCCACCATGCGACCAACCTATTCTCTAGCTCCTGGGGTTTTAAGGTTGTATTTTGAGCAGCTGGAAGATAAGGCTTGGGAAGTTATTTCTCATTATGCCTCTCTTTTGTCTCCTACTTTCTATCTCCCTGTACCTCCTCAAGCTTAATCCAATATAATGGTGTTCTTCTTATTCTTTTCTCTCTTCTTTGTCTCACTCTTGTATCTTTTTGCTTAATGACAAAAAGGGAGAGAAAAATATAGTACTTCTGAAACAGATCTCTTATATTTCAGCAATTCTGTTTAGATTCATTTCAGTTCATCTATGCTTATTATTAAAGTTTTGTTATCACCAAAAAGGGGGAGATTGATGATCAACTTATCCCCATGTAATTTAAATTAATTACATATTTATTTTGGTGATTAACAAAACTATATAAAGTTTAATCTAACATATTTTCTATGAGTTTTGAGCACAGGAAATGAAACAAGAAATATCAAGCTAAATGGGTAAGTAGTATTTATTTTATGGCAATGTAAGTTCAAAGCATGAAATTTTCTGAGTTCACATCGACTCTTTCGTTAGCATAACTATTTCCTTTGAATCATAACGATTTCCTCATACACATCGATTTCCTCTGAAGTATAACGATTTCAAAAGAGTCATAATGATTTTCATACTCATAAGGATTAGTTATTGAGTTTGGTATCACAACGATTCGTTAAGTGATCACAACGATTTTCCCTCACGACGATTCGTTAAGTGATCGCAATGATTTGCCCTCACAACGATTCGTTAGGTGATCACAACAATTTGCCCTCACAACGATTCATTAAGTGATCGCAACGATTTGCCCTCACAATGATTAGTTAAGTGATCGCAACGATTTGCCCTCACAACAATTCGTTAAGTGTTCGCAACGATTTGCCCTCACAATGATTCGTTAAGTGATCGCAACAATTTGCTATCATAATGATTCGTTAAGTGATCGTAACGATTTGTTTTCATAACGACTTCTTAAGTAAGAACAACGATTTATTTGTAACGACTTGGTTCACAACGATTTGCCTATACCGTCATAACGATTTGATCCCTGTAACGATTCGATAAGTTACATAAGGACTTTGTCACTGTAACGATTCATCAAGTTACATAACGACTTGGTCGTTGTAACGATTCGATAGAGCAAACAACGATTCATGCACATTGTCTTTAACGATTTGATTATAATGACTTGTGCATAACGATTTGCTCTTAGATCATAACGATTTATCTATATAACGATTTGTATATGCATCGTTTTGCTTATAATTACACAACGACATACATGGATATCGACTCATTTGCATAACGATTTCATAAGTCATGCATGTAACGATTTCATGGAATATAACGTCTTGATATTTGAACTCATTTTAGAATACATTGAAAAGTCAAAGTCTTCACGTATATCTCTCTGACAACCATGCATTTATTATGACTGAACATATCACTGCAGTGCATGCAAACGATATCTTCTATTCTCATGCTTATTCTGTAAACATCTTTTTAGAAGAACAAAATGAAACTTCTATTTCTGTATAAAATCAATCTAACGTTGACTGACAACAAGAGACAACTTAGTTGTCTATTGTTTAAGCTTGTAATACGTGCAGGTCTCTGACAACACTCGTCATACAACGTTGGACAGAATAGAAGCCAAAGGATATTACAGAAGATCTTCTCTCTGTGCGTGCATGAAGACCGTTGAACGGAAAGCTCTACAGGACCATGCAGTCTAACATATACCAGAGCTTAAAGACAACGAACACTTCAGCGTTCAATTTTCAAATTGAAGATATAAATAGAAGACTGAAGCTCCAGATCAAAAACAACTGTGATACAGCGCTTACAACCTTCTGTGAGCTTTCCGAAGAGGGAAGCAAAGAATCTCATCTGTTCTAGCTCTTGCTCTCTGTGCTAAGTGTGGATCTGTGAGAGAGCCTTTAGTTCTGACAAGAGTTCTTTGTTGTAGATCCTTTCTTCTCAGTTCTTAGCTTCAGATCAAGTTGTGCTCTATAAGCTTGATCTAGGGGCTTCATCCCTGAACACTTTTCTTGTGTTGTGCCCTTCGGTGTGAAGGAAGACCTGGTGGGTTCTAGGGTGTTGTTCCCTTCGTGTGAAGGAAGACCTGGTGGGTTCCAGGGTGTTGTTCCCTTCGTGTGAAGGAAGACCTGGTGGGTTCCAAGGTGTTGTTTCCTTCGTGTGAAGGAAGACCAGCTGGGATGCTGGGTGCTGTAGTGTCCTTAAGGGGGACTGTACCCTTGTTAGTGAGATCCTAAGTTGTTGCTCAGGGACTGGACGTAGGACTCCTGTGGAAAGGAGGTTCGAACTAGGATAAATCTTCGTACAGTGTGTATGTGCTTATCCTTGCATTCATTTCTTTACTAACACTAACCGCAATCGAAGTGTGTGTGGTGTGAATATTTTTGTGAATAGGTATTAGTTGACCAATTGTTTTTAAAAGACCCATTCACCCCCCCTCTGGGCTTCCTAGCTAGGCAACAAAATTGATCTCTTGCTTCATGACAGTAGTCCGAATTTTCTTCATTGTAGAAGATATGTTGCATTTATTATTTTTAGACGCATGGCATCTGACAAAGGCTCACCTACCACTGTCAGAACATGTCCATACCTTCTGTTGCAAACTATCTGTCCATCCTTTATTGGTTTGAAAAGCTATATGTCCGAGGTTTCTATACTTTTTATTTTTCTATGACCTACCTACGTCAGAAAGTATGGAGGTACCCTGTCTTTTTGTCATGTCTTTGCTGCAGGATATTTATTAGACATGTTTTTAGCATGGGCTTTCTCAGAGTAATTAATTGGAAGTTGACCCCTTAGCTGAGAAGCTGCAAGCTTCGTCTAAAGACATTGGAAAGAGACAAAGACAAGAAGACTTATGGACAACAACCTCAACCAGCATCCAAAGGATTAAAGGTCTCTCCTCAAACGGCCAAATTCCCAATGACCATGTTTTTTTAAATGGCTACATTCTTCTGAAGAATATAAAAGAAGCCAAAGTTTGAAAGGAGAACACACATATACATACAAGGGATCTGAACACTTAGAAATTTTAGAGACCAGCTAGCAACTCCTTCAACTCTCAACTGTATTCTGCTAGTAAAAAGAGTTCTCCACAAGCCTTCTTCCAAGCTACAAGATTGAGTTCTCCACATTCAGAAATTCTCCAAGCTCTCTCCTTTCTCACAGAAGTCTTGTTTTGGGTGGCACTTGTAATTGATATCTTTCTGTCCACCTCTGTAGTTCTAAAAGGATTCGAATTTCAAGTCTTATTGTTTTCTCCTTTCTGAATTCAGTGTGTTTGCTCATTCTTGAAGCAAACACACAAGAGTCTTTACATTTTGTTTCTATGTAATCCTGCAGGAGGATTGTTCCTGCTGTTCCCCTCTTGTGTAGGGAAGACCTTGTGAAAGGTAGTCTTATACCCCTAGTAAGGGAGGACTTGTTTGGGAGAAAGTGGGCTTGTAATACCTCTCAAGGGTGAGAGAAGGCCAATTTCTCTTTGCAGTCAGTGAAATCTCAAGTGGTTGGCTTGAGGACTGGACGTAGGACTTCCATGTGGGAAGGGCCGAACCAGGATAAAACTCTTAGTGCTGTTTAATTTTAGATAAAATTTTAAAAGCATAAGAAGTCCTATTCACCCCCCTTCTAGGACATCATTAGTGTCATCTCGGTCCAACAAGTGGTGACAGAGCGAGGTCTTCTCAAAAGAATCTAAAGATTTGAGAAGATTGAAAGATGTACGGAATTATCCAATATGGTAATCTAGAAGGGGGGGTTGAATAGATTACAACTGACTTTAACCAAGATTGACTTCTTTTTGATGATAACACAAACTTATCGAAATTGTAAACAGATTCAAGTTTGATTTGACTTGCAGTTAGTGTGCTCGTGGTGAATAGAATATAAACAACCTCTCTAACGTGTGTAGAACAAACGTGCCTACCAATCAACTACCGTGAAAATGCGCAAACCATAGGACACGAGGATTTAAGGTGGTTCGGAGTACACAACTTGTGTATCCTACGTCCACCATCCACACACACATGCAGAAACGACTGCTTATGAGCAAGTTTCACTCTACAACACACACACTCACGTCTTCTGATGTAAACACACGATCAGAACAACGTAACCCACGTGAATCAAGCACAAGAGTTGCTCGACCCATCACCACACACACAAGATATAAAAAACAGAGACAAAGAAGAGTTCTGAGTTGAAGTATCAAATCCTGATATGGAACTCTTCACGATGGTCGTCTAGATGCAGTTCAAACTTCGTCTTGACAAGTATGAGTTCATGTAGAAGCTTGAATCGCAGACGAACTGGCTTCAATCCCGCTCAGTAGATAGTTCTTCTTCGCTCTTGACAGAGGGTTGAAGCAGAGCAGCAGAAAGATATTTTCTCTCGAGAATATGCTAGGGTTTTGTATGATGGCTACTTCTGTGCGAAAATACCTTCAAAAGGTTCCTTATATATGGGTGTTCATGTATGGAGAGTCATGGTAAATGGAAACACCCACATAGGAAACACATAGAAATCTCGGAACTGAAGTTTCTCTTTGTCTGTCGACAGTAAAATGTTCATCTGTCGACAAATGGTGACAGATTTAGAGAATCCAGAAGACTGAACTTCTGGGAGGCAGTTTCCTGTGTTCATCTGTCGACAAGTGATCTGAGTCTGTCGACAGGTACTTCTGTCTTGAAGTCTGTTTCACCTCCCTGTGCTTGGCTATCGACAGGCACCTGTGGAGCTGTCGACAGGCACACTTCTCACTGAGATTTCTGAAGCTGTCTGTGTCTAGTTGTCGACAGGCCTCTTTGGGGCTGTCGATAGGTACTTGCCTTTTGTGTTTCTCTTGATTATTTGCTCTTGACTTTGGTGCTTTGACTTGCACACTTTCTCACCTATATTTGAGAACATTGTTAGTGAATTATGATGGAAAATTAAACAATCATTTGAGACATGTTCACACATTCACTTGCCATGTTTGCATAACATCAATTTGTATTGTGCATCATCAAAAACATAACACATAATACATGAAAACCCAACATTCTCCCCATTTTTGATGATGATAAAATTTTCAACTGATGCATGATTGATTTGATTGATGTTGTCCCCCTTTTGGCAACATCCAAAAAGACATAAGCAAAAGTACATAAGCAAAGAACTGTGAATTTCATTGAAGTGGCATTCAGTATACATAGTTACAAAATGGAGTGAGAACATGACAAAAGAAGTGCAAGGGAAGGAGACAACATTAGTGTGATAGCAAACGACGAGAACAGTGACAAGATCCTGACCAAAGCTAAGTAAAGACGACATAACTGACGCCTAGACTCTCTAGACATCGTCATTCCCCGGTGGTGCAGAGGCCTGACGGAGACCATGAAGCTCTGTGGAGAGCCTGGTAAGCCGTATCTGAAGCTGGATTTGGGTGTCAGCCAGTGCATCCAAGCTGGTATCAACATTATCCAATCGAGCATTGAGATGGTCGAAACTAGTGGTCATATGGAGCTGCATTTGCGCCATTTGAGCAGTGATGAAATCTCGAAGAGAGGGCTCATCAGGCGCTTGTTCATCAGCAGCATCATCAGGTTCAGCTTCCAGAGCATATATTGGCTCGGACTGTGATTCGTCACCAGCATCATCTTCATCAAATTCATCTTCATCATCTGCCTGTGCCTTACCCTTGAGGTCCTTTGTGACAACCCCGTCAAGCAACTTATAGCCCATCCGATGAGCAGCAGTAAGATCAAAGAAACTCTGAGATTTGAGATTGGTCATCTCTTCTTTATAAATATGAATATCAAGGAACAAGAAAAGAGATGTGAGTGGGCATGCATAAGGCATAGACCTCCTGGAATTACGAAGGCATAGCCGGATGAGAGACACCATAAGGAGTGGTAGGTTGACTTGTTCACAGTTAAGAAATGTGTGAAAGAGAGATTTGTGAATGGCAGTCACAAGTTCCCGACTACCATCCTTTGGGACAATGATTGTGGTAAAGATGTGGTGGATTAGACGATGATGAGGAGGGAAGGAGTTGGCATTCAGTTGCACACGATCCGTAGATGAATCATAGGGTTGCAGAGTGATGAGTGGGTAGTATTCAGATGCCAATGGGTGATGTTGCATGATGTCAATGCCAGTATTTGGAAGTTGAAGTGCAACGGAAAGAAGATTAGGAGTGATCTGAAACAAAGTTCCCTTCACCTTGGTATAAAGATCACCGAGAGCAGTTTCCCAGAGGTTAATGTAGAACTCTGTCACAGCGGCTGAACAGTACCGCTTGTGAGAATAGCAGAAGGGAGACCAACCCTGGGTGTCAAAGAGTGGCTGCAACCCTGGAAACATGTTTTCTAGTGACACGAAGTCAACATATCTGGGTTGAACAAACTTGGTGAAGGTGCCATGGACAGGAAGAAATTGCAGATTGGGAGGAACGACGAGCTCCGGCAAACGATCATCCTGATGCTTTGTTCGGCACTCGGTATGAGCCCTGGAACCCTCGCCGGCTTGAGGAGAACGAGGATGGCGACGGGAAGCAAGCTTCTTGCTCTTGGGAGCCATCAGGAAGAAGGATGGCGGAGTGGAGAAGAACTTGAAAAGAAGAAGGAGACATGAGAAGGAGGAAATATCAGGAGAGACAGACTCTGCTCTGGCACCATGGAGGAAGAAGGGTTTGGTGGAGAAGGAAGGAGGAGGGATTTTTGGAAGGGAGAAAGAGAGGAAAGGGTCGTGGGTTCCCTTTTAAAGAAAGTGGGAAGGGATTTGAAAGGATAGGGACCCAAAAAACCCGCTCTAGAGAGCCGCCGGTTGGGCTTCCAAAACATGCCCTACCACTGGCTGTCGACAAGTGAACAGTGATCTGTCGACAGGCACTTGCAGAAATGTGCCAGTGAGGTATTTGGACAGACTTTTCAAGGGCAATGAGCGCCCAATGTGTACATAAGGGTGAAAATTGGAAAATACACATTATAAAATGTCATACCCACTAATAATTAGGACACGTCAAGTATCTGCAATGGTTGTGAAATAATATTCCCAGAATCTCAAGTTACATCATGAAGAATACATTGTACAAGAACATATGAAAATGAGATAATCCCCTTGAATAAAACCATTGCAGAAAAACTTTATTTCTTAGTGAGTGACAGTCAAAAGGTGTATGAAAAAAGATGTCTACATGGACAATTAGTTATTAACAACAAATTGGCCTTGATAAGTAAAAATTGACGAGGCTACACTTTATTTCTTCTTTTTTTTTTTATTCTGAACGAAAAGTAAGAGAAAAAGTGGTAATTAGGATCACTTGACTTTTTGACGTGAAGATAGACATTTGTGATGCCCATATCTCCAGTTACTCAGTCGAGGTGACCATCAGACCATTATACAAAGATAATGAGTAAGCCTTTTAACGTGAAGACAGACATTTGTGATGCCCATGTCCCCGGTTACTTAGCAATACCCAACATTGCTCTGTCTTTATTCCCTTATTTTAATTTTGATACACATATGAGTTTTCGAAATAGGTAGCTTGTCTCCTTTTTTTTATTGTTTTAAAAATCAAGGTCAAGAAGTAGATAAGATGTAAGAGCCAACGCAAGACATAACCTTCAATGACCTTTGGACTTAGCACATGACTTTGAAAAATGATTTTCCACAAGGGAGTTATTCAAGTGAGTTAGGTTAGACTCATGTGATTTGTTAAATGTACTCAAAATGATGCAACCTAGACTCACAGAAGAATAGTATGTCAAAATCATTGTGATTTAGACAATATCTTTGATATTATATGGATATGAAAGTTTATAACACAAGTAAGTCACCAATTTTTCACCTTAAATACAGTAGTGAAGTATGCTCATGAAGAATATTGACAAAGAATGAGGAATTGCTTGGAAAATGTGTATCTGTCGACAGCTAAAGGGACCCTGTCGACAGATGTACACAGCTAGAGATTTCTTGTTTCAGACTGAACAAAGTTGTCGACAGATGGATTTTTGGCTATCGACAGATGCACACAGACAAAAGTTTTTTAGTTCGGGGAGATCAAAAACTGTGCCTATCTATCGACAGATGGGTTTGAGCCTATCGACAGAGGCACACAGGGTTTAAAATCTGGGTTCTGTGGAGGCATGTCTGTCGACATAGTGGATTAGTGCTATCGACAGGAGCTTGTATAGGACAGATTTAAGGCTAGGATGAGACAAAATTGGAACTTCATGCTAGGAAAATGTAGGTATGTGAAATGTGAAGATTTTCCCTTAAGAATTCATTCATCTAACCTGAACTTCCTCCCCCGTAGTGTGTGCTTTTGTAGACCCAAACATTCAAGCAATTCAAATCAAGTTTTCGCATGTATAACAAGCATTTGCACATTAGTTCATGAGAAAGTACATTTGAAAATAGAAATCCATGTGTGTGTAAATGTGAATGGGCAAATTGTAAAGAACCCATAGACCTAGTTTGAAGTAAATGATCTTTAGATGCAACTGACTATGGATACGTGGCGGAGAATGTTTTCTCATGCAGAATGATAGTCTCCAAACAAGCATGACTTGTTCTTCCACACTTCACCATTTGATATACCCCATAACCATTACACATAAAGAGCATGTACCCCAAAATTCGGTACGGATTTCATTGCATTTTGCGCAATCCTAATTCTCTTCTCAGAGTAGTGAACCTATCCTCTGACAATGGTTTGGTGAAGATGTCAGCCAATTGTTGTTTGGTGGGTGGCTACCTCATCTCTCAAGAAGTGATGTCTTATTTCCATATGTTTGGTCATTGAGTGTTGAACTGGGTTTTTTGAGAGATTGATGGCACTAGTATTGTCACATAGGATAGGTGTGCATCCAATGTCAATGTTGTAGTCACACAGTTGACTTTTTATCCACAACACTTGAGCTGCACAACTCCCTGCAGCAACATATTCTGCCTCTGCAGTGGAGAGTGCAACCGAGTGTTGCATCTTAGATGCCCACGAAACCATGCAACCACCAAGGAATTGGCAGTATCCACTAGTGCTCTTCTATCAATTTTACATCCAGCATAGTCAGCATTAGAATATGATATCAAATCAAAGCTACTTCCTGCTGGATACCAAAGACCAAAATCATACGTACGTGAGAGATATCTGAATATTCTCTTAACTGCAACCAAATGACTTTCCTTTGGACTAGATTGATATCTAGCACAGAGGCAAACACTGAACTATATATCCGGTCTACTTGCAGTAAGATAAAGGAGTGAGCCAATCATACCTCGGAATTACTTTGCATCTATCAGTTTACCTTTCTCATCATTTTCAAGTTTAATGCTTGTGCTCATTGGGGTTGAGGCAGGTTTAGCTTGTTCAAATTGAAATCTTTTGAGAAGCTCCTTAACATATTTTTCTTGATTAATGAAGAAGCCGTCTTCATGTTGCTTTACCTGCAAATCAAGAAAGAATTGAAGCTCCCTCATTAGACTCATCTCAAATTCACTGTGCATATGTTTGGAAAACTCCTCACACAGTGATGGGTTAGTGGAACCAAATATAATGTCGTCCACATAAACTTGAATGACAATTATATTATTGCGAACTTTCTTAGTAAAGAGTGTTTGGTCCACCTTACCTCTTGAGTAGTTTTTACTCACCAAGAAATTGCTTAACCTGTCATACCAAGGTCGAGGTGCCTGCTTCAAATCGTAAAGAGCTTTCTGCAACTTGTAAACATGGTTAGGCATTTCAGAATTTTCAAACCCAGGTGGTTGAGAAACATAGACTTCCTCTTTGATGTAGCCATTCAGGAAGGCAATTTTAACATCCATTTGAAAAAGTTTGAACTTGTGCGAGCATGAATACGCCAATAAGATTCTAACTGCTTCAAGTCTAGCTACAGGTGCAAAGAACTCTTCAAAGTCTATACCAAATTCTTGATTGTATCCTTTTGGAACCAGTCTAGCCTTATTTCTCACCACTTTACCCTCTTCATTTAGCTTATTCCTAAATACCCATCTTGTGCCTATGACAGAAATCTCAGGGGTTCTAGGAACTAAATTCCAGACATTGTTTCTTTGAAATTGACCAAGTTCCTCATGCATGGCATCTATCCAAGAGTTTTCCTTTAGTGCCTCTTCCACATTTTTAGGTTCGACTTGAGAAACGAAAGCTAAATGATCTTGTTCAACTATTTGTCTAACCTCAGACCTAGTTTGAACTTTGTCATTTACATTTCCTATCACATTATCAAGTGGGTGATCTTTGGAATACCTCAGATTTGTGATTGTTTAAGGGCCAGGTTCATCTTGGACTTGTGGAAGTTGATCTTGTGGAGATTGTTCTTGAGGAGGGCAAGCTTGAGGGAATTCATCTAGAGGGTCTTTCTCTTGTGGATCTTCATTAGGCTCATCATCTCCCTTTTTGAGAAGGATTTTATGATCATCATCATCATACCTGCGAAAATATCCACTCCTAGTTTTTGGTGCTGTTTGAGAATCTCTTTTTGCTTTTATGTGTTGTTGTTCTTCAAGAATTGTTCCATCTGTTGGGTTGAGTGTAATTTCATATCATTTCCCCTCTTATTTTGATGATGACAAATGTGATTTTATTGCAAACTAATTGAAACATGATAAACACATTTTACCTGAAATTTATATTCAAAAAGCATGTTTCAAAGCACACTTATCATTTGTACTCATAATAAAATATTTAACTAATGATATATGTGTCTAATTTTCAGGTACAAATACTTATTGCAAAGGTGGTGTCGACACACCCGACAATGGTGTCGACACAACACCTCAGACCCCAAGGCAAAAAGCTGAAGAAATGCTGAGACTGTGTCGACACGAGTCAAAGAGCAGGTCGACACTAGATCATTTCCCAGAACAGCATGTTTTCAGGATTGGGACAGGAGGTCGACACCACATTCAAGCAGGTCGACACCAGAGTCTCATCCAGTCTCTTATTCAACCAGTCTCCAGCCAGTGTGTCGACACCACCACAAGGGCAGGTCGACAAACTCCGGAAAATCTGGGACTTAAGATGGATGATTGCCATGTGTCATCCTAGGGCGATGGTGTATCAACCTAGGATCGTGTGCCCTTGTTCCCAAAGGGTAACTTTGGAATCTTTTGTGTATAAAAAGCCTCCAATTGGCCATCCATCACATAGAGAGACCCAACGAACTCTTGGAGCCTTCCAAAAGTTTCCTTTGGCGGCGAGAAGAGCTCATCTCCCTCCTCTGCTCTCCTGGTGTCTTCTGAAGACCAATTCTCATCAATTCAAGTGTGAGAATTGGAGTGTGATCCTTGAAGAAGCAATTGAAGTGCCTCAAGGAAGCAGATTAAGTAGAAGCATCCGTTGGAGAAGATTTCAAGGAAGATCCCAAGTTCAAAAGTGCAGAGCATCGTTTGGGACTTCAAGAATCCAAGCTTCTTCCCAATCTGAGCTTCTACAAGGGAGTACAACTGAAGAACAAAATCCTTTCATACAATTCTTACTGTACTTCTATTCTTCTGAGACATTTTGAGATTGTGCAAGTGCTTCTGCATAATTCTCATGAATGTTCTCATGTTCGACATGATCTGCTGCTAGAAGATCTATGTCTTGTGTTGGTGTCTAGCAAAGTCGTTTGTGAGCCATTGTGCTCAGTTTGAGTCGTCGAACTCAAGTGTTTGTTGAGCAGTCTTGCTTAGGGATCTAGAGTAGTCTTACTCTAGAGTTGTGTGGTGTTGGAGTTGTCTGGCTCCAGTGAGTGTGTTACTCAGGTTGTTTAGTGAATCCTCACTGGGTGTGAGGGGTGGATGTAGGAATCACATGGGTGATTTCCGAACCACCTAAAAAATCTCTGTGCACTTGTCTATTTGTGGTTTGATTCTATCATCCGTTAGATGCTTGCATAGGATGCTTAAGATTCACTTAATCAACTGGTTTTTCACATCTATTTTATCAACTCACTTAACATCTCATCAGATCTGTAATTTTCACTGTTAAAATTGCCTCTGATTCTAAAAGTATTTTTAAATTGCTTAAGCTTCCGCAAAAAGTGGCATAGATCTATTCATCCCCCCCTTCTAGATCTTATCCACACCTTTTCCTTCATCCTTCAATTGGTATCAGAGCGGGTTTACACTTGATCTGATTTGATCTGAGCAGTTTTTGAGTATTGTGTGTCTGATTGCTTGATTGTTTGCTTGCTTGCTGAGTATTTCTTCTGTGCTTTCTTTTTAAGTCAATGGATTCCAAAGGTTTCATAGCTGAGGGGCATTCCATAAATAGGCCACCATTCTTTAATGGAACGGACTATTCATATTGGAAAAATAGAATGCAAGTGTTTCTAAGAGCCCAAAACTATGAAATCTGGAAAGTGGTAGAAGTTGGTCCCTATGAAAACCAGGGAGAGGAAGAAACCTGGACTAGGGAAGAAATAAGAAAAGCCACATTGAATTATAGTGCCATGAACATGATTCAATGTGCTGTTCATCCCAAAGAGTATTCGAGAATCTCAATGTGCAAATCTGCCAAAGAGATGTGGGATAAACTCGAATTACTTTATGAGGGAACATCACAAGTGAAGGAAACTAAGGCAAATATTCTTGTTTCAGAATATGAATTGTTTATGATGAAGTCTAATGAAACAATTTCTGAAATGTTTGCCAGGTTCATGGTTATTGTCAATGGACTGAAGGCCTTAGGTAAGGACTACACAGATGCAGACTTGGTACGGAAAATCTTACGTTCACTTTCTTCAATTTGGCACACAAAGGCCACTGTCATTGAAGATTCTAAAGATTTGTCCAAAATTTCTTTGGATGAATTGATAGGATCCTTAATGACATATGAAATCAATTTGAAAAGAAATGAAGAACACATAACTAAAACCAAGCCAATGGCACTTAAGGCCTCTTCAAGTAATAAAGACAAAAGTCAGGAAAAGACAAGTTTTGAGGAGTCTGAGTCAAATGAGGATGAAATTGCCCTCATGACCAGGCAATTCAGAAAATTCTTGAAATATAGAAAAGGAAAAATGTCTGGGAAAAAGAAGTTTTCCTCAGGTAAAAGAAACACTTCATCTTCTAATTTCAACAAGAATCAAAAATCTGACGAAACTGTCATTTTTACAGGTGCAATAAGCCAGGACACATGAAGGGAGAGTGTCATGAGAACAAGAAGGAAAAGCACAAGAAAATTCACAAATTCAAGAAGCCAAAGGCCATGGTAGCCACTTGGTCTGATGAAGACTGAAGTGAAGAAGAAGAAGAAAAATCCTCAAGCTCTGGAAGTGAGGAGATTTGCTTCATGGCAAACAACTCAGATGGAAAGGTAAGCACCTCTTTTGAAGATTTTACAGTTGAAGATTGGCAGGATGCTTATGCTGAATTAGTTGAAAAATACTCTGAAATGAGAAAAGAAAACAAACACATCAAAAATAAAATTGAAAATATTTATCATAACCAATCTTCAAACAACAGAATTTATTAGCTAGAAAATGAAATAACAGAATTAAATGAATAAAAAGAAAATTTCCTGAACCTAATTGATGATCTAAAGCTTGCCTCTCAAAAGGCCACCCAAGAATTCAAAGACCTATCTGAAAAGCTGGAAATGGAAAAACAAGAAAAACAACAAAAGATTGAAGAAATTAAAACCCTTCAAAACCAGCTAAAAGAAAGGGATGAAGTTATCCAAACATTCACAAAAGGTAAAGATAACTTGGGGCACTGCTAGGAACAAACATGACAACAACTTCTCATGGATTAGGATTCAACAAACAGAAACCAAAGAAAGACAAATCTGGTGAGAAAAAGGGCAAACACCATTAATTAAATTTGTCAAGGGTCCTAATCTTGAGAACACAGAAATCAAGCAAACATCAGACAAAACATCAAACAAAACACAAAACAAATCAAAAACTCAAAAACAAAAGAAGACAACAAGGTCGACACAGTCTCCTGACAGGTCGACACCAGTCATGGAGAGGTCGACCTGCTCAACATCAACAGCTACAAACAACTCAATCAAAAATTCAAATAAAAATTTGAAAAACAAGAAAAAGTCAAAGGAAATCATTTATAAAGAACCTTGGACCTCCAAGACAGCATTTCAAGATGATTGGACCAATCCTTGGAGCCAATGGTATGACAACCCTTGTTGGTATCATCCTCAATTCTTTTATCCAAACCTTTTGATGTACCAACAAAATCCATGGATTCCATCTCCTCATCTGAATTCCTATGCTCAAATGAAAAACTCCCCTCCCACTAAAAACAAAAATATTGGTGCTTTCATTCCTAAGGGAAAGAACAAACAGAAAAAGACTGAAAACACCAATGTAACAAAACAAAAATAAAAAACAAATCAAATTTGGGTGAGAAAAGATTTACTAACAATGTTCAAACATTCTGATGGTCCCAACTGTGTTTGGGTACCAAAATCTTCTCTCCACTGATCTATTTTGCAGGAAGGTCGTGCACCCAATTCCAATGTGTGGTTTCTTGACAGTGGGTGTTCACGACACATGACGGGAGACAGAGCCAAATTCTCATTCCTGATTGAAAAGGAGGGAGGGTCAGTAACTTTTGGAGGTAAAAATAAAGGAAAGATCATAGGATCTGGTAAGGTTGGTCAAACTTCCTCAAACTCTGTAGATAATGTTTTACTAGTTGATGGTCTTGATTACAATTTGCTCAGTATCAGCCAACTATGTGACAAAGGTCACAAAGTTGTGTTTGAATCTGATTTCTGTAAGATAATTGACTCATCAACTGATAAAATCAAATTTTTTGGAAAAAGGGAAAAAATGTCTACATGATCAACCTAAATAAAAACTTTTCTGAAAATCTTTGCTTTGTTGCAAATAAAGATGAAATTGCATGGACTTGGCACAAAAGACTTGGCCATGCAAGTTTCAGAACAATGAATAAGTTGTTAAGATTGAATTTGGTTAAGGGTCTTCCTGAATCTTTCTCTAATGTTGAAAATCAAGTTTGTGGGATCTGTGCTAAAGAAAACAAACAAGAAAATCTTTTAAAAACTTCAATGAGGTACTCACATCTAGGCCACTAGAATTACTTCACATGGACCTTTTTGGCCCTACAAGAATTCTAAGTCTAAGTGGCAAAAGATATGGGTTTGTAATCATTGATGATTTTACTAGATTTACTTGGGTCATTTTTCTATCCCACAAAAGTGATACTTGTCTTGAATTCAGGAACTTCTGTACCACTGTCTTAACAACTTATCCATATAAAATCAAAAATATTTTGACTGATCATGGGGGTGAATTTGAGAACACATCCTTTTCTGATTTATGTGCTGAATTTCAAATATTCCACAAGTTTTATTCACCAAGAACTCCAGAACAAAATAGAGTTGTGGAAAGAAGGAATAGAACTCTTGTGGAAATGGCTAGATCCATGCTCTTAGGAAGTAATTGCCCAAATTCTTTTAGGCTGAAGCTGTAAACACAGCCAATCACATTCTAAATAGAGCATTGATCAGACCAAAAATCAAAAAACCCCCTATGAATTATTGAAAAACAAAAAGCCAACTGTATCTTATTTTAAAACTTTTGGGTGCAAATGCTTTGTACACATCAATAACAAAGAAAACCTTGACAAATTTGATGCTAAAAGTCAGGAAGCCATCTTCCTTGGCTATTCTGAGGTGTCAAGGGCTTTCAAAGTGTACATTCTTAAAACTAAAACTGTTGAAGAATCTCCACATGTTATCTTTGATGAAAATTCTTTTCAACTAATAATTCTAAATCTTGCAGGGAAAGACAAGACACTGAAGAGGATGAATTTATTGTGGACTCTTCACCAACTGTTGAGGAGTTTGAAAACATTGAAGAGAACCTGAACACACCATCTTCAAGTGGTTCAGGTAACATTGTCCCAGAAGTGGGTACTTCTCAACAGGTAATTTCTGAACATCGATTTTTGAGAGATCACCCATTAGACAATGTGGTTGGCAATGTACATGATAGAGTTAGGACTAGATCATCATTCCTGCATGATATTGAAGAAGACCCACTAGCTCTAATTTCCAAATTGAACCAAAGTCAATTGATGAAGCCTTATCAAGTTCTGATTGGATTAATGCCATGCATGATGAACTTCATCAATTTGAAAGAAATCAAGTATGAGAATTAGTACCTAGACCTAGTGACCAAACAATCATTGGCACTAGATGGTTTTCAGAAATAAGTTGAATGAAAATGGTCAAGTCATTAGAAATAAAGCTAGGCTAGTTGCAAAGGGGTACAATTAAGAATTTGTAATTGATTTTGAAGAATCATATGCCCCTGTAGCTAGACTAGAAGCAGTTAGAATTTTCCTTACTTTTGCATCCTCCATGAAATTCCAAGTTTATCAAATGGATGTCAAAAGTGCATTTTTAAATGGATATATTAAGGAAAATGTTTTTGTTGAACAACCTCCTGGATTTGAAAATGAAAAACATCCTAACCATGTTTTCAAGCTTAATAAGGCTCTCTATGGTCTTAAGCAAGCTCCAAGAGCTTGGTATGACCGTTTGAGTACCTTTTTACTTGAAAAAGGATATTCTAGAGGAAATGTTGATCAGACTTTGTTCACAAAAACAGTCAAAAATCAAATAATTGTGGTCCAAATTTATGTTGATGACATAATATTTGGCTCAACCAATAAAGGCCTATGCACTGAATTTTCAAATCAAATGAAGAATGAATTTGAAATGAGTTTAATGGGAGATTTAACATTTTTCTTGGGATTGCAGGTTAACCAAACATCTGAAGGGATCTTCATCAGTCAAGCCAAGTATGTCAAGGAACTTCTCAAAAGGTTTGACTTTCAGAACCTCAAGCATTCAAGCACACCTATTGCTATAAATGCTAAGCTAGAAGAAGACTCAAATGGTAAGTCAGTAGACCCAAAACCTACAGAGGTATGATTGGCTCTCTACTCTATCTTACAACTTCTAGACCAGATATTCAGTTTAGTGTGTGTTTGTGTGCTAGATTTCAGTCTAATCCTAAGGAAAGTCACATGTTAGCTGTTAAAAGAATTTTCAAATATCTTGTTGGAACATGTGATTTAGGAATTTGGTATCCTGCTAATTGCAAGCTAGATTTGATTGCCTATTGTGATGCTGACTATGCTGGGTGTAAATTAGATAGAAAAAGCACAAGTGGCTTGTGTTTATTCCTAGGTGGGTGGCTTATTTCTTGGGCTTCCAAGAAGCAACATTCAGTTGCACTGTCAACTGCAGAGGCTGAATATGTTGCAGCAGGTAGATGTGGAACTCAGATTCTCTGGGTGAAACATCAACTTCTCGATTACAACCAAGATTTAGGTTGTGTACCCATCCTATGTGATAACACAAGTGCAATAAATCTGTCTAAGAACCCCATTCAGCATTCTAGAACCAAGCATATTGAGATTAGGCATCACTTCTTGAGAGATGAGGTTGCAAAGAAGTCCTTTGAACTCCATTTCATTGAAACTGAAAAACAAATTGCAGACATATTCACCAAACCCCTTCCTGAAAACAGATTTTCATCCTTGAGGAGAGAACTTGGTCTTTGTAAATGTCCACATTCTTGATCTCTCTTTAGGTTTGGGTTGAGTGTTATGCACTATCTAAGGGGGAGTTCTTTTCATATCATAACCCTTTGCTTCCTTCAGTCACACTGTCCATATCTCTCTCAATTTCGCTTCCATTTCCTTTAAACAATAAATTCTTCAACTCTTATTGTGTTGAAATTTCTTGGTATATCAAATGGTGACTTGGAGAAGGACAAGTCAGGCTTGTCTGGACACTTTCACTATGCGTGAGCGTATGTCTCCGCCAAGTACTATGAAATGAATATGCAATTGCCGAGGGGGAGCTTTTATTGTTAAAAGAAAACTATCTTTCTTGATTTCAAAAAACTTGCATATCTTTATTTTGATAGAAAATGATTGAAATCATCATCTCAGGGGGAGCTAGATAATTCACAAGTCATGACTTTTGCAAAATTCATAACTTTTCTTGCATTTCATCAATTTCCTGCATGATGTCATCATTCAGATGTCTACAGTCTCCAAATGATCCTTTGAGTGATCTATCATATTTTTTACTAATCAACTGTCAACTATATTTTTCAACCCACAGAAACTCAGAACTCTTCCAAGATTGAAAACAACTTGTGTCTTGAAATTAAAACATCTCTTTGTTTGCAACTGATGTTGGATAAAATTGATTTCTATCTTACGAAACTCTAAAAATTTTGAAAATTCAACAGACCAATGGCATTTGTGCTGAGAAACTGCACACCTTCACAATGAATGAAGTGCCATGCATGTCATGAGGCACTAATGCTATCTCTGTTCAAAGGGGATAAAAATTCAAAAATAAATTCAAAATACAGCAAAAATGTGCTACACTTTTTGATGATGACTGAGTAACTGGAAATATTAGCGTCTACAAAACGTATATTTTCATGTCAAAAGGTCATCATTTACCCCTTTGAGACTTGACAATGAATAAATCTTAAGTATCCAGGGACTATGGTGTGTAAAAAGCACTAGTACTTGAGTGAAAAAGATTTATATCATTTGATAGTCTGTTACAAAAACAAAATATGTGTGTTAATGTAGTTTTGTTTAGAAAGAATCATTTTGATCCATCATCAAGTTGTTCTTTAAGATTGTGTTTTATTTTCAAAACAATTGTATTCAGTCTAGAGGATATCTTTATTTCTCTAACGTTGAGAAATATGGTAGCTTATAGTTGATTGTTAGATATATTATATCCCTCAAATCATCATTTCACTGACTCAAGTCTTTGAATGCTCATATCCTATTGGAAATTGTTTAAAACTTAAATTGTGATGATTTTTTGAAAAATATAACAAATGAATTTTTAAGTCTCTTAAAAATCCTTGAAATGACTATTTCTCTCATTGATTATCATTTTAAAGAAGTCCCAAAAATTCTCAAATTTTTTTTCTCACAAAAATTCAACTTTTCTTCATAGGCCAGGTCCACACCACATCTATCCCGTGTCGACACACACCCTAGGTCAGGTCGACACTAAAGTCTTCCAGTGTCGACACTTCACCCCTTGCCAGACTTTTTAAATCGTGGGTTCCGGTTTAGCCCTGTTGTTCCTGCAGGGTATTGCACCATTGCAACCCCTTTTTTTTAGGCATCAGGTCGACCCGACGGTCGCTTCTCTCTCATTTCCGGCAAGAAATTCCACAAACTTCTCTCTCAACCACATCGCTTTCTCAATCATCTCTCTCTTCTCCTTCATCCACTCCCGATTCCACTCCAACCTTGCAACCATGGTGAGAAAATTGGGTCCTCGCCGTGGAGCAAAATCTCAGGCCACATCTAGGCCAGTTCCGGCAGAGGTTGATGTTCCTCAATCAGAAAGAAGAACCTAACGGCGCAATGACCCTGCAGAGCAACCAGGGTCCTCCTCTGCATCTCAGCCAGCAGCCAAGTTCTTCGGGCAGAGGTAGGGTTTCTACCAACCCTAGACCTGAGAATCCGGGCTCCTCTTCTGGAGATTCTCAGGAGTCATCATCATCTTCGTCTGAGTCTTCCCAGTCTCAAGAAACCAACCCCTCAGAGTCCATTAGTGAAGCTAAGCTAATCCTAAAGCCCAGGATAGTGGATTTGACAGACATTCAGCTAGCAAATACCTTTCCAGAAATTCAGACTTACTTCTCTTTTCAGTCTTGGTTAATCTTCATTTCTGAATTTCAAATAATGTATCCAAGACTTGTTTAGGAATTCTACAAGAATTTGAAATGCACCAAGGTTGGGTATAAGTCAAAGGTTAAAGGAATAGACATAAATCTGCCTACAGAATTAGCAGTCACCCTGTTTCACATTCCAGAGGAAGGGGCATATTGTCATAGTTTTGAATTTGATCTTCATGAAGCTTATACCATCATGACAGGCTTACCTGCTGATGAATCTGATCCCAGACAAACCTTTGTCACCAAATTCAACACAAACACATTTCCCCCTGTGTTGAGGATTATCCACCATATGTTGACCACAATCATTACCCCTCAAGGTGGTGGACGGGACAGGCTCACAGATATACAAAGGTTCATTTTCTATTGCATGGCAAAAGAAATCAAAATCAATCTCCATGTAATAATGTATCAGATTATATCTGTAACAACCAGGAAAGACCTCAAGAGATCTCTTCCATATGCTGCACACCTAACTTCAGTGTTCCAGCACTTTGGTGTGCCTTTGGACAATGAGAAATCTCAGTCTATCCCTAAATCCAACATCTATCGCTTCAAGAATATTCAGATATTCATGGGATTCAGACTGGAGGGTAATCAAGTTAGGAGAGGGCCAGTTGTAGTTGAGGCCCCTCAAGTTTAGGAGCACCAGCCTCATGTCCAAGAGGAACAGCCTCAAGGTCAAGGGGACCAGCCCCAGGGTCAAGAGGAACAGCCTCAAGGTCAAGGGGACCAGCCCCAGGGTCAAGAGGAACAGCCTCAAGCTCAAGGGGACCAGCCCCAAGGTCAAGAGGATCAGCCTCCTTTGAATGAGGATCAGCCTCAAGTCTCAACTGAAGGTGATATACCATTTCATGCCCCACTCTCACCTCAGTTTCAACCCTCCTCCATGCACACTGAATTTGACATTCCATATGTCTCTCCACAACCCACATTTCAAGCATCCACATCCTCTGGTGGACCTTCTGTTCCACCAGAGTTGTTCTCCTTTTTAAATGATAAATTTGAAACCTTGAACATCTCTATTCAAACCATGTCACAAGCTTTTGAGTTGAGGATTCAAAGGTTGGAGAACACTGTGTCTGCCAAGTTCATAGAGTAAAAAGCTGCCTCAGACTATGCAGCTCAAAGATTCAATAGATTAATTGGTACACTGGCAGATGCTTCAGTTGAGCTCAAAGAACATCAAGACAAACTGGAGAAGGTTCTTAAGGGTATTTTAGCAAACTCTCAAGCTGATGTGTTCAACACAAAGGAGACACTTGCTCAGATCTCCAAAACTAGACTGTCTTTTGCTCATCTGGCGGATGATTTGGAGAGCATGAGGAATTTCAATGCTCACATTGACAAACAGATCACTGATTTGAAAATGGAATTCAAAATCATGCAAAGGCCTGGTTGGTCAGCTGGATCATCTTCCTCTTCACAACCCATATCAGCTGATCTAGACAGAATTCAAGCTACTTTGATAGAAAACTCAGACAGAATGAAACATTACTTGCATACAAGACTCACAACCATTCAAGATCAAGTGAAGTCCAGCTTGACTTTCCTGGAGAAAAGATTGTCAGACATTGAGACAATCTTAGTTCCCATTCCTCCTCCACCTTCTACATAATGTTATTCTTTTTTGATGATGTCAAAGGGGGAGAAGAAAGAAAGAGAACAAGAAATGATTGTAATGTTTTGGAAAAAGATTGTAATGTTTACTCTTGAATGAAATGAAATGATTTTTGCTTAGCTTGAATGAACTTTGTCATTTGTGTCTTCAATGTGATTGAAAATTGTTATGTGAATGTGAATGTATGAATGCTTGTCAAGTTGCTTGACTTCTTTTATGCAACTAACTCACTTCAAGTAACATTGTACTTCACTAGTACAACCATCAATTGTGACTGAGTTATATTTAAAGGTCTTTGACAAGCATGAACAAAAAGAAAAATAAGGACTTTGAATAACCAAAAAATGCTTAAAATCACATCTCATCAAAACCTCATTGTCATATGGATTTAATGTTGCCATCATCAAAAAGGGGGAGATTATTGGGTTGAGTGTAATTTCATATCATTTCTCCTCTTATTTTGATGATGACAAATGTGATTTTAATGCAAACTAATTGAAACATGATAAACACATTTTACCTGAAATGTATATTCAAAAAGTATGTTTCAAAGCACACTTATCATTTGTACTCATAATAAAATATTTAACTAATGATATATGTGTTTAATTTTCAGGTACAAATACTTTTTGCAAAGGTGGTGTCGACACACCCCACAATGGTGTCGACACAACACCTCAGACCCCAAGGCAAAAAGCTGAAGAAATGCTGAGACTGTGTCGACACGAGTCAAAGAGCAGGTCGACACTAGATCATTTCCCAGAACAGCATGTTTTCAGGATTGGGACAGGAGGTCGACACCACATTCAAGCAGGTCGACACCAGAGTCTCATCCAGTCTCTTATTCAACCAGTCTCCAGCCAGTGTGTCGACACCACCACAAGGGCAGGTCGACACACTCCGGAAAATCTGGGACTTAAGATGGATGATTGCCACGTGTCGTCCTAGGGCGATGGTGTATCAATCTAGGATCGTGTGCCCTTGTTCCCAAAGGGTAACTTTGGAATCTTTTGGGTATAAAAAGCCTCCAATTGGCCATCCATCACATAGAGAGACCCAACGAACTCTTGGAGCCTTCCAAAAGTTTCCTTTGGCGGCGAGAAGAGCTCATCTCCCTCCTCTGCTCTCCTGGTGTCTTCTGAAGACCAATTCTCATCAATTCAAGTGTGAGAATTGGAGTGTGATCCTTGAAGAAGCAATTGAAGCGCCTCAAGGAAGCAGATCAAGTAGAAGCATCCGTTGGAGAAGATTTCAAGGAAGATCCCAAGTTCAAAAGTGCAGAGCATCGTTTGGGACTTCAAGAATCCAAGCTTCTTCCCAATCTAAGCTTCTACAAGGGAGTACAACTAAAGAACAAAGTCCTTTCATACAATTCTCACTGTACTTCTGTTCTTCTGAGACATTTTGAGATTGTGCAAGAGCTTCTGCATAATTCTCATGAACGTTCTCATGTTCGACATGATCTGCTGCTAGAAGATCTATGTCTTATGTTGGTGTCTAGCAAAGTCGTTTGTGAGCCATTGTGCTCAGTTTGAGTCGTCGAACTCAAGTGTTTGTTGAGCAGTCTTGCTCAGGGATCTAGAGTAGTCTTACTCTAGAGTTGTGTGAGTTTTAAACTCAGGTGTTGGAGTTGTCTGGCTCCAGTGAGTGTGTTACTCAGGTTGTTTAGTGAATCCTCACTGGGTGTGAGGGGTGGATGTAGGAATCACATGGGTGATTTCCGAACCACCTAAAAAATCTCTGTGCACTTGTCTATTTGTGGTTTGATTCTATCATCCGTTAGATGCTTGCATAGGATTGCTTAAGATTCACTTAATCAACTGGTTTTTCACATCTATTTTATCAACTCACTTAACATCTCATCAGATCTGTAATTTTCACTGTTAAAATTGCCTCTGATTCTAAAAATATTTTTAAATTGCTTAAGCTTCCGCAAAAAGTGGCATAGATCTATTCATCCCCCCCTTCTAGATCTTATCCACACCTTTTCCTCGATCCTTCACCATCATCTCCATCTTGAATCCTGTGATGATTTGAATTGTTAGTTTTTGCATGATACACATCAAGGACGACATGTGGAGTTTCTTCCACATTTTTATTCTTATTGTTGAACACCCTCTATGCTCTAGAGTGTTCTGAGTATCCAAGAAAAATGCATTGATCACTTTTGGCTTCAAACTTGTCTAAATCAACTTTATCATTGTTATGAATAAAGACTTTTGAGCCAAAAACCTTGAAGTACCCAATGCTGGGTTTCTTACCTTTTAACAGTTCATAGGGAGTTTTCTTTATCACAGGTCTTACCATGGCTCTGTTGAGAATATAGCACAAGGTGTTCACCGCTTCTGCCCAAAAGCTCCTTGAATGTTGACTTTCGACCAGAAGAGTGCGAGCCATTTCCACCAGGGTCCTGTTCTTTCTCTCCACTATGTCATTTTGCTCCGGAGTCCTTGGAGAGGAGAACAAGTGTTCTAACCCGTGGAGCCTGCGAAAATCAGAAAAAGAATTGTTATCAAACTCTCCCCCATGATTATTACGGATTGAGCATATCTTATAAACATTTCCATGCTCGATCTTATTAAAAATTCTTCAAAGACTTTAAGTGCATCATTTTTATGTGCCAAGAATTTGACCCATGTGAACCTAGAAAAGTCGTCCACAATGACAAAACCAAATCGTTTGCCATTGAGACTTAGAGTTCTAGTAGGTCCAAAAAGGTCCATGTGCAGTAGTTCATATGGTTTAGAGGTGCTTATCGGTGCTTTTGATTTGAAGGATTTCTGTGTTTGTTTTCCCTGTGCACATGCATCACAGAAACTTTCATTCTTGTTGAAAGAAATTTCAGGAAGTTCACTTACCAATTTCAGCTTCATAATCTTGTGCAAGACATTGCAACTTGCATGGCCAAGCCTACGATGCCACAAAGTAAGCTCATCCTGTTTATTTGCAACAAGACACAAGTTCTCATTTTATGGATCATCTAAATCAACCAAATAAATGTTGTTCACCCTTTTTCAAAAAAAAATAATACTTCCTATTTCCTTATCAACAATTTGACATGAGTTTGATTCAAACACAACTTTATGACCTTTATCACATAGTTGACTTATACTAAGCAGATTGTGATTAAGACCATCAACTAACAGAATATTGTCTATTGAGTTAGAGGCATACTTACCAACCTTACCTGTGCCGATGATCTGGCCTTTATTGTTACCTCCAAAGACAACTTGACCTTCGTCTTTTTCAACCAGCAACCAAAATTTGTCTTTGTCGCCCGTCATGTGCCTCGATTAGCCACTATCCAAGTACCATTTGTTTTGATTTTGGGCTGCTAGGCATTCCTGCATGTATGGATCAGACAAGAGGTTTTGGTACCCAAATTACTTTGTGTCCCAATGTATCATTCATGCCAAAAAGTAAATGCTTTGGAATCCAGATTTGCTTGCATTTCTGTTTGTTTGAGTTATTCCAGCAATGATTTTCGTTATGACCAATTTTCTTGCAAACACTACATGATGAGGATTTTCTCAGAATATTTGATTTCTTTTTACCCAAAAATTACCTGGATGACTGTCCATTGGCAACAGTCATCCATGCCTGTCGACAGCTATCATTGAGCCTGTCGACAGGTGGCTTGTTCTTCTGAACACTTGAGGACTTTTATTTAGGTTGATGTTGCTTACCATTGATTTGATTTTTCTTGTTCTTTGAGGGGACTAGTTTGCATGTACTTGGGCTAGGATCAGCAAAAGAAGTTATCAACGTTTCTCCAATTTTCTTTTATTTTACAGGTTGATACCCAAGTCCATGCTTTGGTACATAGACATTTGCACCCAAAACAGCATCAACATTTTGTTTTCCTTTTAAAAATCTTGTAAGATCTTCGGTTTTTTGTTTTAATTCCTTCTCAGTTTGTTCCAACTTTTTATGAGTTTCTTGATGTTCATTTTTAAGATATTCAAGAGAGTTGGTTAGACTTTCCTTTTCCTTTTGAATTTCTTGCAATTTCACTTTCAGACAATCCATTTCCTCACTGTGAACTTCCTCATCGATTTTCATCATCTCAATTTCTTTATTTAAGGATGCAATTTCTTCATTATTGTTTGTGTTATGAACAAAAGAATTGATTTTCTTTTTCAATGTCTTGTTTTTAGATTTAAATTCACAAAAATTTTCAAATAATACATTGCATGCTTCTTCCCATTCATCAACAGAATAGCTTTCAAAGGAAGAGTTTACCTCATTTGAGTCGTCACTTCTAGCCATTAAGCATTGAATTTCTTCATCTCCAAAGGTTGCTTGTGCGTCCTCATCTTCATCTTCATCTCTCCAAGTTGCCAACATTGCCTTAGCTTTCTTGAAGGTGAATTTATCTTTCTTCAATTTCTTCTTGAGTTCGCCCTTGTTTCTTGCACTCATAGCATATAATGTCAGATTTTTTGTTAGACTCAAATTTATTTGAAAAATCTTTCTTCTAGAAGGATTTGGAGTTACCTGAGCCTTTCCTTTTAAATTGAAGGAATTTTTTGAACTATCTAGTGAGCATTGCCATTTCATCGTTCTCACTCTCACTAGAAGTTCGATCTTCATCACCTTCCTGTTGAGCATCCTTTTTGGAACTTGAAGAATTTTTGTTGGAAGCTTTTAAAGCAATTGACTTTTTTGGGTTTTCTTCAATTTCTTTACTTTCACATTTATTTCATATGTTATCAGGGAGCCAATGAACTCATCCAATTTCATTTTTGAATGATCTTTAGAATCCTCAATGACAGTGGCCTTAGTGTTCCATGAGGATGGAAGAGACCGCAGTATCTTTCTAACTAACCGCAGTATCTTCCTAACTAAGTCACTTTCTGTGTATTCTTTCTTAAGACCTTTCAGACCATTGATTATTAACATGAATCTAGCAAACATATCTGATATGGTTTGATCATTTTTCATTTTAAACATTTCATATTCTGATATTAACATGCTTGCTTTGGTTTCCCTTACCTCCGACGTACCTTCGTAGATGAGTTCAAGCTTGTCCCACATCTCTTTTGCTGAAGTGCATGTCGAGACTCTTGAATACTCCTTGGAGTGTACAGCACACTGCATCATGTTCAGTGCGCTCCAGTTGAGAGTTCCCTTAGCAATTTGGTCCTTTGTCCACGTATCTTCATCCTCGGGCAACACATATGCTCCTTTGTGGACGATTTTCCAAAGCTCATAATTTTGAGCTCTCAGAAACACTTGCATATGTTTTCTCCAATAAGGATAATCAGTGCCAAAAAAAGAAGGGTGGCCTGGTCACTGAATGTCCCTCGGACATATACCCCTTATTAGATTCCATGAGATCGAGAATCTCCTGATCGTAAGATCAACCAATTAAGACAGTAAATCGGAGAAACCTCGCTCTGATACCAATTGAAAGATGTGCGGAATTATCCAATATGGTAATCTAGAAGGGGGGGTTGAATATATTACAACTGAATTTAACCAAGATTGACTTATTTTTGATGATAACACAAACTTATCAAAATCGTAAATAGATTCAAGTTTGATTTGCCTTGTAGTTAGTGTGCTTGTGGTGAATAGAATATAAACAGCCTCTCTAACGTCTGTAGAACCAACGTGCCTACCAGTCAACTACCGTTAAAACGCGCAAAGCATAGGACACGAGGATTTAAGATGGTTCGGAGTACACAACTTGTGTATCCTACATCCACCGTCCACACACACACACGTAAAAATGACTGCTTATGAGCGAGTTTCACTCTACAACACAGACACTCATGTCGTCTGATGTAAACACACGATCAGAACAACATAACCCATGTGAATCAAGCACAAGAGTCTCTTGACCCAACACCACACACACAAGATATGAAAAACATAGACAGAGAAGAGTTCTGAGTTGAAGTATCAAATCCTGATATGGAACTCTTTACGATGGTCATCCAGATGTAGTTCAAACTTCGTCTTGACAAGTATGAGTTGATATAGAAGCTTGAATCGTAGACGAACTGGCTTCAATCCTGCTCAAAAGATAGTTCTTCTTCGCTCTTGACGGAGGGTTGAAGCAAAGTAGTAGAAAGATCTTTTCTCTTGAGAATATGCTAGGGTTTTGTATGATGGCTGCTTCTATGCAAAAATGTCACGCCCCGACGCGGAATATCGGTGCGCGAAGGCAGTTGTAAGAAAAAGGTATAGAGCGTATACTAGACATCTAACCATTGCACATTGAATAATACTAAAGCAAATCTTTCTCATTAATAACTTTTCAAATGTCTAGTAACAACCACTAATATCAGAGCCATTCTATAGGGCCCAATTACATTTCAATAAAAGGAAATAACTAACTACAACTCTAAGATAACTTAATGACTCGAGGGTACTCCTGGCTTCACTCTTGGTCATTCCCTTCCTCGTGAGTGTATGTATCATCCTCGGTCTCACCTGAGAACACAACATCAAATAACGTAGGGTGAGCGATAACACCCAGTAGGACTTAAATCTCAGGCTCAAGCAGGCTTTAAATAATTAACACATTTAATGGCAGAGTATCTAAAGATAGCAGGTACACGAGAGTCAAAATATAGAAAGAGATGGCACAACAGGTAACAGAATAGCACCATAGCACGAGATCAAGTATAGTTTCCAAAAATAGCACAAGTATCGAGTATAGCACGAATAGCAGGATGGCCATAGCACAACTAGCACAAGTATAATAATAGCATGGCGAGTATAGCACTTGTTTGTCATTCTAGACATCAAGAGAGTATAGAACATTTTGTGTTTAGATTGTCATATAGATAGTCAAGATAGATAGCACTTGAGTGTAATGCCAAACACTCTGATCATTTAACTCCCATGGGCACTAGCACTTTCGGGCGCACATCCCAGGACCAGATCGGGCCCTTTTAATATTGCCAGACATTGGTTATATTGTTTATCTTTAGACAATCAGTCAATGGCCAATATAGAGTACCAAGAACTAGATGAGAGCACTAGATGAATGGACGAGATAGTAGAGTGAACGTGAATAGACGAGCGAGTAGAGTACAGATGAGATCTAGTGGACATTGCATGTAATGCGATGAGTAAACAGGCGATAGTAACAGTTGCACAACACGCGCACGTCGTATTGGCAGTCAGGTGGAATTCACGATCTTCCCGCTGGCCATATTATGCACAAGTCCAGAGGTTCGACGTGATTCAAGGTAAGAGCGAACTTCTAATAGCCGTTTGGATCATATCAATCCCTAAAGGTGTAATGGGTGTTAGGGTACAACCGGCTCGTCGACCATGTGGGAATCCATGATCAGAGGAGACTTACGGAGGCCTTGTGCAAGAGTTCACTAGTCCGGCGAAAGGAATATCCGACGGAGAGTTCACCACAAGCCAAGTAAAGTGTGTATAAAACAGGTACTCGACGTTCTAGAAGAATTCTAGAACAGTGGAGCGTCGATATCGGTATATAAACAACGCTAGAAACGAATACAAGTCCATTAAAATAGGGCAATTAATATACTTTATTGTAATAAATTTCCAGATACATTATTACATATTTTGTGCCAGATTTCAGCCATATATGGATGGTTCATGTGTGTGCATGTGTAAGAGAAATCATAGATAGAAAAGAAGTCGTGAATATGTATTTTAAAACATTCAATAAAGCTCCATTTTAACACAAGTTTTTACTAGGGGTATAACACAATTATTTAGAAAGCGACAGAAATAATTTTTATGGGTTTTCATCAAAAACCTGTGAAGGCGACATAGGCCAATGAGGATTGCGACAGGGGTAGGCAGATCGCGACATGGGTACTGTCGCGACAGCCTGGTGAACGCGACAGAGGCTGGAAAGGGTCACGACAGGACTTGCGAATCAGGTACTGGAAACGCGACGGCTTACCGGTCGCCTTCTTGGTCGTGACGGGTAGGCTGTCGCAATCGGACCCCAGAAGGTGACATATCGGGCAGTCGCGATCTGGTGGTCTGTGCCTGACTCTGACAGGAGTCAAACCAGACATTGGATTGCGGACCAGAACATTCAAATTTTGATACAGGGTTGTTTAGAAAATCATAACTAATTGTATAGTCAACGGAAAATCATTAAACCAGTTGTAAATTAAACTAGACATGTAAGGGTACTTCCAGTAAATCGGAATTAGAGAGAGAGCAGGGTTTGAACATGGTTTGAACATGAGCAAGAACGAGTTATTCAGAACATGACACAGAGAGAAAGATCGATTAAATTCGATCAACATGCTCGATGAAATTTAGGGCTTTTATGGGCAAAAGATGCCTAACATGCATCAGTTCCTTCATTAAAAATCTCGTAGCATGGGGTTGAGTATACCAGGAGATCAAGAGTTAAGAAGAGGACTCGGGGTCATGTAAGTTGCAGAACATGAAAAATCAAGAACTAAAGATATGCTCGATGGAAAATTATGAAACTTGAGGGTTTTGTTCCTGATGTATGGAACAATCTACAGACGAAATATTAGGATTTTAGCTTGTGAGAATGCCTACCTTTGACTCGATTTATCTTCTAGGGCTTAGAACTCCAAGAACGAAGGAAGAAGCTTGATGGATCTTCCTCTCCTCGATTTCTCCTCCTCCTTGGCCTCTTCCCCACGTCCAAGAACCCCTTTGCACGAGATAGGGTCGGCCATGAGGATTTAAGAGGTGTATTTATATAAACACAAGTTCTTATTCCTACTACTACTCAAATTCCTCTTAATTCCGAGATTTCCTAACTCCACCTTTCCTCTCTTACTTTCCAATCTCCAATTGGGTTAGGATAGTATCTAAATTCGTGCTAGACTATATGGGGTAGGTTTAGGAATCCTATTCCAACTCTAATTGCCACTTTTATTGCTTTAATAACCCCTTTCCAATTATGACATAATTAAACTCTGAACTTAGGATATTTTCTTATTATTCTCCCTTTGTAAATTCATATTTTGACCCAATAAATTCTAGAGGGTTCATTAAGCAAAGCCCATTACTCTTTTCCATTTAATGGGTTTTATTTAATGCTCTTTTCATTTAAATATCCATTTAGCTAGGTTTTAATTCTTTATTTAAATTTTTATTATTTTTTTTAAATTCAGGTTGCTACAGAAAATACCTTCAAAAGGTTCCTTATATATGGGTGTTCAAGTATGGAGAGTTATGGTAAATGGAAACACCCACATAGGAAACACATAGAAATCTCAGAACTGAAGTTTCTCTTCATCTGTCGACAGCAGAATGTTCATCTGTCGACAGATGGTGAAAGATTTAGAGAATCCAGAACACTGAACTTTCGGAAGGCAGTTTCCTGTGTTCATCTGTCGACAGGTGATCTGAGTCTATCGACATGTACTCCTGTCTTGAAGTCTATTTCACCTCCCTGTGATTGGCTGTCGACAGGCACCTGTGGAGCTGTCGACAGGCACACTTCTCACTGACATTTCTGAAGCTGTCTGTGTCTAGTTGTCGACAGGCCTCTTTGGGGCTATCGACAGGCACTTGCCTTTTGTGTTTCTCTTGATCTTTTGCTCTTGACTTTGGTGCTTTGACTTGCACACTTTCTCACCTATATTTGAGAACATTGTTAGTGAATTATGATGGACAATTAAACAATCATTTGAGACATGTTCACACATTCACTTGCCATGTTTGCATAACATCAATTTGTATTGTGCATCATCAAAACATAACACATAATACATGAAAACCCAACAAAGAGATGGCAGCTGAAGCTCACAACTATGAAGGCCAGTCTGTTACAAGGCCACCATTCTTTGATGGTGAGGATTATCAGTATTGGAAGATGAAGATGGAGTGCTTCATCAGAGGCACAGATTTTGATCTGTGGCAGGTAATGGAACAAGGTGATTTTCAAATTATTGGTGAATCCACATCTGGTCTTCCCATAGCCGATAAAAGGAATATATCTTTAAATTATAAGGCTAAAAATTATTTATGTTGTGCCCTCTCTAATAGAGAAGTTAACAGATTATCTGCTTATAGAACTGCAAAAGAAATGTGGGATAAACTACAAGTTACATATGAAGGAACCGATAGAGTTAAACAAACTAGAATAGAGATTCTTGTATCTCAATGTGAACAATTTAAAATGTTTCCTAATGAAAACATCACTCAGATGTACAATCGGTTTTCAAACACAATAGTAGGTCTAAGCTCTCTAGGAAAAGTTCTTACTAATGAAGAAACAGTAAGAAAAATCCTAAGATCTTTAACTAATGTTTGGACCCCTAAGGTCACTGCCATTGAGGAAGCACATGATTTAACTCAACTCTCCATTGATAAGTTAATTGGATCCTTAATGGCTCATGAAATTAACATGGAAAAATTTTCTGAAAATTCTTCGAAAAAGAAAATGCCCAATGCTTTAAAGGTTGCAGATTCCTCTTCATCTGAAGACTTCAAGGAGGAATCAGATGACAGTGATGATGAGGCAATGCTGTCGAAGAAATTGCAAAGAATTCTTGCAAAGAAGAAGAAGTTCGGCTCCAAGAGATTTTTCAAGAAAGATAAGAAGAAGGAGCCAACTTGCTATGAATGTAACCAACCAGGACATTACAAATCTGAATGTCCTAAGCTGAAGAAGAAGAATCAAGCAGAAAGAACCAACAAGAAGAAAGGCAAAGAAAATAAGTTCATAAAATACAAGAAAAAGGCAATGGCAGCAGCATGGGAAAATGAAGAAGCCACCAGTTCGGACTTCTCAAGCTCAGAATCTAAAGAAGAAGAAAAGGCAAATCTAGCCCTCATGGCAGGACTAGATCAGGTAAATTGTGAATCATCATTTACTTCTTGTTCTGAATCTGATTCTGATAGTCTTGAAGATGCTTTCAATGAGTTGTATGAAAAATACAAAACAGTAGTCAAACAAATGAATATAGTTAAATTAAATTTTCTAAATCAAGAAAAAGCTAATGCCTTTCTAAAAAATGAAGCAGAAAGGTTAGGACAAAGTGTAAGTGAAACTAAAAGAGCAAATGAACTATTGTGTGAGGACTTAAAAAATAAAAATAGTAAGATCATGGAAAAAGAATCAAATTTTAAAGAACTTAAGGATGAAGAAAAATTAAAAGAAGAAAATAACTACCTAAGAGCTACTATAGAGAAAATCTCTAACTATAAAACATCCTTGTTTGTTAGATTAAAAGGCTCTAGGAAAGGTAAGAAAAAATATGGAGTAGGATATACACCTCCTCATAATGATGAAAAAGTTGTGTATCCTGAAAAATATCCAACACCTCAATTTGTAAAAGAAAAAAGAATTAAAAATCGTAAAAAGGTTAATCATCATGTTTATAAACAAAAATAGAAATTTAATAACACTTCACATATTAAGAATGCTTTTGATTTATGTTGTAGTCACTGCAATCAATTAGGACACACTGTTAGCACATGCACAACCATCAAGGACCCAAGAAAATTTCGGTACCAAAAGATACAACTTAATTTTATTTGTAGGGTCGGCTGACAGCATCCAAATGGTATTTGGATAGTGCATGCTCAAGGCATATTGCAGGTGATAGGAAGTTGTTTATAAATTTTAGAGAAGAAAGTGGTCAAGTCACTTATGGAGATAATGGTAAAGGAAAGGTCTTAGGATGTGGAACAGTGGGCACTAAAGAAAAGAATTTGATAGAAGATGTCATGTATGTAGAAGGATTGAAGCATAATCTCATTAGCATCAGTCAATTATGTGAAAAGGGTCACCTAGTAAAATTTCAGAATGATAAATGTATTATTCAAAAGGATGGAAAAGTTGTGTTCGAAGCTCAAAGAGTGAAGAATCTATACACATTACAGTTGGCAGAATTAAAAGAAATAAATTTATGTCTTGCAACTACCAAGAGTGAAGAACCTGATTTGTGGCATAGAAGATTGGGGCATGCAAGCACTTCAGTGATCAAGAAATTGATTAAGCATGACCTAGTTGAAGGTCTTCCAAAATTTAAATTGAAGAAATATGGAATATGTACAGCTTGTGCAAAAGGGAAGCAAACCAAGACTTCATTTCAGTCCAAAACAATTGTCACAACTTCCAAGCCTTTAGAGCTAATTCAAATGGATTTGTTTGGACCTATAAGAACAATTAGTTTTGGAGGAAAGGTATATGGCTATGTAATAGTAGATGATTACTCAAGATATACTTGGGTGTCTTTCTTAGAAGCCAAATCAGAAACCTTTTCAGCTTTTCTGAAGTTCAACAAAGTGTTACAAAAGAATTAGAAATTTCAGATTGTCAGCATCAGATCTGATCATGGTGGAGAATTCAAGAACGAAGAGTTCTTGAAGTTTTGTGAAGAGAATGGAATTGAACATAATTTTTCAGCACCAAGAACACCCCAATAGAATGGAGTAGCAGAAAGAAAGAATAGAACAATGCTAGACATGGCCAGAACTATGCTCACAGAATACAATTTACCAAGATATTTCTGGGCAGAAGCAGTCAACACAGCCTGCTACATCATCAACAGGTGTATGATCAGACCAATTCTAAAGAAGATCCCATATGAGCTTTACAAAGAAAAGAAGTCCAACATCAGTCATCTTCGACCTTTTGGTTGTAAGTGTTTCATTTTGAATAATGGTAAGGATAATTTAGGAAAGCTAGATGATAAAAGTGATGAAGGATTTTTGTTAGGAAACATTTCAAAACCTAGGGGATATAAAGTTTTTAATAGGAGAACTTTAACCATAGAACAAACTGTGCATATATTATTTGATGAGACTATCCCTTCCATTAAAATAATACAAGAAGAAGATTGTGTTGAAGATTTGTGTAGGGATCTGGAGAAAACATCTCTTGAAGATGAAGAAAAAGAAGAAGAAAAGAAAGATCCTCCACTAGAAGAACTTAAACAGCTTGAAGAACAACAAGAAGGACTGCCTAGAGAATTGAGGTGTAACCAAACTTTCAAGTGATAATTTTTTGTGTTTAAGTTTCTGTTTCAAATTTCATAAAACCTATTCACCCCCTCCCTCTAGGTTAGCTTGCTGCCGTACCAAAAGGGCCAACAAGTGGTATCAGAGCGGGTCTCTGAACTTTCAAGAAGATCCAACGATCTTAGAGCAAAGATCCATGGCAACTCAAGGATATGTTGAAGGTCAATCAGTCACCAGACCTCCATTCTTCGATGGAGAAGATTACCAATACTGGAAGATGAGAATGGAATGCTTCATTCGAGGCACAGACTTTGATCTGTGGCAGGTAATTGAGGTAGGTGATTATGTTATTGTTCCTGTTCCAGGCACTACTATCATTACAACAGCAGATAAAAGTAAATTATCTATAAACTTTAAAGCTAAGAACTACTTATGTTGTGCTTTAGCCAAAAGAGAATTTAGTAGAGTATCTGCATGTAAATCAGCTAAAGAAATATGGAATAAACTGCAGATAACTTATGAAGGAACGGATAAAATGAAACAAACTACGATAGACATTCTTGTCTCACAATATGAGCAGTTTAAAATACTTCCTAACAAAAATATAACTCAAATGTATAATAGATTTAAGCGCTCTTGGCCAAAAATCTCTCTGAAGAGGAAACGGTTAGAAAAATGCTTAGGTCTTTAACTATTTCATGGACCCCTAAAGTCACAGCTATTGAAGAAGCCCATGATCTAACCAACTGTTCTATTGATAAGCTAATTGGTTCCCTCATGGCACATGAAAATAATATAGAGCGTCTATCTAAAAGCTCATCAAAGAAAAAATGCACTAATGCTCTTAAAGATGCAGCTGCTCCTTCCACTTCTTCTTCTTCTAGCTCAAAAATTACAGGATCTGAAGACAGTGATGTTGATGAAGTATTGTCCAAGCTTCAGAAGATCTTAAAGAATAAGAAAAATGGATCACGAAGGATCCAAAGGAAAGAGAAAAAGGGGAAAGAACCAGTCTGCTATGAATGTAGAAAACCTGGACATCTGAGACCAGATTGTCCAAAGCTTAAGAAGACTGGTCAAACCGAGAAGCCCAAGAAGCAACACAATAAATTTAATAGAAAAGCCTTGGCTGTTGCTTGGAAAAATGAAGAGACCACAAGCTCAGAATCGGAGAAAGAGTAGGTAAGTCTAGCCCTCATGGTAGGACTAGATGAGGTACATTCTAACCCATTTTTTGATTCATGCACTGATTCGGGGTCAAAGTCTGAAGACTTAGAAGAAGTCTTTAATGATCTATATGAAAAACATAAGGGTGTTGTAAAAGAATTAAAAAGTCTGAAAAACAACACTACTTGCTTGGAAAACATCAATTTTGATCTTAAATCCGAATTGGAGCAACTAGAAAAATAATTAAAAGACAATAAAGATAATAATTATCGTTTAAATGAAGATTTGAAAAGCAAGAATAATGAGAAGTTAGAGTTAGAAGAAAAATTAAAAACTCTAACTGAAGAAAATCTCTATTTAAAAGAATCAGTTAGAAAATTAACTAGAGGAAAAACATCTTTAGCCCTATGCTTAAAAGGGTCAAAACCTGTAAATAATAAACAAGGGCTTGGATACGTACCTTCGGAAAAAGAAAAACAAGTCATAATTCTAGGAAAATATCTCTTACCAAAATTTGTAAAAGAAACCGACATGCCTCAGAAAAAGGCCCCTGAAATGAACAAGCCTTATCAAAAGAAAAAGGTTTCTAAAAATTGTGTTCTAAACAAACATCACAAAGCCAATAAGAACTACAAAACAGATTACAGTCATTGTTGTTCTCATTGCAATAAATTAGGACACACTGTGAATACCTGCACAACAAGACACCTAGTTTGGATTCAGAAAGGATACTTTTATGCATCTAACCATCAAGGACCCAAAAAGATTTTGGTACCTTTTTCTGAATAAGTTATTTGCAGGGTAGCCTTGGAGCATCAGGATCAAGGATGCTCAAGGCAAGGGTGACTGCCAACTCTTCATCCAACTCTCATCTGAAGAGGGAGTAGTCACAAATGTTGTTTTTATTTATATTGCTACTAACAATGTTTGCAAGTTTTTTTTAAAGATAAATGTAGGCAATGATTTTGAAGACTTGACAAACAACATGTCAAAGGTGAAGAGCAACAAGATCTGACTTGCCTCAGATTAAGGGGGAGTCTCATGCTCAGGGGGAGCACAGATTAAGGGGGAGTTATTCCTTATCAACTATCATTGTTGAACCCCTCAATGGTAAGAAATTTTCACAAAGGGGAGAGAATGCATGGTAAGATCCTTCCTTTTTGGTTAGTAACAAAAAGGGGGAGAATTTGTATGTTCTATGAATTTTCTGTATTTTCTATGCTTCATATATTTGTGTCACAAAATCCACATAAATTTTGTCATCACCAAAAAGCGGGAGATTGTTGATCCACTCTCTGTTTGTCCTTGTATTTTGGTGATAACAAAATTTATGAGTAATTAAATTAAATATCATGTTTCATTTGTGTCGCATCAATCTCATAACAAATTGATAAGTCTCACATACATTTGATAAATGAGTAGAACGATTCATACATCAATTCGATAGCTATAATGATTTGATCAGGTGCACTAAAATGCTAAATCGATGT
The DNA here is from genome assembly GCA_014218235.1 of Colocasia esculenta. Taxonomy (NCBI): domain Eukaryota; kingdom Viridiplantae; phylum Streptophyta; class Magnoliopsida; order Alismatales; family Araceae; genus Colocasia; species Colocasia esculenta. Next base: position 70,120,197 of record CM024755.1, read on the forward strand.
TCATTCAATATGCATCGATTTCTATTCAAAGTGCCACATCGATTTCACTAACAAACGATTTGATAAGTTACACAACGATTTGATTGTGTAACGATTCGTTAAGTGAAACATCGATTTGACCGTATAACGATTTCATAAGTGAGAACAACGATTTGCTCTCATAACGATTTAATAAGTGAGCGCAACGATTTGCCCTCACATCGATTTGCCTTCTATAACGATTTGTTAAGGCTCATAACGATTTGATAAGTGAGAAACAACAATTTGCTTCTCACATCGATTTGATAAGTTCCATAACGATTTGGTCTCACATCGATTTCAAAAGTAAGAACAACGATTTGGTTCTCATATCGATTTGATAAGTTACACAACGATTTGATCGTGTAACGATTCGTTAAGTGAAACAACGATTTGCTTGCTCAACGATTCAATAGTCATAACGATTTGATAAGTTTGCTAGTCATAACGATTTGATAAGTCATTCTTACAACGATTCACTTCAATTTAAGCATCGATTGTTTAAAGTGCTTTTTGGCGCCAAATGAAAAGTCAAATATCTTCTGACAGAAAAAAGCTGCATGCGTATTTCAGAGTCTTGTCAGAAAAAGATATGAACTACTATTTTTATCATGTTAGCAAAAACACAGTGGTATGCATTGTTATCTTGTAAAACACTCTTTTATGCTAACACTCTCTTCAATGCTTACAGACCTCGAAGACCACTAGAGTCTGATTAAGACAAGTGAAGAAGAAGATGAGCAATGGCTAGAACTCCAACAGATCTCTTCAACGGATCCATTCAAAAGCTGCTCATATAAAAGATGAAGCATGGCTGAAAAAAAAGAAGAGGGCTTTCCTGAAAATATTTGAAGGAGTGTACAACCAGTGAGGAACCTCAACGCCACATACACTAAAAGAAAGAGAGAAAGAGCCTGAGCTAAGAAGATGCAAGCAAAAGCATCTCAAGCCTTCAAGCCTTCTTTCCACTCTTCATTCTCTCTCTGAGCTTATTGTAAATCTAGGGGAGAGTCCTTGACTGTGAGCTAAGTTCTTAGTGTTCATCTTGTAATAGCTCTCGGTCTAATCTTTCTTTTCTTAGAAAGATTTTTTGTCCAGCTGTAGGACTGTATACAGTGTACAACCTAGCTAGGGGTTTGTGTCTAGAAGAACCGCACTGGGGTTTGTACCAGGAGGTTGGATTCTTTACCTGTAAGAGAAGTGGGCTGCTTTCTTGCCCGGGAAAGAGAAGAAGACCAGCTGGGGTGCTGGGTGTTGTAGTGTCCTTGAGGGGGACTGTACCCTTGGTTAGTAAAATCCCAAGAGGTTGCTTGGCGACTGGACGTAGGACTTCGATATGGGAAGGGCCGAACCAGGATAAATTTCTTGTCCCATTTGTGTGATTGTTTATTTGCTTCCGCACTGCTACTCTTTATCACACCAAACTAACCAAACTTTCAAGTGATAATTTTCTGTTTTAGATTTCAGAAAACCTATTCACCCCCCCCCCTCTAGGTTAGCTTGCTGCTATACCAAAAGGGCCAACACATCCTCTTTGTATTCACCAGATGTTCAACGTAGCATGCCAATCTATAGAAATGTGCTTCATAATCGGTCACAGATAGACTTCTTTGCTTAGGAGTAGCAAACTCGGCAGCCTTCCTCTCTCGGACACGCTCCGAGAAATACTTGGAGTTGAAAGCTTCTTTAAATTTAGTCCAAGTAAATTGACCATTTGCCCTAGTCGCTTCCACCGACTCCCACCAAGAGCATGCGTCCTTCTCAAGTTGAAAGGTAGCTAGTAGTAGCTTGTCCCCAGTTGCACATTGCATAACACGAAAAATCCTTTCCGTCTCCTTCAACCAGTGCTCGGCTTCATCAGGATCAATAGTACCGCTGAACCTTGGCGTGTTCAAGCTCCTAAAATTCCGATGCAGCTTGCTTTTACCGCGGTTTCCTCCTCCTTGTGCAGCTTGCAGAAGTACACAAGTGAGTTCCTGGATTGTTTGTTGCATGCCCTTCATCTGAGCATGTTCAGTAGTCATCTTAATTACTTAAGTTCCTACAAAAGTAGCTTATCATTAAGGCAGTGATATGGAGTTTAATTTTTGCGTGTGTGAATATCTTTTTAGATCTTAACCCTGGTTCTACCCAATCTCGCATAAGTATGATAGCTGACTTAGACACGTGTCATGACAGTCCTTCCTAGAACATCCTAGACAGAATATATCCTAGTAAGGATATCCTAGGCTCTGATACCATAAAACTATCATGTCCCTGTAGACACCCGATTCTGGCCCATAAGTTGAACCACATTTCTTGTTCTCTTAATGAGCCCCAAGTTGGTTACTCACCTTGAGCCCATCTGTTAGCCATGTTGTAAGCCCATTAAAAGCCCAATTTTCACATTATCCCATCCAATTATCATTTCAAGAGTCCTCATGCTTAAATTATTGATTATTCTTCTAAATAATTGATCAATAATCCTAGGATAATTGATTTCCATTAACGCGACGGGCCATGGCTTCGCGTTTTCCGTGTCGCGACACCCTTGACCGTTGTGACAGCCCATGCATATCCATTCACGTGCCCTCATGGTCGCGACTATCCTGGCCATCGCGACAAGCCTTGTCGTGCCCCTACGACCCGTCGCGACATGATCTGGATGCGCTGGCCTCCGCAACCACCTCCTATTTATCCTTCATTGGCGTTACCATTATCATAAACAACCCCCCACAACCTCCATGCGTGGTTTGAGGGTCCATGGCACCTTTGGACTCTCCTAGGACTCTCTCCTCCGGATTTACTTGACTTTATCACATTATTTTGGGTCATTATCACTTAAGGACATGAATAATCTCTCTCATCCCTATATAAGTGACACTTCTCCTTCAGAGGGAGGAGAGCTCCGATTTTGCCACGAAGTGCTGCCAAATTTCTTCCATACCCATCCCTTAGCTCGTGGCTCACCCATTTTCTCACATTTCCCTCTATCCTCTTCATCAAGTCATGGCTTCTTCTTCACATATGGAGCTTGGTGGCTGAGGAGGCGTCTTCCAGGACTTCTGCATGACCCAAGGACACTGCACCACGGCCAGGGAATCACCCCATTGGGGCTTTTTCTTCCCTTCTCTCTCTCTTTTCTCTTTCATGCATGTTATTCTTTTCTTTTAGATAGGAACGCATTCCCTTTCCTTCCTACGTTTTATATCACCCAAGGGGTTTAAAAACCACCTCCAGGTTCGTTCCCTCCATGCTCTCCCTTTTCATTTTATTTTTAGATAGATACTTCACTTTAATATGGTCTAATACGGTTTCCTTTATTGTTTTCATTGTTTTGGCAGGCATCCAGGCAAGGATTGACGAGGAGCTCTTGTCCTCTAGCCGACTGGAGGGCAGGAAGAAGGTCCACCTATCATCCTCCCACACTACAGAGAATGCATTGGCAGCCTTCGTCACGACAGCCAGAACGCGCCCTGGTGGGGCGTCGCAACAACAACATCATCACGGCGGGGAAACCCGTCGCGACATCAGTAAGTGCCCCATTCTCGACTCCTTTTCCTAGCACGTTAGCCTATTTTAATTCTTATTCAAGGCAACTTGTTAGGTGGTGATCACACTTCCTAATCCATGCTATTAACGCATTAAAACATGTTGTGTGTCTCGAGTGGTGTGCAACCCCGTGATTACACCTTTTGGCGATCATGGTGGGACCTTCAATGCTAGCCTCGTCAATTTTGCTTATTTTCCTGCCATGATGATGTGTTTATGCTTTTAATAGAACCCTGTTAGGTTTAATTATGTGTTTTGTTTTCTATCTTTCTGCTCTCTATCGTGAACGTGACGCATCGTGCAGACGCGACTATATCGCGTCGATAAGGGTGGACGCGTTTGCAGGTACGTGTTCCCCCTCTCCCCTTCATGTTGTTCCTTTCCTCAGAGTGCTCTTATGTCTTCTCCATGTTGTTTTGTCATGTTTACATGCATTTATTTGTGCTAGAGTCCTGCTAGGTTTCGGGTTTTCGTTTATTTTCATTGTTTGCTTTCGGGTCATGTCGCGGCAACTCGGGCTGCCGCAAACCTGTCGCGCCAACGGTGGTGGTCGTGACCTCAGATATGCTTTGTATTGTTACTATCTTCCATTTATGCATCTATTTCTGCCAGTCTAGGGAGTCTCCCTATGTTGTTTATTTCCTCCCATGATTGTATTGTGCTTTAGGATAGTCCGTTTGGTCCTTGTTTGCGTGTGACTATGGGTTTCTGTGATATATTCTTATCGCATCCGGGACTTTGGTAACAATATGGTTGTGACGGATCTGGTCGTCGCGACCTCAGCAGAGACCTGTTAGCCACTGTGTGTTAGTTTAGGATAGACTTTACATGCACCCTGGTGTGCTTAGGCTCATGCATACACTACTGTTTCGTGTAGATTAGGTTTCCTCCTTAGTAGTGGAGACCCTCTCACCCTCGAGCAATCATGGGCTGACCAGGGCCTGCTACCGAGGGCCTCCGTAAGTCCCCGTGGCCGTATGCACGTTGTGGTTGCCGGGCTAGCTGTACCTATTGTACCGCTAGTTTAGGTCGTTTTACACGTGAGTTATGTATCTCCCTTTAGTTACACCGAAGCACTTGAGTACCTACCTATTAGGGTCAGCCCACGAGTACCTATCCATTAAAGGCTAAGTGCGAACCGTAAAGTCTTAACAGTAATCATGTCCACTTGAGTGCTTGTTTGATACACACTCTCTTATCTTACCGTCCATTCTTGTGTGTTAGAGTCTAGGTGCCTTTTGGTAGTTGCGTCGTCTCCCCTAATTGCTTAGGGGTAGTGTATGCGTCATTGTCTAGGTTTCTCGAGTCAGTCCCCCTAAATTGTTGTATTATATCATAATCCTTTGTTCGGTATGGATCATTTCCGTGTCGTTACCGGTGACTCTTTGCCCATTGGGCTCCTCGAGGATGTGGCCCAACCTTCCACGGCGACCCTCTCGGGGCATATCCAGCCCCCTACTGTTGTTGACGGCCATTCTCGCCCCCTTTCTCCCCTTGGGGCAAATGACCCGTATGCCCAATTTAGTGAACTCCTTCCACACTTAAGCTCGGACCAAGTTTGGAAATTTCTGCCCACTGCCAAAGGCAAGCGCCCTCTATCTCCACCCTCTCATAATTCTGCCCAGTAGGCAGACTCCTCTTCCCCTGTTGCTTCAGCACCACATGTACCCTCCATTGTGGTGGATCCCACTCCCCTTCATCCGCGGGCCATTCACGTTTCTGAGCCCAGTTATCTTCCGGCATGGGAGGTTCGGCAGAAATCCCCTCCAATCACTTCATTCTATCAGGCCAAACATGCTTCTTTTTCCTGTGAGAGGTCCTACTCTTTGGAGCAATCCCGCTCCCTTGTTCCCACTCACCATGCCTCATCCCCTTCCGACTTCCTTGCGGAGTGGACATCTATGAAGAGGGAACTTCATAACCTCCAAAGACAATTGAACCCACGGAAGGTCGCCAATATCACCGTCCCTTCCTTTCAACACCTCCGTGTCCCACCCCAGTCGGAGCTCCCTGTCTACTGGCAATATTCTAGGGTAGGCGACCCCTATGTGCATCTAAAAAAATTTGTGTATGAATCAGCCCCACACAAGTACGATCGCCACCTCATGGCGTACTTGTTCTAGAAGTCATTAGACAGATCGGCCCTCGAATGGTTCTACTCTCTACCACCTGAGGAAGCCGAGGATTTTCAAATTGTTCAAGAGAGGTTTCTACAACAATTCCAAGATCGAGTCGGACCAAAATATTCTTTTGCGGATTTAGTGGTAGAAAAAATGAAGGCCAACGAAGAATTTGCAGTCTACGTTGACAGGTGGCGTGCCCTAGCTGCGAAAGTCTGTTGCCCTATGCCTGAGGAGGAGAAGGTTAAGTTGTTAATTGCCAATGCTACCCCAATCTACCGATCCATTTTAGACATGAATGACATCACCACCATGCACCAACTTTACAGTCGAGCTCGTTTCATCTAGACCCAAGTTAAGGACTTGCCCATTCACTCTATGATTGAAACCCCAAAATCTCGCTAACCTAAGAAGCCACAGGGTCCAGTCACTGAAGGGGTACAAACTAATAAGCAAGTAGGTGCTCTCAATAACCTCCAGGGTCCGGTAGGTAGGTCAACTTTCACTCAATCTCCTCAGCAGCCATGGAACAACAGGCCATAACCTCCTCAAGCCCAGAACCCCCAACAAGTTCAACGCCAATATAACCAAGTCCCTCCAACTCAAAATGGCTATACTCGTAGGAAGCCGAATGGACCTAAAAGAGCTCAATACCCTCCCCTTCCCGAGAGTCTAGCCGACATTTTTGTAGCCCTTATGTCTCTTAATGTCCTTAGACTCCCTCCGGAGAAGGCAAACTAGAACATGGTAGCGGATCAGACGAAGTACTGTGTATACCACCGTCATCCGGAGCACTATGTGTCAGACTGCTTCCAGTTCAGGGACATCATATATGACCTCCACGAGCAGCAACAAATTGACTGGGCAGAAATGAAGAGACTAATTCAGACCCTGAGGGACCAACAAGGGCAAAGGCAGCAACAACAGCAACAGAGGTGACAGCAGCCACAACAGCAACAACAGTTCCAGCAGTAGCAGCAGTAGTTCCATCAGCCATTCCAGCAGCAGTACCAGCAACACCAGCAGCCACAACAGCCACAACAACCAGCAAACGATCTCGGCATAATCTACAATCCTATGCCGCAGCACCAGCCCACTCCGAATCTTCAACCTGATCTACCACCTCCCCCACCCGCTCAAGTCAAACCCATCATCCACCATCCACCACCAGCCGCCGCTTGGGCCTACAATGATGAGCATGAAGTAGGCCAACTTTTGGCTATTTCCCACACCACCACCACCCCACTACACCCACTATTGCCACCATTATCTCGCCACTCTATAACACCCCCATCATACCACCCATTAGTCCATCACCTCTTAACATCCCATTCTCCCCTATGCCAGCACCCATAATAGCCAACCGATCCATCATCGACACCACCCCACCTCCACTTCACCACAACCTTGCCCTACAGAGCGGGCGGATGTTTCACCGGATGTATCCTAATGCATTCGTGTCTATACTGGGTCAACCGACCCAAAACTCCAACAACAACAGCCAACAACAACAACAAGATGTCGAGGAGATAGATCTGGTCCCAAGGACCCAATATGACATTCTGAAGCACCTGGACCAGACTACAGCGAAGATATCTATCCTCAAATTGACGAAGAGGTCACAAATCCATCACGATGCCTTAAGGGATTTTCTGCAAAGAGTCATGGCGAATGAAGATATGAACCATGACAATCTGTCGTCAGTCCTATCCATTGTCAACAGGGGGGCGACAATTACCTTTGTGGATAGTGAACTAGCTCCTCCTAAGGCTAGAAGAATGCCTCTATGTGTGACATTGACCATAAACAAGGTGGCCTTTGATGCCATCCTAGTTGATACAGGAGCGTCTATAAACGTGTGCCCTCTCAGCACTCTGTGGTCGTGCAACATTACTGAGCGCCGCTTGCAATTAACTCCAACTACCATAGCGGCTTATGATAAATCCCGGCGGGCCTGCCATGGAGTCATTTTCTTACAAGAAGAACAAGGCCCGCTCATGATGACTGTTGATTTCTATGTACTTGACATCGACCCAACTTTCAAAGCTATTCTGGGTCGGCCTTGGATCGAAGCACTAGGGGTAGTCCCCTCATAGCACACCAATGTCTGAAATTTCCATTCCAAGGATGCATAGTCAAGTCAAGAGTGTAGCGACCACCCACACTGTGGAAGCTATTGAGAAGTTCATGCCGGCCGTCTGGCCCTCTAATAAGCCCATTATTTCTGTGCTTGATGTGAATTACCCATGGGCTTATACCTTCTCTTCTAGCCGCCAGACAGTGTCCCCATCATTGGCAGCTGTCAAGTAGGGCATATCATTAGACACCAAGGGCTGGAATATCATGTTCAAAATTGTCTACCAAGTAGGAAAGGGTCTTGGAGCCCATCTCCAGGGAAGAACGCAAGTCATCGCCAATTCCAAGCAGATCACATGGCATGGCCTAGGATATAAGGAAGAACTCAAGCCGTGGACAACTTACTCATCTACTTCAAAGACAAAGCAAGAACCTCTCACCTGGTCGTTATACCATCATTTTGTCAGAGGACCCATACAGCCAGGGTACAACAATATCATGATAGAGGCAGACTATATGACACCGGCATCTACGTATCTAGTTCTAGAGGCCCGGCGGCCTGGAAAGAAGAAGAGGACTGAAGAAACTATGGCAAAACAGTTAGATATGGAAGAAATAGTGACATCACTTAGATGCCTATTCCGAGATGGTGATCTCACACAGCCCCCGACAGTCGTAGAATCAGTAGGACCATCAGCAGCCACCTCCAAGCGACAGTTGCTTGGAAACGGTAAGGATATTGAGAAATTGACTCCATTCTACAACAACCCGGTAGACGAGTTTTGGCCAGGGCATCCCCATCCCCCTAAATTTTTTGTGTATTCAATCCTTGTTTCTAAGCTTTCTTTCATCCCCCTTTCTCCTCCTCTTATTCTTCAAGTCTCCCCTGACGCTCTCGAAGCGTTAATCACTTCTTTCAATGGCACGGTTCTTTCCTTCTCCCGATGCCTTCCGATGTTGGGTAGTTGGTTTCCTTTCTTAGGATAGTATGTCATGTTTATTCCAAAAATAAATAAAAAATTCCACTCCTCCTCATTCTCCCTTTCTTCGGACGGCGATCCTCGTCTTTACTTTTTTCCCTTTTGCTGGACGGCGATCCCTGTCCTTCCCTTTCAAGCACCAATCCCCGCTGCAATCCCCGCTCCTAACGGCGACCCCCGCCATTCCACGCTCCCCATTTTGATGGTAATTCTCGTCACTCCACGCTTCTCCTCCTCTGATGGCGATCCCTATCACCCCCCACCTTCAACTCTCAGACGACGATCCCTGTCTTCGTGTTTCCCTGCTCTTGATGGCGTTCCCTATCACCCGCGCACTCCTCCTTCCTCGGCGGTGATCCCCACCTTTCTTTCTTCCTTTGCTTGAGCGGTGACCCCCGCTTACCGACTAGTATGGTCACTTTGAACTCCTGGATGAGGGGCCTTCTATTCCCCTACACCCCGATTCTGCTGTAGGCACCCTGAGCTCAGGTGGCCTGTCTCTGCCTCCAGACCCATCGGAGGGTCCCTGTAGCTATGCCTAACCCTTTCCTTTCTCTTCTAATAAACCTCTAGATGCTTCTCCAGAGTCCCCTGTAAATATTGATTCTAGTTTTGGTTCAAGGGTAGGATCTGGCAAGTCCCTATGTCCGTCTAGGAAGAGTAAGGGTAGTGGCATACCCCGTAGACACTTAGTAGATCTAGTGCAAAGGTGTGGCGCTCTTCTAGCTATTGAAGAGTTTGTTCGAGAAGCAATCGTTCTGAACATAGAAGCTCAGCATGAAGAGGAGGGGCTAGACGACGGATTTGGAGTGTATGAAATCTTAGTTGAGGAGGACCTAGTGGATGAAGAAGTCGGTGAGATAGAGGATGCTGCCAAAATGTATGCATGTGGCATGAGGAGATTCGATGAACCTACATCGGAAGTGGACGAACCCACTAAAGATGTAAATATTGGGACAGAAGAAGAACCCACGCTCTTGACCATAGCTTCTAATCTCCCTCCCAAAGAAGAAGAGGTGCTTATAGAGATGCTGAGGGAGTATAAAGATTCTTTTGCTTGGTCATATGATCACATGCCCGGCATTGACCCCGAATTAGCGGAACATAGATTGATCTGAAGCCAGAGGCAATAGTCGTTAAACAAAAATTGAGGCATTTCAACCCCTACATTGCTTTGAAGATGAAAGAGGAGAATGATAAACTACACAAGACCAGATTCATCCATGTTGTGTTTAGTATGTTTTGGAATTTCTTAATAATGTTTTCTATTGATAACCAATAAACATTACTCATATTTTAATTTTGATGATGACATATTGATGACATATTGTACATATTGAATATATCACAATAATGCTCAAACAACATGTTCTTGATATTTAATATTTCATATCTTACTGTTAATGACATGTTTTGATGGTCTACTCTTCATTTGTACAGGTTCACGGAGTGTTTTACAAAAGTACGTCGACTCTAGTTCACAGACAGGTCGACTCTACCAGACTGCCCAGCACGCTCCTGAAGAAAAAGCCACTGTCAGGTCGACCCTATCTGATAGACAAGTCGACTCTCAACGTCTGCCCAGCAAGTTTCTGAAGAACAACCTTCCTGTCAGGTCGACTCTAGCTAAGAGTGAGGTCGACACTAGTTTCCATCCAGTGAACCAGTTTTGGAGGAATACACAGAAGGTCGATTCTACCTGTTAATCTGGTCGACTCTACCTGTTGATCAGGTCAACACTATTGTTCTGACCAGTAAGCCATGGACTGATGTTGGTGAGTAGGTCGACCCTTTTGAAGAATGAGATCGACTCTCTCTTTCTGTGCAAACCCAGAATTGTGCAGAGGATGAATCCGATGACTGTGATTTCACTCTGAGGTCTTGGTAAAAGATGGTATAATTACTAAATTGCCCTTTCATCCAAGTGGCAATGTGATGGAGACCTTTTTCACATATGGGAGCCCATGATGTTTTCTAGGTTACTGTGCACATTCCGTTTACGTAAAAGGGACTGCACGGAGGCTATAAAAGGTATCATCTCTATTCTTAAGCTAAGAAGCGCCCAAGAGAGCAATTCAGAGCATGCAAGCCTCCATCCTTCCAACAATTACATCCAAAGGGACGTGGTGATCAAGGCTAAGTTGTGATGTGCTGAGAAAGGAAGCAGATCGGGCAGAAGAAGAAAAAGTTCTGGCAATTCAGATGCCACTAAAGCAGAGCATCGGGATTTGAAGAGGATCTTCATCGAATTCCATCAAGACTCTTCATTTCAAGCTTTTGCAAGACTTCTTCACTGAGGAACATCCAACCCACATCTATTTTACATATTTTTTATGGTGTTCATCTCTTTTTCGTCTGAGAGATCTGTGCATGAAGTTCTGTGCAGATTTTTGTGTACGATTGAGTCTGTGAATTAGATCATTGCTAGAGGACTTGATCTCTTATGTTTTTGATCTAGCCAGTGTATAAGCCGTAGTGCTCAGTGTTTGAGCCGCAGTGCTCAGGTTTGTGAGTCGTCGCACTCACTGTGTCTTTTGACCTGTCGTGCTCAGGTTGGAGTTGTTGTGCTCCGGTTATTCTTTGAGGCGTCGAGCTCAAAGGTGTGTTGGAGTCATCGTGCTCCAATTGTGTGTTAAGCCGTCATGCTCAAGGTGTTTTGGAGTCATCGTGTTTTGGTGTGAGTTGTACTCGGGTTTGAGTAGTGAAGCCTCACTGTGTGAGGGGTGGATGTAGGAATCACTGGTGTGATTTCTGAACCACCTAAAAATCCTTGTGCAATGGTTTGATTTGTCTCCTTGTGCTAGATGATTGCATAGGATTTTGCTTTCACTCTTTTTCCAATTGATTCACACATCATATCCACACAATCACACTTACTCATGTCAGACCAGTAAGAGTTTCTGTTTTAATGGATCTATAATTCTAAGCAATTTTTTAAATTACTTAAGCTTCCGCATCAATTGGTGATAGATCTTTTCAACCCACCCCCCTTCTAGATCTGTTCATACTCAGAATTCGATCCTACAGTTGGTATCAGAGCAGGTTAATATATGTTTCTGATCTGACTTGATTGCTTCTGTTTGATCTGTGTGTTCTGTTTGCTTGAATGGCTTGTTTTCTCTTTCACTGCATCTTAATCTGATCCATGGATTCTCGAGGATTTGTAGCTGGTAGCCATTCCATTAATAGACCACCATTTTTTGATGGGTCTGATTACTCCTATTGGAAGAATCGCCTGCAAGTTTTTCTAAGGGCACAAAACTATGAAATCTGGAAAATAGTTGATAAGGGTCCTTATGAAAATCAGGGAGATGAGGAAAATTAGACTAGAGAGCAAATTAGGAAAGCTACTCTTAACTATAGTGCCATGAACATGCTTCAGTGTGCAGTTCACCCTAAGGAATATTCAAGAATATCCATGTGTAAATCTGCTAAGGAAATGTGGGACAATTGACTGAAGGCACTAGGTAAAGAGTACACTGATGTTGATTTGGTAAGAAAAATCTTGCGCTCTCTATCATCTATCTGGCACACAAAGGCTACAGTGATTGAAGATTCTAAGGATTTATCCAAAATTTCTTTAGATGAACTCGTAGGATCTTTAATGACTTATGAAATAAATTTGAGAAGAACTGAAGAACATATGCTTAAGGCTAAACCAATAGCACTTAAAGCTTCATCAAGCAACAAAGAGAAAAGTCAAGAAAAATCAAGTTGTGAAGAGTCTGAGTCTGATGAGGATGAACTTGCCCTCATGACTAGGCAATTCAGAAAATTTTTAAAACCAAGAAAAGGAAAATTCAATGGAAAGAAAAAAAATATTCTTTTGGTAAAAAGAATATTTCTTCTTCAAACTTTATTGCTGGCAGAAATCAAAAAGCTGATGAAGGTGTTATTTGTTACAGGTGCAACAAAGCTGGACACATGAAGGCTGAGTGTCCTGAAGTCAAGAAAGACAAGTACAAGAAGAACAACAAAATGAAGAAGTCAAAAGCAAAGATTGCAACTTGGTCAGATGAATATCAAAGTGAGAATGAAGAAGAGAACTCCTCAAGCTCAGAAAATGAGGAGTTATGGTTTGTGGCCAACAACAATGATGGAAAGGTAAGTTCTTCTTTTGAACAATACAACATTGAAGATTGGGAAGATTCATATGCTGCTTTAGTTGGAAAATATTCTGAATTGAGAAAGGAAAACAAATGTTTGAAAAAGAAAATTGAAAATGTCATGCATGATACTTCCTTAAATAGAAGAATTTCTGAACTGAAAAATGAAATATCCGAACTTCATTATGAAAAGGAAGAACTTCTAAATGAAATGAATGAATTTAAGATTGCATCTCAAAAGACGAACAATGACTTTGAAAAACTTTCTGAAAGATTGAAATTGCAACAAAATGAAAAACAACAAGCTTTAGATGAAATTCAGAAACTTAAGAAGTTGCTGACTGAAAAGGATCAAGTAATAAAAAATTTCACAAATGGAAAAGAAAATCTCGATGCCTTGTTAGGACTAATGATGAATGTTGAAAAACATGGACTAGGTTTTACCACAGAACCCTGGAAACCACCACCCTGGAAACCACCAGGTCTTCCTTCACACACGAAGGGAATAACACAGGAAAAATCTTTAGAGAAAAAGGCTAGCCCCTAGATCAAGCTTTTACAAAACTCAATCTGAAGCTACAAGCACTGAGAGTCGAAGATCTACACAAAAGTGCACTCTCTCAGAACTAAACTAGCTCTTCCTTAGTTTTTCTTCTCACAGCACAGGGAGCTAAGAGCCAAGATCGAAAAGACTGAATTTGTGGCTCTAGAGAAAATTTGAAGACTTGAAAGCTGTAGAGTTCTAGCCGCTCTTCAATATGAATTGAATTCTCTCGATTGTTATTGTCTTCCAAGCTTCATCTTGTATTTGTATCTCCGATTTGAATGAAGACAAGGAGATGACCGTTGTCTCACAGCTTTGGTGTACGTTAGACTGAAGGTTTTGTGGAAGCTTCCTGTCAACAGTCTTTTGGAGCACGCAAAGAGATAAGATCTTCTGAGTTTGCTTGTAGTTCCTTCTGTGTCCGTTGTTGTAGGATAGTACATCCTTACGGTTCTACAAGTTTGAGCTTTAATGGTAGACAGCTATACTATCTCCAGATGTCAATCAACGTTAAAGCAGATAGACACAAATATAGTAGTAATACTTTATCGTTCTAAACGATGCATGCAGAGAATACACGAGAATGGAAGATATGTTCTGTGTCCATGCAGAGATACGTTCAGTCTTCATTAAATGCATGGCAGTCAATCAGACGAGATGCGACTTTGACTATTCAACGTATATTAAATCAAGGAAAAACATTTAATAAATGGAAACATGACTTATGCAGTCGTTGTGAAAAACTGATAGAAGCGTTATGATCAAGTTGCTGTAGACTGATAAGAAGTCGTTAAGATAACTTATGAAATCGTTACCACAACCAAGTCGTTCTATAACAGATGATAAAAGAAGTCGTTATGAAACATGGCAAGTCGTTGTAACTTTCTAAAGACATCGTTACGACAACTTATAGAGTCGTTATGACGAGCAAGTCGTTATAACTTCTGAAGAAGTCGTTACGACAACTTATAGAGTCGTTATGACGAGCAAGTCGTTATAACTTCTGAAGATCCTTTTGACAGAAATTAAATGTGATTCTCTAGGGTCGGCTTGATATCTAGCACACATGCATACACTAAATAATATATCAGGTCTACTTGCGGTTAGATAAAGTAATGAACCTATCATACCTCTGTAGATCTTTTGATCTACTTTCTTACCATCCTTGTCATTGTCCAACCTAGTTGATGTACTCATTGGTGTTGACAGTGGCTTGGTGTTTTCAAATCCAAATTTCTTCAGTAGTTCTCTGGTGTACTTTGCTTGACAGATGTGAATTCCTTCCTTTCCTTGTTTGATTTGAAGTCCAAGGAAGTAGTTGAGCTCTCCCATCATGCTCATCTCAAATTCCCCCTGCATTAGCTTTTCAAAATACTTGCACAAGGATTCATCAGTAGATCCAAAGATGATGTCATCCACATAAATTTGAACCAACAGTATATTTTTGGCTTTTGTTTTTATAAAAAGAGTGCTATCTACTTGACCTCTATTAAAACCATGTTTTGTGAGAAAAGAACTAAGTCTTTCATACCAGGCTCTAGGTGCTTGTTTTAAACCATATAGAGCCTTATGCAACTTAAAAACATGATTCGGAAAGTCTGTATCATCAAAACCCGGCGGTTGTTCCACATAAACTTCTTCTTTTATAAAACCATTTAGAAATGCAGATTTAACATCCATTTGAAATAACTTTAAATCTAATGCAGAAGCATAAGCTAGTAGCATTCTAATGGCCTCAAGTCTAGCCACTGGTGCATAGGTTTCATCAAAATCTATGCCTTCCTCTTGACAATAGCCTTGAGCCACCAGTCTAGCCTTGTTTCTTAGAATTACACCAGATTCATCCAATTTGTTTCTGAACACCCATTTAGTGCCGATCACAGGATGGTCTGATGGTCTAGGAACAAGTGACCATACTTGGTTTCTCTTGAATTGATTTAATTCATCTTGCATTGCTATTATCCAAGATTCGTCAGTTAGGGCTTCATTGACTGTCTTAGGCTCTAATTGAGAAACAAAAGCGAGGTAATCACAAGGAATCAAGTTACCTCTTGTTCTTACCCCTACCGATGGATCACCAATAATGTTTTCAGGTGGGTGATCTTTCTTGTATTTCCATTCCTTTGGAAGAGTTTCATGAGAAATTTCTTCTTGTTGCATTTCTTCCAGAGGCGGATCATCCTTATCTTCAAGTGATGTGTCTTTCAGTTTATTTGACAGTTCATCTGCGACATCGATATCACTCTCTACTTCCTTTCTCAAGGAGGGATTAGTTTCATCAAAAATAATGTGTACAGACTGTTCAATCAATAAAGTACGTTTATTAAATACTCTATAGCCTTTGGGTTTAGAGGTGTACCCCATGAAGATGCCTTCATCTGATTTGGCATCCAACTTACCAATATCCCTTTTTCCGTTGTTGTGAATAAAGCAAGGACATCCAAAAGTTCTGAAATGGCTGATCTTTGGTTTCTTCCCTTTAAACAGCTCATATGCAGTCTTCTTCAGGATTGGCCTGATCATGACTCTGTTGACAATGTAGCTGGCTGTGTTGACTGCTTCTGCCCAGAAATATCTTGGTAACTCATATTCACAAAGCATAGTTCTTGCCATATCCAAGAGAGTTCGGTTCTTCCGTTCGGCTATACCATTTTGCTGCGGTGTCCTTGGTGCTGAGAAATTGTGCTGAATTCCTTGATCATCACAGAATCTAGCAAACTTTTCATTTTGGAACTCACCACCATGATCAGATCGAATGGATACTATGCTGAACTTCTGATCTTTCTGGATTTTTCTGCTGAAACTAACAAAATTATCAAAAGTGTCATTTTTATGTTCTAAGAAGGACACCCATGTGAATCTAGAGTAGTCATCTACTATAACAAATCCGAAATTCTTTCCTCCAAGACTGGTAGTTCTCATTGGTCCAAATAGATCCATATGTAGGAGCTCTAAGGGTTTTGAGGTGGTCACCACTGTCTTTGACTTGAAGGAACTCTTAGTGTGCTTTCCCTTAGCACAAGGTCTGCAAACACTTTCTAATTTACCATTGATTTTCGGTAGTCCTTCCACAAGGTTTCTCTTTCTGAGCTTGCTCATGCCATCCAAGCTGCAGTGGCCTAACCTTCTGTGCCACAGATCGGTTGATTTGTCTTTGCTGGCTGCCAGACACACATTTTGTTCTTTGAGTTCTTCAAGGTAGAGCACGTACAGATTCTTCTCTCTATTTGCTTCAAAGATGACTGCTCCATCCTTTAGTATGCTGCATTTTGACTCTTGAAATTTGATTTGATGTCCTCTATCACACAGCTGACTAATACTTATGAGGTTGTGCTTTAAACCTTTGACTAACAGTACATCTTCTATGACTGTTTTTCCTTTGCTGTTAACTGATCCACTGCCTACTACAGTTCCTTTTCCATTATCTCCATAAGTGACTGTTCCTTCTTCATCTTGAAGATGGGAGAAAAGCTTCAGGTTTCCTGTCATGTGCCTTGAGCACCCACTATCCAAATACCATTTGGATGCTCGAAGGTTATCCTGAAATACAGACATCAAGATTTAGGTACCCAAGTTCCTTTGGGTCCTGATGGGTCAGTATCATTATTTTTACTTTTTATTATCCACTTCTTATGTTTTGTTGGACAGGTGGATTTTAAATGTCCTAGCTTATTACAGTGATTACAACATGATGTTATTGTCACTCTTTCTAAGTATTTAAAATTCGCTTTATATGCCACATCTTGTTCTGGAGTGAACTTAGGAGTTGGATATTTTTCTGGATAGATTATTTCTTCTTCATTTTCTGGCGGTATGTAACCTAAACCTCGTTTATTCTTACCAGATCTTCTAGCACCTTTTAATAATAAGGAATTCTTTCCATTTGTAAACTTTTCTAAGGTGCTTGCTAGTGTATTGTTTTCTTCATTTAATTCATTTACCGTTTTTCTTAAATCATCTGAGCTTTCCTGTTTTTCTAGGTCAATGATTTGTCTGTTCTTGTCTTTTAAGTTTTCACATAATAATTCATTTCTTCTTTTAAGCTCAATTATTTGTTTTTCTAGTTCTTCATTTTCAGATTTTAAATCTGAGTTGGTATTTTCGAGACATGTGACATTTTTCTTGCTTAGCTTAAGTAGTTTACACACTTCTTTATACTTATCATAGAGTTCATTAAATGCACTTTCCAAATTATCCGAATCTGAGTCATTGCAGGAATCGAAAGAGGAATCAGATGTTACCTTATCCTCAGTATTTGCCATAAGAGCCAGGTTGGCTTCTTCTTCTTCACTGCTGGAGCTTGACTCACTGTCTGAGTCGCTGCTGTTGTCCCATGCAGCTGCCATGGCTTTCTTTTTGAATCTTCTGAACTTCTTGGAGCTGTCCTTCTTCTTGTGATCATTTTTCTTTAGCATTGGACAATCTGCCTTGATATGTCCAGGTTTCTTGCATTCATAGCAGAGTGGCTCATTCCTCTTCTGATCTTTTCCATCTGGTCTCTTGAGATCTTTATTTTTCTTGAAGTACCTCCTACCAGACTGGAACTTCTTCTTCTTTGCCAAGATTCTCTGCAATCTTCTTGAGAGCATGGCTTCTTCCTCATCACTATCTTTGCTATCTTCACTGTTATCTAAGGATTCTTCTGATGAGTCCTCATTAGCTTTAAGCGCATTTGACTGCTTCTTTCTACTGGAGGATTCTCCTAGTCTTTCCATGTTTATTTCATGGGCCATGAGAGACCCGATGAGTTTTTCTACTGACATTTTCTTAAGATCATTAGCTTCTTCGATAGCTGTGACCTTTGCCGTCCATGAAGATGGCAAGGATTTGAGAATCTTCCTTACCATATCTGCATTCTCATATGACTTTCCTAGACTTGCTAGGCCATTAGTGATGTCAGTAAATCTACTAAACATTTGGGTAATAGACTCACCTGTTTGCATTTGAAATCTTTCATACTGAGTGACAAGAATGTCGATTCTTGTCTCCTTTACTTTGTCTGTACCTTCATATGTAATCTTTAACTTTTCCCACATTTCCGTGGAGGATTTGCATGCTGAAACTCTGTTGAACTCCTTCTTGCTTAGAGCACAACATAGAATGCTCTTAGCTTTACAGTTCAAGGAGATTTTCTTTCTATCTTCATCTGTCCATTGTGCTTTCTCATTTGTGACGACCAGATCACCTTCTTCTACTATTGACCAGATTTGATAATCGTGGCCTTGTAGAAAGTATTCCATCCTGGTCTTCCAATACGTATAATCTTCACCGTCGAACAAAGGAGGTCTGTTGACAGACTGACCTTCGAAGTGACCTTGGGCTGCCATGGATCATTACTCTTCAGATCGTTGAATCTTGTTCTTTGTCGAAGAGACTCGCTCTGATACCACTTGTTGCCCGGTTGGCTAACCCAGAGGGGGGGTGAATGGGTCTTTAAAAGTTTATCTGATAAATACCTGAACTTAAACAAACATAAGAGTTCTTGAAGGGGATTAGTAATGGTTAGTAAAAACAACAGTCACACAAAGAAGACAATCACACAACACACAGATTTATCCTGGTTCGGATCTCCTCTCCTTAGGAGTCCTACGTCCAGTCCCTGAGCAACCCTCAGGATTTCACTAACTAGGGTACAGTCCCCCTATGGACAAAAACAACCACCCAGCTTAGCTGGTCTTCCTTCACCCCTGAAGGGAACACAACACCCTGGTAACACCAGGTCTTCCTTCACACACGAAGGGAATAAACGCCACCCTGGAAACCACCAGGTCTTCCTTCACACACGAAGGGAATAACACAGGAAAAATCTTTAGAGAAAAAGGCTAGCCCCTAGATCAAGCTTTTACAAAACTCAATCTGAAGCTACAAGCACTGAGAGTCGAAGATCTACACAAAAGTGCACTCTCTCAGAACTAAACTAGCTCTTCCTTAGTTTTTCTTCTCACAGCACAGGGAGCTAAGAGCCAAGATCGAAAAGACTGAATTTGTGGCTCTAGAAAAAATTTGAAGACTTGAAAGCTGTAGAGTTCTAGCCGCTCTTCAATATGAATTGAATTCTCTCGATTGTTATTGTCTTCCAAGCTTCATCTTGTATTTGTATCTCCGATTTGAATGAAGACAAGGAGATGACCGTTGTCTCACAGCTTTGGTGTACGTTAGACTGAAGGTTTTGTGGAAGCTTCCTGTCAACAGTCTTTTGGAGCACGCAAAGAGATAAGATCTTCTGAGTTTGCTTGTAGTTCCTTCTGTGTCCGTTGTTGTAGGATAGTACATCCTTACGGTTCTACAAGTTTGAGCTTTAATGGTAGACAGCTATACTATCTCCAGATGTCAATCAACGTTAAAGCAGATAGACACCAATATAGTAGTAATACTTTATCGTTCTAAACGATGCATGCAGAGAATACACGAGAATGGAAGATATGTTCTGTGTCCATGCAGAGATACGTTCAGTCTTCATTAAATGCATGGCAGTCAATCAGACGAGATGCGACTTTGACTATTCAACGTATATTAAATCAAGGAAAAACATTTAATAAATGGAAACATGACTTATGCAGTCGTTGTGAAAAACTGATAGAAGCGTTATGATCAAGTTGCTGTAGAC
Source organism: Colocasia esculenta (assembly GCA_014218235.1). NCBI lineage: Eukaryota > Viridiplantae > Streptophyta > Magnoliopsida > Alismatales > Araceae > Colocasia > Colocasia esculenta. The sequence continues at coordinate 70,140,179 of CM024755.1, forward strand.
TGATAAGAAGTCATTAAGATAACTTATGAAATCGTTACCACAACCAAGTCGTTCTATAACAGATGATAAAAGAAGTCGTTATGAAACATGGCAAGTCGTTGTAACTTTCTAAAGACATCGTTACGACAACTTATAGAGTCGTTATGACGAGCAAGTCGTTATAACTTCTGAAGAAGTCGTTACGACAACTTATAGAGTCGTTATGACGAGCAAGTCGTTATAACTTCTGAAGAAGTCGTTACGACAACTTACAGAGTCGTTATAATGAGCAAGTCGTTATAACTTTCTGAAGAAGTCGTTACGATAACTTACAGAGTCGTTATAATGAGCAAGTCGTTATAACTTTCTGAAGAAGTCGTTACGATAACTTACTGAGTCATTATAATGAGCAAGTCGTTATAACTTTCTGAAGAAGTCGTTACGATAACTTACAGAGTCGTTATAATGAGCAAGTCGTTATAGCTTTCTGAAGAAGTCGTTCCGATAACTTACAGAGTCGTTATAATGAGCAAGTCGTTATAACTTTCTGAAGAAGTCGTTCCGATAACTTACAGAGTCGTTATAATGAGCAAGTCGTTATAACTTTCTGAAGAAGTCGTTCCGATAACTTACAGAGTCGTTATAATGAGCAAGTCGTTATAACTTCTGAAGAAAGTATTATGGCTTCTTCTGAAAAAAGATGAAAGGGAGACTTACCACAAATGCTTGACTTTCTCTGGGTAATTCCTGTGCTTATGGCTAGATAAACAAGGTTAGTGAAACTTTTGACAGTGTTTTGTTGATCACCAAAATAGGCAAGTAATTAATTTAAAAGTACATGGGGATGGACTGTTCATCATGTGGGATATGTGCTCAAGGAAAACAAATCAAAAAATCTTATAAAATTTTCAATGATGTACTCACTTCTAAGCCACTAGAATTACTTCATATGGACCTTTTTGGGCCAACCATAATTCTCAGTCTTAGTGGCAAAAGATATGGATTTATAATCATTGATGATTTTACTAGGTACACTTGGGTCATCTTTCTATCCTACAAAAGTTATGCTTGTCAAGAATTCAGGAAATTCTGTACCATCGCCTTAATGGGGTTTTCACATAAAATCAAATGCATTTTGACTAATCATGGGGGAGAATTTGAGAACAAGAATTTTACTGATTTATGTGCTGAACTAAATATTTTCCACATATTCTCTTCTCTAAGAACTCTAGAACAAAATGGAGTTGTGGAAAGGAAGAATAGAACCCTTGTGGAATTGGCTAGATCTATGTTCTTGGAAAGTAAATTGCCCAAATCCTTCTGGGCTGAAGCTGTGAACACAGCAAATCACATCTTGAACAGAGCATTGGTCAAACCAAAAATTAGAAAACCCCCCCTATGACCTTTTGAAAAATAAAAAGCCAACTTTGTCTTATTTTAAAATATTTGGTTGCAAGTGTTTTGTACATAACAACAATAAAGAAAATCTTGACAAATTTGATGTCAAAAGTCTTGAAGCCATTTTCCTTGGTTATTTAGAAATCTCTAGAACTTATAGAGTTTATATTCTCAAGAGTAAAACGGTGGAAGAATCTCCAAATGTAGTTCTTGATGAAAATTCATATCAAACTGATGACTCTACATCTTGCAAGGTTTCTCAAAGTAGTGAAGAAGATGACTTCATTGTCGAATCATCACCAACTATTGAAGAGGCTGAAGATCCATTTGAAAATCTGGACAATCAGTCACCTACCACAAGTAGATCAGGTAATATTGTTCCACGACTGAATGAACCTCAAGAGTTAATTCCTGAAAATAGATTTTTAAGAGATCATCTAATTGAGATAATAGTTGGTAATGTGTATGATAGAGTTAGAACTAGATCATCTTTTCTGAATGCAATAAATGAAGACCCACTGGCACTAATTTCCCAAATTGAACCTAAGTCTGTTAATGAAGCTCTAACCAGTGAGGATTGGATCAATGCAATGCATGATGAACTTTGTCAATTTCACAGAAATCAAGTGTGGGAATTAGTACCCAGACTTAGTGATCAATCTGTGATTGGTACTAGATGGGTATTCAAAAATAAATTGAATGAAAATGGGCAAGTTGTTAGGAATAAAGCTAGACTAATTTCCAAGGGGTACAATCAAGAGTTTAGTATTGATTTTGAAGAATCATATGCCCCTGTATCTAGATTAGAAGCTGTGAGGATATTTCTTGCTTTTGCATCATCTTTGAAATTCAAAGTTTATCAAATGGATGTAAAAAGTGCTTTTTTGAATGGCTACATCAAAGAAAATGTGTTTGTAGAACAACCACTCGGTTTTGAAAATAAAAAATTCTTGATCATATTTTCAAACTTAATAAGGCTTTTTATGGTTTTAAGCAAGCTCCAAGAGCTTGGTATGACTACCTGAGCTCATTTTTACTGAATAAAGGTTACATAAGAGCTAATGTAGACCAAACATTGTTTACCAAAATTGTCAATAATCAAATCATTGTTATCCAAATCTATGTTGATGACATAATTTTAGGGTCTACAAACAAAGCTCTTTGCACTGAATTTGCTGATCTTATTAAAATTGAATTTGAAATGAGTTTGATGGGTGACTTACAATTCTTCTTAGGATTGTAGGTACAACAAACAAGTGAAGGGATTTTTATAAGTCAAACAAAGTATGTGAAAGAACTTTTAAAAAGATTTGACTTTCAGCACCTCAAGCACTCAAGCACACCCATGGTCATAAATGTAAGATTAGAGGAAGATTCATCTAGTAAGTCAGTAGATCCAAAGACATGTAGAGGTATGATTGGTTCTCTACTTTATCTCACAACCTCAAAACCTGACATTCAATTTAGTGTGTGCAAGTGTGCTAGATTTCAAGCAAATCCAAAAGAAAGTCACATGTTCGCTGGCAAAAGAATTTTCAAATATCTTATTGGAACATGTGAACTTGGAATTTGGTATCCTACTGGTTGCAAGTTAGATTTAACTGCGTATTGTGATACTGATTATGCTAGTTATAAGCTTGATAGAAAAAGTATTAGTGGCTTGTGTTTATATCTTGGTGGATACCTAATTTCTTGAGCTTCTAAAAAGCAACATTCAGTAGCTCTATCCACTGCTGAGGCTGAATATGTTGCGGCTAGTTGTTGTGGAACTCAAGTACCTTGGGTGAAACATCAGCTCCTAGACTATAATCAGAAATTGGGTTGTATTCCTATTTTGTTTGATAACATTAGTGCTATTAATTTGTCTAAAAACTCAATTCAACATTCACGAACAAAGCATATTGAAATAAGGCATCATTTTCACAGAGATGAGGCTGCTAAGAAATCTTTTGAGCTTCACTTCATTGAAACTGAAAAACAAATAGCTGACATTTTTACTAAGTCTCTTCCAGAAAATAGATTTTCATCTTTAAGGAGAGAGCTTCGTTTGTGCAAACTTCCACATCATTAATCTTTCATCTTCTGTTTGCAAATAAAGTCTGAGTCTTTCAAATAAAAGCTTTCTTGCTTTCGTAAATAAATTCCCACTTCTCACATTGCATTGGCATTCTTGATATATCAAATAGTGATTTGAAGAAAAACAATTCATGTTTATCTAGACACTTTCACTATGCGTGAGTATATGTCTCCACCAAGTATTAAGTGCCTTTATATGCAACTGTTGAGGGGGAGCCTTGCTTTTCAATAAAACATTCTTCTTGATTCTCCTCTCATTTTTTGTATCAGCTATTTACCTTAATTTCATAAAATCCCTCCTCGTTCAATAATTTTCATGATCACTGTGTCAGGGGGAGATTCATGATAAGGGGAATCATTAAACATCAAAAATTGTGCTCTTTGTCAATCCTTCTCTCATCTGATATTAAAATTCTTGACACTGGTTGTCAATCTTGATCCCCAAATTATCAGAATTTTTGAGTCTCGGTGCTAGTTTCATATGAGAGATTGAATACATTTAAAATAAACTCATTGTGCATTTAGTTTAATTTCAAAGATTCATTTTCATATCAAGGTTGTGCCATCTTAAAACTGAATGTCTTTAAAATGATTTGTAAAACATTTGTAGGCACATGAGTGACATTAATGTTTAACATGTGCAAGTTTAAGCTTCATCTTTACCACATGTTAAGAATAATTTTTCTACATTAGTAGTCATGACTTTTCTAGTCAAAGCAAACAAAATCCTGCAGAACATTAAAAGAAAATAAATAACAATCTGGAAAGATAAAAACAGAGCAATGCAAATTCCTGAAGCACTAAGTAACCGGGCCATTTCACCTAAAAAGTGATTTGTTTCTCGTCAAAAAGTGGAAAACAAAATTTTCAACTCTGTGTAAGATAAGGAAAGTTTATTATTTTTAATCAAAACTGGTCCTCAGGCCTCAAAGGCTAGGAGAGTGCACCCTCCCCCAGAGGGGGAGAATGTTCCCACTCCACCAGCAAGAGGTCTGGGCCTAAATATATATATAAGAGAGAAGAATACAACCACCAATCGGGGCAAGCCCCAACAAAGCAAAAAAAAAACTAGTATAACCGAATAGAAGGTAGCCCAGTTTTATCTAATGTAGCTGAACCCCTACAAGCCAGGGGCAGCGCAGAAGAAGATGTAAAAATTTATTCTGTAGCAACCATGACTTTTAAATAGTAATAAATAAAAAAAATTTATTTAAATAAAGGAGATAAATTGATTTAATATAATAAAGGGAAAATAAATGGAATAAAATGAAAGTACATCAATACCCATTAAGCTAAATTAGAAGTGGGATGTATAAATGACCCAAGCATGAGAGAATTGGCCCAAATGTGGATAGCCCATCATGGGATGAGATTTAATTAGGTGAAATTCGCAATTAAAAATAATAGAAATTATAAAGGGGGTAAAACAATAATTTAATAGCCTAAATCTATCCTAAAAAGAGTCCTAGCCTTACCATAACTCCTCACCCACGAAATTAACCTCTCCTCCATCCAAAATTAGGGGATAAATACAAGGAGAGAAGGAAATAAATAGGGAAATTCGAATTTATTAGGAAAGGAAGGAGTTTTATTAAGTTTGGACTCTCTAACCATACAAAACACCCCAAATTTTGACCCTAGCAAACCTAGTTCATGTCTAAGATCCTTGGAGACGATGAGGAGAAGTTTTGGATGAAGAGCAAGGAGAGGAGGAGGCTTGGAGCTTGGATTTTCTCTTCTTTTTCGTCATCAAACTAGGTTTTTGTTTACAACAAGCAAAGGTAGGCAATCTCTTAAGCTAAATTCGTGTAAAAATTACCCTATGTAGATTTCATGAACCTCTTCAAAAGCCATCTGTTTCGTTGTATTTCTCTCATCCATTTGGGCAAATTAATTGCTTAAACCCTGTTGTTATCATGAACCTGAATTCTCATGTTTTCTGTATACCCCCGCATGTACTTGTTCTCATGCCATGAGAAAATTCTCATTAACACTACATTGTATTAGCTTTCAAACGCCCCTATTTTTTCTCTATTTCGATCTCCCATGAGGGAGAATTAATTCTTTGAATCTCTGTCAGATCTATGCACCCGACCCTACACATTTGCTTGTGAACCTCGTGTATACTTGACTTCATACCATGATAAAGTTCTCATAAATACTACATCTTGTTAGCTTTCGAACGCCTCTAGTTTTGAAATTTTTCATCATGTATCCATTGTTAATTAATTCGTTGAACCTTGACTGCGCATGTTTAGGTCAGCAAAAAGTAACTCGATCAAAGCATTCATAAACCTTGTCTATTTTCAAATTAACCATACATGTTGATGGATCTACGTGTCTACTTTCATTTAAAACTAGTTTCGTGATTTTTGGATCATCGTATGATTTTATATTAAATTTATAAGTACTATGTGTCAAACAGGATCCGCCCTGGAAAAAGGGATAAAGGGCCGGACTCTCCTGATATTGCGACGGCGCGACCCACCGCGATATCAGCCAGGTCGCTCACCGCTATCACGTCACGTTGAGAACGTGTCGGCCTACATCGCCGTGAGTTCCACCCAGACTGGGCCAGACCGGCCGGTTCACCAGACGCGCCAGGCCGCCCCGTCGCGATCTGAATCGCGACGGGCTTCCCCTCCGCGATTTCAAAATTTTGCCCAACACCCGGTAATTGCATATATGTCCCTGTTCTAATTACCATTTAACCCTTGTTTAGGTAAATCATGCACCATTAACACAAATCTTAACCTGAATGACATTAATTGATATTAATTAATTAATCCTTAGTAATTAAAAGCTAATTGCACGATTTATCTCACTCTCATGAATTCTTTACACTTACACATACATGACATTATTATTTCCCATTTGACCCTAATAATTTATGCAATAATGTATCTGGTAAATTAGTGAAATAAATGACTAAATTACCTTATTTAAATACTCATGTCTTCGTTTTATTTGCAAGTTTTGTACACCGTTATCGTTTTCCCTCGGCTTCGAGCACTCGATGCACGACGGACCCGTTTCTATACACTTTCTGTTGACTTGGACCACCTCTCCATCGGGAATACTCTTGACTGGGCCAGGGACTCCTTGTCAAGGCCTCCGTAAGTCTTCTTGGCTTTGGCGTACGTCCATTGTCGACGAGCTAGTTGTACCCTAAAACCCGTTACACCTTAGGAATCAGTACGATCCATGGCCTTAGTGTGATCTTTCCTTATCTATTGATCACGCCGGGCCATCTAGCCTGTGTACACAGCACGGCTAGTGGGCGGTGGTGACTTCTACCCGATTTTCGGCCCACAATGGTGTGCCGTGCAACCGTTACTATCGATGTTTAACAAGATTTTATGATAATACCCCTATCTCATCTGCTCTTTATATCCTCTCATTTGTTTATGTTCTCTCTACGCTCTTATCTATCTCGTCTAGTACTTTTTTATCTCTTCTTGGTACTCTATTGGCCATTCTTGTGATTGTCTAAGATAAGGTAATGACTAATGCCAGCGCAATGGTGCTCGATCAGGTCCTGGGAGGAGCGCCCGACAAGTGCCAGTGCCCATGGGAGTTAAAATGATCAAGAATGTGTTACGACATACATCCAGTGCCAGCATACTATCAAGATTAATCTATGACAATCAAAGTACTATCTATACTAGTACACTTGTCATCGTTACTAGAGCACGTTGTGCAAATTACATGATATATCGTTACATGGCCATTCTATTATCATTCTCGTTGAACTATTTTCCCTGTGCGAGATGCTATTGTTCTTTCGTTACTGTTACATGATCTATGTGACTATTCTCTCTAGTTAGCCTGCCATTAAAACATTAACTATTTAAAGCATGCTTGTGTTGATGAGATATTAAGTCCTATTGGGCATTATTCGCTCATCCTGTATTTTTATTTAATATGTTTCAGGTGAGTTGGATGATGACCACACTCAAGAGGATGGGACTGAGGACGATGCTTAGGAGTGACCCTATTTCAAAAACCATAGCTTTAGTAGTTAGTATAGAATGAGTCATATAGTTATAATGTATTAGTTTGGATTTTCAATAAAGTGCTCTGGGCCCTAGTTTTGGCTCTGACACGTTGATGTAATAGTTAGTTCATGATGTTGATGAGATATTAGTGATTGTAATGAAGTTTGGTGGATTATTAATGAAATTTGAGTTTATTTGGTATTATTCCATTTGTGCAATGGGTTGTATTTATTTCTCGCTTTGTACTATTTAATAACTGTAATTCCGCTCCGATATTTCGCGTCGGGGCGTTATAGTTTTGTGGTATCAGAGCCTAGGTTATTCTTAAGTATAGGATGAACTAGGTTTGACCTGCCTTGACTTAGAGTCTAAGTTCCATACCTATGTGAGATGGGTAGAACCAAGGGTTATAAGATAAAATAAACTCACACACGCACAACCTTAGTGCAAACTCATTTTCTTATAAGTACATTATTTTTTATGGAACTTAAACACAACAACGACAGCGGAGCGTGCACAACTCCGTGATATGCAACAGACTATTCAGCAGCTTACTCAAGCCTTACTTCAAGCAGCTGGAGCAAACAATAACAACCAAGGAGCTGGTGAATTGCACCGGAATTTCTGCAACCTGAATCCACCACGATTCAGTGGTACCACGGACCCTGATGAGGCAGAGAACTAGCTCAAAGAGACTGAGCGTATCTTTCGCGTTATGCAATGTGCGGATGGAGATAAGCTCTTACTTGCCACATTCCAGCTTGAAAGGGACGCCCGTGCGTGGTGGGAGTCCATTGAGGCTACATGGGCTGAAGCACAATTCACATGGAATTAATTTAAGGAGCATTTCAACTCCAAATATTTTTAAGAAAGAGTTCAAGGAAAGAAAGCTGTCGAGTTCGCCGCTCTGAAACAGAGGAACTTGACTGTTGCAGAATATGAGGCACAGTTCTCCCGATTGGCTCGTTACGCCAATCATCTGGTTAACACAGAGAAAATGAAGGCCAAGCGCTTTCTTAACGGGCTGAGACACGCTTATATCACACAACTGGCACCATTTGATATTCAGACCTATCCAGAGATGGTCAGGAGAGCACAGTGCCTGGAGGATGCGACTGAACTCACTGAGCGCATAAAGGGCAGAATGTTCAAGAAGGAGCAGACCTCGGGAGCGTCGAGCAAGCCTACTAACAGCAAGAAAAGGCCATTAAGTATCACTGATGGGCCAAGCCAGGAGCGAAAGCCCAAAGTCCCTACTCCTACTACCCCAAACAACAAGCCCAGATGCAAACACTGTGACAAGCTGGGCCATACCGCAGAAGAGTGCTGGAGGAAGGCCGGTGCATGCCTTCGTTGTGGGAGCAGAGAGCATCAGATTCCTGAGTGCCCATTACTGAAAGAAAATGAAAAGTGTCCTATGGGACGGAAGAAGACAGGTCGACTGCAGGCCCTGCAAGAAGTGGACACCACCGAGGAAGGTGGAGTGGTTGAAGGTACACTACCAGTCTTTTCTCAATCAGCATTTGTTTTGTTTGATACTGGCGCAACAAATTCGTTCATATCACAAGCATTTGCTGATACATTAAATGAAAAACCTGCATCTATGCAATTTGAATTACCTGTTACTACACCATTGGGAGAAAAGGCTAAACTTAACAAATACATTCCTTTAGCTGATGTTAAGGTTGGTGAACTTAACCTTAGAGCTGACCTGATTTGTATGCCCATGGAGGGCTACGATGTTATTCTGGGAGCCGATTGGCTATCTACTTATGGGGCTTGTGTTGATTGTAGAAGAGAGAAGATTACTTTTAGTGAATTCCATAAGTTGTTCTTCACAGGATGTAGACACAAGAGACACTTGTCTCTCGTCTCTGCTATAAAGGCACAAAACATGATAAGAAAGGGTTGTGTGGCATTTCTTGCCACAATTGTAGTTGAGAAGAAAGCAACCAAGTTATCAGACATTCATATAGTACAAGAATATACCGACGTGTTTCCCGATGAGCTGCCAGGCATTCCACCCGAGAGAGATGTGAATTTCTAAATTGATCTCATACCTGGAGCTGCACCAGTTTCACGGCAACCCAACAGGATGTCCCCCGCTGAATTGAAATAATTGAAAGAGCAACTGATGGAACTTCTGGAAAAGGGATTTATCAGGCCGAGTATTTCTCCTTGGGGAGCACCAGTGTTGTTCGTCAAGTAGAAGGACGGATCCATGAGGTTATGCATCGATTACAAGCAATTGAACAATCTCACTATCAAGAACAAGTACCCTCTGCCTCGTGTCGATGAATTATTTGATCAGATATCATGAGCAAAATATTTTTCTAAGATTGACCTTAGATCGGGATATCATCAGATGAGGATAAAAGATGCAAACATTTACAAGACGGCCTTCAGGAGTAGGTACGGTCATTATGAATTTGTAGTCATGCCTTTTGGACTAACCAATGCTCCTGCAGCTTTTATGCAACTAATGAAGAACATCTATCGGCCCTACCTCGACAAGTTCGTCGTGGTCTATATTGATGATATTCTCATATATTCCATTTGATGATCGCTCTGCAAATCTTGCGGGACAATCTACTCTATGCCAAATTGAGCAAGTGTGAATTCTGGCTCAAGGAGGTGTCATTCCTAGGCCATGTTATTTCCAAGGATGGTATCGTTGTCGATCCTTCCAAGGTAGAAGCCGTACTCAACTGGGCAAGGCCGAAAAATGTCACAGAGATAAGAAGTTTTCTTGGACTGGCTGGATATTACAGACTGTTCATAAAAGACTTCTCCAAGATAGCAGTACCTCATACGCGTCTTACGAGGAAAGAGAACCCATATGTCTGGAGCAAAGAGTGCGAGAAGAGTTTCTAGACCCTGAAGCAATTGTTGACATCTGCACCTATCCTCGCCTTACAAGTCGAGGGCGCATGATTCTCAGTCTACACTGATGCATCCGAAATCAGTCTAAGCTGCGTGTTAATGCAGAATGAGAAGGTGATAGCCTATTCTTCAAGGCAGTTGAAGCCGCATGAAGTCAACTATCCCATCCATGACTTAGAATTGGCTATAGTAGTATTTGCACTCAAGATCTGGAGGCATTACCTGTATGGGGAACAATTCATTGTTTACTCTGACCACAAGAGTTTGAAGTACTTATTTTCTCAGAAGGAGCTCAATATGCGACAACGGAGATGGCTGGAGTACTTGAAGGATTTTGATTTCAATATTCAATATCACCCAGGCAAGGGTAATACAGTAGCTGATGCACTTAGCAGAAAACCAGTAGCTTCCTTATTCTGTCTAGTTATGGGTGAGATGCAATTATTAGAATAATTTGCCAGACTGGATCTGAACATTGAGCAAAGGAATGATAATATGATAGTTTCTAACCTGAGAGCTCAACCTGACATATTTGTTGAGATCAAAGAGCATTAGGCAAATGATCCATTCCTAGTCCGAGTCAGGGAGACCATAGTTGACAAGCCAGATTTCTCCATCGCTGAGGATGGAAGAATATTATTCCAAGCCAGGACATGCGTGCCTGACAATGAAGAGTTGAAAAGAAAGCTAATGGATGAAGCCCACAAGACCAAGTATACCATTCACCCAGGCACAACCAAGATGTACCAAGACATGAAAAGGTCATTTTGGTGGCCAAACATGAAGCGTGAGGTAGCTGAGCATGCCACGCACTGCCTCACTTGTCAGTAGGTAAAAGCAGAACATCGTCGTCCTGCCGGTGTACTTATACCTCTGGACATACCTGAATGGAAATGGGAAAGTATCGGAATGGATTTCATCATGGGTTTACCCCGAACTCATGGTGGACTTGATGCTATTTGGGTTATTGTGGACACATTCACAAAATCTTCACACTTTCTAGCAATTCAAAGTACCTGGAGTGTCTATGTGCTTGCAGCTTTGTATGTGAAAGAGATAGTCAGACTACATGGAGTTCCAGTATCCATTGTCTCAGATCGTGACCCTAGGTTCACTTCTAGATTCTGGAAGGGGCTCCAGACTGCCTTAGGCACGAAACTCAACTTTAGCACAGCTTTCCACCCACAGACAGATGGACAGACCGAAAGAACAAATCAAATAGTGGAAGACATGCTGCGAGCTTGTGCTATAAACTTTGAGGGATATTGGAATGAACAGTTGTCACTAATTGAATTTGCCTACAACAATAGTTATCAGGCGAGCATTAAGATGGCACCATTTAAAGCACTGTACGGCAGAAGTTGCAGATCGCCAGTATGCTGGAATGAGATAGGTGAGCAGCAGTGGCTAGGACCAGATATGGTGCAGAACACTAGCAGGGACATATAGATTATCAGAGATAGGATTAAGATAGCTCAGTCCAGGCAGAAGAGCTATGCAGATAAAAGAAGAAGAGATTTAGACTGTCAGACCGGAGAGCATGTGATGTTGAAAGTATCCCCGACCAGAGGATTTCAAAGGTTTGGGATGAAAGGCAAGCTGAGATCGACATTCATAGGTCCATTCGAGGTTTAGGACAGAGTTGGTGACGTAGCATATCGTCTAGCACTACCTCCCCAGTCTTCGACAGTGCACAATGTTTTCCATATATCCATGCTGAGGAAATATGTATATGATCCGTCACACGTGATCAGCTATGATGATATCATTCTGAACAAAGACATGACCTATGAAGAAAGGCCAGTGAAGATCTTGGACAAGAAGATGCAACAGTTTCGGAATCGATCTATACCCGTGGTTAAGATACTATGGAGAAACCATGAAATGGAAGAAGCAACATGGGAGCCCGAAGCAACCATGCGACGAAATTATCCGAATTTATTCAGTAAGTCATTTCTTCCTCTTACGATCATATGAATTTGGGGACCAAATTCTTTTTAAGAGGGGGAGGATGTAGCAACCTTGACTTTTAAATACTAATAAATAATTTTTTTTATTTAAATAAAGTAGATAAATTGATTTAATAGAATAAAGGGAAAATAAAAGGAATAAAAAGGAAGTACATCAATACCCATTAAGCTAAATTAGAAGTGGGTTGTATAAATGACCCAAGCATGAGAGAATTTGCCCAAATGTGGATAGCCCATCATGGGATGAGATTTAATTAGGTGAAATTTGCAATTAAAAATAATAAAAATTATAAAGGGGGTAAAATAATAATTTAATAGCCTAAATCTATCCTAAAAAGAGTCCTAACCTTACCATAACTCCTCACCCATGAAATTAACCTCTCCTCCATCCAAAATTAGGGGATAAATACAAGGAGAGAAGGAAATAAATAGGAAAATTCAAATTTATTAGGAAAGGAAGGAGTTTTATTCAGTTTGGACTCTCTAACCATACAAAACACCCCAAAATTTTGACCCTAGCAACCGTAGTTCATGCCTAAGATCCTTGGAGATGAAGAGGAGAAGTTTTGGACGAAGAGTAAGGAGAGGAGGAGGCTTGGAGCTTGGATTTTCTCTTCTTTTTCGTCATCAAACTAGGTTTTTCTTTACAGCAAGCAAATGTAGGCAATCTCTCAAGCTAAATTCGTGTAAAAATTACGCTAAGTAGATTTCATGAACCTCTTCAAAATCCCTTTGGTTTTGTTGTATTTCGCTCTTCCATATGGGCGAATTAATTGCTTGAACCCTGCTATTATCATGAACCTGAATTCTCATGTTTGCTCTATACCCCCGCATGTACTTGTTCTCATGCCATGAGAAAATTCTCATTAATACTACATCATATTAGCTTTCAAATGCCCCTAGTTTTGCTCTATTTTGATCTCCCATGAGGGAGAATTAATTCTTTGAATCTCTATCAGATCTATGCACCCGACCCTTCATGTTTGCTTTTGAACCTCATGTATACTTGACTTCAGACCATGATAAAATTTTCATAAATACTACATCTTGTTAGCTTTCGAATGCCTCTTGTTTCGAAATTTTTCATCATGTATCCATTATTAATTAATTTGTTGAACCTTGACTATGCATGTTTAGGTCACTGAAACGTAACCCGATCAAAGCATGCATAAACCTTGTCTATTTTCAAATTAACCATGCAAGTTGATATATCTACATGTCTACTTTCATTTAAAACTGGTTTCGTGATTTTTGGATCATCGTATGATTTTATATTGAATTTACAAGTACCATGTGTCAAATAGGATCCGCCCTAGAAAAAGGGATAAAGGGCCGGACTCTCCTGATATCGCGACGGCGCGACCCGCCGCGATATCAGCAGGGTCGCGCCCCGCTATCACGTCGCATTGAGAACGCGACGGCCTACACCATCGCGATTTCCACCCAGACCGCTAGGCCGCCCCTCGCGATCTGAATCGCGACGGGCTTCTCCACCGCGATTTCAAAATTTTGGCCTGCACCCGATAATTGCATATATGCCCCTGTTCTAATTACCATTTAACCCTTATTTAGCAAAATCATGCACTATTAAGACAATTCTTTACCTGAATGACATTAGTTAATTAATTCTTAGTAATTAAAAGCTATTTGCACGATTTATCTCTCTCATGAATTCTTTACAGTTACACACACATGACATTATTATTTGCCATTTGACCCTAATAATTTATGCAATAATTTATCTGGTAATTTAGCGAAATAAATGACTAAATTACCTTATTTAAATACTCATGTCTTTGTTTTATTTTCAAGTTTTGTACACCGTTATCGTTTTCCCTCGGCTTCGAGTGCTCGATGCACGATGGACCCGTTTCTATACACTTTCTCTTGACTTGGACCACCTCTCTATCGAGAACACTCTCGATTGTGTAACACTCCAAAAATTTAGTGATTTAAAAATTTTGGAAATAAAGGGGGATAAATTAAATAATCACATTAGAGAGACTTCCAACACCATGTATTAATGACCCATTAACAAGATTGGGCCAATGGAGCACATTTGGCCCAAGGATATAAATAAACTAGGACGGGAAATTACCCAGAAATTCGTGTATGTAATTATGCCATAATTAGAGAGGGAAAGTTAGGGTTAAAATTAAGGTAGTAGTCATGTAAGGTAAGCCAAACTCAACTCTAAGAGGTGGTTTCCTAAACCTTTGCTACCTCTTTTGGGTGAGAGAATCCCAGATTTTGTGGAAAGTGGGAAACAGAACTCGCAGCCCCTTACCTAGTCCCGTTAGGACTCATAACTACACCCGAAAACTATAAGAACTCGTCCCTAAACTCTTGGGGAAGGTTTAGCAACAAGTTGGGGTCGAGAGTAGCAAGTTTGGAGCGCTGGGGAAGTGGAGAACGACTGGGGAAAATCGTGGTTTTCCTCAACTTCGCTCTGCATCAACCCGAAAATCTGCAGAGAGTTCTTAGCATCCAAAGATAGGTGTTCTCGGGCCAAGATTAAAGAAAACCAACACCATCATGTAGTTCTTCGAGTCTAGGTTCATTTGCACTTGGTTTGACTAGTTTTCATGGAGTATACATTGTGTGTTCGTGGTTTTCCCGAAGTCTCACACAGTTAGGGCTTTTCCCGTTCTTCTTATTATGCATGCTATTTGACAGCGAATTGGACTAAACTTCCTTCATGAACGTTCTTCTACTTGAAGTCACGATCATCTATTATGTTGAACGTTTTGTCCAAAAGTCTTTCGTTAGAGAGTTATGAGCATGGTAAGAGAGTCTCTGCATGATACTGTGATTTCGGGTTGCACTTAGCTTTATGTTATTCACATGTTTTCTTAGGATTTGAGACTGCATTAGATCAAACTCCCAACATCAAAGTTTTTCTACTAGTTGTCCTCGTCTTATTTTGTGTTGAACGTTTTGTCTAAATGTCATTTCTTAGAGAGTTATAAGAGGAGAAAGTGAATCGCTGCATGAGATGTGTTTTCTGGTTACACCTGACTTATGTTTTTTTCTGGGAGGGCCACTTGTGTCGACACTAGTTGATCTAGTGTCGACACACTGTCCCAAAACAGCCCACAAGGTGTTCTGGGAAGGCCTCTAGTGTCGACACTAGTTCATCTAGTGTCGACACACTGTCCACAATTGGTCAGCAGGTTTTCTGGGAAGGTCTCTAGTGTCAACACTAGTTGATCTAGTGTCGACACACTGTCCCATATTGGCCAGAAGGTTTTCTGGAAGCTGTCTCTAGTGTCGACACTACCTGAACTAGTGTCGACACTACTTGACCAGTTTTGCATTATTTTGTCTTGTGTTTGAAGCATTGTGTCGACACCAGTAAGGGGTGTGTCGACACTACCCTTACAAAAAAAATTACATAATTTTGGTCTGATCATTTCATGATGTCTACTAGCATGTGCATGATGTTATATGGTATGCATGGACCTAAACTAAATCAACCCATTGAAAAATAGTAATGATATGAATACAATTCTAATGTGTAATGGTGATTGATCTTATGTCCATTGGATTATCTTGTGATCTTGCTTATTGTCAATTGATAAGATAAGAATATGATATGAATGTGGGGATGAATACATGTTAGTATGGACTTGCTAGTGGAGTTAATGTCATAATTGCATATGAGTTTCAATAGTTTCATGTTTCCCGGTGTGCAAATAATCATTTGTCAATTGCATACATGATAGGAAAGATCCGTAACTCGTCACTTACATATTTGCACGAATAGGCGCACCCTTCTTGGGAAATTGAGAGCACATGTTCTGCATATGATCTGTCTTTTGAAACATCCTCATGTCAAGACATTAATGAATTATGAAACATAAGATACGTCATTATCCTGCCTTGTTCCCTTGAGCAATTTGTCATACCTTGACTCTATGAATGATCATGTTTCTTTTACTACGAGCTTGTTATTGAAACTCTGTGGCCATAATATGAATCTGTTTGTTCGGCACAACGTGGGACTCCGGTCCAAATTTGATCCAATGCCTGTGCAAAAAAAAGGGCCTGGTCCGGTCCTGGGGAGGAGCACCTTAACGTACTTATTAACCGAGGGAGTATGGACTTCTGGTGCTTGGCATAGCACAAACAAATAAGTAAGATTTGTGTGAATGTGCCTTTGTATGATATGATAAGTCTACTTTGATCTGATATGATATGATTTGATATGATACGTCTGATCATTTGAACGCATGATATCTGTTTGAATACGGCCAATCTCTTTTGATACGATTCTACTCTTGAAATATTTGTTCATTGTATATGCAACTCGACATTTTGATCTGATATGATATTCGTTCTATTCTGCTATTCAATCTGTTAGTATTGCATACATTGTCATCATATTCATGTGCATATCTGCCTATTTAAAATGTTAATCACGTATATTATGCTCGCACAAGATTGAGATGTAAATCCTACTGAGCTAGTTCGCTCACCCCTATCATCCTGCCCTTTTTAGGAAGTGATGAAGAACTAGTGGAGTCCGATGGGGCAGGGCAAGAGTGATGAGCACCCGCCATATGAGTAGATGACAGTTTAGAAATAGACAATTGAGTAGTTGATGTATTAGAGAAACATTGTTATTTGAATAATGAACCCTTTTCAGTGAGTTCTTCTTATGTAAGGTTGTAACTAGTTGAATGGACTGGAATAAAGTAAACTTTTGGTGACCATATTATAGTCTCATATGTGTTATTATATTCAATTGTGACGCTGCGTTACTCAACTGTGATATGCCTATTTGTATCGTTCACGTCCCTCGGTATTTATTCCGCTGCTAAATATCGGGGCGTGACAGTTGGTATCAGAGCCTTAAACTTTATGGTCCAAGGGAATAAGAACATAGAATGGAACTAGATTACACGAGTCAAAATTTGTCATACCTAATGTGAGCTTGGGTAGAACCATGGGAATAGAAGTCACAGGTGATATATATTTAGATGGCTGATTTATATTATTATCTTGAAGGTACTTATTACCTTAATGGCCGTTGAACGTGCCCAGGCTAGGGACATGCAACGAACAATACAGAACTTGACTCAGGCTATCCTACAAGCCACCCATGGTGGAGGTAACCGCGGAGCCGGTGATCTCCATCGGAATATTTGGAATATGGATCCGCCTAGGTTTGAAGGCAGTACTGACCCAGATGTTGCTGAACACTGGGTTAAGGAAATTGAAAGGATATTCAGGGTCATGCAATGCACAGACCAGAACAAAGTACTATTGGCGACTTTCCAATTGGAAAATGATGTCAGGGCATGGTGGGAGTCGGTAGAAGCAACATTAAATGGCCAACAACTAACATGGGCTCAGTTCATTGAGCAATTCAACAACAAGTACTTTTCTGAGAGGGTCCAGGAACGGAAAGCAGCCGAATTTGCGGCTTTGAAGCAGAGGGGACTCAATGTGGCTGAGTATGAGGCCCAATTCTCTCGTCTGTCCCGATATGTTGTTCACTTAATTGGGACAGAAAGGATGAAGGCAAATCGCTTTCTGAATGGCTTGAGGCCCCAGTTCATCACTCAACAGGCGCCAATGGACTTTCAAACCTATGCTGACATGGTAAAGAAGGCTCAGTTACTAGAAGATGCCATGGAGACTGCTGAAAGAATTATGGGAAGACCCCCGAAAAGGGAGCAAGTGTCTTCTACAAGAAGGTATTAGCCAACCATTGGAAAGAAAAGGCCCAGTGGCGGGGTGAATGAACCAGCTGATAAAAAGCCAAAGGAGATAGGTAAACAGATAGTGGTGACGACAAGAGAAAGGTGCAAACACTGTGACAAAGCTAATCACCAGTCTCAACAATGTTGGAGAGCACAAGGGAGATGTCTGCGCTATGGTAGTCGTGACCATAGGATCTCGGACTGCCCAATATTGAAGGAACAAACCCCTCAGGATAAGCGTCTGAATGGACAGAAGAGGCAAGGCCGCTTGCAAGCTATTCAGGAACCTAAAGCTGCTGAAGAAGGAGGTATCGTGGAAGGTACACTCACTATTCTTTCCCGACCCGCATATGTTCTCTTTGATACGGGAGCTACGCATTCCTTTATATCTCAAACATTTGTTGACACCCTACCTGTGAAACCCATCCCAATGAAATCCAGAATAGTTGTGTCAACCCCGATTGGTCCTGGCACCAATCTTACAAATCAAATGCCATCTAGTGAAGTGTTGATTGAAACCCAAAACCTACCAGCAAATTTAATATGTATGGACATGGAGGGGTATGATGTGATACTGGGAACAGACTGGTTGTCTGAACATGGGGCTAGTATCAACTGCAGGAGAAGTCGGGTAACCTTTAGCCATTACCCAAAACTAGTGTTCACAGGGGATAGAAACCGCAGGAGATTGTCACTTATTTCTGCACTACAAGCCAAAAGGATGATGAGGAAAGGTTGTATGGCCTTTCTTGCTGCTGTTGTCATCACAAAGAAGGAAGTCAAAGTTGAGGACATCCATGTTGTCAGCGAATACGCTGATGTTTTTCCCAAAGATTTTCCAGGAATTCCTCCTGAGTGAGAGGTCGATTTTACCATCGAGTTGGCCCCTGGAGCAGCACCAGTATCTAGGGCACCATGTAGAATGTCCCCCGTAGAACTGAAGGAATTAAAAGAGCAACTGATGGAACTGTTAGAGAAGGGTTTCATCCGACCGAGTACATCGCCATGGGGTGCACCTGTCCTCTTCGTCAAGAAGAAAGATGGGTCGATGAGGCTATGTATAGATTACAGACAACTAAATCAGTTAACCATCAAGAACAAATACCCTCTGCCAAGGATTGATGAGTTGTTTGACCAATTATCTGGAGCTAGATACTTCTCTAAAATAGATCTCAGATCCGGTTATCATCAATTGAGGATCAAAGGAGAAGACATTCACAAGACAGCTTTCTGAAGCAGGTATGAGCATTATGAATTTATTGTTATGCCTTTCGGACTAACAAATGCCCCTGCAGTTTTCATGCAGTTGATGAATAGCATTTATCGCCCGTATCTTGACAAATTTGTGGTGGTATTCATCGATGATATATTGATCTATTCCAAGACAAGGGAAGAGCATGAGGAGCATTTGAGGATTTCATTACAGATTTTAAGGGAGAATAAATTATATGCAAGCTAAGTAAATGTGAATTCTAGCTTGAGGAGGTATCCTTTTTAGGGCATGTGGTAACCAAGGATGGTATCGCTGTTGATCCATCAAAGGTTGAGGCTGTGCTGAAATGGGAAAGACCGACAAGCGTCACAGAGATCAGGAGCTTTCTAGGATTGGCAGGATATTATCAAAGGTTTATAAAGGATTTCTTAAAGATTGCAGTGCCATTAACCAAGCTGACTCGGAAGGAAAACCTGTTTGTGTGGACCGATGAATGTGAAGAAAGCTTTAACAACTTGAAGAAGTGTCTGACTACTGCTCCTGCCCTCGCCTTACCCACTGAAGAGGGAGGATTTGAAATTTATTCAGATGCTTCTGGAACAGGTCTGGGATGCGTCTTAATGCAACAAGGGAAAGTAATAGCATATGCCTCAAGGCAGTTGAAGATCCACGAAGTGAACTACCCGGTTCACGACCTGGAGTTACCAGCTGTAGTATTCGCCTTGAAAATTTGGAGGCATTATATCTATGGTGAGCAATTTAAGGTCTTTTCTGACCACAAGAGTTTGAAATACTTGTTCTCACAAAAGGAGCTTAACATGAGACAAAGAAGGTGGTTAGAGTACCTTAAGGACTTTGACTTTTCCATTCAGTATCACCCTGGGAAAGCCAATGTAGTGGCAGACGCTCTAAGTAGACAACCAAGAGCTATGCTAGCTAGTATGATGCTGGGCGAATGGAAGTTACTGGAGCAATTTGCAAGCTTGAACTTAGACATGGGAAAGAAGGAAAAACAAGTAATGATCTCCAATCTCCAGATACAATCCGATCTACTGACTGGAATCAAGGAGAAACAGGGAGAGGATCCATTCTTAGTTGAGATCAGGGAGAAGTTAGAACAAGGACCTGACTTCACACTATCAGCTGAGGGAAGATTACTATTCCGAGGTAGAACATGTGTCCCTGATCAAGGAGAGCTCAAGAAGAGGTTATTAAATGAAGCTCACCAGTCCAAGTACACGATTCATCCTGGAGCAACAAAGATGTACCAAGACTTGAAAATGTCATACTGGTGGCCAAACATGAAGAGGGATGTGGCCGATCACATATCGTACTGTTTAACATGCATGAAAGTCAAGGCCGAGCATTTCCGTACAGCTGGTGGACTGCTACCACTAGAAATCTCGGAATGGAAGTGGGATAGTATCGGCATGGACTTTATCATGGGATTGCCAAAGACTAGAGGTTGTATGGATGCGATATGGGTAGTAGTTGATCGTTTGACTAAGTCGGCTCATTTCTTGCCGATTAAGAGTACCTGGTCTGTGGATGTATTGGCTGCACTATATGTTAAGGAAGTAGTTAGATTGCATGGGGTTCCATCTAGCATAATATCGGATCGGGACCCTAGATTTACTTCACACTTTTGGAAGGGATTGCAAGCAGCAATGGGTACTAAACTAAATTTTAGTACTGCCTTCCATCCTCAGACTGATGGGCAAACCGAAAGGACCAATCAAATTGTGGAAGATATCCTTCGTGCTCTGGTGCTAGATTTTAGAGGGCGATGGGATGATCAGTTGTACCTGATGGAGTTTGCATATAACAATAGCTATCAGGCAAGTATCAAGATGGCTCCATTTGAAGCCTTATATGGCAGGAGTTACAGATCACCCCTTTGTTGGGAAGAGGTTGGAGAGAACCAATGGATTGGACCTGACTTAATTGAGGCGACTGTCAGAAAGGTTCAGATTGTCAGGGAACGTCTGAAGACAGCACAATCAAGGCAAAAGAGTTATGCAGACAAGAGAAGGAGATAACTAGAATTTCAGGTTGGCGAACATGTTTTCTTGAAGGTCTCACCTTCAAGGGGAATACAAAGATTTGGGATCAAAGGAAAACTAAGTCCCAGATTCATAGGGCCATTTGAAATTCTGGAAAGGATTGGTCAGGTGGCGTATAGACTTGCACTACCTCCGCAACTGGCGAACGTGCATAATGTGTTCCACATATCCATGCTGAGGATGTACTTATTCAATGCCGACCATGTAATCAACCATGAGGACTTGGAGATTCGGGAGGACCTGACTTATGAAGAGAAGCCGATCAAACTGTTGGATCGGAAGATTCAACGACTCAGGAATCGTACCATACCTATGGTGAAGGTCCAATGGAGTCGAGACGGAGTTACTAATGCTACCTGGGAAACAGAGGAAAGAATGAAGAAAAACCATCTAGAACTATTCTCAGGTACGAACTACGCCATTATGTGTAAATTTGGGGACCAAATTTTTTTTAACTGTGGGAGGATGTAATACCCCGAAAATTTAGTGATTTAAAAATTTTGGAAATAAAGGGGGATAAATTAAATAAACACATTAGAGAGACTTCCAACACCATGTATTAATGACCCATTAACAAGATTGGGCCAATGGAGCACATTTGGCCCAAGGATATAAATAAACTAGGACAGGAAATTACCCAGAAATTCATGTATGTAATTATGCCATAATTAGAGAGGGCAAGTTGGGGTTAAAATTAAGGTAGAAGTCATGTAAGGTAAGCCAAAACCGGACCCAACTCTAAGAGGTGGTTTCCTAAACCTTTGCTACCCCTTTTGGGTGAGAGAATCCCAGATTTTGTGGAAAGTGGGAAACAGAAATCGCAGCCCCTTTCCTAGTCCCGTTAGGACTCATAACTACACCCTAAAACTATAAGAACTCGTCCCTAAACTCTTGGGGAAGGTTTAGCAACAAGTTGGGGTCGAGAGTAGCAAGTTTGGAGCGCTGGGGAAGTGGAGAACGACTGGGGAAAATCGTGGTCTTCCTCAACTTCGCTCTGCATCAACCCAGAAATCTGCAGAGAGTTCTTAGCATCGAAAGGTTGGTGTTCTCAGGCCAAGATTAAAGAAAACCAACACCATCATGTAGTTCTTCGAGTCTAGGTTCATTTGCACTTGGTTTGTCTAGTTTTCATGGAGTATACATTGTGTATTCGTGGTTTTCTCGAAGTCTCGCAAAGTTAGGGCTTTTCCCGTTCTTCTTATTATGCATGCGATTTGACACTGAACTAGACTAAACTTCCTTCATGAAAGATCTTCTAATTGAAGTCACGATCATCTTTTATGTAGGACATGTTGTCCAAAAGTCTTTAATTAGAGTGTTATGAGCATGGTAAGAGAGTCTCTGCATGATACTGCGATTTCAGGTTGCACTTAGCTTTATGTTCTTCACATGTTTTCTCATGATGAGAGACATAATTTGATCAAACTCCCAACATAAAAGTTTTTCTACTAGTTGTCCTCGTCTTCTTTTGTGTAGAACATTTTGTCTAAATGTCTTTCCTTAGAGAGTTATAAGAGGGGAAAGTGAATCGCTGCATGAGACGTATTTTCTGGTTACACCTGACTTATGTTTTTTTCTGGGAGGGCCACTAGTGTCGACACTAGTTGATCTAGTGTCGACACACTGTCCCAAAACAGCCCACAAGGTGTTCTGGGAAGGCCTCTAGTGTCGACACTAGTTCATCTAGTGTCGACACACTGTCCAGAATTGGTCAGCAGGTTTTCTCGGAAGGTCTCTAGTGTCGACACTAGTTGATCTAGTGTCAACACACTGTCCCATATTGGCCAGAAGGTTTTCTGGAAGCTGTCTCTAGTGTCGACACTACCTAAACTAGTGTGGACACTACTTGACCACTTTTGCATTATTTTGTCTTGTGTTTGAAGCATTGTGTCGACACCAGTAAGGGGTGTGTCGACACCAGTAAGCATTGGAGTCGTCGTGCTCTGGTGTAGGAATCACTGGTGTGATTTCTGAACCACCTAAAAATCCTTGTGCAATGGTTTAATCTGTCTCCTTGTGCTAGATGATTGCAGAGGATTTCACTTTCACTCTTTTTCCAATTGATTCACACATCATATCCACACAATCACACTAACTCATGTCAAATCAGTAAGAGTTTCTGTTTTAATGGAGCTATAATTCTAAGCAATTTTTTAAATTACTTAAGCTTCCGCATCAATTGGTGATAGATCTATTCAACCCCCCTCCCCGTCTAGATCTGTTCATACTCTAAATTCGATCCTACAATCCGTGTAGTCCTCTATCCTTTGTGGGTTGCTAATATAGTCCCAGTGATGAAGAAGGACGGAAGAGTATAGATCTGCATCAATTTCTGAGACTTAAATAGGGCATGTCCAAAAGATGATTTCCCCTTACCTCATTTGGATGTCTTGATCGATAACACCGCTTGGTTTGAAACTCTCCCATTCATGGATGGTTACTCAGGATATAATCAAATCTGTCTAGTCCCGGAGGACCAAGAGAAAACCTCCTTCACCCCGCCCTGGGGAACTTAGTGCTATGTGGTCATGCCGTTCAGACTGAAGAATGCCGGCGCCACTTATCAAGCCACTTATCAAAGGTCAATGTTAGCAATCTTCCACGATATGATTCATATTCATGTTAAGGTTTACGTTGGTGATATTGTGGTGAAGTCTCGAACTCGAAGTGAACACTCCTCCGTGCTTCCTAAAGTGTTTCGACGCACACGAGAATACCAATTGAAGATGAATCCGAAGAACTGCATATTTGGGGTTTTCTTAGGCAGTCTACTAGGTTTCATAGTCAGTAAGCGGGGGATTCAAATAGACCCAAATAAGGCCAAGGCAATAAATGAGATGCCTCCTCCTAAGAACGTATCTGAACTTCGAGGATTGATTGGTCGACTACAGTTCATAAGGAGATTCATATCTGAGCATTCTCAAAGATGTCGTCCTTTCTATGTACTGTTAAAGGGAGGAGTCAAATTCGAATTGAATGATAAATGCCAAGAAGCCTTCGATGAACTTAAGAGTTATCTTATGAATCCGCCCGTGCTGTAGGCCCCTGTCCTAGGAAAACCCCTTATCCTATATCTGTCGACTATTGAGGACTGCCTAGGCGCCGTCCTTGCACAACATGATGATACTGGCAAATAGAGGGCAGTCTATTACCTATCTAGGCTATTCAATCCCTCCGAGCTCAAGCTCACCACAATGGAGTAAACATGTGCAGTGCTAGTATGGGTAGTGCAGAAATTGAAGCACTATTTCCTAGCCCATCAGGTGAGCTTGATTTCTAGAATGGATCCTATTAGGTATCTCCTAGAGAAGCCGGTCCTCGCCGACAGATTTACTCATTGGCAGAGCTTCTTGTCTCAGTTCGATATCACCTTTGTAGTTCAAAAGGCTATAAAAGGGTATGCCATTGCTGAGCACCTTGTTCACCTTCCTCTTCCTCATAGTGACATGGTCCAAGAAGAATTCCCCGATGAAACCCTATCACTCATCTCGTGCGATTCCTTCTGGTCACTCTATTTTGATGGAGCTCCAAACTCTCGGGGACACGACATAGGTGCTATCATGATCACCCCAGAAGGGATCACCATTCCACTGGCTTATCAACTCCAATTCCCTACCACCAACAACAATTTTGAGTATGATGCTCTCCTAGCCGGTCTCAAACGTGCCTATCTCTTAGGCGCACGTCATCTCAAGATCATAGGAGACTCTCAACTCATCCTTCGGCAGGTCCTTTTCTACTTATCGCACTCGTGACCCTAAGTTCAAGCCTTATCAAGATCTAGTCACACTCCTAGCCAAGCAGTTCCACAAGCTTATCTACATTCACACTCCACGCTCTCAGAATATCTTGGCAGATGCCCTAGCCTCTTTGGCCTTATCTCCCTCCTTCCCTCTCAGCCATAGTGCTGAGACTATCATTGTCCAGAGGTTAGAAGCACCTTCCATTCAGAACCCTTGGTTCGATAACCTCAGGGATTCTCTAATTTTGAAGGCAGAGAGAAGAGAAGCAAAAGAAGTGATGCTCATGGAGCTAGGAGAAATGATGGAAGAAGAAAGGCCATGGTACCACGAGATAGAGCAGTATTGCAAGGACGGTACCTTCCCAAAAGAAGCTGAAGCTGAAGATAGGAGAGCCATCCATAGAGCGGCACTAAGATATACGATTGTTAAAGAATTGTTATATAGACGTGCTCTAAACGGGATGCTCCTTAGATGCATGCCTGACGAAGAAGCCTGGAAGGTAGTGGAAGGAGCCCACTCTAGTGAGTGTGGAGGGCATGTGAATAGCCAGATGCTAGCTGAGAAAATCCTTAGGCAGGGCTATTACTGGCAAACTCTAGAAGAAGATTGTGCCATCTATGTCCTTAGATGTGTCAAGTGCTAGCTTCATGTCGATAAGATCCATGCTCCATCTTCTTCCTTACATCCACTGTTTTCCCCTTGGCCATTCTCCATGTGGGCCTTTGATATCATTGGACCTCTTGGTGATCCTAATGCTCAAATCAAACAGAAATTCTTCATTCTTACTGCCACTGAGTACTTCACCAAGTGGGCCGAAGTAGAAGCATTTGCAAAAATCAAAGGATCAACCGTGTGCTGGTTCA
Organism: Colocasia esculenta; assembly: GCA_014218235.1. Taxonomy (NCBI): domain Eukaryota; kingdom Viridiplantae; phylum Streptophyta; class Magnoliopsida; order Alismatales; family Araceae; genus Colocasia; species Colocasia esculenta. The sequence goes on from CM024755.1 coordinate 70,166,073, forward strand.
TCATGAAGAATATCATCTCACAGTTTGGAGTGCCAAGTAGCTTCGTCACCGACAACAAACCACAGTTCATATCTCAAGGGCTTCATGACCTATGTAAGAAATTCAACATTTCTCTGCATCATTCGTCTTCGTACTATCCATAGGGCAACGATCAAGCTAAAGCCACAAAGAAAACACTTTTGAAAAATTTAAAGAAAACTTGTGAGTCTCATAAATTTGTTGATTGGCCTGAGAAATTAATTGAAGCTCTATGGGATTCCTGTACCTTCGTCCGCACGCCCACAGGGCAAACTCCTTTTTCACTTATGGGATAGAGGCGATATGTCCACATGAGATACTCATTCCGTCGCTAAGAGTATAGTTGGATAAAGAACTTAACCTCGATGAACGTCGAGAGGTGTTACTTACACAGCTGGAACTCCTAGACGAGCGGCGTCTAGCCGCGGCCGATCATGTGCTTTCATATCAAAATAGACTCTCAATATCCTTTCAAAATAAAGTGATTGAGTGTAAATTTCAATAAGGAGACATGATCTTGAAGAGAATTTTCATAAAACCTGGAGGTCCTAGGTCAAAATTACAAGCTAATTGGGAAGGTCCCTACGTCATCAAAGAAGTGTACCCTGGGAATGCATATAGGCTAGTGAATGCCGAGGGTAAGGAGCTCTCTCACCCGTGGAATGGGTTGTACCTTAAAAGATTCTGCCCCTAATAAAAGATTTTTGATAGAGGCACTATTTTGCAAAGGAATGCTAGCAGTCATGAGTCTCACATCCGTTTCATTGTTGTCAAATAACCCCCGGGTCTAGCCAACACACACAGTACGGCAACCTACGGTCGATTTCCCTTAGACAAAAGTGTTCCTACTTAGCCCTAGTGTAAAGGAGCGAAGGTCTATTCTCTTCTTGCTCGAACAAGGCCTAGGGGCAAGGGAAGCTAACGTGTAGACGAGGGAGGATATAGATCATGTGTGAATGAAATTTCAAATAGAGACGGTCAGTTCAAAAGAAAGAAATAACAAAAACAGTCAGTAAGTAAAAACTAAGAATAGGGGAATGGCAAAGAGTGGCAAAGTCCCCGTGAGACGAAAACGAGCCCGGTCGTACGCATGCCCCAAACAAAAGCAACGACCACAAAGTCTCTGGATAACAGACGAAATCCATGTGAGATACACCCTCAGGAGTCAAACAAGCCAGTGTCCCAAGCACCAACGCCAAGTCTTATCCCCTTAAGTCTTCCTATCCCCATTAATGATCGGAACACTCCCACACCAGGTCTGTGTAGGAACACTAGCGACTAGGGGCAATCAGCCATAAGAAAGCAAAAAATAAATGCACACTGCACCTATGGGGTATTTGACAGCGTAAGATGGGAGGTGAGGTTCACAACTAATTTCCCAAGTGCAAGGGTGCCTCTAGAAAAAATTCAAAATCCCATAAAATCAAAAAATCTAAAAGTCCAAAAAATTAAAAAAATTCAAAGTCCAAAAAAAAATCAGAAAATCCAAAAAGTTTAAAAAAATCTGAAAATCCAAAAAGTCCAAAAAAATTCAAAAAATTCAAAAACCCAAAAAATATAGATGTACATATCGTTTTAGCATGCATTATTTTCTTTAACTTTTCGCCTATTTAATAAGGCTCAGCCCCTTGACTATTATGAAGTTAAAGTCATTCCTTACTTAATGCAAGGGGCTGAGCCAAAGAGCAAATCTAACTTGTTTTGCCAAGTGTGCAGGGACAAAAAATCTTTGAGCAGTGCAACAATGAACTCAGTTTTCTCTCTCTCTCTCTCTCTCTCTCTCTCTCTCTCTCTCTCTCGCGCACTCGGATCTCATGTCTCACTCGTGTCAATCACAATTCCTTCAATCATACAAATTGGCACAAAAGTAAAGAGATCCACTAATATGAACATCGTGTACAAGATACAGGGGAGGTGGCTCACAAACACCTCACTGTACACCACCACTCTCCCCAGATCCCTCCTGCCTCTCGGGTGGGGCTGGCATCTCGCCAGCACCCCTAGTGCTCTGAGCACTCGTCTCTCCCGCCTGGCGTCTCTCCTCCTCCTCGTTCCTCTGACGACCGGAGGAACCCGCTAGGTACTGCCTAACAGAGGCGCCGCTCACCCCGCTCACTCCACTCCTACTCCGAGCAGCCTAGCTTATCAACGCCATGCAGCTCTGAAGCTCCTAAACCAGGCACTGCTGCACGGATATATCGATGCACAGTCGGGTCAGCTCTGCCTAGTCCACTGACGATCCATGCACACGTAGTGTCGCCAGCTCCCTCGTCAGCTCCGCCACCTGGGACACCGCTGCCTCCGCCTGTATGCGCCACCGGTGAAAGATGTGCAGAATTATACAATATGGTAATCTAGAAGGGGGATTGAATAGATTACTATCAATTAAAAATATAATAACCTTCTTTTCAGTGGAAACACAGACTTTTGATATTTCAAACAGAGTTTAAATCAAACTGAGATGTGTGTTAGTTGTAAGTAGATAGAATAGCAATTTATCTAGCGTGTGAAAGATCAACATGCCTACCAAACATCTAGCGTGAAACGTTCAACTTGTGTATCCTACTTGTGATTTAAGGTGGTTCGGAGTACACAACATGTGTATCCTACGTCCACCGTCCACACACACACGTAGAAAGACTGCTTATGAGCAAGTTCACTCGCTACAACACACACACACTCATGTAGTAAGATGTAAACCACGATCAGAACAATGTGACAAACGTGAATCAAGCACAAGGACGCTTGACTCAACAACACAGACACACATATATAAAAAAATAGAGATAAAGAAGAGTTCAGAGTTGAGATTTCAAATCCTGATGTAGAACTCTTCAGATGATTGTCCTGATGTACTTCAAGCTTCGTCTTGACAGGTATCAGTTGATGGAGAAGCTTGAGAGATGGACAATCTTGCTTCAATCCCGTTTAGAAGATGTTTCTTTGGTTGCTTGGACGAACGGTTGAAGCAGAGCAGCAAAAAAATCTTCTCTCTTAAGACTTTGCTTAGGGTTTTGAGTTATGGCTGCTTCTGTACGAAAATAACTCCAAAGAGTTCCTTTTATATGGGTGTTCAAGTATGGAGAGTCGTGGTAAAAGGAAACACCCAAGTCAGAAACATATGGAGATCTCGTATTGAGATTTTCTCTTCGTCTGTCGACAGCAAGAATTGCATCTGTCTACAGATGTAGATAGATTTGCAAAAGGCAGAAGGCTGGCTTTCTGGGAGATAGTTCCCTGTGTGGATCTGTCGACAGGCGATTTGGGTCTTTCGACAGGCACACCTTGCCTGGAGCCTATGTGTTCTATCTGTGCAGATCTGTCGACAGGGATCAGTGGGGCAGTCGACAGGTACACCTTGCCAGTACCCTATAAGATCTGTCTGTACAGGGCTGTCGACAGGCATTTTGGGGGTTGTCGACAGGTACTTATCTTTTGTGCTTTTCTTGATCTTTTTGCTCTTGTTTTGGTACATTGTCTTGTATGCAATCTCACCTACATTTAAGAACATTGTTAGTGAGATAATGTGAACATTTAGATAATCAAATTAAACATGTGATTCTTGAATAACATTTGCTTGACTTGTCATTCTTATCATGTTTCACACATACATATCACATGAAATTTTATTGTGCATGAAATGCTCATTGATTGCTCATCATCAAAAACAAACATCTCAATTATGAATCCATGTAAACCCAACATTCTCCCCCTTTTTGATGATGACAAAATTTCAATTAATGCACATTGATGTTTCTCCCCCTTTTGACAACATCCAAAAAGACACGTCATGCACACATGAATAGAGCAAATAACTGTGATTCTCATTGAAGTGGCAAGCATTACACACAGTTACAAGATGTAGTGACAACGTGACAAAAGGAAATGTAGGGAAGAATAACATGACCAATAAAGCAAACTAGTACATCAAGAACAAGACCATGACCATGACCCAAACACAGTGGACACCTAAACTCTCTAAGAAGCATCATTGCCAAGCGGTGTAGAGGCCTGGCGAATGTCATGAATCTCTGTGGAGAGTCTAGTAAGTCTAAGCTAAAGCTGGACTTGAGTGTCAGCTAGTGCTTCAATGCTTGTATCAACAGTGTCCAATCATTCATTCAGGTGCTCAAAGCCTGTGGTCATTTGAAGTTGCATCTGTGCCATTTGAGTAGTGATGAAATCTCGAAGAGATAGCTCAGCAGGCACTTGGTCATCTACAACATCTTCATCTTCATCTCTCGGAGCATCTATTGGCTCGGACTGGGAGTCTTCATTAGCATCCTCACCATCCTCAGCAACGTCGTCTTCTTCATCATCCTCAGCAATTGTCGGACCCTTACCCTTGAGTTCTCTGGACACAACCCCATCAACCATTTTGTAGCCCATCCTGTGAGTAGCAGTGAGATCAAAGGAGCTATGAGACTTCAGGTGTGTCATCTCTTCTTTGGAGATTTGGATGCCAAGAAACAAAAGAAAAGAAGTGATTGGACATGCATAAGGCATAGACCTATTGGAATTGCGAAGGCATACCCGGATGTGAGAGAGTAAAAGGAGTGGTAGGTTGACTGGTTCACATTTAAGAAAGGCGTGAAAGAGGGATTTGTGAATGGCAGTCACAAGTTCCCGACTACCATCCTTGGGGACGATGATTGTGGTAAAGATATGGTGGATGAGACGATGAAGATGAGAGAAGGAGTTGGCATTCAGTTGCACATGATTTTTAGATGAATCGTATGGCTGCCCAGTGACGAGTGTATATTACTCGGATGCTAATGGGTGATGTTGCATGATATCAAGGCCAGTATTTGGAATTTGAAGTGCAATAGAGAAAAGATTAGGAGTGATCAGAAACGGGGTGCCTTTCACCTTGGTGTAAAGATCACCTTGAGCGGTTTCCCGGAGATTGTTGTAGAACTCCGTCACAGTGGTGGGAGAGTACTGCGTGTGAGAATAGCGGAAGGGAGACCGCCCCTGGGTATCAAAAAGTGGCAGCAACCCAGGAAACATGTCTTCCAGAGACCTGAAATCAACATATCGGGGCTGCACGAACTTGGTGAAGGTGCCATGAACATTGAGAAGCTGCAGATCTGAAGGAATGATGAGTTCCGGTAGCCGATCATCCCGATGCTTCGTCCGGTGATCGGTGTGAGCCCTGGAACCCTCGTCTGCTTGGGGAGAACGAGGACGGTGATGGGAGACAAGCTTCTTGCTCTTGGGAGCCATTAGAAAGAGGGATGGTCGAGTAGAGTGGGATGTGAAAAGTGGAAGGAAGCACGGGCAGGAGGTAAAACCCGAAGAGGGAGACTCTGCTCTGCGCCCTGGAGAAGGAGGGTTTGTGTGAAGATGGAAGGAGGAGGGAGTTTTTGGAAGGGGAAAGGGAGGAAAGGGTCGTGTGTTCCTTTTAAAGAAAGTGGGAAGGGATTTGAAAAGACTGGGACCCACAAAATCCGTCCTAGACAGCAGCCCGTTGGGCTTCCAAATTATGTCTGCTGCCGGCTGTCGACAGGTGAACAGTGCCCTGTCGACAGGCACTTGCAGAAAGTGCGCCAGTAATGTATTTTGACAAGATTTTTCAAGGCAATGAGTGTCCAATGTGTATATAAGATGAAAAATAGGTAAATACACATTATAAAATGTCATACCCACTAATAATTAGGACATGTCAATTATCGACAATGGTTGAGTGATAATATTCCAGGAATCTCAGGGTATGGCATTTAGAAAACACCGGTGAAGAAGATATGAACATAAGATAACCCCTTTGGATAAAACCGTTGTAGAAAAACATGTTCCTTTGTGTGTGATGTTCAGATGGTACTTTGAAAGTAATGTCTGCATGAGCGATTAACAATAAACAACACATTGCCTTTGATGTAAAAGGTTGAAGGCTACACTCTATTTCTTGCATTGATTTTATTTTATTTTTTTGTTTTTGTGTCAAGTTAATGTGGGAAAAGTAGCAATTAGGATCACTATCACCTTTTAACATGAAGGTAGACATTTGGGATGCCCGTACCCCCAGTTACTCAGTGTAAGTAACCAACATACTATTGTGTAGAGATAATGAAAGGACTTTTTGATGGGAAGATAGACATGTGTGATGCCCATGTCCCCGGTTACTCAGTGATGCTCATCATTGCTCTGCCTTTGTCCCATTTAAAAAAAAATTTATGAACTTTTGAGTGTTTGAAATAAGTAGCTTTTCTCCTTTTTTTTTGTTATATATATTCTTAACAATCAACGTCAATGATTATTTAAGGTCAATGGTTAATGTAAAACATTAAGTTCAAAAACCTTCTTACTTATCAAACCAGTTAGAAACATGATAATCCACAAAGGAGTTATTCAAGTGAGTTAGGTTAAAATCATTAGATTTGATCAATGTTGTCTAGATGACACAACCTAGACTCAGGCACAAAATATTATATCAAAATCATTGTGATGTGGACAATGTCGTTGATATTATGTGGATATGAAAGATTATAACATAAGTAAGCACCAATTTACACCTTAGATACATCAGTGAAGCATGCTCATGAAGAATGTTGAGACAAGACAAGCAAAAACTCAGCAAGAGGTGCATCTGTCGACAGCCATTAGGTGCCTGTCGACAGATTTAGATAGTGTGAAGTAATTGAGTTCAGGTTGGTGGAGTCTGTCGACAGGTACAGAGTGGTCTGTCGACAGATGGGAACAGTCTGAAGAATGATGAGTTTCGGAACTGTGCCTGGCTGTCAACAGCAGAAGAAGTGGTTGTCGACAGATGCACACAGGGTGCATTTTCTGGGTTTTGTGAAGGCATATCTGTCGACAGGCTGTTTGGGGTTGTCGACGGGAGCTTTGAAACTTTAGCTTTAAGGCTTTGAATTGAGAGTGATGTGAACCAGAAGATTGAGGGATAAATGCACAGTGAATATGAAGGGTATCCCTTATGAATTTCACTCACCTAGCCTTAACTTACTCCCCCATAGTTTGTGCATGTGAAGACTCAACAAGCAAGCAATTCAAGACACATTGGCACAAGTTTAGCAATAAATTGTAGACAAGTTCATGAATAAGGATAGACCACCAAACAAAAAATCCATTTGTGTGCAAAAGTGAATGGGGAAATTGAAAAGAATCCACATACCTAATTCAAAGTAGATGACCCTGATTTGCAACTTGACTATGGATACGTGGCGGAGAATGTTTTCTCACGCATAATGAGAGTTTCCAAACAAGCATAACTTGTTCTTCCACATATCACCATTTGATATACCTCATAGTCGGTGCACATAAAGAACATATGCTTTAAAGTTTGGTATGGGCTTCATTGCATTTTGCACAATCCTAATTCTCTTCTCAATGTTGTGAATCTATCCTCAGCCAATGGTTTTGTGAAAATGTCAGCTAATTGCTTATCAGTGGGTATGAAGCTAAGCTCCAAGGATTTGTTGGCTACTTCATCTCTCAAGAAGTGATGACGAATCTCAATGTGTTTTGTCCTAGAGTGTTGGACTGGGTTCTTGTAAAGATTGATGGCATTAGTATTGTCACATAAGATAGGTGTGCATCCAATGTCAATATTGTAGTCAGACAATTGACTTTTTATCCATAGCACTTGAGCCGCACAACTCCCCGCAGCAACATACTCTGCCTCTGCAGTGGAGAGTGCAACTGAGTGTTGCTTCTTGGATGCCCACGAAACCATGCAACCACCAAGTAATTGGCAGTACCCACTAGTGCTTTTCCTGTCTATCTTACATCCAGCATAATCAGCATCAGAATATGATATCAAGTCAAAACTACTTCCTGCGGGATACCAAAGACCCAAATCATATGTACCTGAGAGATATCTGAATATTCTCCTAACTACAACCAAATGGCTTTCCTTTGGACTAGATTGATATCTAGCACAAAGGCAAACACTGAATTGTATATCGGGTCTACTTGCAGTAAGATAAAGGAGTGAGTCAATCATACCTCGGAATTGCTTTGCATCTACCAGTTTACCTTTCTCATCATTTTCCAATTTTATGCTTGTGCTCATGGGTGTTGAAGCAGGTTTGGCTTGCTCAAACTGAAAACGTTTTAGAAGCTCCTTGACATATTTCTCTTGATTAATGAAGAAGCCATCTTCATGTTGCTTCACCTGCAAACCAAGAAAGAATTGAAGCCCCCCCATTAGGCTCATCTCAAATTCACTGTGCATATGTTTAGAAAACTCCTCACACAGTGATTGGTTAGTGGACCAAAGATAATGTCGTCCACATAAACTTGAACAACAATTATGTGATTGCGAACTTTCTTAGTAAATAGAGTTTGGTCCACTTTACCTCTTGAGTAGTTTTTACTCACCAAAAAGTTGCTCAGTCTGTCATACCAAGCTCGGGGTGCCTGTTTCAAACCATAGAGAGCCTTGTGTAGTTTATAAACATGGTTGGGAATTTCAGCATTTTCAAAACTGGGTGGTTGAGAGACGTAGACTTCCTCTTTGATGTAGTCATTCAAGAAAGCAGTTTTAACGTCCATTTGAAAAAGTTTGAACTTATGTGAGCATGCATATGCCAATAAGATTCTCACTGCTTCAAGTCTAGCTACAGGGGCAAAGGATTCTTCAAAGTCCACACCAAATTCTTGATTGTATCATTTTGCTACCAGTTTATTCTTATTTCTCACCACTTTACCCTCTTCATTTAGTTTATTCCTAAAGACCCATCTTGTTCCTATGACAGAAATTTCAGACCAAATCGTTTGCCATTGAGACTCAGTGTTGTAGTAGGTCCAAAAAGGTCCATGTGCAACAATTCATAAGGTTTAGAAGTACTTACCGGTGCTTTTGATTTGAAGGATTTCCGAGTTTGCTTTCCCTGTGCACATAAATCACAAAAGTTTTCATTCTTATTGAACGAAATTTCAGGAAGTCCATTTACCAGTTTCAGCCTCATGATCTTGTGTAAGACATTGTAGCTTGCATGCCCAAGCCTACGATGCCACAAGGTAAGCTCATCCTGTTTACTTGCAACAAGACACAAATTTTCATTTTCTGGATCATCTAGATCAACCAAATAAATGTTGTTAATTCTTTTTCCAGAAAAATTAAGACTTCATGTTTCCTTATCAACAATTTGACATGAATTTGATTCCAAGACAACTTTATGACCGTTATCACACAGTTGGCTTATGTTAAGCAAGTTATGGTGAAGACCATCAACTAACAGTACATTGTCTATTGAGTTGGAGACATACTTACCAACCTTACCTGAACCAATGATCTGGCCTTTATTGTTACCTCCAAAAACAACTTGACCACTGTCTTTTTCCACCAGCAAGCAGAATTTATCTTTGTCGCCCGTCATGTGCCTCGAGCAGCCACTATCCAGGTACCACTTGTTTTGTTTTTGGGCTGCTAGGCATTCTTGCATATGTGGATCAGACAAGAAGTTTTGGTACCCAAATTACTTTGGGTCCCAATGTATTATTCATGCCAAAAAGTAAATACTTCAGAATCAAAACTTGTTTGAGTTTCAGTTTATTTGGATTGTTCCAGCATTGTTTTTCATTGTGCCCAAGTCTCTTACAGAAATTGCATGATGAAGATTTTTCCAAAACAGTGGGTTTGTTATTCTGAGGAACATGCATGGGCATTTTACCCTTTTGTTGCCTGGTTGGCTTTTCTTTGGGAGTATGTTTCTAGACCTGTCGACAACCCTTCTTGGGGCTGTTGATAGACTTCTTAGTTGTGTTAACAGCTGAACTGATTTTCTTGGCTTCCTATTTCTTACCCTTGGCTTGACCTTTCTGATTCTTGGAAGGGACTTGATTTTTCTGATTCTTGGAAGGGACTTGATTTTTTTTTATTCTTGGATGGGACTTGATAGATTGTGCTTGGGCTAGAATCAACAAAAGAAGTTATCAAAGTCTCTCCCATTTTCTTTTGTTTTACTGGTTGATATCCAATTCCATATTTTGCAACAAAGATATTTGATCCTAGAATGGCATCAAGATTTTGCTTTCCCTTTACAAACCTTGTAAAATCTTCAGATTTTCCTTTAAGGTCTTTTTCAGCTTGTTCCAACTTATTCTTAGTTTCTTTATGTTCATTTTGAAGAGATTCAAGAGAGTTAGTCAGACTTTCCTTTTCCTTTTGAATTTCTTTCAATTTTGTTTTCAAACAGTCCATTTCTCCAATGTGAGCTTCCTCATCAATTTTCATCATTTCAATTTCTTTAGTTAAGGCAACAACTTGTTCATCATTGTGTGTGTTATGAACAAGAGAATTGATTTTCTTTTTCAATGCCTTGTTTTCATATTTGAATTCACAGAATTTTTCAAACAGGATAGTGTATGCTTCTTCCCATTCATCAACAGTATAAGTTTCAAGGGAAGAGTTTACCTCATTGGAGTCGTCGGTTCTTGCCACTAGACACTGAATTTCTTCATCTCCAGAGGCTTCTTGTGCGTCCTCATCTTCATCTTCATCACTCCAAGTTGCCAACATTGCCTTGGCCTTCTTGAAGGTGAATTTCTCTTTCTTCAGTTTTTTCTTGAGTTCGGGGCATTCTCCTCTCATATGCCCTTGTTTCTTGCACTCATAGCACACAATGTCAGATTTTTTGTTAGACTCAAATTTATTTGAGAAATCATTCTTTTGGAAGGATTTGGAATTACCTGAGCCTTTCCTTTTGAATTTGAGGAATTTCTTGATTTGTCTAGTGAGCATGGCCATTTCATCATTTTCACTATCACTAGACGTTTCAGGTTCATCACTTTCTTGTTGAACCTCCTTTTTGGATCTAGAGGAACTTTTGCTTGAAGCTTTTATGGCAATTGACCTTTTTGGATTTTCTTCAGTTTCTTTCCTTTACACATTTATTTCATATGTCATCAGGGAGCCAATTAGTTCATCCAATTTCATCTTTGAGAGATCTTTTGAATCCTCAATGATAGTGGCCTTAGTGTTCCATGAGGATGGAAGAGACCGAAGTATGTTCCTCACTAAGTCACTTTCTGAGTATTCCTTCTTAAGACCTTTCAATCCATTTATTATTAGCATGAAACTTGCAAACATATCTGAGATACTTTCATCATTATTCATCTTAAACATTTCATGCTCAAAAATTAGCATGCTTACTTTGGTTTCCCTTACCTCAGACGTACCTTCATATATGAGTTCAAGCTTGTCCCACATCTCCTTCGCTGAGGTGCATGTGGAGAGTACTCTTGAATACTCCTTGGGATGCACTGTGCACTGCATCATGTTCAGGGCGCTCCAGTTGAGAGTTCCCTTTGCAATCTTATCCTTCGTCCAGGTATCTTCGTCCTCAGGAAGGGTGTATGCTCCTTTGCTGACAATTTTCCATAGCTTAAAATTTTGAGCTCTCAGAAACACCTGCATACGATTTTTCCAGTAATAATAGTCTGTGCCATCAAAGAAGGGTGGCCTGGTCACTGAATGTCGCTCGACCATATACCCCTTGTTAGATTCCATGTGATCGAGAATCTCCTGATCGTGAGATCAACCAATTAAGACAGTAAATCGGAGAAACCTCGCTCTGATACCAATTGAAAGATGTGCGGAATTATACAATATGGTAATCTAGAAGGGGGGTTGAATAGATTACTATCAATTAAAAATATAATAACCTTCTTTTCAGTGGAAACACAGACTTTAGATATTTCAAACAGAGTTTAAATCAAACTGAGATGTGTGTTAGTTGTAAGTAGATAGACTAGCAATTTATCTAGCATGTGAAATATCAACATGCCTACCAAACATCTAGTGTGAAATGTTCAAACTACAGACACGATGATTTAAGGTGGTTTGGAGTACACAACTTGTGTATCCTACGTCCACCGTCCACACACACACGCAGAAAGACTGCTTATGAGCAAGTTCACTCGCTATAACACACACACACACTCACGTAGTCTGATGTAAACCACGATCAGAACAACGTGACAAACGTGAATCAAGCACAAGGACGCTTGACTCAACAACACACACACACACAGATATAAGAAAAGTTCAGAGTTGAGATTTCAAATCCTGATGTAGAACTCTTCAGATGATTGTCCTGATGTACTTCAAGCTTCGTCTTGACAGGTATCAATTGATGGAGAAGCTTGAGAGATGGACAATCTGGCTTCAATCCCGTTCAGAAGATGTTTCTATGGTTGCTTGGACGAACGGTTGAAGCAGAGCAGCAGAAAGATCTTCTCTCTTGAGACTTTGCTAAGGGTTTTGAGTTGTCGGTGCTTCTGTACGAAAATAACTCCAAAGAGTTCCTTTTATATGGGTGTTAAAGTATGGAGAGTCGTGGTAAAAGGAAACACCCATGTCGGAAACATATGGAGATCTCGTATTGAGATTTTCTCTTCGTCTATCGACAGCAAGAATTGCATCTGTCGACAGATGTAGACAGATTTGCAAAAGGCAGAAGGCTGGCTTTCCGGGAGACAGTTCCCTGTGTGGATCTGTCGACAGGCGATTTGGGTCTGTCGACAGGCACACCTTACCAAGAGCCTGTGTGTTCTGTCTGTGCAGATCTGTCGACAGGCATCAGTGGGGCTGTCGATAGGTTCACCTTGCCAGTACCCTATAAGATCTATCTATGCAGGGCTGTCGACAGGCATCTTGGGGGCTATCGACAGGTACTTGTCTTTTGTGCTTTTCTTGATCTTTTTGCTCTTGTTTTGGTACATTGTCTTGTATGCAATCTCACCTACATTTAAGAACATTGTTAGTGAGATAATATGAACATTTAGATAATCAAATTAAACATGTGATTCTTGATTAACATTTGCTTGACTTGTCATTCTTATCATGTTTCACACATACATATCACATGAAATTGTATTGTGCATGAAATGCTCATTGATTGCTCATCATCAAAAACAAACATCTCAATTATGAATCCATGTAAACCCAACAACCGGGCCACCTCCACTGCTGATGTCTCCGCCTGTGTGCGCAGCTAGTCCACCTCTGCTGCCGAGGTCTCCGCCTATAGGCGCCACTGTCTGATCGACACTGTCGCCACATCGGCTTGCTCACGCCAATGACTCGCCTGGCCAGTAGCGGTCCTCAACTCTGCTACCTGTGTCAAAGCGTGTTAGTATGTCAATTCCAAATCAAATTAAGATCAGGTTTAGTGTTACACTTACCCTCTCCTCCAGCGTCGTCTCCGCCTCCTCGGCCCTCCTCAAGGCACTGGCCAGTCGGTCTTCTAGATCCGACTGGGAATTCTCCGCTGCTGCCCAAGATGAGGACGCACCATCCTGTGTCACCCTCAGCCTCGTCAACTCCGCACGCTGCACATGGAACACTTGCCAATTCTTCTAAAAAACTTAAAAATCAGGTAAGTATCAGGTAAGATACTCTCATATTCTTTTTTTATTTTTTTTGAGAATTCTAGAGAGAGAAGCTCCAGTTTCTTTTTCGGTTTAGGTCGTTTTGGCCGCCGCCGGCCCTTGGGCCGGCAGCATGGCCATGGCGGGGCGGGCTCCTGCTCCCCCTGGAACCCTCTCCTTCGCACGGGTGCTCGCCGCTTCCCTGGAGTTGCCCGAAATCCCAACGGAAATCCACTCGCCAAGTTTCACGGACAAGGGAGAGCCCGCAGTTTTCTTCACGCGAGAGGAGATGGAGGCGTCGCTTTTACCCTTCAATTTCTCGGTTGTGGCCAAGACGCCTTATGGGCGGCCTGCTTTCCCGGATATCCGGACTCATCTCACGTCCAGGTGCGGCATTAAAGAATCCTTCCTCATTAGCGCGCTGGATAATTGGCATCTGCTTCTGCGGTTCAAATGTCAGGATGACTTTTTACGTGTGCTTCTTCGAGAATCTTTGCATGTCAAAGGCAAGTTATTCAAGTTTTTTAAGTGGACTCCCCTGTTCAAACTCTCTGAAGATCCTTCGACTATTCCGGTCTGGGTGGATTTCCCAGGTCTGTCGGTAAATCTATATCAGAAAAAGTTATTATCTTCAATTGCGGCTAACGTCGGTCCGGTTTTACAAATAGCCCATGCAACGGAGTTTTTGATTAACACGAAGGCCGCCAAAGTTTGTGTTGAAATTGATCTTCTCAACCCACATCCTGAAAAGGTCTGGATAGGTTTGGGCGATCTTGGAGGATACTGGCAAGAAATTTCTTATGTTAACATCCAGGATTATTGTGTCGTCTGTCGACGACTCGGGCATTCAAATGATAGGTGTCGTTCGTTGCAGGATATTTCCAAAGCACCTATCAAAGAGACCCTCCCTAAACCTGCTGATCCTGCTCAACGCGTCTGGGTTCCTAAGCATGCGGTTGTGCAGATGGTTGGGGAGTCTTCTTTGCGGGTGCAAGATGATAACGTGACGGTTGAGTCAGGGGGGCCCTCTCTCCATGACCTGGCTATTGCACCTCTGACGTCTCAGGGGGTAGATCAGCCTCCCGCGGAGGTCCTTCAGGTTCAGAAAGAATCTCTGGATCACGTCCATGTGCAAGCCTCTCCTCCTGGGGTGGTTGTTAGTCCTGATGATAATTTACATGGTACTGTTCTTCCCGGTATTCTATCGTCTTTAGAGAACCTCTCGCCAAGGCGTCATGGCAATCTGCATGGAGGGCAGGAGAGACAAGGCGAGGTTGCACCACTTGTAGAAGGGTCAGTTTCTTATGTCTGTTCAGTAGGACACAATATCGTGCAAGCCTCTTCTCCTACCCGGGCGGCTGGTATCCATAAAGATAGTGTGCATGGTACTGTAGATCCAGGTAATATCTCTTGTTTGGAAAATATGTTGCCTGCTTCTATCCCAGGTGACCGAGGTTCTGCTGGTGGGTTTGATACTGCGTCCTTAGCTCTGCTAGACAATTCGCTCATGCATATGAATTCTGCACTTATTTCTGACACTCATCGGAGAGACCAAGTTTGCACCAGGGCTCGAGCTCGGTCGTTGGAGAAGGGGAAGGATCCAGATTTCCCATGAATTCTGCTATATTATGGAATATCAGAGGTGTTGGGAATTCTACTTCCAGGAGGAGTCTCAAAAACTTAGTTTCTCAACACCACCCTTCCGTAGTGGCTATCTTTGAACCAAAACAGCCTGCTGCTAAGGCTTCTCAACTTTCGTCCTATATTCATCTGGATGCCTTCACGTGTAACAGGGATGAGGATCCTAAACTCTGGCTATTCTGGGACTCTTCCCTCTCCTTGGAGGTGATAGCAAAGACTGATCAGTATGTCACGTTGGGCCTTCGCTCTGCTTCTGGATATTCATCTTATTACACTTGTGTTTATGCTTCTTGCGATGTTGGTCGGCGTCGTATTCTTTTTGATGATCTTTTGCAATTTAGTGCTTCTGTGGATGTTCCATGGCTGATAGGTGGGGATTTTAACTGTATTGCTCACCCGTCCGAGAAATTGGGCGGCTCTTTTGGCAATACGACTGGTATGATTGACTTCAACGCCTTTATAGCGGCTTCAGGTCTGTTTGATGCTGGTTACATGGGTTCCTCTTTCACGTGGAACAATAATCGTGTAGGGAATGCTAATATCCGAGCTCGACTTGATCGGGTTTTGATTAATGACAAGTTTCAAGATGTGTGGCCTAACCTCCTAGTGCACCACCTGAGGAGGGGTCCATCGGACCATCGTCCGTTGCTCCTTTCTTCTGTTTCCTCCCCTCGTGGGCCTAGTCGCTTTGTCTTTCAGAATATGTGGATCTCTCATGATTCCTTCTTGCAGGGAGTTCAGAACACTTGGACTAGTATCCAAATTAATCACGTTAATCCTTATATTCTGCCACATGTTAAGCTCAAGGCAGTTAAGCAATTTCTTACTCTGTGGAATAAAGAGGTGTTCGGTCATGTCTCTCAAATGGTTATCCTGACAGCTGAGGAGGTTGAGAAAAGGCAGCAAGATTTTGATGCTTCTCCTACGGAAGCTAATAGATCGGCTCTCTCATCTGCTAATGCTCAACATTTTCTTGCCTTGAACAGGGAGGAAACTTTTTGGAAGCAAAAGTCCAGAGTTGATTGGCTGCAAAGTGGGGATAGAAATACCTCTTTTTATCATGCAACTGTTAAATGCAATAGGAGGAAGAACTTTATCCATAGACTGAAAATCGGTAATACTAATGAATGGTGTATGGATCAGGAAATATTGAAGCAGGAGGCGGCTAATTATTTCCAAAGTTTGCTCACTTCTGCGGCTCATGAAGTTGACGTTGAGCTCCTTTCTACCATCCCTCAAACCATCTCCTCTGATCAGAATTCCATGCTGTGTATGACTCCCACGCCTGAGGAGATAAAAGGTGTGGTATTCTCTATGAATGGTAACAGTGCGCCTGGTCCTGACGGGTTTCCAGGGGTCTTCTTCTCTCATTGTTGGGATATTGTTGGCTCAGATGTCATCAAGGCTGTTCAAGGTTTTTTTGCTGGCTACCCATTTCCTAGAGGGATCTCTTCTTCTATTATTACTCTCATTCCTAAGGTGGACTCCCCAAGCTCCTTTGTTGATTTTCGGCCGATAACTTTATGCAATTTTGTGTTCAAATTTGTCTCCAGAATCTTATGCGACCGTTTAACACCCTTGCTGCCTTCTCTCATCTCGGAGAATCAAAGTGCCTTTGTTCAAGGGCGATTTATTCTTGATAATGTTGCTTTGTCCCGGCATATTCTGAGGGACATTCATCGTAAAGTTCGAGGCCACAACATTTTGTTCAAACTGGATATGGCTAAAGCCTACGACCGTATGGAATGGGATTTCATTCTTCAGGTGATGAGGAAGTTTGGTTTTTCTTCCAGATTTACCTCCCTTGTAGGTATGCTTCTGTCTAACTGCTGGTCTTCTATCATGTTTAATGGTGCCATTTCCGGTTATTTTAAATCTACTCGAGGCATTAGACAAGGTGACCCTCTGGCTCCCATTCTTTTTATCATTGCATCCGAGGTCCTCAGCAGGGGGTTGTCTAATCTCTTTTCTCAGGGAGAAATTAAGTATTTCCGTGGCCCTAGAGGGGGTTTGCAGGTGTCCCATCTATTATATGCTGATGACACCCTTGTTTTCATGAATGGGGAGATTTCTGGGGTCAAAGCTCTTTTAAGATTTCTAGAGTCGTATGAGCTCAGCTCGGGGCAGCAGGTTAATGCGGCAAAAAGTTGTTTCCACACCTCTGAAAAGGCGCCGCCTGCTCTTGTATCCCGGTTATCTTCAGTCACCCGGTATAAACACCAATCTGGTTCTATCAAGTATCTGGGCATTCCCTTGAAGGCAGGCAGATTAAAGGTTCATGATTTTAAATTTTTGGTGGATAGTGTTACTCGTAAGCTCGCAGGGTGGCGTTCGAAAATTCTTTCACAGGCTGGTCGAGCTGTCCTTATCTGCTCTGTGCTTCAAAGCCTTCCTGTATACTTGGCTAGCTCAATGTCTATCCCCATAGCCATCTGCCACCAGATTAATCGTATCTGTGCAAATTTTTTTTGGTAGGGTGCAGATGGACAGCATAGACGCCACTGGGTGGCGTGGTCTTCTTTGCAAAAGCCGTTTGTTGAGGGTGGTTTAAATTTCAGGGATCTGGGTGCTCTCCAAATGGCCATGGAGGCTAAACAAATTTGGAACATTTTGAATGGGGATTCCCTTTGGTCCAGGTATGCCAAGCAAAGATTTCTATCTCATTCGCATTTTAGTGATGTTATCAACCCTTTTCCTATGGGTATTTCCAAAAGAATTTTCTACCGAGCTCAGGAGGTTCTTCAGTCGAATATTAGATGGACGAGTGGCGATGGCTCCTCAGTTCGATTCTTCAAAGATATATGGCTGGGTCATCTTCCTCTTCGTCATGCTCTTCACAACTCCGCTGCCAGTATGCTGCAGCCTAATGTTACCCTTAAGGATATGGTGAATGATGAGGGTAATGTCATATGGGACTCCTTGACTGTTACACCTCAATATGTGAAAAGCTTGCTTTCAGACAAACCGGATACATTTGTCTGGTCGCCTTGTGGTCGGGGAGTTTTTTCTGTTAATTCTGCATATCATATTGCTGCTGATCATGGAGTTCCTCGTGATGTTTGGTGGAAACTGTGGCATCATTTGATCCCCCCGTGGGCAGCATTGTTTGGTTGGAGGCTTCTTCACAGGGCGGTGCCTGTTGACTCCAGGATTATAGATTGTGGTTTCTCTATGGTTTCAAAATGTGCCTGTTGTTCTTCCCACAAGTAGGAATCTTTGGACCACTTATTTATTGACAGTGACATTGCTCAGGTCTTGTGGAAGTGGATTGCTCCGCTGTTAAGTAATCATTTAAACTGGAGTAACCACGTTTCAACCCGGTTATGGAGTGTTCTTGTTTCAACCCGTATGAAGTCGCCCGTTCTTTTTGCTGGTTTTGTCTCTTGTATTCTCATGCTGTGGGAAATATGGAAATTCAGGTGTTCTGCTCGCATGGAGGGCTCTTTCCGGACTGTGGACTCCATCAAGCGTACTATTACGATATCGGTGCGCAGAATTTTGGAAGGCGTCAATTTCATTGGTGATCTACCTTTTAACCAGGCTCAGATTCTTCACTCCTTCAACTTACAGGTTTCGGCTACCAGGAAGGCTCCAATTTTGGTCAAGTGGGTTCCTCCGTCCTCTGATTACAGTCTTAACGTGGATGGTGCCTCGAAGGGCAACCCGGGCATCAGTGGGGGTGGCGGCTGTGTCAGGGATTCTAGAGGCAATCTCTTATGTGCCTTTGCATTTTCGTATGGTATTGGTAGCAGTATTGTGGCAGAGTCAAGGGCGATCCATGATGGGTTACGGTTATCCTTGGAGCGACATTATCCGATTTCGATATTATATTCTGATTCTGCTGTTATTCTTAGAGCTATCTCAGTTGGGAAAGCTCCTCATTGGGCGGTCTTCCCTTGGTGGCGCGGTATTTGTGACATGATCCGTATCCTCAATCCGAAATTGGTGCATACCTATAGGGAGGGTAACCAGGTAGCTGACTCGTTAGCCAACTTTGCATGTACTAATGAGTCCTGTCTAGTTTTCTCCGAGCTTAGTGAGCTTCCTTTTAATGCTCGGGGTGCCTTATTGGTGGATCGGCTAGGCTTACCTAGTTTTAGACAGCCTTGATCTTCATTCTTTCTCTTGGTTTTTCTTTTGGTTGTTGGTGGAGATCTCTCTTGGAGTCGGGTGTAAGCTTCCTCACTTTTTTTATGGGAATAAAATCTACCCCTTTGGTGTTCGCCGGGTGGAGTGAGAACACCTTCTCCTGCTGGGAGGGGGTGCACTCTGCCTGTCGCTGACCCATTGGCGGCTTTAAAAAAAAAAAAAAAAGGTAAGATACTGATGTCTGAGTAAGTACTTACTAGTTGCTCCATCTCCCTCCTCGCCGCATCCTGGTCCTGCATGGCGGAGTGCGGTAGGGCGTGGAGCGAGGCGATCTGCCCGGCCACATCCACCTACCAATCATCAAAATTATTTCAGATCCAATTCAATTATGAGATATCACAAGGTCTGAGTCTAGAGGCTTACCAATCGTCTGGCGCCCCTGTAGACCCTTGCCCCATACTTCAAGGCAAAGGACTGTAGGTATGCCTTGTCAGACTCTGCGTCGGACCGGACCTGTCGTCCTCAGTGCTCCCAGTCTGCTATTTGCTCGTGGGCTTGCTCACGCCAGTCGGTCGTGTCATGGAGTCCCCGAAAACTCCGGCCTGGCCTAGGGGTCCTGCCTTGGCTAGGGAACTCCACAACACTCAGACGGAGGCCGAGCAACCTCTGAGTCAGATGCAAGTGCAGAGGTAGCACTAGGTTGAGAGCATGAACCCAAGTCGCCCTATCAAAGTAGGGGCGGGCCTGCTCCAACCAGGGATGTCTCTCATCTCCCTCACCCAGATATGGCTGCCACACCACCTGCACAACAAAGAGCACATCTAATCAGTAGCCAAGCACTTAAAAGAAATAAATTGGAGTTTGAGAACGGTATAACTTACATCTAGTTGCAGGTAGACGTCGATTGCATCCTGGATGGACACCAGTTGTTCCTCTAGGGGGTGCATGTCACGACACAGCACCCAACGTCGAGCTAGGGTCACTTCAGAACACCCCTCCCCAAGCCTAGGAGGTGGAGGTAAGTCCAGACCTGCAAGAAGAGAAGGCGCAGTAAGATCACATTGGCAATAATGAGGCAATTAAAGTAATAGGTCTAGAGAAAGAGAAGCGTACCTGACGAAAAGGGAAGAACCCGCTGATCGAAGTCTACCGGTTGGAGGAGCCCAAACTGTCGAACTGGTGCGCCAGAAGGGCCACACCCCATGCGTACTCCCCCACCTGGTCTAGATCCTCCAGCAATGGCAGGAACCAGCAGTGGACCTCGTCACCCCTCGTGGCAATCAAGAGTCTACCAAGAAAGAAGGTGAGGAAGCGGCGAAGGTCCAGATCCGCCTGGGCATCGGGCTCACTAGCCCAGGTCTCCCGACAGCCCCTCACCATTCGATCTAGCTGCTTATCGACTGTCTCTCCCACCTCCTTGCCTGCCTGCACTAAACCTAAAATCTCCTGCAGGTCTACCCTAGGAACTAAAGAAGACCTAGGACCTATAGTGAAGTCTAGCAACCTACGAGCTATCTCCCGGTAACATGGCTAGGTGAACCCACTGCCGGGCGGCCATATACTCTCAGCTCGGTAATCCTGCTGACATCCTCCAGGCTGGGGATCATGTGACCCCATGGAAACATGAAGGCAGTCGCCTCCGCCTCCCACCTGCTCCGTAGGGCCTGGGTGAGGGGAGCGTCCGCCCTCATCTGGTCCATCCTAAGGACCTCCCCAAAGCCCATCTCGTCCAACCTCTCCTTCTGAAACCCTGGGAGAGCCAGGTACACTGCCAGCACGAGCAACCAGAACACCCTAGCCCTCACCTCACCCTACAAGCACAAAAAAAAAGCAACTAGTCAGCACACTATCTACTCCACAGGCTTCTTGGCTGAGGTCGCATCGACCCAAGGGGTCGCAACCTTGTCGCGACGCTCCGATGCACCGCGATATGGTCGTGACACCGGGGGAGACCGTGACATTGTCACGACGGCCTTTGGCTGAGGAGACAATGTCGCAGCCTCTGACCCCGTCGCGACTATCCTTGTCGCGACGGGGCAGGCCGTCACGTTCTCAAACGAAGGCTGACTGGAGTCACCCTTGTCTGGTGGCCGTTCTCCTGGGCATTTCGCCCTACACAAGCCCTCTATAGGGCATCCACATCCCATCCACGTTGTTAATCAAGGGGCTAGGGTCTTGGACAACTACCTCTCTCATCGCCACTTCTCGTGCTTCGGCCGCCGCCGCCACATCCACTGCCGGTGCTTCCTCCTCCACCATCTCCAACTCGGGGAAGTCCTCCGCCGCCAGAGAAGCCACCTCGTGCCGTCGGGATGACCTCCTCGCTGCCGACCGTGTTCCCCTCTCACTTCCACCCTCGCCGTCGCCTTCCATCTCCGTTGAAAAGGGAAAGGAAAGAGAGAGAGATAGAGGGAGAGATTGAAGAAGGAGAGAGCAAGGAAAGAGTGAGAAAGTAGAGGGATTGCTGGTAGAGAATCGAATTGCCGAAGCTCAATCATCGGAGAGAAGGGCACTTGTGAGCGTGAGAGAGGGAAGAAGAGGGCTTTTGCATTTTTGAACCCTTGGTTCATGTCGCAACGCCTATAGACGTTGCGTTAAGATCATGGTGTCCAGGTGGGTCACGACAATGTCGCGACCTATCAACCCATCGTGACCTTAATGTGATGTCTGTTTTGGTCGCGATATCAACCGAACAATGCAAACAATTAATGAAATTCTGATTTTATTGATTTAAACCATCAATTACAGTTCCTAATCATACCTACAATCAACCAATCAGTATTTTCAAGCCCTAACTACCACCTTTTACATTTCCTACCATTCTCATGCACCCGATGCAGCCTTCGCCACGACGCGATCACCATGTGGTCGGATCCTCCTCAACGCTTGCAAGTACTCTTGGTACACATCCTCATCCTCTGCCACTGCTTCAGAAATAAGGCTTGCTGTGCACCCTTCCCAGCGGACAATGGCGCTCCTTACATCCCGCTCGTCTTGTTCATTATCCATCTTCCGTGCTTGAATCGGCGGGTAGTGGGAGAGGGTCGGTACGACTATGCGTGCTGCACCACGTTGTAGATAGCACCGGTCGCAGTTGTAGATGACCAATGCTTCATTGCCAATCAATCGTAGAGCAATGCCGACGCGCTGCGGAAGGCGGATGATCTTCTTATGGATGAATGTCAGCCGCATCTCAAATTGCTCCACGGTCAGTGCGTTCAAGTAAAGCCTCCACTCCTTCAATCCCTTGACCATTGCCGTCATGCACCATGCTTGAGTAGTCACGTGGAGCGGAGCACCGACAAAGGCAAGTGGGTGATGGGTCATGCTCATGCACTTGATGGAGGGGTCATCTGTCACCTTGAAATTTATATGCATGCCCATCCAGCATTCAAGGGCGACCACAGAGCCGAAGAGGGGTCCGCCGGTGGATGTAGAAGATAGTCCAGCATAGAGATATCCGAGGACAGATTGAGAAATGGACATACCTTCCCATACACAGCTGATGGTACTCAGGTTGGATGAAGAGTGGAGGTGATCCTGTGCAGGGAAGAGGATGACGCCGCATATACAGATGGCGGCGGCCTTGGCGATGGCGAGGTAGTTCCCTGTCATTCTCTTGCACTATGACATGATCCACTAAGAGAGAGGGAGGAGGTGGATGTAGCCTGGGCTTGTCATGGTGCTCAAGTCCCAGGTCCAAGTGGTGATCTCGCCGAGGATGACCTAGGAGTCTATGGTAGCCACGGTGTGCGCAATTAGGTGTTCCTCCCCTCTCCTGTCTTTAGGGAGCCCCAGTATGAGCTCCAACTCTTCCAGTAGGACGGTGGATTCGAATGAAGGGAAGATGAACGTGTGAGTCTGGGGATGCCACAACTCCACGAGTGCCGTGATGATGTCCCACACGTGCACTATCTTATGATAGTTCTTGGTCAGTACGAGGACGGTGGTGAGCGTCCACTCGCACAGTAGGTTAGTGGGTGCCACGAGAAGCGCGTTGATCATAGGCTCCATCCAGGGGATTTTAGAGTAGCACCTACCGCCCGGGAGGATCTAGAAGAGAAGAAGAGGGGGATGGCAGGAGATGAGAAGAGAAAAGAAGGAGAAAAAGAAGAGAGTGAGAGAAAATCAAAAAGAAGAGAGAGAAATTACTCACTTGAAGATCATGACTTGAGCTAATGTGGTCGGGCACGGAGGAGAGGCATTGGAGCGCTGCATGGGTCGTCCTCGCTGCTTTGGGGCCGCCATTAGGCATGGGGTTAGCTTGAAGAGAAGAAAAAGACCTCTTCAAGGCTAGAAGAGAGAAAGAAAATCAAGAGAGAGGAAGAGAGAGAGGATGAGCTCTGAGTTTAGAACCCTGCACCCCAATTTATAGAGCTCTAGGGGGTGCTAATCCCATCCCAATTCGTCCCTAGGAGTTAGAGTAGCAATAGGTTTAGGTTTAGGAGTCCCATGGGTAGTGGGATTAGCCTTAGGATAAGGATAAGGCTCAGTTTCGATGTTTATCGCACAGAATAATGTCGCGACGCCCCGATCCGAAGCATTAAGGTCGCGACCACCTATGGCGTCGCGACAATGTCGCGACTCCCAAAGGTGTCACGTTTATGTGTTTTGTATTTTCTTGTGTCTGTGCATAGTTTGCTTGCAATATTTGTTGTGTGTGTACATATTGTCTTTGTTTCATGTCAGTTATTATTTTGTTTATCATCAGAAAATCACAAAAAAAATCAAAAAATCAGAAAATCACATAAAAGTGAAACTTCACAGGTAAGTCAAGTAAGTATTCCTATCCTTACTCCCTCGCATTACTATATGGTAATCTACTTATTATATCACTTCAAGGACCGGCTGGTTCTCAATATGTTCTGGGATATGAGTTCCCCTTCATCAAAAACAGTGATGATCTAGGTGCACGTTGCTAATCGCCGAATAGGTCGTTAGGTTGGATAAGTTCGAGGATGATGGACTCTGTCTTGCATAGTGGTTGCTAGAAGATTCTCGACCCATTCTTGTCTGATTTAGCAATATTATCCTTGATATATTTTCTATTTTCTCCTTTCTTTGCATTTGTTTTAATAATTTCTTTTCTTTTTAGCCCAACATGCATCATGTAGGATTTTGAGTTATCATGACTCATTCCTGGCTAATGCTGAGCCCATGTTGAGTGCCCAACCATTATTCATGTTCTGAACAAGAAATCCCATTCCACTGCGAATCGGAAGGTCTGTCTCCGAACGAGGTGCTGTTGCCAGTCTGTCAAGAATTTCCCTATCTGGATTCTCTATCCAATTTTTATCTTATTCTTTTTGATCCGTTTTGGTTGCGAATGGCTCCCAGGGCAGAGTCAGAGTTACTTGCCTGGCACGCACATGTCCCGCCAAAATGAAACCTACAGGCCAATCTGCTAGGGTACCTCTCAATCGAGGGGTTGATCGTCCTTTTCTTTCTCTTTCTCGTCAGGACTTGTGTTTTCTCCTTGCATTCTGGTCGAGTAGCTAACTCGGGGCGTTCTTGAAGATTCCAATTGCTTGTTCACTACATCGGGTGTCTCTTTACCTTGGCTCCCATCTTTTCAGTCCACTCCACGTCATCTCTACTTCATCGTCATTTCATGACACCTCTGCTACGCTCCCTTGCAAAGTGGAAGCCAAGGAGGGGCAATCTGTAGACACCCGATTCTAGCTAATAAGTTGAACCACATTTCTTGTTCTCTTAATGAGCCCCAAGTTGGTTACTCACCTTGAGTCCATCTGTTAGCCATGTTGTGAGCCCATTAAAATCCAAATTTTCACATTATCCCATCCAGTTATCATTCCAAGAGTCCTTATGCTTAAATTATTGATTATTCTTCTAAATAATTGATCAATAATCCAAGGATAATCATTTTCCATTAACGCAATGGGCCGTGGCGTCGTGTTATCCATGTCACGCCCCCATTGACCGCCGTGACAGCCCATGCATATCCATTCGCGTGCCCTTATGGTCGCGACTATCCTGGCGGTCGCGACAAGCCTTGTCGTTCCCCTACGACCTGTTGCGACATGATCTGCATGTGCTAGCCTCCGCAACCACCTTATATTTATCCTCCATTGGCTTACCATTATCATAAGCAACCCCCCACAACCTCCATGCGCGGTTTGAGGGTCCAAGGCACCTTGGGACCCACCTAGGACTCTCCCCTCCAGATTTACTTGACTTTATCACATTATTTTGGGTCATTATCACTAAAGGACGAGAATAATCTCTCTCATCCCTATATAAGTGACACTTCTCCTTCAGAGGGATTGGAGCCCTGATTTTGCCACGAAGTGCTGCCAAATTTCTTCCAGACCCGTCCCTTAGCTCGTGGCTCACCCATTTTCTCACATTTCCCTCTATCCTCTTCATCAAGTCATGGCTTCTTCTACACATATGGAGCTTGGTGGCTGAGGAGGCGTCTTCCAGGACTTCTGCATGACCCAACGACACTGCACCACGGCCAGGGAGTTGCCCCATTAGGGCTTTTTCTTCCCTTCTCTCTCTCATTTCTCTTTCATGCATGTTATTGTTTTCATTTAGATAGGAACATATTGCCTTTCCTTCCTACGTTTTATATCACCCAAGGGGTTTAAAAACCACCTCCAGGTTCGTTCCCTCCATGCTCTCCCTTTTCATTTAATTTTTGGATAGTTACTTCACTCTAATATGGTCTAATAGGGTTTCTTTTATTGTTTTCGTTGTTTTGGCAGGCATCTAAGCAAGGATTGACGAGGAGATCTTGTCCTCTAGCTGGCTGGAGGGCAGGAAGAAGGTCCACCTAGCATCCTCCCACACTGCAGAGAACGAGTCGGCAGCCTACGTCATGACAGCCAAAACGCGCCCTGGTGGGGCATCGCAACAGCAACATCATCGCGGCAGGGAGACCAATTGCGACATCAGTATGTGCCCCGTTCTCGATTCCTTTTCCTAGAACGTTAGCCTATTTTAATTCTTATTCAAGGCAACTTGTTAGGTGGCAATCACACTTCCTAATCCATGATATTAACGCATTAAAACATGTTGTGTGTCTCGAGGGGTGCGCAACCCCGTGATTACAGTCCCAACGTGAAATATCGGAATGTAAGGTAGTTGCAAATAAGCGAGTATAGAGCGTAGAATCGAGAACAAACCATTCGACAATTAAATAATACAGAATCAAATGCCTTTCATTCATAATTCGACTAATGTCTATTACATCCACTAACTCAGAGCCATAACACAGGGCCCAATTGACTTTTAATACATGGAATGAAAGTAAAAGACTAAACTAGGACATCTATCATAGCACTAATGCGCCAGGTACTCGTGGTTCAATCCTAGTCCTCCCCATCCTCATGAGTGTACTCGGTCTCCTCAGTCTCACCTGAGAACACAATGAACAAATAATGTAGGGTGAGCAACAACGCCGAGTAAGATTTATATCTCATGGTGTGGGCAAACTTTACATGATTAATGTATTAAAAGCAGAGCCACTAATGATAGAGAGAGAGAGTCAAGTAAGGTATGAGATAGCATAATAGCATGGATCATGATAGCACATATTTTCAATATAGCACAGAGAGCAGGATGGCCATAGAACAAGTAGCACAATGTTTCACAATAGCACAACGAGTCGAGTATATTATAGTACTTTGATTGTCATTTAGATAGTCGAGATAGATAGCACTTGAGTATAATGCTAAACACTCTGGTCAATTAACTCCCGCGGGTACTAGCACTTTTGGGCTCACCTCCTAGGACCAGACCAGGCCCTTTATATTTCCAGGCATTAGTCATATTGTTTATCTTTAGACAATTAGTCAAATGGCCAATAGAGAGTACGAAGAAATAGATGAGAGTACTTGATGAATAGACGAGAAAGTAGAGAGAATGTGAATAGATGAGCGAGTAGATTACAAATGAGAACTCTAGGTCATTGCACATAAAGTGACGGTTAAACAGGCGATAGTAACAGTTGCACAGCACACACACGATTAGTGTTGGCAGTCAGGTAGAATTCACTAACTGTAAGACCGGGCTTTCTGGCTTTCCGTCCGACGTCTGAGATGACTGGCCACTAATGCGTCCAGGTTGGGCGACCTGTTAGTGTTGCGTCGTGGGTGTCCGTCGCAATAGTCGTTCGTGTCGCGTTGAGGGTGTGCTCACGTTCTTGTCACGCCCAGGTTCTCTGTCGCGTCTCCGTGTCGTGACCGATCAGCGGGTCGCGAGCGCTTTCTATCATGTCGAACATCTGACACCTGTCAGAGTGGCAGGTGTGTTAGTACGGCCTGTCGCGTTGTCGCGGCACCCTTGGGGAGCACGTTCTTGTCACGTCGCGTTAAGGTTCGTAATTCCGGGGGCTTAAGGCGCTGGCCGGCTACCCCTTTCCCCTCTCTCTCCTCTTCTTCCCTTTCCCCTCTTCTCCGGCGATGGGGAGGCTCCCCTCCATCAATCCGAGCGTGGAGCGGCCGGTGGCTCATGGCGGAGCGTGGGAACGGCGTCGTGGAGCAAGGAGGAGATGGCCGTGCATCGTGAAGGCCCTTCGTGGGTTCGGTTCTTCGTGAGAGGTAGGGATTTCTTGTGCCCTCTCTAATCCGGGTGGATTGGAGCCCTCGTGGTTTGTAGAATAGCTTTTCAGCTTTCCCCATGCTCCCTCTCCCGTGTGTGCATGTTTGTAGCTCGTGGGCGGCCTGGGATTGAGGATCCCAGCGGTCTACCTCTCGACTGATGTCGCGACCGCGGTGCGCGTCGCGACACCAGTACAGGCGTTGGCCCGGTCGGGCACGACCTTATCGCGATGTGGTTGGCGGTCGCGATAAGGGTCGCTGTCGCGGCGGGCTTTTCGGTCGCGACAGGGTTTCCGGTCACGACGCGTCTCCCCATTGCGATAAGGTTGGTGTTGCGGCACCCTTCCCCATCGCGACGACATCGCGACGGCCTGTGGGGGTGCGACATTACCTGTCTTGCCTCGGGTGCTTCCGTTGGCCCAGTTGTGTGTCGGCGTGTGCCCCAGGGCAGGCTTTGCCCTTAGGACCTTCTGGTAGGGAATGTGGCAGGTTACCTCCCTGCATTCTGTGACCAAGGTGACACCTTCGTGGTCGTGTCCTGGCAGTAGTGCTAGGATGGTCGTGTCTGTGTAATAATCGATTGACCGGCAGTCAATCGATTATTAGCAGAGCGACGAGTTTCTGTGTTGCTGGTAGTGTTCCGAGGCTCTGGCTACTTCGTGCGTGTTTGGTTGGCCGACGACCCTATTGAGGGTTTGTGCGTGCTTCTCGCGTGCTGGGCTTGTCACGGTTACAAGCTAGGGGTTCGGCTTGGTTTTGTTGTGCTGCCCCGCCTGTTCGCCCGGTGCTTGGCACTTGAGGGCTTGTCCCCAATCTGAGAGGTTGTTACCGTTACCTGGCACCCCCGTCCTCATGATCCTGTTGAGGGTGGCTCCGGGCTACAAGCGTGCTCGAGTTGGCAGCCCACGTGATCGGACTCTAGAGCTGAGGGGAAAACGGTGGTTCGGACAGCGGCACTGAGTCATTAATAGAGATCTCTTGGCGAGGCCTGGGACACCGAGGACGACCGGAGTTATACCCGGTGTAGTCTAGTCAGTCCCTTGTCTCACTGCCTCTCTCTGCATTGGTTCCGGAGCCACGTAGTGGAGTCAGGCGTGAGACCGCGGCTTGGCCATGCTGCGGTGTTGCGTGTGTTGTGTGTTTTTATGGCGGCTCTGTCTCACCCTTGCGCGGGGGCGGAGGCAGAAGCTACGCTAACTAGCAGAGCGTGCAGACTGCGGGTCCCCCTCTTCACTGCTAGCAGCGGTGGCTTTGTTGCTGTTATTGTGACGGCGTTTCCTCGCGACGTTTCCAAGTGTTATCCGTTGCCTTAGCTTGCACGGCGGTTATAGCCTTGCTGTGCTTAGTTTTCATGGGCGTCGTTGGTCTGGCCTTGTGCAGACCCGTGCTTCTGGTGGTTCCCGCTCGATGTACTCTCGATACCATAGTTCCGTTCTTGGGTGCCAGTCCGCAGTGGCACTAGTGTGTATGGCTTCCCGACCTTGTGGTGTATCCAGGGTCCGGGGTGGTCCTGCTTGTGGGCCCTCGACCTTATAGAGATCTGAGGTGGCCATGCCTATGGTGAGATGTTGTTCTCACTTGGTTGTTCTATGGTCTCGGTAGCTGTGCTGAGTGTTGCTTCTGCTGTGTTCACAACTCCGTTGGTTTCTGTGGGAGTCGTGTGTGTGACCCGACCTTGGTTGGTGGTCGTGGCGTTGTGTTGCTCTCTTCCGCTGCTTTGTAGTATCATGGTGTTGGGGTTCCTCGCTTTACAGCTTTCTAGGATAGTTTTCTTGTTTTCGGAGTTCCTGCTGCTCTGGCCGGTGAGGGGCTGGTAATCCCTACTGGGCCTTGTTCACGAGGCTCACCCCCCTACTTCCTTCAGCTAGGGGCTCG
Source organism: Colocasia esculenta (assembly GCA_014218235.1). NCBI lineage: Eukaryota > Viridiplantae > Streptophyta > Magnoliopsida > Alismatales > Araceae > Colocasia > Colocasia esculenta. The sequence continues at coordinate 70,195,595 of CM024755.1, forward strand.
TCGTCGTGGGAGCTCGGTGTCAGATGGGTTGGAGAGGCGGTTGTGGCGCCATGTGTTGTCAGTAGCAATGAGAGCGATCGTTGTGAGCTCTTGTAGCCGAGTGAGCTGAGAGTTGTGCTTTGCAAGTCCTCGGGGAATGCCCCTTAAGGACTGCACCTTTCTTCTTGTACCTGTACTTTTGCTTGGGACACATTGTACAGACCTTTTGTATATTGTACATATGGTTATAATTATTTAAATTCAGTACATATCTCACTAGAATATTTCTTCTAACCCTTCCGGATCTTTGGATCCGTAGGTGACGGCGCGACCCTCGGGACTTCTGGCGAGGGTCCAGGAGGTCGGGTCATTACAGTTGGTATCAGAGCGAGGAGTCTACTGAGATTCTTAAAGAGTTAATGACTATAGTTGTCCCAAAGAAAAGCACTAGTGCGCTGCTGACACAGTCCGACTAGTGTTAGGCTTGTGTTTCCAAATGTTTTGCAGGTGTGCGGCTTCCCTGTAAGGTTCGTGCGCGTGCCGCAGGTTGCAGTTGCTGCTGTGCCGCGTGCGTGGCGAGTGTGGTCGCTCGGCGTGTTCATGCTGTAGTGGCGCGGTTGGCGCTGGATTCGCTGGCAGTGGTCTTCCTTGTATGGAGGGTGCTTGCAGGCAAGTACAGGCGCGGTGCTCCTAGTCGTCTTCGGCGCATTTGAGCGTGTGTGCGTCGCGAAGGCTGAGAGAGCCTGCGTGTGGTGTGGCCTTCACCGGTACAGGGTTGTTATCTGTGGAACCCGTGGAAGGTGTCTCTGCCTTGTTGGCTGCCCCTCTGTTGTTGGGGTGTGTGCTATATTGGTCTCGTGTGAGTGGTCTCTTGTTTGTGCGCTGTTGTGCGCTATGCTCTGCTTGGTCGGCGTTGTTGCTTTGGCTAAGCAGGTGTTCTGTGTGCCGTGTTGCATCGCTTGTTGAGCGCTGCGACACTTGCCTGTGGTTGTTGTCGGCTTGGTGCTAATTGGTTGTGAGCTCTGGTAAAGTGCTCCCAGAGTTCTTCTCTGTTGGTTCTGGCAGAAGTGAGATTTCCCCAGAACTGTGTTGTGCTCGTTTCTGGTTCCTGTTGCGTTGCTCACTAGGCTGAGGTGCAACGCTTGGTTGCCCCGTGTTCTGGTGAGGATTCCCCAGAACCGTTTACTGTTGTCCTGGTGAGGGTTTCTCTCAGAGCTATTTTGCGCTCGTTTCTGCTGTTTCCGTGCTACCTCAGAGTCTGAGGAGTGCTGTAGGCTTGGCTGGTGCGTTCTGGCGAGTTTTCCCAGAGCGGTACCTTGGTGGTTCTGGTGGAGGTTCTCCCAGGACCTGCTTGCGTTGCTTCAGCAGTTCTGCTTGCTGCAGTTTTCTCTTTGATGGTCTGTGTTGTTTGGTCATTGGGTTGTGCATTCTGGTGAAGGTTCTTCCCAGGATCGCCCTTTGTCACTTCTGGTGGAGGTTCTTCCCAGGAGTGCTCTGTGTTTGTTTTGGGCCACCGTTGTGTTGCCCCTGTGGTTCGAAGTGTGTCGTTTGGTTGGGCTGCATTCTGGCGAGGTTCTCCCAGGACGGCTCTTGGAGCTTTTGGTGGAGGTTCTCCCCAAAGCTGCTTCGTGTTGTTTTGGTTATCGTTGATCTCTCTCTATAGAGATGAGCTGTCGTTGTTTCCGGTTGGATTGTTTGTGTTACAGTCTGCCTGGGCGTTGTCGGTCAAGGTGTGGTGCGCTTGGCTGTGCGTCAGGCTGCTATGTTGGCCAGCTTGTCTCGTTAGTCATTTCCAAGTATCTCGATTACGCTGGTGTGGCTACGTGTCCCCGTGGCCCGGATGGTTTGCTTCGTTTCTCACGCCCGACGTACTCTCCCAGATCGTGGTCTTGTGAGTGCAATGGGTTTTTGGCTGATTTTGCTTCTTGTGGAAGCATCAGTCTCGCGTTGTGGATTTTCCCTCTCGCGTGTGGAAGAGACTCGTTGTGTGTGTCTCCTTCCTCTGCTTTCCATTGGTTGCTCGGGGTGGCAATGCTCCACTGTGGTGTTGTGTTCCAGAGTGCGCATCATTGCGACCTTCTGGTGGGTCATCTTCCCTTCAGTTGTTCTTGGGTTGAGCTGGTTGCTCCCCTCTTGGTGTCGTTTCCTTGTGGCACCATGGGTCAGTGGACCTGTTCGTGCCGTTTGTCATCGTGATGGTTTCTTGCTACCCATCTGGACAATTTGGGGCATTGAGTCCCTGTTGGTTTAGTGTGAGGTAGTATCGTTTTCTTGTTTGGCTGCAGGCGTGAGCGTTGCTCTACTGTGCACCGGTCTTCTTACTTGGCTTGCTCGTGCGAGTGTTTCTCCAATGTGTGCTCGATTGTGCCTCGGCTTGTGCCTTGGAGGCTTTCCATGTCATTTTTTTGGGTATTTGGCCTCTCAATCGGTCGCGATAGAGGTGGTGCTCCTTGCTCTTGTGCGCTAGGGAGTCGCTGCGTTCTTTTGCTCCCCATGCGGCAGAGTCGGTGCTCCGTGTTTTGTGTGCTTCTTGGAGCTGACGTAGTTGTTGCGCTATGGAAGTTGTCAGCTTTCTGTGTGCTTTTGTTGTGGGTCTCTGGTGGAGAGTCCCCTTCGTTGGGCCCTGTATCGTCTCGGGCCGTTGGTGAAGTTGCGCGTGCTGCACCCTGAGTGCCTTTCGATGCTTCATGTTGCTATGCCTCAAGGGCTGGGGCCGGTGTGGCCTATTGTGCCCTCTCAGGCTTGTGGTTCTTTGCGCATGGCTTTTGGTAGGTCTCTTGTGAAGAGTCCTTCCTGTTATCCCGTGTTGTTTCGGCCGTTGGTGCACTTGTGTTGCACTTGGTTTAGTTTTGGTGCTTGTGGTAGCACATGAAACTAATAGGGGACGATGAATAGAAGAGAACTATGCCTTTGGACCAGATCAATTCAGTCTCGGTAGACGTGTATAATAGGATGAACACAATTAGCCCTAAACTTCCATGACGTTGGGAAAACACTTATATCTCATAGCATGCTTGATGGAAAATAGGCAAATCAAGTGAAAAGCAAACTAGACATGATGTTCTACACGATGATATGAGTTTTGTTCATCTTTAGCTCGATAATACCTACCTTTGAGTGATGTAAACTCCTATGACTTTCTGGACGTGATGAGCAAGGTGTAGAGGCTTCAAGCTTCTATCCCCGACATTTCCCTCCTCTTGTGGCCTCCCCTTCTCGTCCAAGAACTCTTAGCAGAGCATTAGGGCCAGCCACAAAAGATTTGGGGTGGTTTTATACATCTAGCCTTATTAAGTCCTAATACAACTCCAATTACTATTAAACTCTGAATTTTCCTTGCATTCTCCAACCTTCCTTCCATAGTTTCTCCAAGTTGGGTTAGGTTGGGGTTCAAATTTTGTACCTAGCTAATGAGGGTAAGTTTAGGAGTCTAATTTAGGTGCATACTAACTATTTAATTGATTTCCTTGCTCCTTTTCAATTTTGGTAACATTTAGGTTACGAATTTCTGAATATATTCTCTTACTCCAAAGTCCAAACTCCTATTTTGGCCTAATAACCATTGTGTGAGCTTTTTTAATAAAGCCCATTACTTCTTGTTGTTTATTGGGTTTTAATTAATTAATTTTCTTTTAATATTTCTATTTATTTATTTATTTAAAATATCGGGTTGCTACAGTCGTCCTCAAACACTTTCTTTTAACCATTCCAAACTTCGGCTCGTGGGTGGCGGTGCAGGGTTCGGGTTACTAGTGGGTAATTGGTAATTCGGATCCTGGGTCATTACACACACTGCTTACGTACCACGGTGATATCTCTTCATTTTTCCTATTGTCTTAGTGTTTTTAGTTGTTTTCTATCTAGACAACATATTTTCTTGCCGTCTATTTTCTCTAATGACAAAGTTGCATGTCACTAGTACCATATCGATGACAGAAAAGCTTGTTGTTAGAGTCTTCATACGTCAATCTATATTGTCATCTATGTGTCAAAATTTTGAGGCAATTTTACAATCATTTTGTTAAAATTTTTGACGACAACATATATTTCCGTGCGTTGTAAACGACATAGCTTAGTGTCATTTCTTGCTAAACCTTCTCTTTCATGACAACATCATATGTCGTTTAACTTCTTTTGAGCGACATTCGTTCATGTTGTTCATGCACTACAAGAGAAAGTGGGTTTTCGAACAGACACTTTTCGTCAAAAAACCATTGGAAAGGCACCTTCCCTATGGTTTTCCAACTAATTTTGGTCAAAAATTACCCGTCGCAAAAATAGGGTCGAAATAATTCTGTCAACAAAATTCATCGACGATTTTCGACAGACAATTTTCGACGGAATTATTCTGTTGGAACAATTCCGACAGAATTACCAATAGAATTATTCCATTGGAATTCCCAATGAAATTATCCGTCGGCATTTTCGACAAAATTATTATGTCGGTAATCCTGTCGAAAAATATTTATTTAAACTAAAGCTAATATCTCATTTTTCACCTGCTATAAAACATCTAATATATCCATAAAAGCATCCACAACAATAAATATCCATAACAATAAATATCTATAAAATCATCCACAATAATAAATATTCATAAAAATATCCACAACAATAATATATAAAAAAAAAAAATCAAGAGAGATTTACTGCATCGTCCTCTCCGTTCACCTCATGCTCATCATGTACTGGAGGATCCTATATTACAAAAATAACATTACATATATAAAATATAAAATAATTTATTTAATTCTCTAAATTTGAAGAAAGAATATATTAACTATTCACTAAGTAAATTTGGAAAATAGTTCTTTCAGCGCTGAATTCAAACCAGATATCCAATTTGAATTCCGTCAACTCTCACATGTCGCTCTCATCACCAAATCGTGTAGGAATCTTCAGCACGCCGATCGGATCGATATTTCACATTTTGGACGCTGACTTGGTATTATTGTTTCTTTATAATAAAAGAATTTGGACAATAGTTCTTTGATCACCATACTCAAACCAGAAATTCGATTTGGATTCCGTGAATTCTCATATGTCACTCTCATCACCCTGATCATGTTGGACTGATCAATACATCAATCAGATCGGTAGTTCACATTTTTGACCCTCCGACTTGGTATTTTCCTTTCTTTATAGTAAGTCAATTTGGACAACGATTCTTTGATAGCCGATCTGAAATCGAGAATCTAATTTAGATTCCGTCAATTCTCACATGTCCCTCTTATCACTCCGTCATCTAGAATAGATAGACACAACGATCGGATTAGTATTTCACAATTTGGACCCACAACTTGATATTATTCTTTCTTTATAATAAGTGAATTTGGACAATTATTCTTTGAGCGTCGTGCTCAAATTGGAAATCCGATTTGGATTTCGTCAATTCTCACATATCAGTCTCATCACCCCGGTCATGTAGGATGGATCGGTACGTTGATCAAATTGGTATTTCACATTTTGGACCCCCCGACTTAGTATTTTTTCTTTATAATAAGTTAATTTGGACAATGGTTCTTTGAGCGTTGAGCTAAAATAGAGAATCCTATTTAAATTCTGTCAATTCTCACATGTCACTCTCACCACTCCAGTCATGTAGGATCAATTGACACGTTGATCGTACCGATATTTCTCATTTGAACTTTCAACTTGATTTTTTTTTCCTTTTAAGTCAACTTAGAGATTGGTTCTTTGAGCGTCGAGTTCAATCTGAATATCCTATTTAGATTCCGTCAACTCTCGCATATTTCTCTCATCACCTCAGTCATGTAGGATGTATCGGCCCGCCGATGGGATTGATATTTCACATTTTGGACCCCTGACTTGGTATTATTCTTTCTTTATAATAAGTGAATTTCGATAATAGTTTTTTTAGTGTTGTGCTCAAACTTGGAATCTGGTTTGGATTCGGTCAATTCTCAAATGTCACTCTCACCACTCTGGTCATGTATGATCAATTATCATGCATCACTCTCACCCTCAACTCTAAGTTATTTATGCATGTCGTGTTGCACCAATTCTAACTCTGGGTTATGAATTACATAGAAATAATATAACTCTAAATTATGAGAAATTGAAAATAATAATAAAACACTCACCTAAGGGGTCTACACTTAGGTGGATGCTCCTTCCTACGAAAAAATCCCAACCTGCGAGAGGTGGGCGGCCACCACTTGTGTAATAGGTAGCTCGCTGCTCGTCATCTGATGCTGAAGATCAATATGAAAGAGCGATATCTCCTCGCAGACTATGTCTCTAATCCTGATCTCTACACTAGGGGGCATCATAAATGAACTCATACAGGCCATAGGAGCACTTGAACTCACACATGATGACATCACTGGAGTAGTGTTCAGGCTATCTCCAAATCTATACAAGCGACCATTTCTTGGTTGACCCACCACCGCCATCCATGCCTCAGAATCCAACTCTGGATGCAACGTGTCTTCTCCATACTTCTCCGTTATATGTCTATCATATGACTCCTACAAAATAAATAAAAAATATTATAACTCTGATATTAAATTTTTATATTTAAATTTTAAACTAAAAATTGTATATGTAAAATTACTACAATCGAGCGAACACTCTCGCTGACAAATACATCGGTCCCCCTCCTCTTATTTGTCCTTCAAATACCTCGCAGAGTGAGGGGGGATGCTGAAGCTCCTACGTCTGTTTAAAATTTATAAAAAATTAGGATACTATTAATAAGGTGTTAATCAATCAGAATGTTTGTTATCATTTTCTCTCTGTGGGTCACGTAAGATAACGACTCGCTTGTATGCAATTTTTTTTTCTGGTTCCATGGCCCGATAAGCTTTGGCCGCCTGAGACTTTTCTTGCCATTGAGGATTAGCCCATCTGTCATAGAGGGGTTTACAATACTCCCTCCTCATCCACCTCGGGCTGGGGTCCTTCCACATGTTTGGATCCTAGCTACCATAATGTTTTGCCACCTTATCCCGGGCATCCCACATTGTCTTTCTATAATTGGTCTAGGCAGTAGCTTCCCATATCGTGCTTGCAAAACATCCTCTTCCCTCGTGAACTCATACTGACATTGTAAAGAAATTAAATTACACAAGTTAGTATAGTGAATGGCAAAGATGAGAAAGAGATGACTTAAAAATATTAAATTTTATACTGTGAACATGCCGAACAATAAATCTCGGACGCCCATCGAAAATTGTCGAGAGGAGAATGCAGACCCAGCAACATGGGCCTAAAAGAGAGATGTAATATAACGGAAAGCCCCGCCAGACTATTTTTTCTCTGCAATCACACATGTTAAAATAGTTTGTATTACAAAATTTATGGAGTGATAACAAATATAATTAATGAATAATTATGTTTATCCAAAAATCCAACACGACAAGTCCTAGACTGACCTCTTGCTCATTGGCCTCGTGATGACTGGTGACTCAACAGTCTTTTCATAATATAATAACTATTATTTCAATATCTGAAGATAAAAATATTGAAAAGAATCAAAACATACATGTACTAGTCAATGGTGTCAAGGGCAGTGATCCTGGAGCCAACGGCGTGCCCTCTACGGATGTAGAGGGGCACTCGGTCCTATAAAAATCAAATGTCATTAGTAGATATATAATTAATATACACATGTAAGAAAAGATTTGAGTCAATATACCTGTGTATGGAAGAAACGACAGAGAGAAGAAAGTAGAGCCCCTCCCAGTGCCCTCTCCCCTCACAATAGAAGATTTTGCAAGAAATACATCACATTAGCTAATATATAATTAGTATACATATGTAGGCAAAGATTTGAGTCAATATACCTATGCTTGGAACAAACGACGTAGAGGAGGAAGTAGAGTCCCTTACAATGCCCTCTCTCCTTACATAAGCAGATCCTGTAAGAAATACATCACATTAGCGGATATATAATTAATATACACATGTAGACAAAGATTTGAGTCAATATACTTGTGACTGGAATAGACGGTGTAGAGGAGGAAGTAGAGCCCCTCCAAGTGCCCTCTCCCCTCAAATTACTAAATCCTGTAAGAAATACATCACATTAGTAGATATACAATTAATATACACATATATGAAAAGATTTGAGTCAATATAACTGTATCGGGAATAGAAGCCGCAGTGGAGGAAGTAGAGCCTCTCCCAATACTATCTCTCCTCCTGCCACCAATACGTGCTCCACAAACTATATATTTATTGACAACAATAAAATTAAAATATTAGTACATAAATATCAATTAGCTATCTAAACATATAAGACTCACAATAATCATTATAAATTATGAGAACAACTAAAATTTCTTACAAAATTTCAAACACTATCCATTTCCTCATCAGATGTAGAAGATATGTTTAACTCAACCTCATCTTCGTCATCCACTTCATCCTCATCAGTTGTACAGTCTTCCTCCCCATGACTCCACCCCCCCTAGAACATCTTGATTTAGGTTAGTTGAGTCAACTACTTCCACTTCATTCTCCTTATATAATGAAAGTTTCTCATCTATATCATCCAAACAAAAATGCGTAGAAGTACCCAACTGTACTGTGTTAGTCCAGTCTAATTGAAAAAAATTGTCATTAGCATCTTCAAATTTAATTTCAAATAAATCAAACTCATAGTTGGGCAATAGTCTTGTTTTCACCATACAAATATCGAATTGAACAACATATAATTTAAAAAACATTTAAATAAGAAACTTCTAACATGTATCAATGAAATAAAGAACATTGAATTAACTCAATATTTGTGTAACACTGACAATAGCAGAACATCAAATGATGAAGATGTTGGTGCAACACTGACATTAACAGTATAAGAAAAAAACAAAAAACAATAACACCTACTTTGTTTTATTTTATTTTCTAAATCAATGCCCATGCATCGCACGGGACTTTCAACTAATTTATATATATATATATATATATAACACATATGTTATTATACATTTATATATATAAAACACACACATATATATGGGTGTGCATGTTATATAGATATACATGTGTTATATAAAAAAAAAATATTAAACATTATATATTTCTATCTATTTAACTATATATATATATATACAAGTGTTATATATATAAATATAAAACATTATATATCAATCAATTTATACATATATATATATGTGTTATATATATATATATATATAGGTAAATGTTGGGGTGTGGCCGGCCCCTTTGGTATGGCACGGCTGCACCCCAGCGGCCCGAGCTACAGTATGGCAAGGCCGCACTGTTGTATTATAGTTCTTATATATATATATAACTAATTCGAGGGGGGGATGAGGCCAGTGGGGTGGTGTCCAGGAGGGGGAGGCGGACGCCGGCGGTTGAGTGGGGCCGAGAGGGGGAGGAGTCCGACCGGAATGGGGGGGGGGGGGTTAGCATAGGTGGGGGAGGGGGGGAGGTGGCCAAGAGGGGGATCAGAGGAGGGCAGCAGGGGACAGGGGCCGAGGTGGCCGAGAAGGTGAGGAGGTCGGTGGGGGAGTAGCTGCGATGGGTCTCGGGGGGGGGGGGGGGGGGGGGGGGATGGCCAGGAGGGGAAGGGGGCGGCAGGGGCGCGACATATCTGCAGCGCAGGTGGTAGTGATTGGAGGCGGCGACGCAGTTTAGAGTTAGCGAGGGCGGCGGTGGCTGTAGGAGCTGTGCCCTGCCGGAGGTGGAGAGAGAGAGAGAGAGAGGGTGGGAGGGGAAAAGGCGGTATTACCGATGGAAATGTTGACGAAGTTTTTTCCATTTGAAATTCTGACAATATTATCGATGGAAAATTTTCGTCGAAAATTTCTGTCAATAATACCATTTTTTCTTGTAGTGATATGATCCAAACTTCGTACTTCATGTAGTTATATCAGCAACGATCTGAGGTTGATTTTTAAACTTATTTTAATCTTCTTTTTCAGCTTTTTTTAATCACCCTGTTGCATGCAACCAAGGTTCATTTAACGTAATTTTGATACCTTGTTGCATGCCACCAAGGCCACTTTAAATGTCACGACCACCTTTTGCATGCCGTGAGGATTAGTGCAGTGCCACCTATGCATGCCATCAAGCTTATTTTTAACACCCACAATACATGACAAGGGTCCTTTTACGTTAAATTCTGAGGCCAATGTTGGATCCCGTCGCAGGTTAGTGCAGCGCCATGTTCCCTTGCAAGTGAATTCCAGATTGTTTTAAGGACAATATTGCTTGCTATTCAGGTTATTTTAGGCGCTAGTTTTACAAGCCGTTATTTGCAGCCAAGGTCCAATTTTTAATGTCTATATTACGTACTGCCGAGGTTGTTTTTAGCGCCAGTTGTGCATGCAGCTAGAGTCCTTTGGCATCAACTATACATGTTGTTCATGCAGAGTTTAAACGTTGATATTTCTCGAAGTCTACATAGGTTGATGTCGTGATATCATGCTGCCAATTCCTTTTAAACGGCATGTTATATGGCTGTTTTCCTAGTGTGCATGCTTTCATTATTTATGTAATAAAAGTTGTGAGTTCCAAAGTATGTCTAGTTACGTGATACCTTTTGTTTTGTCTCATGTATGTTTTATTTCTTCCTGTTAAGGTGTGATCGAATTTGTTTCCTTTTACCTCTCTCACTTCTTTCCTGCCGAGATGGTGAGTGGTGATCAGTGAGCAATTCTTCCCATACGCTAGGACAAACCTTCAATTTGGTTATTGACCCTCCACTTGAAGATTTCCCTCTTCAGTGGTTTCTGGTTACATCAAATAGAGATTCCAAAAGTCCCTACATAACGGTGGATTCTTTCATAATGTGAGATAGGGGGACCTTTATCCAGTGTCTAGAAAACTCGGGTTGTGAGCATTGTGAGTGTTAACCTGTGGCAGTTGGTTGCCCATGTGGGCACCAAAGGTTGCCAAAGCAACCTCAATGAATGAGACCAACCGCTGTGCGGTTGTCTCCTGGAAGAGGAGGACTCTGCCTCCCTTCCATGCGCATGAGAGGAGGAGGCCTCTCTCTCTGGAAAAAGCACAGTGCGCAAGACTCCCAGGAACATGCAGAAACCGAAAGGAGGTTTTACTCTCTTGGATAGACTGCGCAACACTCTCCCCTCTCACTCTCTCTCTCACACACACAAGTGTAAGGCTTCTCTCACGGGACATCACCATCGCATCCTGAGGACGTTTGGAGCGAGGAAACTACGAAGGAGACTCTTGTAGACTTCTTCCCGATCCTACGAGATTCCGCAACGCACAAGGTAAACACCTCGATCAAGATCCAACATTGGTATCAGAGCATTCACGGTCCTCTCTCCACGATGTCGTCGACGTTCACGAGCATGGCGGAGGTGCATCACGCAAATGAGACGGACGCTCCCGCCACCATGCAAGCCGCACTGGCACATCTGCAAGCGACGCGGACGACCGCCTCGCAGACCACGCTATCCCTGGCCATCCAGACATACGCAGTGATGTTCGCGGCGAGGACTGCGACCCAGGCGTCCGCGGCCTGGCAACGGGGCGTGGTCCAGGCGACTGGGCAGGCTGGCGAGCAGGCGTGCACCGCGACCAGGGCCCAGACGCAAGCGTCAAGCAGGGCGGGCACCGCGTCCGGGGCCCAGGTGGACACGTCGCGCAGGGCGGGTGCAGAGACCGCGGCCCTGGCGAACACATCGCGCAGCACTACGCGGGCAGGCGCCACGACCGTGCCAAGGAGGGCCAATGCGGTGGCCTCACTGATCGTGGCCACGTGGGCCACGGCCTCTCCGGGGGTGCCATCGCCGGCGAGGCCAACCAGCGCGAAGGTGAGGACGACGGCGAGTGCCGCATCACACGCGGCCACGCGAGCGCAGGCACACGCCGGGTCTCTCGCCGCCACACGGGCAGGCGGGTGTTGCGTCGCCCGCGGCCTCGCGGGCGGGCACCGCAGCCACGCGGGCGGGCCCCGCGACCACTGCCCAGGCGGGCGCGTGGCGCAGACCCTTGCGGGTCGGCGCAGCGACCCCGACCACGCGGGTTGGGGCCAGTGGCGCAGGCGCGCGACCCGTGGCCATGCGGGATGGCGCGGACGTGCGGTCAGTGACACTGGTCGCCATGTAGGCGGTCATGGTTACCGCAGCCCTAGAGTGCGCGGAGGTGTTCACGGAGGTCCTCGTTGCCATGCAGGCCGGTTTGGAGTGCGCATGGGTAGTCCCATGCATGCAGGCGTGACGGTTCGCGACGGTGCAGGTGTGGTGCTGCGTAGACACGTTGGTTTGGCTGAGCGCATGGGTACTGGTCCACCCATGCCCAGGCGCACTTTTCTGGTGGAACAGGCACGTATGAGAGCGTCGGCTCGTCGGCAACGTGAACTCGGTCAGCTTGCAAGACGTCGCACTAATGTTATTTTTCTGAGCGGACCTTATAGTCGAGCTCGACTTAGCAGCATTATTGGACGTGGACCGACAGGGAATGCTGACCCAGTCTCTCGTCACCATCATAATGAAAATTTGGCGGTACGACGAGTCCGACGTCACATACGGCATGTTCCCCAGTGCCGTGCTATGACTCCTACCCGCCTCCAGACGATTGCTTTTGCTATTATGATGTTATCGCAATTTTAGACATGGTTTTATTATTTCTTCGGATCATTATTAGGTTCATGATTATGAGATTGTCTTATTTAAGTCCATACAATAAATTGTATTAGTTAGTTTGATCTTGATAAATTGTATGATCCGATGCAATAAATTGTATTAGTCCATATAATAAATTTTTTTCATGCACTTTATATTCAAGCAATCTATGTATGATCAGATGATTTAAAATCATGTGTTGAACCCTTTATTAAAGGAGAGTTTTAAACATGCATGATTAATTGTTATTTGAACATGCATGATTAATTATTGTTCAAAATTATTAGAATATGTTTTGAACATGATTAGTTGTTGTTAATTCTTTTGACTATTCATGTTTAGTACATACATGCTTAAAAATTGAGAGATGTTAGTTCCTCTGCTTTTACATTATTTGATCGAAATTACCCTAATAATATTGAATATTCTTATATAAATGGGAGATGACTGTAGTACTCTATGTCTACTTTCGATCTTATTATATGGAGAATATTTAATATTATATTGTAGATTTTTGGATCAAATAGACTGATGTGTAGAATTGTCAATTTAGTCTTCTCATTATTATCTTAAATGTAGTGATTAATCGATGGCCTCGAAGAATGTTATTGTTGACTTAACGAAAGGGGATAAATTAGATGGCACTAACTATGACATAAGGCATCGAAAAATCCAATATCTCTTGAACGAGCAAGAGTTGCTTGATCACATTACTACGTCCATGACACCGCCAGTAGAAGGCAACACTGCTCAACACCGAAGAGATCAAGAGGCTTACAAGTCATGGTTCAACAAAGATCACAGCACGCTCTTTACACTGTTAAGCATCATGCAGGATGATCTGATTGGCGAGTTTGAAAAGTGTAAGACTGCCAAGGATATGTGGGATAACTTGAAGATTGCTTTTGGAGGAACCTCTACCACGAGGTTAAGGGCTCTTGTTTTGAAATTTGAGACCCTCCGAAAAGATCCCCGTCAGAACATGACTGAGCATCTAAGGATGATGTCAAGCATGATCCGCGACTTGAAGTCTGCAGGTCACGATCTCACCGATAAGTAGCAGGTGCAGGCTGTAATAAGATCTTTGCCAGACTCTTGGACTCACATGAAGCAAATCCTCACTCACAATGAGAGCATTAAGAATTTTTCTGACATCTCTCGCCATGTGGAGTTAGAGGCTGAGCATGAGGAAGCTATGCGCGCTACTGCCCTTGTCGCCCAGGAAGGCGGACAACAGGGCAAGAAGGGTCCAGAGAAGAACTTCAAGAGGAAATGCTATAATTATGGACAATTGGGGCATTTCGCTCGTGAATGCACTGAGCCGAAAAAGGTATTCCAATTTCTTTGCTCTCCAAATGTGCATGTTTGTTCGCATATCCTAGTTGCTCGAACAAATCCTGAATGGATAGTGGATTCAGGAGCGACCAAGCACATAACAAGAGATCAAGCAGGGTTCGTGGATTATCGCCGAATCTCAGAGGGATCGCAAAGAGTATACATGGGAAATGGTTCCAACGAGGAAGTCCTTGGAGTTGGTATGTATCAACTCAAGTTAAAGACTGGACGAGTCTTAACTCTCCATGAAGTACTCTATGCGCCTAGAGTTCAGCATAATCTACTATCAGTCTCATCATTATTAGCATTAGACTTCTCTTTTTCTTTTGCTAGCAACCAAGTTGACATTTGTTTGAACAATGTTATATATGGTCATGCTTTATTCATGGATGGTTTGTTTAAATTAGATTTGGATTATCATAATTTTCCTGTGTCTTATGTGGTCAATACTGATAATAACCTTGATTCGAAAATTTGGCATGCTCGGCTAGGACACATAGGACAAGATAGAATGACAAGATTAGCTCGAGAAGGCTTACTAGGCTCACTCGCTAATGTCAATCTTCCTGTGTGTGAATCGTGTTTAGCCGGTAAGGCATGTCGCAAGCCTTTCGGAAAGGCTAAGAGAGCCACTGAACTCTTACAATTGATCCACTCCAACATTTGCGAACCCATGAGTGTGAAGACCCATCAAGGGGCTTCCTATTTCCTCACATTTATACATGATTATTCACGATATGGATATGTCTATTTGATCGCTCACCGCTATGAAGCGTTAGATTGCTTCAAACACTTCTTGGTAGAGGTTGAGAATCAATTAGGTAAAACCATAAAAGTTCTTCGGACAGATCGAGGACGTGAATATCTTTCAGATGAGTTCCGAACTTTATGCGAAGAAAAAGGAATACGCAGACAGTTAACTATTCCATATACACCGCAACAAAATGGTGTTGCAGAGAGATGGAATAGAACACTGTTTTTGGGGGGATGCTATAATGACTGCGGCCTACATCCTTAACCGCGTACCTTCACAGTCAGTTCCTTCTACCCCTTATGAGTTATGGCGTGGTGAAAAACTAAATTTAGATAATCTACGCCCATGGGGTTCAGCGGGATATGTCCATGACACCTCTCACAAGTTTTGAAAACTTGGCCCTAAAGCTAGAAAGTTTATCTTTATAAGATATCCTGAAGGCTCTAAGGGTTATGTCATGTACGGACAACATCCAAATGGAGGAATGACAGAAAAAGACGTCCGAGATGTTGTTTTCTTAGAAATAGAATTTCCTAGTATCGGAAATACTGGAAAGAGTCTTGATCTCCATGAGTTGGATGACCCTAATGATGTTCTACCATCTTCCAGCGAAGGGAGGGAATTAGTTCCTAACCAGGAAGCCGCCGGAGATAGTAGAGATGATCATGATAGTGGGAGCTTTGTGCCCAGTGGGAGCACACCTATAGAAGAACAAGATGATCAGATACGCCATAGTAAACGTGGACACATGCCTCGTCATCGATTTGAGATAGAAGAAAAAGCTCTTGTGTGCCAGCTTGCTGATGATGATGAGCCTACTTCTGTTAAAGAAGTATTAACTTCATCTGCTAGTAAAGAGTGGAAGGAAGCAATGCAAGATGAGATGGACTCTATGAGTAAGAATCAGGTTTGGGAACTTGTCGACCTCCCTCCAGGGTGTAAGGCTATTGGAAATAAATAGATTTTCAAAGTCAAACGCAAGGCAGATGGATCAATCGACAAATATAAAGCACGACTTGTGGCGAAGGGATATACTCAAAAGGAGGGTATAGATTTCGATGAGACATTCTCCCTAGTGGTGAGATTCGCATCAGTTTGCCTTATTCTAGCCATTGTTGCACATTTAGACTTAGAACTTTTTCAGATGGACGTTAAAATAGCATTTCTCAATGGAGAACTAGACGAAGAAATTTATTTGGTGCTACCAGAAGGTTTTGAGGCAAAGGGACAAGAGTGCAAAGTTTGTCGTCTCAAACATTCCATTTATGGTCTCAAACAATCGTCTAGACAGTGGTATTTTATATTTCATAAATCTATTATCTCATTTGGTTTTGAGATGATTGAAGAAGACCACTGTGTGTATGTTAAACGTACGGCGAAAAAGATTCTTATTTTGTCATTATATGTTGATGACATTTTATTGGCTGGAAATGACATGAAATCTATCGAAGCCACTCGAAAATGGTTGTCTTCTGTCTTTGAGATAAAAGACATGGGTGAAGCAAATTATGTGCTAGGAATAAAAATCATGAGAGATCGCTCGAATAAACTTCTGTGTTTGTCGCAGGAGACTTATATAAATAAGATTCTTGAGCGATTTCGGATGCATTATTCCAAACCCATCGATACTCCAATTGATAAGAGTTGTGTTTTAAGTATCAGTCAATGTCCACAAACTAATAAGGAAAAGAATGAAATGTCTAAAGTGCCATATGCTTCTGCAATTGGGAGCTTAATGTACGCGGCCAGACATTAGCTTTGCGGTGGGTCTTGTTAGCCGTTATCAAAGTAATCCCGGTCTCGATCACTGGAAAGCAGTTAAGAGGATTTTTCGATATCTCCGTGGTTCTTCAGACCTTGTCTTATGTTACAAAGGAGGTGACTTAAGATTGAGAGGTTTCAGCGATACTGATTGGGCCGGTGATAAAGATGAGCGCAAATCCATCTCAGGCTATGTGTTTATGTTAGGTGGAGGGGCCATTTCTTGGTGTAGAAAGAAACAAACGTGCATCGCTTTATCCACCATGGAATCAGAATATGTGGCTTGTTCTGCTGCATGTCAAGAGGCTGTTTGGTTGCAGAGTTTCCTAAAGCGATTGGCCATGACACATTTATCAAAGGAGGCGGTGGTGCTGTATGTTGATAGCACATCGGCCTTGGCCTATGCTAAGGACCCTAAATACCATGGGCGAACCAAACACATTGACATTCGTTATCACTACATCCGGGATTTAGTTGCAAAGGAGTTGGTGGCTCTCCGACACATTTCAACAGGCCATATGTTGGCCGATCCACTAACTAAACAAATCCCGAGGGAGGCATTTGTAACCCATATTAGAAATATGGGATTGTGTAAATTGTAATGTGCACAATATTCATTGACAATTAAGTTATTATGTTTTCCTTCCTTATGTGTTTCTATGGTTGGAATACTTTACACATCAAGAAAAGTGTCACTAGGCTCTGAATGGACCCCCTCACACGGGTCATTCGCCTTGGCGCTAAGAAAGCGAGCAAGATGAGACAATTTTTATCTATGGCGCTATGAGAGCAAGCAAGATAAATGTATATCTATGGCTCTATGAGAGAGAGCAAGATATTTTCTTTTTATTGTCGCCTTAAACTGAATTAAGATGAGATCCCTCTAGATCGGTCACATGATATGAGAATCAAATCCGTGAAGCCTCCATTAAGCCGATTGCGAGTTTTATGATAAGACATCGTGAGACTCGGGATAGCCACAGTGGGAGTGGCTAGACTAAGAACCATATGGTGTTTTTATTATGTTGTATGTGACACACCCATAATGATGGAAGAACACCGTAACATGTGATCATACCACATGTGCGTAAAACGACCGTTGAAGAGAATGATGAATGAGATCTCTATTTCATCATTGTGTGAGCTCTTGGATCATAATTTGTTGATCTATATGTACCCTTAGGAGTTGAGATCTATGTTATGAAAAGGAAGCTTGATATCGCTACTTTAGCATGCTCCTTAGGGCTATGGTTGATACAGTCCAGCGGGACATGACTAGGAAAGCGGTCAAGACTAATTGAATTGACATGAGAACTCAAGAAAGACATCTAAATATTGCACCATGTTTTGTGGCTCATACCTCGAGGGACTATGACGACTTAGTGGCGATAAAGTCGTGAGCACATAACGTTCGAGTTTTGACGTCGCTAGTTCTTAAGAAATCTAGGATGTCAAAGCTGGTGAATATTGAGGATATCTAGGGTACTACGGGATTCATTTAGAGTATTGTGATCTGTTAGCTTTGGTGATAACTTAATAGATCACTACTCATCTGTTATGCTGACTCTCGTAAGGTCGCTCACTCCATTCGTCGTATGCATGATTGAGAAGCAAGTGTCGAGAGATGAACTGCTCTTAGTGAGCAACTAACATTTTACTGTGCCCTCTGTGGGCAAGTGGGAGATGTTAACCTATGGCAGTTGGTTGCCCACGTGGGCACCAAGGGTTGCTAAAGCAACCTTTGGAATGAGACCAACCGCTGTGCGGTTGTCTCCAGGAAGAGGAGGACTCTGCCTCCTTTCCATGCACATGAGAGGAGGAGGCCTCCCTCTCTGGAAAAAGCACAGTGCGCAAGACTCCCAGGAACATGCAGAAACCGTAAGGAGGTCTTTCTCTCTTGGACAGACTGTGCAACACTCTCCCCTCTCACTCTCTCTCTCACACACACAAGTGCAAGGCTTCTCTCACTGGACATCACCATCGCATCTCGAGGATGTTTGGAGCGAGGAAACTACAAAGGAGACTCTTGTAGACTTCTTCCTGATCTTACGAGATTCCGCAACACACGAGGTAAACACCTCGATCAAGATCCAACAGTGAGGATTTGAGTTGACACCGTGTTGGCCATACCATATTTACCTCTCATCTTGAAAAAAAAATCACTCCTAAGTTGGTCAAAGTGATTTTAATAACTATTTGGGATGTAATCTCCTAAAAACAATCTATTTATCGTACTGACGACAACACTCTGTGTCGCTTGTTTGTTGACGGCCGTTTAATGTCATCTATGTGTCTTTTAGATGACAGTGGTAGGTGTCATTTGCTTCTTGGCGACATTATACATTGTCACCATTGTGTGTTTGACGACATCTCTTTGTGTCATCAGTGTTTGTTGATGACATTAGACATTGCTATCAATCTTATGTGCTTTTAATTTATTTGACTAATCATTTTGAAGAAGAACTGATAAATGAGTTTACTGTGTATGCTAACTTGATACATGAACTTGAATGTTATACTAGTGGCCAATGAAAAACTCATGGTTTTGGCAATCTTCTTCCTCCACCCCTCTTCTCCCTTTGGAGGATGTGGAGTTGACTCATGCCCTTTCATGTTACTCTCTTAGTTAGCATCTTTAGCGCTTGTCCAGGGGCAAGTTACCCTGCCCTACGACTACTCCAATCCCTCTTGCTAAGTCTTAGCCTCAACCTAATACTCCTGATGGCAGGGTTCTGTCCAAAATTTCTACTCAATTTAAGACCCTTACCTAGGTTGAACGCTGAATTTCTCACAAATCTTGCACTCTATCCCCCTAAAGCTCTTACACAATAAGACTACATCCATAAGAGCAAGGTTGAGAGGCATGTGAGGAAGCTTCTAACTGGATCTCCTTCCATTTCCAAGTCACACTCAGTGAATAGCTATTGCAAGCTTCCACCAGTATATTTCCCACGAGGACTCAAGGTTCCCAAATATAGAAGGTACGATGGGACCATTGATCTTCACTTTCATCTTGCCAAATTCCTCATGGATTCTTGCTAGTGGCCTCATAATCGGGCCTTACTTGTCCATGTATTTTACAAATCTCTTGAATGTGAGGACCTTTCTTAGTTCATATCTCTCCCAGTCGTAGATCCCGTTAACTTTGGTATTCTTTCAAAGAGGTTTATAGCTCACTTTGAATATTTGACAAGTCCAATCCCTACACTGTCTGATTTGGTGGCAAAGAAGATGAGACTAGATGAATCCCTTGCTCAATTTGCAGATATGTGGAGAAACATGGCTTTTAGATTAGGTTTGGGAATCCCTATAAGTCTCAAGCTATCCCTATTATGATTTATAATTCCACTCGTGAGCTTCAATTCTTACTTAAGCTAAGCTACATTATCACATTTTTCCCAACTCTATGATCGTGCAAAAATTGTTGAATCTTATTTAGATGATCCCACTAGCCCAGTCCAATTTAGATCACATCCATTCAATCATTCTGTCATGACTGGGACCTTGACAGCTAAGTCACATCTTCATCGAACTCCTAGTGTGGAACTTCCACTAGGGAATCATTGTCTAGCCCAAGACCCATTCTAGAAACTACAACTCATCCTTCATCCAAAAGTGTGAGATTACAACCTTCCATTTCTCCAATCTCACACTCTATTCATTCTCACTCTAGGGAAGAAGAGTTAGTTCATCTTAGGAAGACCATAGGGGAGGTAGGAATAGGAGAGTAATCCTTCCATCCTATGTCCGTGAGAGTAGTGCCAACCTACCCTTGCCTAAATTAAGACATAGAGGAGGTATAGGTACCTATTATGGGGAAGGGGCATGTAGCCAGAGAACCATCCGAGTCAGGGGCATCCAACCAGTGTTCAACATAGATCATCACTCAGCCAGCTAAGCAATCCAACCCAATTGCCAAGTCATTACAAGTCCATATGATTCTCTCACTTGTCCTAAAAGTAGCTTTGTAGACTCCCAACAATTTCTTGTTGGAACCCGAATGTCCAAGGCCTCTCAAGTACTGGAGCATCATTCTATGGCAATCACATGAGCCTTTCCTACAAACCATCTTTCCCTCTCTTTGTAAGGAGAACAAATTGATTTTTCTCAGGTTGACATGCCATGTCGATTTGTTCATGAAGCTT
This sequence comes from Colocasia esculenta, assembly GCA_014218235.1. Classification (NCBI taxonomy): domain Eukaryota; kingdom Viridiplantae; phylum Streptophyta; class Magnoliopsida; order Alismatales; family Araceae; genus Colocasia; species Colocasia esculenta. Next base: position 70,216,153 of record CM024755.1, read on the forward strand.
GCACCCATTTCTTTTCATTCAATGTTTAGCCCTCTTTCTCTGATCAAGGCTTCTCCCCTCACCGTCCTTCGCATCCCTCAACCTTATGACTACTTATGCTTGTCTCACTCGATAGGGACTCAAAGTGATCAGCTTTTCACTCTATTCCTTACAAGGAATTGTCTAGGGGCACACCTATCGTTCAGAGGTAGGGGCAACCCATTCATCTCAGTTGGGTACATTTATCTCCTTTTTAGACAAGTCACTTTCAGAGGATACTCTAGATACTTTGTTGTTTTCATTGGCATTGGCTTTTAAGGGCATGGCATTTTGTGCATCGTTGGTTGTCTATTCCTATACCAATCCTTTATCAAACTATTTTCAGCTACTAAGATTTCTACAAGGGGCAATACAACTATGGTACAAGCCACATCAATTTGGTTTCTCTCCTTCCCTCCTGAGGAGCAATCTCCTTTACTTGTACATACTTTGCACCTATTCTTGCCCAGCTCAATTTCTTATCTTAGGGAGAAATCCCACTCGACTCCCTCTCCCACTTTCTAAGCCTCCCGACCCGTCTGAGGCTATTTTTCTTGATTAATGTTCCCCCCAGCAAAAGGGGCACAGTCTTTCCTGATGGGTTTCATTGTTCTTTGTGAGCTTTCTCCTCTTCCCTCTTTTGTACATTCTTATCTATTATCCTATCCAATTCATGTTCGATGCCATCATATCTCTTGTTCTTGTGTTCCGTCTCAGTCTTTGTTTCACCTTTTTCTATCACCCTCTAAGGCGGTCTTGCAAGAAAGATAAAAGTTTGCTTGTAGGTACCTTCTTGAGGGCACATCACTGCCAAAGGCCAGTTTGCTTCACGAGGCTTGTCTTCGATAATGGTTAAATGGCAAACATGTGATCTTAGTTTAGGGGACTCCGCTCAAGATGTTCTCACTCATTATGTATACCATTTTAAAATTATTTAATGTATTTTCATTTTCTCATATTATTAAATTTTTAAATGAAAAAATAAAAAAAATAAAAAATAAATAAATGTGTCAATAGCCTGGCAACTGTCATGCATTTTACGACCATCTCAAGTCACATGTTAAGGAGTAGGTAACACTTAGGAAAATCAAAGTTTTGGCATAACAGAGCCATGGAGATTTCAGTCTAGTGTAACAACCAAACTTTTGGAGAATGGGACGACATACGCACACCACATCTTAAAAATTGAGCTATCTATCCAAAACTAGTTACTTATGATGACCAGTCCATCCCCATATAATTTTATTTAATATATGAATATTTTTTGTGATTAACAAAATCTTAACAAATATTTTCTAACAAGTTTTCTAAAGTTCATCCATAGGAAATAATTCAAGCAAAATCTGTAAGTAATTCTCATACACTGTTATTTAAAGTTTAAAGCAAGTACTCATTCTAAGTACACATCAATTTCCTTAATAGCACATCAGTTTCTTAAGAAAAATAACGATTTGGTCTCACATCGATTTCATAAGTTACTTAAACAACGATTCGATAAGTTACACAACGATTTGATCATTGTAACAATTCGATAAGAAAAAACAACGATTTGGTCTCACATCGATTTCATAAGTTACTTAAACAACAATTCGATAAGTTACACAACGATTGGATCACTGTAACGATTTGATAGGAAAACAACATTTTGGTGTCACATCGATTTCATAAGTTACTTAAACAATGATTCGATAAGTTACACAACGATTTGATCGCTATAATGAATCGGTAAGTGAAACAACGATTTGGTCACTGTAATGATTCGATAAGTGAAACAACAATTTGATCGTTGTAACGATTTGATAAGTGAAACAACGATTTGATCACTGTAACGATTCGATAAGTGGAACAACGATTTGGTCGCTTTAACGATTCGATAAGTAAAATAAAAATTTTATTGCTATAACGATTCATTACCATTTCAACATCGATTTACTCAAACAATGATTTGCTCTCACTTGAACAACGATTTGCCTTAGTCAAAGAACGATTTGCTCAAACAATGATTTGCTCTTACTTGAACAACGATTTGCCTTAGTTAAATAACGATTTGATTGGACAATGATTTCATTATTATTAACTTCTCAGATATTCCTGATAATGTCCATACTATTCAAATATATTTTCAAAACTCTGTGGAGTTCAAGTCATCCTGTGCATACTAAGATTTTGATTATTTCACACGAAATCCTCTTGCTTATTTGATATATTGCATAGGGTCTTGATTTGTGTGATGACAGGATATCCTTTCTATTTTAAGCATATCATTATACTGCACGACTACCAGGGTTGACTGACAACGTAGACAAAAAGTTTGTCTAGGTATCTGTGTTTAATGCATGCAGGCCTTTTGTAGTAAAGCACGTAATGTATGGATTTGTCAACCTGTCGAAAAGGATAAAAGATTCAGAAGATCTTTCCTGAGGATGCAATGACCAATCCAAGCACTTGTAGTTGCAAGCTCACCTCTACATGCCTACGACCAGCCTTTCAAACAAACATAAAGTTGTGAGACAACGGGCATCTAAACGACTACTTAAACGGTCAAAATATGTTGCAGAAGATAAATAGAAGACTGATGACTCTATGAAGTGGGAGTTTTTAAGAGATAGAGCTTCCTACTCAACTGAAAGACAACTTGCAAGCATCAGTTAGAAGAGCTTTTTTGCTTCAGTCCACCATTGATTTTTAGCTCTTAGCTCTCAGCTTTTCTTGCTTAGTCTTTGGAGAGCAAACTGTTGTTCTGAGAGATTTTCGTATTGAAATTTTGTCTCTCTCAAACATTGCCTCAAATCAGGCAAACTCTTTTAAGCTTGGTCTAGGGGCCTTTCGCTTTTTTACACAATTTTCTGTGTGTTCCTCTTCGGTTGTGAAGAGAAGACCTATTCGAAACAGGTGGTTGTTATTCCCTTTGTTGAGAAAGGAAGACATGTGTATCAGGTGGTGTTTTGTACCTCTTTGGGGTTAGAAGAGAAGGCCAGCTACGGCTGGATGTGTAAGGGTCCTTACGGGGGACAGTACCCTTGGTTAGTGAAATCCCAAGTTGTTGCTTGGGGACTAGACGTAGGACTCCTTGGGATAGGAGGTCCGAACCAAGATAAAATTCTCCTGTGTTGTGTGTTTGATTGTTTGTCTTTATTTTCACTAACACTAACTATCAATCTTAGTGTTTTTATTTACAGGTTTTAATTTAAAAAGAGCATTTAGCAATCCATTCACCCCCCCTCTGGGCTTGCTATCTGGGCAACAAGTGGTATTAAAGCCAAGTCTCTTCAAGAAAGAAGATCTCACAGTCTGAAGAGCAAAGGTAAATGGCAGCTCAAGGGTATGCAGAAGGTCAGTTTGTCAACAGACCCCCTCTATTTGATGGTGAAGATTACAACTACTGGAAGACGAGAATTGAATTCTTTCTTCAAGGTCTCGATTTCCAACTTTGGTATATCATAGAAGAAGGAGACCTGGTAGTTCTCAACAGTAGAGAAAACTGATGACCAAACTGTCCCCATAATAAATATTTCCATTTATTTATATATTAATTTTGATGATTAACAAAATAACACTAATGGATTTCTTGAGCCTTGAGAACAGGAAATAAAAGAAAAAATGAAAGATCAAGACAACCTGGTAAGTCTCATCTCACTTCTATCCAAGTCTTTGTATCGACTTCTTTGATAAGCAGAACGATTTCCTCTCTGACCGGGAAAACTCAAAACAAATCGATACCGTATCGACTTCTTTGATAAGCAGAACGATTTCCTCTTTGACCGGGAAACTCAAAGCAAATCGATATCATAACGATTTCTTTAGACCTCGTAACGATTTCTTTAGAACTCGCAACGACTCTCTATCATAACGATTTCTTTAGACTTCGTAACGATTTCTTTAGAACTCGCAACGACTCTCTGTCATAACGATTTCTTTAGACCTCGTAACGATTTCTTTAGAACTCGCAACGACTCTCTAGCCGTAACGATTTCTTTAGAGTTCATAACGATTTCTTTAGAGTTCATAATGATTTCTTTAGAGTTCATAACGATTTCTTTAGAGTTCATAACGATTTCTTTAGAATTCATAACGATTTCTTTACTGTTCATAACGCCTTGCTTTGTATAATGATTTCGTGTAACGATTTCCTTACAACTTGATAATCATAATGATTTCGTGTAACGATTTCCTTACAACTTGATAATCATAACGATTTCGTGTAACGATTTCCTTACAGCTTGATAATCATAATGATTTCGTGTAACGATTTCCTTACAACTTGATAATCATAACGATTTCGTGTAACGATTTCCTTACAACTTGATAATCATAACGATTTCGTGTAACGATTTCCTTACAGCTTGATAATCATAACGATTTCGTGTAACGATTTCCTTACAACTCGATAGTCATAACGATTTCTTGTAACGATTTCTTCAGAACTCGCAACGACTTGCTTGTTGTAACGACTTCATAAGTTATCACAACGATTTCCTTACAGTTCATAACGACTTGCTATAATTCATAACGATTTCATAAGTTATGAAGTCAGCAAGATTCTTTTTATCGAATTTCTTGATGCATCAGTATAATGCCTTTTTAACAGCGTTGAAAAGTCAAAGTCATATCTTGTCCGTTGACTGCTATGCATTTAATGCTCTCTGATCGTATCTCCCAATGCATGCAGACAATATCTTCCATTTCTATGCTACTCTGTCTACGTACTTTTTTAGACAGAAAGGAGCCTTGCTATATACTGCAATATCTGTTCCATCTCAACTAACAATAGACAGCAGTCTTAGCTGTCTTCTATTTATTGATGATATGCCTACAGATATCTGACAAGACTCATCTGGACAACGTTGGACACAAGATACAAAGTTCTATGACATCTTCTTGGCGTGTACACAAGGATAAAAGACTGACGTTCAGAAGCTTCCTTTGTGACCAGTCTAACGTACACAAGGATAAGAGACAACGGACACTTCAACGTTCGAATTTGAATCAGCAGTTTAAATAGAAGACTCAAGACGGAAAACAATAGAGAGTGAGCAACAACGTTTGATTTCTGAAGAAGAAAGAAATCCATCTCTTAGAGTCCTCAGAAGATTGAAACAAGAGCGAAGCTTCCACTCCAACCTTGTTCTTAGCTCTTAGCTCTCTGTGATCAAAAATAGTTTTTATTTGTGAGAGCTTGTGTAGTCCTTGGAGAGAAAAACCTTGTTAAATCTCTTTCTCTCTCGGGGGCTTAGGAGCTTCAGTGTGTAGCTAGTCAAGCTAGAGTCTGAAGCCTGTTTCCACACCCTTTTCTTATTAGATTATGTTCCCTTCTGGACGAAGGAAGACCTGGTGGTACCAGGGTGGTTGTTGTTCCCTTCAGGCTGAAGGAAGACCAGTTGAGGCTGGGTGTAAGGATCCTTAAGGGGGATTGTACCCTTGGTAGTGAAATCCTGAGGTATTGCTCAGGGACTGGACGTAGGTCTCCTGTGGAGAGGAGTTCCGAACCAGGATAAAAATTCTTGTGTCTTGTGGATGTGTTTTGTGTGATTGTTGTCTTGTTTGCTCTAACTCTAACCTTGTTATTAAGTTGTGCAATCCTTTCAGTAAACAGGTTTCAATCAGAGATCGAAGTTTTTAATAACCCATTCACCCCCCTCTGGGCTAGCTAGCTGGGCAACAAGTGGTATCAGAGCGAGTCTCTTCGACAAAGAAGAAGATCCAACGATCTGAAGAGCAAAGATCAATGGCAGCCCAAAGTAACTTCGAAGGTCAGTCAGTCAACAGGCCTCCCTTGTTCGATGGAGAAGATTACACTTACTGGAAGACTAGAATGGAATATTTTCTACAAGGTCATGATTACACAATCTGGTCCATTGTAGAAGAAGGTGATCTTTTGGTCACAAACGCTAAGGCTCAGTGGACAGATGATGATAGGAAAAGAATATCCTTAAACTGCAAAGCCAAGAGCATATTATGCTGTGCCCTAAGCAAGAAAGAGTTCAATAGAGTCTCAGCCTGCAAATCCGCAATGGAGATGTGGGAAAAGCTCAGAATTACCTATGAAGGGACAGATATGGTAAAGGAGACAAGAATAGATATTCTAGTAGCTCAATATGAAAGATTTCAGATGCAGACAGGTGAATCAATAACTCAGATGTTCAGCAGATTCACTGACATCACAAATGGATTAGCTGGCTTGGGAAAGGTTTATGATGTACCAGATATGGTTAGAAAAGTCCTCAGATCTTTACCATCTTCATGGACTCCGAAGGTAACAGCCATTGAAGAAGCCAATGATTTAAAATTAATGTCATTGGAAAAGCTAATAGGATCTCTCATGGCTCACGAGATAAACATGGAGAGATTAGGAGAATCCTCTAGCAGAAGGAAACAATCAAATGCTCTCAAAGCAAGTGAAGATAATTCAGAAGAATCCTTGGATAATAGTGAGAGTAGTAAAGACAGTGATGATGAAGAAGCCATGTTGTCTCGAAGACTTCAAAGGATTCTAGCAAAGAAAAAGAAATATCAGTCCGGAAGAAAATTTTTTAAGAAAAACAAAGACTTTAGAAAACCAGAAGTAAAGGATCAAAAGAAAGGAGAAGTGATTTGTTATGAATGCAAGAAGCCTGGACACATCAAGGCAGATTGTCCCATGATCAAAAAGAGTGATCACAAGAAGAAGGACAACTTCAGAAGATTTAAGAAGTACAGAAAGAAAGCAATGGCAGCTGCTTGGGAGAACAGCAGTGACTCAGACAGTGAGTCAAGCTCGAGCAGTGAAAGTGAAGAAGCCAACTGGCTCTCATGGCCAACACCGAAGACAAGGTAACCTCTGACTCTTCTTTTAATTCATGCAATGATTCAGATTCTGATAATTTGGAAAATGCTTTTAATGAACTTTATGAAAAATACAAAGAAGTATGCAAATTACTTAAAACTAGTAAGAAAAATATAATCTGTTTAGAAAATACAAACTCAGACCTAAGAACAGAAAATGAAGAACTTGAAAAACAAATTACTGAACATAAAAGAAGAAATGAATTATTATGTGAAGATTTAAAAGAGAAAAATAAGAAAATAAATCATCTAGAAAAACAAGAAGACTTAGGTGAACTTAAAATAGAAATAGAAAGACTAAATAAAGAAAATGATAATCTATCAAGTACACTAGAAAAATTTACCAATGGTAAAAACTCTTTAATATTAAAAGGTGCTAGGAGATCGGGTAAAAAGAAAAATGGATTAGGATATACACCCCCAGACAATGAAGAAACCATAATATACCCTAAAACATATCCAACACCAAAATTTGTACCCGAACAAGATGTAGCATACAAAGCTGATTTCAAATATATAGAAAAAGTAACTAAGTTATCCTGCTGCAGTCACTGCAACAAGTTAGGACATATTAAAATTACATGCCCAACAAGACATAAAAAATGGATATTAAAAGGTAAAGTTGATGATACTAACCAATCAGGACCCAAAAGAATTTGGGTACCTAAAGCTTGATGTTCTCATTTCAGGTTAACCCTCGAGCATCCAAATGGTATTTGGATAGTGGGTGCTCAAGGCATATGTCAGGCAACAAGAAGATATTTGTTGATCTCCAAGCTGAAGAAGGTACAGTCACCTATGGAGATAATGGAAAGGGACTGTGATAGGAAGCGGGTCTGTGAACATCAAAGGAAAATCAGTCATAGAGGATGTAATGCTGGTCAAAGGGTTAAAGCACAATCTCATCAGCATCAGCCAGTTGTGTGACAAAGGCCATCAAATTCAGTTTCAAGAATCAAAATGCAGTATCTTAAAGGATGGTGCAGTCATATTTGAAGCCTACAGAGAAAGAAATTTGTATGTTCTATATCTCGATGAACTCAAGGATCAAGATGTGTGTTTGGCAGCTAGTAAAGATCAATCAACTGAGTTGTGGCACAGAAGATTGGGCCACTGCAGCTTGGATGGGTTGAACAAGCTCAGAAAGAGAAAACTAGTTGAAGGACTGCCAAAGGTAAATTTCAGATTGGATAGCATTTGCAGACCTTGTGCAAGAGGAAAGCACACCAAGAGCTCCTTCAAATCAAAGACTGTAGTAACCACCTCAAAGCCCTTAGAACTACTTCACATGGATTTATTTGGGCCAATGAGGACTACCAGTTTGGGAGGAAAGAATTTTGGATTTGTAATAGTTGATGATTATTCAAGATTCACTTGGGTATCCTTTTTAGAGCACAAAGATGACACTTTTGAAAATTTCGTCAGCTTCAGTAAGAAAGTTCAGAAAGATCAGAAATTCTCAATTGTCTCTATTCGATCAGATCATGGTGGTGAGTTTCAGAATGAAAAGTTTACGAAGTTCTGTGATGATCAAGGAATTGAGCACAACTTCTCAGCTCCAAGGACACCTCAACAGAATGGAATTGCTGAGAGGAAAAACAGAACTCTTTTGGATATGGCAAGAACAATGTTGTCAGAATATGATCTGCCAAGATATTTCTGGGCCGAAGCTATCAACACTGCATGTTATATCATAAATAGAGTGATGATCAGGCCAATTCTGAAAAAGACTGCTTATGAACTCTACAAAGAAAAGAAGCCAAAGATTAGCCATTTCAGAATATTTGGATGTCCTTGCTTCATCCATAACAATGGAAAAAGGGACATTGGTAAGTTGGATGCCAAATCAGATGAAGGCATTTCATGGGGTACTCTTCTAAACCTAAAGGTTATAGAGTTTTCAATAAACGTTCCTTATTGATTGAACAATCAGTACATGTTATTTTTGATGAATCTAACCCTTCCTTGAAAAAGGAAGAAATTAGTGACATTGATGATGCAGATGACTTGTCCGAAAAATTAAAGAAACTTCAATTAAGGACAAAGAGGATCCAACTCTGGAAGAACTGCAGCAAACAGAAATCCAACATGAAGATCTTCCAAAGGAATGGAGATATCAGAAAGATCACCCTCCTGAAAACATCATTGGTGATCCATCTGTAGGGGTAAGAACTAGAGGTAATGTAATTCCATGCGATTATTTAGCATTTGTTTCTCAAATAGAGCCTAAGACAGTCAATGAAGCTTTATCTGATGAATCTTGGATATTAGCCATGCAAGATGAACTAAATCAGTTCAAGAGAAACCAAGTATGGTCACTTGTTCCTAGACCATCCAATCATTCAGTTATTGGCACCAAGTGGGTGTTCAGAAATAAACTGGATGAGTCTGGAATAATCTTAAGGAACAAAGCCAGATTGGTGGCTCAAGGCTACTCCCAAGAGGAAGGCATAGATTTCGATGAAACTTATGCACCTGTAGCTAGACTTGAGGCCATTAGGATTTTACTTGCTTATGCATCTGCACTTGATTTAAAACTTTTTCAAATGGATGTCAAATCAGCCTTTTTAAATGGTTTCATCAAGGAGGAAGTTTATGTTGAACAACCTCCAGGTTTTGATGACACTGAATTTCCAAATCATGTATTTAAACTACATAAGGCTTTATATGGTTTAAAGCAAGCTCCTAGAGCCTGGTATGAAAGGCTCAGTACTTTCTTATTAAATCATGGTTTCACTAGAGGTAAAGTAGATAGTACATTATTTATAAAATCTAAGGTTAAACATATACTTCTTGTACAAATCTATGTAGATGATATTATTTTTGGATCTACTGATGAATCTCTTTGCAAGTACTTTGAAAAGCTTATGCAGGGAGAATTCGAAATGAGCTTGATGGGGGAGTTAAGCTACTTCCTTGGATTACAAATCAAGCAAGGGAAGGATGGCACTCATATCTGTCAAGCAAAGTACACCAAAGAGCTGTTAAAGAAATTTGGATTTGAAATGCAAAGCCATTATCAACTCCAATGAGCACATCAACCAGAATGGACAGTGATCAAAAAGGTAAAAAGGTAGATCAAAAGAATTATCGAGGTATGATAGGATCATTACTTTACTTAACTGCCAGTAGACCAGACATTTTGTTCAGTGTATGCATGTGTGCTAGATATCAGGCAGACCCTAGAGAGTCTCACTTAATTTCTGTAAAAAGAATATTTAGATACCTAGCTAGAACTCATGACTTAGGTCTCTGGTATCCTAGATCATGTGAAATAAAACTA